>CM056049.1:5110266-5755266 GCA_029574335.1 Rana kukunoris | reverse complement strand
ACATAAAAACAGGCTGGAACACCCCTTTAAGGAACAGGGGTCTCCAAACTTTTTAGGCCGGGTTCACACCTATGCGAATTGAGTGCGGATCCAATTCACAGAACATTTCTAAATACATGGTTTTTAATGAGGCTGGTTCACATATATGTGCACAATGCATTCGCACTGCTGAAAAAACGCGTGCGTTGTCTTGGCCTTGCAGTGCGGCTCAGGTGCGAATTAAGGCCCATTATCTTCTATGGGAACGCATATTGGTGTTCATTTCTCTTCAGGATTTCTCTCATTCTATACACTCCCCCCCCCCCTCCTCCCCTCTCCCAGGTCTCGAAATTCACATCTAAAAACGGAGCTGATCTGCTGAACAGTTCTCTTATCTCTCTGCAGAGAAGAAAGCTGAAATTCGCACCACACAAAAGTGTGAATCCGGCCTCAAAAGGAAGGTCCAGTTTACCGTCTTTCAGACTTTAGGGGGGCCGGACTGTGTGGCCATTGGGAGTAGGAAAGGTCCCAACGTCACTGGGAAAAAATAAAACGTGTTTCATTATTGGTGTCACTGGAAGGAATTGTGCCCCATCGTTGGTGGAATTGTGTTCATTCACTGGTGGGATCAATGGATGAAATAGGGTTTCTGTCTTACCCTACAGACAGAGCTGGGTCCTGTATTGCAATTATTACATTTTTATGGTTATCTGTGCATTGTGCCTGTATATTTCTTTCCCTTTTAATAATAATAATAATAATGCAAGTCTTATATAGCGCTGTCTTACCCTAACTTGCCAGGCAAGCTATGAAGCCAGACGAGCTTCTTGCCAGGCAAGCTTCTGAAGCCACAGCCGAAGCTGTAGCTCATCGGGTCTCGAGGCGCTTATATAGTAACATAGTCACTATTACCCAAATCAATGGTACTCATTTTACCGACCTCGGAAGGATTGAAGGCTGAGTGGACCCCGCCGGGATCGAACCTGTGACCCTGAGGGCTCAGGTGATCACAGATTGCTGCAACAGAGCATTAGCCTGCTGAGCCATCTTACCAGCTTTTTTGTGCCTACAGTCACTATAGAGCAGGGATCTCCAAACTACGGCCCTCCAGATGCTGTGGAACTACACTTCTCATGAGGCCTTGTAAAACTCTGACATTCGTAGACATGACTAGGCATGATGGGAAATGTAGTTCCTGAACACCTGGAGGGCCGTAGTTTGGAGACTCCTGCTATAGAGCCTCATCTGATCATAGCATGGCTTAGCGAGATACTAATCACCTGTACAATGTAGGGGACAACTGCAGAACAAATCAGAGTGTAGTCCTACAAGAACACAATCATCATTTTATATTAACGTCAATGTAGCATTTTCACATACTGTATATACTCGAGTAAAAAGCCAGGTTTTTTAACGCTGAAAGTTCCCCCTTGGCTTATACTAGAGTCACCTTGTTGCACCTGATCTCCCAGACTTTGGGGACCCGGTACCGGCCTGGCACGCATGTAGCCCCACTCTTCATCTACAAGTGTGCAAAGTTTGTTGTCTGGGGGACCTACGGCTGGGGAGCACCAATTTTTCAAACCCGGGCACCCCTTCCATAGACTCCCATGTTAAACTCATTTCTCGGGTGAATTTGGGGACCTGCTACCAGTCGGTCATAGGTTCCATGGACCGGGAACTTGGCACACATGTAGCCCCACTCTCTCGCTACAAGTGTGCAAAGTGTGTTGTCTGGGGGACCTACGGCTGAGTAGCACCCCTTCCATAGACTCCCATGTTCAATGGTCATGTCTCGGGAGAGTTTGGGGACCCGGTACCGGTCGGTCATAGGATCCCTGGACCGGGAACTTGGCACACATGTAGCCCCAATTTCTCCTCTACAAGTGTGCAAAGTTTGTTGTCTGGGGGATCTACCGCTGGGGAGCACCAATTTTTCAAATCCGAGCACCCCTTCCATAGACTCCCATGTTAAATGCTAATTTCTCGGGTGATTTTGGGGACCCGGTACCAGTCGATCATAGGTTCCCTGGACCAGGAACTTTGCACACTTGTTGCGAGAGAGTGAGGCTACATGTGTGCCAAGTTTGTTGTCTGGGGAACCTACGGCTGAGGAGCACCCCTTCCATAGACTCCCATGTTTAAACGGTCATGTCTCGGGAGAGTTTGGGGTCCCGATACAGGCAGGTCGTAGGTTCCCTGGACCGCAAACTTGGCACACATGTAGCCCCTTTTCTTCTCTACAAGTGTGCACAGTTTGCTTTCTAGGGGACCTACCGCTGGGGAGCACCAATTTTTCAAAACCGAGCACCCCTTCCATAGACTCCCATGTTAAACATCAGTCGAGGCAGGGGGCGCACAGCGAGGCAGGGGGCGCACAGCGAGGCAGGGGGCGCACAGCGAGGCAGGGGGCGCACAGCGAGGCAGGGGGCGCACAGCGAGGCAGGGGGTGCACAGCGAGGCAGGGGGCGCACAGCGAGGCAGGGGGCGCACAGCGAGGCATATAAATCGAGTCAATGCCAACAAGGGAATTGCGACAGCTTGTGTCCAAGTTTCGGCTTCCTTTAGAACAGGAGACTATAAGTGCTTCTACAGAAACTGAACTTAAGTTGCATGTGCAGATTAAAAAAAAAAAAAAAGTCTAAAATGCTCTACTCTTGTAAAAAAGAAATATATATATATACACATATATATATATATATACATATATATATATATATATATATATATATATATATATATATATATATATATATATATATATATATATATATAAATCTGCAATATATCTCAGAAGGATTCCATTCCCTATTCTGAACTTGTTGTAGAAAATATTCCCCAATATAAAAAAAATAAAATTAGATAGATCTCTATATTATATATCTATATAGATATAAATACACACATCACATAAAGTCCCTAATTACGTGAATTAAAGACCCTGTATCTTTTTGTATCAGCATATTATTTCCTCCTCCCCCCCCCCCCACTACAATGCTCTCTGTCCCTCTCCCAAAACACAAATGGCTGAATGTTTGTTCTTTTCAACCTTATATAAGCTTCTCTGGCCCCACCCACCAATCACATGATCTCCACCAGCCAATCAATAACATCTTGTTTCACTCGGGCGTCGTTTAAGAGCAATGTGGACAAGCTTTAATAAAAACATTTAACCACTTGAACTCTGGAAGGTTTTACCTTCATCCCCCCCCCCCCCCCCCCCCCCCCCCAATGACCGGGCCATTTTTTGCAATAACTTTAACTGACAATTGCGCGGTTGTGCAACACTGTACCCAAATACAATTGACGTCCTTTTTTTTCCGACAAATAGATTTGTTTTGGTGGTATTTGATCACCTCTGCGGTTTTGGCTTTTTGCGCCATAAAACAAAAATAAACAGACCATTTAGAAAAAATATATATATATAATTTCTTACTTTCCGCCATAAAACATCTATTAACCACTTCCATACAGGGCATTTTCACCCCCTTCCTGCCCAGACCAATTTTTAACGCTGTCGCACTTTGAATACCAATTGCGCGGTCGTGCGCCGTGGCTCCCAAACATAATTTATTATTTTTTTTTATCACATCAGCTTTCACCAAGAACTAGAAACCCGCTCATGGTTCCATTGCTTTAACGTCTCTTATAACGGTTTGGCATCAACTCACTCCTTTTATTCCCAAAGACGACATAGCGGTCGTGGTGGGAACAATTGTAAACTCCAGACTGGACTATGCAAATGCCCTTTACCTCGGACTCCCCAAGTACCAAATCTCTCATCTGCAAGTCGTTCAAAATACGGCCGCCAGACTTGTGACTGGGAAAAAACCCTGGGAATCCATCTCACCTTCGCTGAGATCCCTTCATTGGTTACCAGTAAAAGACAGAATCACTTTTAAAGCACTCTGTCTAACGCATAGATGTATCCATGGGAATGCTCCCCATTATTTATGCGAAAAAATAAAAGCTCACAACCCCAATCGCGTTCTGCGATCCACAAACCAAAATCTACTCCAGATACCGAAAGCCGACTACAAGTCCAAAGGAGATAGAAGATTCGCGGTCCAAGGTCCCAGACTATGGAACGCTTTACCAACCAGAATTCGGTTGGAGGAGAACCACTTAGCCTTCAGGAGAAAGATCAAGACTCATCTCTTTTGATACCAAAGGAGACAGGAACAACAAGCGCCCAGAGGCGATTCAGTTTGCATGTGCTGCGCTATATAAGTTTTCATTCATTCATCAGTGGTATTCTTTTAGACTTTCTCTTTGTTTGTTTTTTATTATTATCCTCTGTAACTCTACTGTTCCTTACTTTTACCCTCTTGCTTCCCCCTTCCCCTTTCCCCTCTCGCCTCCCTCCCCCGCTCCCCAGGTCTCTCTCTCCCTGCTTCTAGGTCTCTCTTTCATCTAACATTTTCTTCAAATATTCCTCCGACAACTTAAAAACTCTTCCCACCTTCTCCATTTACTATTATGTCTCTCAACTCCCAAACATAATTCATGTCATCTATTTTTTTTTTTCCCCCCACAAATGATGGTGAACGTTTATCAAACTGAGAAGAGCTGAGGTCCCGATGACCACGGCTGATTTCTCAGGTTTATGAAGCAGAGATGAGGAGTGGAGAACATGTTTATCACTTTTCATCACAAGACACGCCCCCTTCTGTCCATTCACTTTTAGGGCCCTTTCACACTAGCGGGCGAACGGTCCGCTCATTACAAGTCCGTTTACGGACTTGTAATGCTTCCCTATGGGAGCGGATCCGTTAGCAGATGATGCATCCGCTAACGTCCGCTTGATCCGCATCCGTTTTTGCGAACGGAAGAATGTCCTATTTTTCTTCCGTCCGGCCAAACGGATGGGATGCAAACGGACAGACGGTCCGTTTCCATCCGACTCCCCATAGGGGAGAGCGGAGGAGAGACGGGGCGGTCCCTGCACAGTGTGCGGGGACCGCCCCGTCCGCAGACAGCTGAGCGGAGACCCCCCGCTGAGCAGACGGGCACACGGAGCGGACCGAAAAACGGTCCGCTCCGTGTGAAAGGACCCTTACACAGATGAGCAGTTTATGAAGGTGAGATCTGAGGACCTCACTGGCTATCTCAGTAAAATATCTCAGTCCCAGGTTCTCCAGCTCAGAGGTAGAGAAATATGGGCGAGAAGCTGCTGTGATGTGAAGAAGGAAAAGCAAACTTAAAGATTGATATAAATAATAACTATATATGTTTATGTATAGATGTGATATATATGTATTACACACATACCCAGTATAGTTATAATGCATTTTCTTTTAGGACCCATTCACATCTGAGCAATGCAGAATTGTGCAAATTATTGCTCTAAAATTCCGTCAAAATATGCAATGCGTTTTTGGGCGCCATTCATTGTTAACCCCTTCCATACAGGGCATTTTCACCCCCTTCCTGCCCAGACCGATTTTTAGTTTTCAGCGCTGTTGCACTTTGAATGACAATTGCGCGGTCAGGCAACACTGTACCCAAATTAAATCATTATGTTTTTTTTTCCCCCACACAAATAGAGATTTCTTTTGGCGGTATTTGATCATCTCTGCGGTTTTTATTTTTTGCGCTATAAACAAAAGAAGAGCGACAATTTAAAAAAAACAACAATATTTTTTGTTTTTTATTTAATACATATCACAATATTTTTTTTTTTTAAAAAACTTTTTTTCCCCTCTGTTTGAAACCGATACGTATTCTACGTATTTTTGGTAAAAAAAACAAAACGCAAAAATCGTATATTGATTGGTTTGCGCAAAAGTTATAGCGTCTACAAAATAGGTGATAGATTTATGGCATTTTTATTTTTTTACTAGTAATGGCGGCGATCTGCGTTTTTTTTTTTTTGTGACCGTGATGTTGCGGCGGACATATCGGACACTTTTGACACATTTTTGGGACCATTCACATTTACACAGCGATTTGTGCTATAAAACTGCACTGATTACTGTGTAAGGGCCCTTTCACACTAGCGGACGAACGGTCCGCTCATTACAAGTCCGGTTACGTCCCTATGGGAGCGGATCCGTTAGCAGGTGATGCATCCGCTAACGTCTGCTCGATCCGCATCCGTTTTTGCGGACGGAGGAATGTCCTATTTTTCTTCCGTCCGGCCAAACGGATCGGATGCAAACAGACAGACGGTCCGTTTCCATCCGACTCCCCATAGGGGAGAGCGGAGGAGAGACGGGGCGGTCCCTGCACAGTGTGCGGGGACCGCCCCGTCCGCCCGACAGCTCAGCGGAGACCCCCCCCGCTGAGCTGACGGACACACGGAGCGGACCAAAAAACGGACCGCTCCGTGTGTAAGGACCCTAAATGTGACTGGCAGTGAAGGGGTTAACACTATGGGGCGCTGAAGGGGTTAAAATGTGTCTTAAAGTATGTTCTAACTGTAGGGGGAGGAGGACTCACAGGGGGAGGAGATCGATGTGTGTTCCTCTGTACTGGGAACACACATCAGTCTCCTCACCGCTGACAGGAGGTGGATCTGTGTGTTTACACACACAGATCCACACTCCTGACGTGATTGCCGGAAATCGCGGGCGCCCGGCGGCAATCGCAGCCGTCAGGATCGCGAGTGGTGCCGCGGGAACGCGCGCGCGCTCTAGAACGCCGTGAAGACAGGACGTTGTGCAAGGTCCAGTCTCATCGGCGAGGGGATGACCATAACGTCATTTCCCTATGGCCAGGTAAGGAAGGGGTTAATGACACCCCAAATTCAGTTTAGCAAACATGCATTTCGCCACGCAACTTGCCAAAATGCGCAAAATGTATTGAAAAAAATGCACAATGCTCCATGCCCCAAAACAAAAAAAATTATTTGGCCTTTTGGGCCTTTTTTATAGCCCAGGTTCACACTGGGTACGATTTAGTTCGATTTGAGATGCGATTTCACGTGTGAAATCGCATCTCAAATCGGCGGCAATTGCCGGGAATGACACCGTCAGAAATCGGTGCGACGCTGCATTTGCCGCGCTGCACCGATTTCAAAAAGTAGTTCCTGTACTACTTTTTGCGATTTCAGGACGCGATTTACATTAACACCTGTGCAGAACCCCGCACAGATGTCTCCTAAATTGCGCCGAAATCAGGACTGCCAGAGGGAGCGAAATCGCGCAATTTCACTCCCGCAGCCCAGTGTGAAGCAGGGCTTATGTGCATTTCGGTACTGTTTTTTGATACAATTTTTGCTGCTTTTTTTTCCAACAAACATTTTGCCATGTTTCTTAAAATGCATTTTAGCAAAAAAAATATGTATATTTTGGTGCTTTTTTTTTTAACATGTATTTTGACACATTTCTTTACCTGCGTTTTGGAGTGCGCTCCAGAAACACATGCAAAATGCACGATCTGCTCGCGGTGTCATTAATTGTTAGCGGCATCCCAAAAGTGACCAGCAAATGTGCGGTTCGCCAAAATACGCATTAAAAAGCAAATCAAAATGCACGTTAAAAAAAGGTGTCAAGCTATATGCTAAAGGAAGTGCCAAAGTGTGCGTTTACAAACCACACCAAAATGCATCTTATAATACCCTGTGCCAAAATGTGTGCTTAAGCGCCAAAATGCACAAAAACCTACGGCCAGATGTGTGTTAAAAAAAATGCCAAAATGTACATAAAAATAAACGCCAAAATTAGCAATTAAAAAAAGCCAAAACACACATTTAACCACTTAAGACCCGGACCGAAATGCAGGTAAAGGACCTTGCCCCTTTTTGCGATTCGGCACTGCGTCGTTTTAACTGACAATTGCGTGGTCGTGCGACGTGGCTCCCAAACAAAATTGGCGTCCTTTTTTCCCCACAAATAGAGCTTTCTTTTGGTGGTATTTGATCACCTCTGCGGTTTTTATTTTTTGCGCTATAAACAAAAATAGAGCGACAATTTTAAAAAAAAATCAATATTTTTTACTTTTTGCTGTAATAAATATCCCCCAAAAATATAAAAAAAAAAACATTTTTTTTCCTCAGTTTAGGCCGATACGTATTCTTCTACATATTTTTGGTAAAAAAATCGCAATAAGCGTTTATCGGTTGGTTTTTGCAAAATTTATAGCGTTTACAAAATAAGGGATAGTTTTATTGCATTTTTTTTTACTACTAATAGCGGCGATCAGCGATTTTTTTCGTGACTGCGACAATATGGCGGACACTTCGGACAATTTTGACACATTTTTGGGACAATTGTCATTTTCACAGCAAAAAATGCATTTAAATTGCATTGTTTACTGTGGAAATGACAGTTGCAGTTTGGGAGTTAACCACAGGTGGCGCTGTAGGGAATGTGTGACCTAATGTGTGTGTTTACAACTGTAGGGGGGTGTGGCTGTAGGTGTGACGTCATCGATCGCGTCCCCCTATTACAGGGATGACGCGATCGATGCTACGGCCACAGAGAAGCACGGGGAAGCCATGTTTACACACGGCTCTCCCCGTTCTTCCGCTCCAGGGACGGATCGCGGCACTGCAGCGGCGATCGGGTCCGCGAATCCCGCGGTCCCGGAGCTTCGGACCTGGTCGCGGGCGCGCGCCCGCGACCCACGGCTGGGTACTAAAATCAACGTATATATACACATTGATGTGCCCAGCCGTGCCATTCTGCCGACGTAAATGTGCAGTAGGCGGTCCTTAAGTGGTTAAAGAATGCGCCAAAATGTGTGTAAAAAAAAAAGTTTTAAAAACGCTTTATTTTCATGTAATAACACGCCCTTTTTAACTTTTGGTTTTACTTTTAAAACTCAGCTGCTCTGTAATCACACAAGTTTCTCAAGAGATCACAGCAAGCCCCTCCCCTTCTACTCAGATCTCAGGCAGCCCCTCCCCCTTCTACTCAGATCTCAGGTGTTCTCCGAGGAAAAACTCTGGAAGGTTTTACCTACCCCCCCCCCGGCCATTTTTTTGCAATAACTTTAACTGACAATTGCGCGGTTGTGCGACACTGTACCCAAATACAATTGGCGTCCTTTTTTTTACCGACAAATAGATTTGTTTTGTTTGTATTTGATCAGTTTTTGTTTTTTTTTCACTTTTTGCGCCATAAAACAAAAAGACAATTTAGATTTTTTTTTTTTTTTTAAATCATAATAATTTCTTACTTTTCGCTACAAAACATCTATTAACCACTTCCGTACAGGGCATTTTCACCCCCTTCCTGCCCAGACCAATTTTTAGCGCTGTCGCATTTTGAGTACCAATTGCGCGGTCGTGCGACGCGGCTCCCAAACAAAATTGACGTCCTTTTTTTCCCACAAATAGAGCTTTTTTTTTTTTTTTTTTTTATTGACAATTTTTGTAACATACAAAACATACATTTCTTGGCACAACACCAAGTGAAACCTTCGGTCAACATGACCGGCAAACAATGTACTAACGCCAACCACGAACATCAGTCTTGGCAAACAATACACTAAAAAATAAAGGTAAAATACAAAAAATAACAATAAACCCCCCCTTTTTTTTTGCTCAGTTCCCGATCCTCTTTTCAATCGTTAGAAGCAGACCAAATGTGTATATACAGCCTCCCCCTCACCCGCCATACCACCCATTTCCATAACCCAGTGCAAACGGACAAATAGAGCTTCCTTTTGGTGGGATTTCATCACCTCTGCGATTTTTATTTTGTGCTTTTTAACAAAAATAGAGCAACAATTTGGAAAAAAAAAAAAATTTTTTTTTTTTTGCTATAATAAATATCCCCAAAAATATATATATTAAAAAAAAAAAAACATTTTCTTTTTCCTCAGTTTAGGCCGATACGTATTCTTCTACCTATTTTTGTTTAAAAAAATAATAATTATCGCAATAAGCATTTATCGTTTTGTAAACGCTATAACTTTAGCGCAAACCAAACAGGGGGTAGTTTTATGGCATTTTTTTTTTACTAGAAATGGCGGCGATCTGCGATTTTTACCGGTACTGCGACTTTTAAAAATTGTCGAACTGCGAGTCAGCTCTTTACGGCGCCTGCGCACAGACCAAGGGGCCGCGTAGAGCTGACTGCGCAGGCGCCGTATAGAGTCGACTCGCATATCCGTACCCGTACCTCAGGCCAAATGAGGTACTGCAGGCCAATTTTCGGCTCTGCTCGGCTTCTGCGCCCCCACGTACCTCAGGCCAAATGAGGAACTGCAGGCCAATTTTCGGCTCTGCTCGGCTTCTGCGCCCCCACGTACCTCAGGCCAAATGAGGTACTGCAGGTCAATTTTCGGCTCTGCTCGGCTTCTGCGCCCCCACGTACCTCAGGCCAAATGAGGTACTGCAGGCCAATTTTCGGCTCTGCTCGGCTCCTGCGCCCCCATACCTCAGGCCAAATGAGGTACTGCAGGCCAATTTTCGGCTCTGCTCGGCTTCTGCGCCCCCACGTACCTCAGGCCAAATGAGGTACTGCAGGCCAATTTTCGGCTCTGCTCGGCTTCTGCGCCCCCACATACCTCAGGCCAAATGAGGTACTGCAGGCCAATTTGCGGCTCTGCTCGGCTTCTGCGCCCCCACGTACCTCAGGCCAAATGAGGTACTGCAGGCCAATTTTCGGCTCTGCTCGGCTTCCGCGCCCCCACGTACCTCAGGCCAAATGAGGTACTGCAGGCCAATTTTCGGCTCTGATCGGCTTCTGCGCCCCCACGTACCTCAGGCCAAATGAGGTACTGCAGGCCTATTTTTGGCTTTTCTCAGCTCCCGCGCCCCCCCGTACCTCAGGCCAAATAAGGTACTGCAGGCCGATTTAGCTTGAATTCTGCTCGTCTTGCGAGTCAACAATCGTAAACCGAGTCAGAATAAAAAAAAAAAAAACAGTTGCTCGCAAATCATAAACGCTCTTAAACCAAGTTACTCTTAAACCGAGGTTCCACTGGATACCCTTTCACAGGCGATACATTTTTTTTTGTCTGCAGGTTTTCAAATGGTTTTACTACACACCATTACTAAATTAGGAACTACATTGTCCAGGCTTAGAAAACGGTATGCCCATATCAATATTGCAATATATATATATATATATATATATATATATATACACACATATATATATATATATATATATATATACATACATACATACATACATACATACGTGGCTCTAGGCTTTGTGAAGCCTTAGACAAAACTTGACATGGAGGTCCCACTCACTCCCATGATGGGAAAAATAATTCAAAGGAGCCTCTTCCCCACAACCCTGGCCGGTGGTTTTGGGGGTCTGCGGGCGGGGGGGGGGGGTTTATCAGAATCAGGAAGTCCCCTCTAACAAGGCGGCCCCCAGATCCTACTCTTCAAAAACTAAGGGGCAGGGGGGCCACCTGGTGTGCGGTCATCAGGTGAACCCGCCCCCTTGTGACGTCATTGACTGAGGGCATGCTGGGTCATTGACGTCACAAAGGGGTGGTGCCAGCGATATTCACTGGATGTTAGGGACGCTGGGCTCTTAATGCTGCCTGAGCACAGCAGCGTTAAGGTCCCCTGTCCCTCAAAACTGAAGTAATGCATTGGGTAAGTTAGGCGGCCGCGAGGCCCGTGTGAGGCCTTAGGCGACTGTCTAATTAAAGAGCAGCCTCTGCATACATACACACTGTACTGTGTATAACACCATTTGATTGCATTTGTCATTGGGGCCAGCTCACACTTGTGTGATGCCAGACATCGCATGCGATTCGCAGCGCACTGCCGTTCACATCACATGCGATGTCTGTGCGATGCGATTTCAGCCATTCAGATCGCACCGCACTCGGTCCAAAAACGCACAGGACCCTTTGTTCGGACCAGAATCGGATCGCATGGGCGTTCACACCTATGCAATTCCGAACTGTCAGTTCGCAGTGCGATACGCGAGCTGAAATGGGGAGGGGGTGTGTCGTTAACATATAATGACACACCCCAGCAGTTTGCATATGGCAGTGTGAACTCCCGTGCGACTCGGGTGCGATGCAGGGAACCCGCAGTGGTTTCGTAGGGGTTCTGGAATCTCACAAGTGTGAACCGGGCCCCTAAAACTTCCGTGGCAGACTTCTTGTCGTACACAGAGGGGGGGGGGGTGTACGTTTATCAAAACATTGATCATTTATCTCATTTCAGATCTCAGGGAAAAACCTTCTCCTCCGGCACCCGGTGTATGAAGAGGAGAACATTTCTTCTCAGAAGCTGAGAAGTTTTTCCCTCTGAGAACACCTGAGATCTGATTAGGAGGGGGAGGGGCCACCTGTGATCTCCCGATACACCTGTGTGGATTACAGAGCAGCCAAGTTATAAAAGTGGAACCACATTTGAAAAGAGCCGTGTGATTACATACATGTTGGCCCCTTTTAAAATGCTAATTTTGGCATTATTTGCATTTTTTTTTTTTTTTAACATGCCGTTTTTTTTTTTACCACATAAGACCCAGGCCATTATGCAGGTTAAGGACATTGCCACTTTTTGCGATTCGGCACTGCGTCGCTTTAACCACTTAAGACCCGGACCATTAGGCAGGTAAAGGACCCTCGCCCTTTTTTGCGCGATTCGGCACTGCGTCGCTTTAACCACTTAAGACCCGGACCATTAGGCAGGTAAAGGACCTCGCCCTTTTTTGCGCGATTCGGCACTGCGTCGCTTTAACCACTTAAGACCCGGACCATTAGGCAGGTAAAGGACCCTCGCCCTTTTTTTTGCAATTCGGCACTGCGACGCTTTAACTGAAAATTGCGCGGTCGTGCGACGTGGCTCCCAAACAAAAATTGAAGTCCTTTATTTCACAAAAATAGAGCTTTCTTTTGGTGGTATTTGATCATCTCTGCGGTTTTTATTTTTTGCGCTATAAACAAAAATAGGAGCGACAGTTTTTTTTAAAAAAAAGGCAATATTTAAAAAAAAAAATTCTATAATAAATATCCCCCAAAAAACATATATCAAATATTTTTCTTCCTCAGTTTAGGCCGATACGTATTCTATCTATTTTTGGTATAAAAAAAAAAAGCACAATTAGGCTTCATTTCCACTGGCGTTTTAAAAGTGAGCTGTAAAACAGCTAGGTATGCCTGGAAAAATTCGCGTTAAAAACGCGAAATTTACCGCGTTTTTGCATGCGCGTTTTTGCTCGTTTTTTAACGCTAGCGTTAGGCAGCGTTTTTTTTGAAAAATAAACATCTCTAGGCTATATATATCAGATTTTTTATGAAATCCCTGCAGCTCAAAAGTGCCGCGGTGCGCGTGTATGCGCGTTTAAGGTCGAGCGTTAGAACGCCCTGCTCCTGCGTTTTTTTTTTTACAGCTCAAAAACGTCTATGTGGGAATGATGCCATAGAATAACATGGACAGGCGTTTTTAAGCTGTAAAAAAACGCTCAGAAACGTGGCTGTAAAAAACGCCAGTGGAAATGAGGCCTAAAAGCGTTTATCGATTAGTTTGCGCAAAATTTATATCGTTTACAAAATAGGGGGTAGTTTTATTGCATTTTTATTAATATTTTTTTTTTTTTTTTTTTTTACTAGTAATGGCGGCGATCTGCGATTTTAATCAGTACTCCGGCCCTTATGGCGGACACATCGGACACTTTTGACACATTTTTGGGACCATTGGCCTTTTTATAGCAATCAGTGCTATAAAAATGCACGGATTACTGTAAAAAATTCACTTGCAGGGAAGGGGTTAACACTAGAGGGCGAGGAAGGGGTTAATCATGTTCCCTGGGTGTGTTCTAACTGAAGGGGGGGGGGTGGGACTGACTGGGTGAAATGACAGATCGCCGTTCATACATTGTATAAACAGACGATAGGTCATTTCCTCCCCTGACAGGACCGGGAGCTGTGTGTTTACATACACATCTCCCGATTCTCGCTTCTGTAACGAGCGATCGCGGGTGCCCGGCGGTGATCACGCGCGCCCCCTAGTGGCTGAAGTCCAAAATTATGTGATTTTGCGCAGCCCAGCCGACCTGCCACTGTAAAACTATGGTGGGCGGATCGGCAAGCGGCTAAATGTGTGTTTTTTGGCCTTTTTTAAATTGCTAATTTTGGCATTATTCTTTTAACATGCATTTTTTTTTTTTTTTTTTATTATTTTTTTTTTTTTATATTCAACATATCAATTCCTTATTATACAACTTTATATTCTAATGTGTCATAAAATAAATAAAAACAATACAAGTACAATGAATAAAACAGTTATTAAAAACTCAGAAAGTCCAAATTAATGCTGTAACGGCGCTGAGATCAAACCCGGCGTTTGGAAGTCCTCTATATGTGTTGCCTACAGGAATTGATAGTGAATTTGATAAGAATTGGAAACATATCCAGGATGGGATTGATGATTCGCTTGAAAAGCCTAAAGGATATAATGATAAGGCAAGCTGAGAGAGGGGGAGGGGTAGTAGTACTTCCCAAGGAGGTTTACCATAACCAGATTGTGGAAACGCTATCAGATGAACTAAAATATGAAGAATTATAAAGAGATCCAACACAGCCATATAGGAACCAATTGGAAATCTTGGTGAATATTGGCAAACGTCTAGGGGTATTAACCAACAATGCCGCCATCAGGAATTATGGGTCCCCTGGAGCAGAGAACCAGGGGGGGGGGGGGGGGTGCTGCCGTCTGAAATTCTGAAATTGAAGCGCGGGGAGCGGAAAAAATGCATATATTCAAAGGGGGTTAGCCATCTGGGGGCCCTGTGCCCTTTAAAAAAAAAAAAAGGAGAGAGAGAGAGAGATTTTAAAAGCGGGGTTGCCATCCGGGACCTCTGGGCCCTTTTAATAAAAAATGTAATAAAAAAAAATAAAAAACATTTATAAAAAAAAAAGGGGGGTTTGCCGCATGGGGCCCTGGGGACCTCTGAGCCCTTTAACCACTTAGCAACCACCTGCCGAAAAATAACGGCGGCAAGGTGGTTGCTTAACTTATACAACGTGATTCCAGAGTCGCGCTCCCGCGCGCCCCCTGGGGCGCGCACACGGGAATGTCCGTGACCACCGGGTCCAGAGGACCCGGCGGGTCACGGATCACGGTAAATCGCCGCTGATATCGGCGGTTTACCACGTGATCGCGCCGTCCAATGACGGCGCGATCAGATGTAAACAGACCGGCGTCATGTGCCGACGCCGGTTCCTCCCTCCTCTCTCTGTACCGATCGGTACAGTGTGAGAGGAGAGGGGAGGGAGCGGATGGCAGCGCCAGTGCTGCGGGCTGGATCTGTGACAAATGCAGTCACAGATCCATCCCTCCCTGCTCAGCCATCCCTGCTGCAATACTCTGCAATGGGGGGCAATACTCTGGGCATACTCTGCAAATACTCTGGGCATACTCTGCAAATACTCTGGGCATACTCTGGGCATACTCTGCAAATACTCTGGGCATACTCTGCAAATACTCTGGGCATACTCTGCAAATACTCTGGGCATACTCTGCAATACTCTGGGCATACTCTGCAATACTCTGGGCATACTCTGCAATACTCTGGGCATACAGCGCCCCTGTTCCCGTGAGCTCGCATGCAGAAGCGAACGCATACGCAAGTCCCGCCCACATATGAAAACCGTGTTCAAACCTTACATGTGAGGTATCGCTGCGAACGTTAGAGCGAGAGCAATAATTTTGGCCCTAGACCTCTTCTCCAACTAAAATGATGTAACCAGCAAAAATATTTAAAGCGTCACCTATGGGGATTTTTAAGTCGCAAAGTTTGGCGCCATTCCACGAGCGTGTGCAATATTGAAGGGTGACATGTTGGGTATCTATTTACTCGGCGTAACTTCATCTTTCATATTGTGCAAAAACATTGGGCTAAATTTAATGTTTTTTTTTTTTTAAAAGCACAAAACTGTTTTATTTCTAAAAAAAATGTGTTCGAAAAATTGCTGTGCAAATACCATGCGCGATAAAAAGTTGCAACAACCGCCATTGTATTCTCTAGGGTCTTTGCTAAAAAAGCATATATAATGTTTTGGGGTTCTATGTAATTTTCTAGCAAATAAATTATGATTTTTCCATGTAGGAGAGAAATGTCAGAATTGGTCTGGGTGTTCCAGAACGCCTGATGGTGCTCCCTGCATGTTGGGCCTCTGTATGTGGCCACGCTGTGTAAAAGTCTCACACATGTGATAGTGCTCCCTGCATGTTGGGCCTCTGTATGTGGCCACGCTGTGTAAAAGTCCCACACATGGGGTATCGCCATACTCGGGAGGAATAGCAGAATGTGTTTTGGGGTGTAATTTGTGGTATGCATATGCTGTGTGTGAGAAATAACCTGCTAATATGAAAATTTTGTGGAAAGAAAATAAAAATGAAAAAAATCTTGATTTTGCAAAGAATTGTGGGAAAAATTACAACTTCAAAAAACTCACAATGCCTCTTTCTAAATACCTTGGAATGTCTTCTTTCCAAAAAGGGGTCATTTGGGGGGTATTTGTACTTTTCTGGCATGTTAGGGTCTCAAGAAATGAGAGAGGCTGTCAGTACATCAGGTGTGATCAAATTGATCAATTTTCAGTAATTGGTACCATAGCTTTTAGACCCTATAACTTTCACCCAGACTAAATAATATCTAATTTTTTTTTTGTTTTGTTACCAAAGATATGTAGTAGTATACATTTTAGGCCAAATTTATGAAGAAAAATTACTTTTTTGCAAAATGTTATAATAGAAATGAAGAAAAATTCATTTTTTTACAAAATTTTCGTTCTTTTTTCATTTATAGTGAAAAAAATAGTAACCGCAGAGGTGATCAAATACCACCAAAAGAAAGCTCTATTTGTGGGAAAAAAAGGACAAAAATTTCATTTGGTTACAGTGTTGTATGACTGAGTTATTGTCATTCAAAATGTGAGAGCACCGAAAGCTGAAAATTGGTCTGGTTATTAAGTGGGTTTAAGTGCCCAGTAGTCAAGTGGTTAATATATATATAAATGTTAAAGAAATTAAAAGAAAAAAATATATAAAAAAATAAACACTTTTTTTTTTTAGAAAAAAAAAAGGGGTTGCTAGGCCTTGACCTCTGGGCCCTAATATTAATATATATACCGCCCCCCTACGCTAAAGTTAATGGGGAATGGGAGAGTTATTTTCCCTGTTCGTCTTTCAGGACAGGTACTGTAGAGAGACACAGGCTCCTCCCCTCTTAGGAAACACCGCCTTCCAATTAGAAGATTTAAACCTCATCCTCCCTCCAGCTCCTCAGTTTATGGTGTTTCCTCCGGCGGGGAGACATCGCTGGGACCAGGGGCCATACAGCTGGGGAGGCTGAGGCTAATATTCCCTGAGGGGGGGAGCTGATCTCTCTATTCCTCTGACCTACGGAAACCCGGTTAGCTGGTGAGCTACATACCTGGGGTACTTGCCGTGCTGCGTTCCTCGGCAGTTTCTGGGGTGATTTTTGACCGAGGAGGTCCTTTTCCTTTCGCCCAGGGGTGGCGCTGCAGGCGGGAGGTCGGCTCCATGTGTTTACACAGTCGGCTAGGAAGCTGAGGCCGGACCGGATGACGAGTGACGTCAGTTCCGGGAGGGGTGGGCACTTCCGCCGGATACGCGTCTCTCGGTCGCAGACGCGGCAAGAGAAAAGGACCGAACGCTGGGCTGGTGCTGCCTACGCCTGCAGTCGGTGGGAAGGCACTTTGGCGTTGTCTGCGACCACAATCCTCAGCGGAGATGTCGGAAGTAGAGACTTTGCGCGCATCTCCGGATGACCTGAAGAGAAGAGGTCACTGTCGCTCCATGATCAGATGTACATGGGCCTGGAGGAACAGAGGAGAAGGGTTTTTCCGGTCCATGAGGTCTTAATCAATGCCATTAAAAAGGAATGGCAGGATCCAGAGAGGAAACCTTTCTTTTCAAAAGCGTTAAAACGAAGATTTCCTTTCTCGGAAGAGGAAGCCATGGTCTGGAATAAAACTTCTAGACTGGATGCTGCTTTCTCGTAGGTGTCCAGACACACGGACCTGGCATTTGAGGACATGGGGGTACTTTCAGACCCCATGGACAGAAGGATGGATTCCCTTCTAAAAAAGTCTTGGGATTCTTCACAAGGGAATCTAAAACCTGCAATGGCCACCACTGTGGTAGCTCGCAATATGGAACACGCAAATTAAAGCACACATAGAGGCAGGGACATCCAAAGATATTATATTGTCCTCTTTCCCAACTCTGCTTAAGGCTGTGGCGTATTTAGCAGACGCATCTGCAGAATCTGTGCGAATGTCAGCAAGGTCTGCAGGCTTGTCCAATTCGGCAAAGAGGGCCTTATGGCTAAAAACGTGGCAAGGGGATAGCGCCTCTAAAAATAAATTGTCCGGTATTCCCCTTACAGGAGATCTGCTGTTTGGGCCAGGCTTGGAAGCTGTTCTAGATCGAACAGCAGACAAGAAGAAAGCTTTCCCCATTAAGAAAAAATTGGGGGGCAGACCAAAAGGAAGTTCTGGTCTCAAAAGAAGGTGGAGACCACTAAACCAGAAGGGAAGAAAAGGTTTTGGGGACATAAGGGCAAACGTCGGAGCAGCGATTTTTCGCCGCCCTGACCAGCCCCAAAAAACTCAGTGACGGAGTCAAGGTGGGAGGAAGGTTGGGGGCCTTTCTCCCACAATGGGAAATGATCACCAGCAACCAGTTTGTGCTGGGGATCATAAGGCAAGGATACAAATTGGAATTTTCAAGTCCTCCCCCATTCAGACTTTTGGTCACCAAACCGCCAAAATGCAGAGAAAAATCTTCAGCTCTTTTTTCCTCCCTCCAGGAGTTGGAGGATCAGGAGGTGGTGATTCGAGTCCCAACAGTGGAGACAGGCTAGGACTTCTACTCCCACATCTTTGTGGTCCGCAAACCCTCCAGGAAGTTCAGACTTATACTGAACTTGAAGCCCCTGAATGTCTCAGTCACATACAAAAAATTCAGGATGGACTCCATCTACTCTGTAAGGACACTCCTCCCTCCGAACTGTTTCATGGCATCAATAGACTTGAAAGATGCTTATCTGCACATTCCGATAGTGGAGAGCCATCAGAAATATCTCAGATTGGCAGAAAGGTCCGAGGAGGGGACGGTCCACTTACAGTTCAAAGCCCTTCCCTTCGGGCTCTCATCTTCCCCCCTGATCTTCACAAAAGTGATGGTGGAGGTTCTGGCGTTCCTTTGACTCAAGGGCATCTCAGTAGTGACCTACTTGGACGACCTGTTGTTGTTCGCCCCTTCCCCAGAACAGCTATCCCGGGACCTCCAGGTAGCAAGGGATACCTTGGAGAAACTGGGATGGCTCTTGAATCTGGAGAAATCCAGTCAGACTCCCTCACAAAGAGTTACCTTCCTGGGATTCATCCTGGACTCAACCAGGCAGATGATTTTTCTTGCAGCAGAGAAAGTCCAGAAGGTAGACAGGGCAGTGTTGTTCCTTCAGGGCAGCTCTCGGATCTCAATAAGGAAAGCCATGTCGGCTCTGGGTCTGCTGACCTCCACTCTTCCGGCAGTACAGTGGGCAGGACTACACTTTCTTCCCCTACAATTATTCATCCTGTATAGGACCACAATCCAGGGTCTCTGAACTCCCTAATATCCGTGCCAGTCCAGGTCAAGAGGTCCCTCTGGTGGTGGAGAAAGGGGGCGAACCTGTTACAGGGTCTGGAATGGATCCCTCCGATTTCCAGAACAATAACAACAGACGCCAGCGGTACAGGTTGGGGAGCACACCTGAATTCCCATCTGGTGCAGGGTACTTGGGAAAGAGAAGACTCAATGAGATCTTCGAATTGGAAAGAACTGAGGGCAATAGATTTAGCCCTCAGAGCCTTTCAGGGGGAGCTTCGGGTCCAACATGTACGGGTCCGATCGGACAATTCCTCCGCGGTAGCCTATATCAACAAACAGGGGGGCACCAGGAGCAGACCCTTGTGGGTTCTGATGGAATTCTCATTCTCAAATGGGCGGAGACCAATGTTCTGTCTCTTTCAGCGGTCCATCTGAAAGGAGAGCAGAATCAGGTGGCAGATTTTCTCAGCAGGAAGAAGCTGAGGGAAGGCGACTGGGTACTGAACCAAGAAGTCTTCAAAATGATCACTCAGAGGTGGGGAATACCGGAGGTGGATCTGTTTGCCTCAAGAGAAAATGCCAAGACACAACTCTTCTTCTCCCTGAGGAGGTGGGACGGAGCTCTGGGGGTGGATGCTTTAGCCCAGACCTGGCAGTTCTCCAAGTGCTATGCTTTCCCCCCTCCGGTTCTGATTCCGGCAGTCTTGAGCACAACACTTATCCTGGTGGCACCACATTGGCCCAGGAGGCCATGGTTCTCCATCCTGAAGGCGCTTTCAGTGGAACCTCCTTGGATTCTACCAATCCGGGAGGATCTTCTTGCTCAGGGTCCAATCAACTGTCCACAGGTGGAGAAATGGAATCTAGTAGCATGGCTTCTGAGGAGAAACTGCTAAGGGGCAAAGGTTTGTCGGAACGTCTAATAACAACTTTTTTAAGTTCCAGAAAGAAAGAAACGCAGGCCATCTACTTAAAGGTTTTGAAGCGTTTTAACAGCTGGTGCTTGGAAAACTCTTTCAATGTCCATAGCCCCGTTGCCGTGTTAGAATTTTTGGAGTCTGGGGCAGATAAGGGCCTAGCTGTCAGCATGCTGAAAGGTCAGGTGTCAGCGTTAAGTGTCTTTTTAGAGAAACAGTTAGCAACCGATCCATGTGTATCTAGGTTTAAGGCCTTGAGTAGACGGAGACCGGTTAGAGCCCCCACCTTCCCAGTATGGGATCTGTCTTTGGTTTTACAGGCTTTCACAGCAGAACCTTTTGAGCCGTTAGAAAGCTGTACGTTAAAGGTGATCACTCTTAAGACACTATTTTTGGTCGCGATCACCACAGCTATAAGAGTAAGTGAACTCAAAGCCCTTTCCATTAGGGCACCTTTTTTTCAGGTTTTCTCAGATTGTATTTTTTTTAAAACTGGTCCGGCCTTCTTACCGAAGGTATCTTCTAATTTTCATAGAAGCCAAGAAATTACTTTACCTTCATTTTGTTCGAATCCTGTGAAGTAACAGGAACGCAACTTTCATAGCGTAGACGTTAGGAGGTATATCCTCCAGGATTTAAGTATCACAAGTCTGTTCAGGAAAACTGATTCCCTTTTTGTTTTATTTTCGGGGACCAAAAAGGGGTCTAGAGCCTCTAAACACACAATAGCCAGGTGGTTAAGATCAGCCATTGTTCAGGCCTATGTCTCTAGAGGGGTGGAGCCTCCACAGGGTATCAGGGCTCATTCCACCAGGGCTGTAGCAACTTCACAAGCAGAGTGTGCTGGTGCTTCCCCGGAGCAGATCTGCAAAGCTGCAACATGGTCTAGTTTCTCGACGTTCGTGAAACACTACAGACTGGACCTGCTTTCAGCCAAGGATCAGGCTTTTGGGAGCAAAGTGTTACAAGCAGTAGTCCCACCCTAGGGTAAGGTGCTCGCTTATCCTCTCTACAGTACCGTCCTGAAAGACGAACAGGGAAAATTGGGGTTACTTACCAGTAACATCCCTTTTCCAGGAGTCTTTCAGGACAGCACTGGTACCCACCCGTGTTATTTCAGGGGATATTTCTGGAAACTCATCATACGAGAACGTCAGGTAAGATTAAATATTGTTTTTTTATGACGTGTTCTTGTGTCTCCCCAGCTGGCCGGAGGTACTCTGGAAAAACTGAGGAGCTGGAGGGAGGATGAGGTTTAAATCTTCTAATTGGAAGGCGGTGTTTCCTAAGAGGGGAGGAGCCTGTGTGTCTCTCTACAGTACCTGTCCTAAAAGTCTCCTGGAAAAGGGATGTTACCGGTAAGTAACCTCAATTTTTGCTCCCATTCATGAATGATTGTGTCAAATTTGGGCTACCCGTCGTTCGGAACTGTCCTGTGGGTCAGTCTGCGCTACAGGGGTGATGTTACCACCCCTGGGCGACAGGCAACGCTAGAGGGGTTCTGACGGAGCTATTTTTCCCCCAGCAGCCAGGGCATGCTGGGGAGGGGTATATCTGGGGCAGACGCCATTTTTGCTGGGCTCTCTTCGCGGGTTCCAGGTGTGGCACCCACCTTTGGGGTGTGCGCACCCAACGGACCCCAGAGATATGGCCTACCTGGCCGGAGTCGTACACTGCGGAGTTCCATGCGGATGCTGAAAGGGGCCCCAGTAGGGTTGCCACCTCATCCCTTTAAAAAGGAACACATCTGAATTACACAGGTTCTGTGGCCAATTAAGGTGGTAATTAAACTCACTTGGTGCCTTATCTGTATTAAATTAGCCTCAGAATCTGTGTAATTCAGATGTGTTTCTTTTTAAAGGGATGAGGTGGCAACCCTAGGCCCCAGTGACTTACTGGGTCACCAGCTAAACTAAGGAGGATGCCAGGCTGTGTGCCGCTGGGTGGTGGATCGGCTTGAGGAGAACCCGGAGGCAGGTGATCCAAGAGGGCTGGAACAAACCATCGGGGATCTGGTGACCGGGAGATTGACAGGTACACTTCAAACTGTCAACCGGTGACCCTGACTGAACTTACTGGGAGGATTCGCTCAAGAATCCATTTAGCTCACCCAAGTACTAGGCCTGTGGCAGAGGCCCGAGCCAGGCCTGTGGCAGAGGTCTGTTCCTTCCAGCAACCTAAGCGACACTTTGGCTGCCAGGCTTGTGGCAGGAGTCTGTCCGAAGGCACTTCACCCACTCTGGCTAGAGTGGCGATGAACTGTACTACTGATGAAAGCAGGCTTGCTTTCTCTACCTATCCTGGGCCTGATACTGCAAATGTTCTTCTGCTTCATCAACCTTTCCTATCCCACTTCGTGTTGATGTTGGCCTGTGTTGGGCTTTGGAAATAAAGCATTTGAAAACTCCATTGCTGACTGGACATTCGCTCACTACTTGTACTCACTACCATCACCCCTAGAGAAGCCACCAAGGGTAACTTAATACGCCGATCCCAAAAACAACCAGCGACTCCTGAATGGCCAATGAACCGAAACTACTTATCACCTCAGAGAAGGAAGGACAGAGAACGTGAGGAGAAAAACGAGAAATGGCTGAGAAGAGCGCCCCCAGAAAAATGGCAGAGAAGAGCGCCCCCAGAAAAATGGCAGAGAAGAGCGCCCCCAGAAAAATGGCAGAGAAGAGCGCCCCCAGAAAAATGGCAGAGAAGAGCGCCCCCAGAAAAATGGCAGAGAAGAGCGCCCCCAGAAAAATGGCTGAGAAGAGCGCCCCCAGAAAAATGGCTGAGAAGAGCTCCCCCAGAAAAATGGCTGAGAGAAGCGCCCCAAAAAAAATTGCTGAGAAGAGCGCCCCCAAAAAAATGGCTGAGAAAAGCGCCCCCAGAAAAATGCTGAGAAGAGCTCCACCAGAAAAATGGCTGAGAAAAGCGCTCCAAGAAAAATGGCTGAGAAGAGCGCCCCAAGAAAAATTGCTGAGAAGAGCTCCCTCAGAAAAATGGCTGAGAAGAGCTCCCCCAGAAAAATGGCTGAGAAAAGCGCCCCAAAAAAATGGCTAAGAGCGCCCCCAGAAAAATGGCTGAGAAGAAGAGCTCCCCCAGGGAGCCACCGATAGAGCAGGAAGAGGAACAGACCCAACAGATTGTGACCACCTCTGAGTGTGGTTGTTCATTCTTTTTTAAGTGATTGCTCTGTGGCACAGAACCCATACGGTGCATGGGATTAAATAAAGTGGAGGATGATGAGACATATGAGGATGAGGACTAAATGTTTGTTAATGTTAAACAAAAAAAAATTATCAAAGTTCAAAGAATGGACCAATATCTAGACAAATTCTAAGGGCCCTTTCACACGTGCGGACCGTTTGTCCGTTTTTCAAGCATCCGTTTACGGATGAAAACGGACCACAATGCTTTATTATGGGATAGCGGACGTTAGCGGATGACTATCCGCTAACGTCCGTTTACATCCGTCTCCGTCAAGCTCCGTTTTTTTTTTTTGAACGGAGGAAAACCCTATTTTTCCTCCGTTAAAAAAAACCGGAACGGACGGAAAACGGATGTTAGCGGACGATCCGTTTAACATCCGATCCGCTAACATCCATTTTTCCTCAAAACATTGAAAAAATTACAGAATTCAAAAAACTTTAATAATATGCATGCTATATGCATACATTGCAATACCCTTTGACCCAGGAAGTGTTATTAAGCACATGCTGGCTAGTGCCTGGTGAGAAGAAAATAGAGAGAAGAACTGGAAAGAAGACCCCCAACAATGGCAAAAGACGTGTCACAGGAGCACCTCATACAGCTGGTGAATGATCGGCCTGCATTGTGGGACAAGCGATGTGCAGAATATAGTGACAAAAACATCTGCAGTATCAAATGGGAGGAAGTCTATGAGGCAGTGACACCAGAATGGCTGACACTCAGCACCAAGAGGCGCAGGATACGTGGTAAGCAGTATGTGGGCATGATCAAACCTGTAGTCCATCCGTATGTCAGCATCCATATGCCTGCCACAAGTTGTGGACTGGCCACGTCACCTGCCACAAGTTGTGGACTGTCCACTGGCCACATCACCTGCCACAAGTTGTGGACTGTCCACGTCACCTGCCACAAGTTGTGGACTGTCCACTGGCCACGTCACCCGCCACAAGTTGTGGACTGTCGACTGGCCACGTCACCTGCCACAAGTTGTGGACTGTCGACTGGCCACGTCACCTGCCACAAGTTGTGGACTGTCGACTGGCCACGTCACCTGCCACAAGTTGTGGACTGTCGACTGGCCACGTCACCTGCCACAAGTTGTGGACTGTCGACTGGCCATGTGACCTGCCACAAGTTGTGGACTGTCAACTGGCCATGTCACCTGCCACGACACAACTGTATTCCAAATATGTGTTTCAAAAAGTATACGTATATTTTGGAGTTCTATGAGTTCATTGTGTCTACTGTTCCTTTGCAGGAGAGCAAATCACCGCAAGATGGCGGTCTCTTCGCGACCGTTTCAGGCGTGACCTGAAGGAGGACGTTGCCTGCCAAAGCGGAGCTGGAGCATCCAAGAAAAAGCATGGCCCTTTCTATGAAATGCTTGATTTCTTAAGAAATATTATGGACGTAAGAAGGTAACTAAATAAATTGGTTATCACCTATATTAAATTAGTTGGCCTAGTAAACTCCAAATTGGAAGTAAACTTTCTCCCCAAAAAACAAACCCTACAAGACAAAGGCCTAATTAGCTAGTATGCAGAGCATTAAGAATTACTTACCCGAGATCGAAGCCCCCACAGTGGTATTTCCCCTCCTTTATCGCCGCAATCACTCCTTGTGTGACTTGTGGGTATTGCGGCTCCAGGGCTGTGATTGGCCCTAGCCGTGATGATGTCATGCGTGTGGGAGTCACGACACGATCGCCTTCAAAAATGGCACGAGTCAGGCACCGGTGTCTACATATTTTCTGCAAATATCTCCTAAACCGTGAAGCTTTAGAAGTTATTTCTTGCACCTACAGATAAGCCTTTTAATCTAGGCGTAATTGTAGGTTGAAGTGGTCTGTAGGGTTTACCACAACAGTAATCATACATATGGATCTATGTATTGTAATAACTGTTCTGTATTGATCATTTATCCATCAATCAACGAATATTTTACAGTACTGCCAGTAACATCTCAGGTACTGAAGAAGAGGAGACGGATGCAGAGGATGAAAATCAGGAGCCCGCGGGGGATATGGCAGTACCAGAGACCCAGGCAAGCCCTGATGCAGCCACCCAAAACACGCCACGTGTGCCCGTAAGTATCCTATATCCAATGACTTCTGTTAAAATCTTGACTAAATAAAATGTACTAATAAATGTTCCACCCCTCAGATACGTTCTGTGCCTGCATCCAAAGGCAAATGGCACACCAAGAAGAAACCAGATATGGATGGAGCCATGATTGCCTTCATGGAGGAGATGAAGGGAATGCGTAGGGCTGACAGTGAAAGAAAGGATCCTTTTTTTAGATCCTACCAACGAGGATGCAAATTTTCTACGCAGTAACTTCTACTACCTCCAAAAAATACCCGGTGCAAGAAAAATGGAGGTGCATCTTGCTATTGGGAACTTTATGGGGCGTGTGTCCGAGCAGCTCTGGCTGGTGAACCCATGCCAGTATTTACTAGCCCTCTCCAAACGGCCATACCAACCGGAGCAAGCTCCCCAACCACATCCACAGTCAGGGCCGCCATCAGGAATTTTGGGGCCCCTTACACAGCTTCAGGCATGGGCCCCCTGGAGCAGAGAACCGGGGGGGGGGGGGGGTGCTGCCGCATGAAATTGAGAAGCGGGGGGGGGGAAATAAAGAAAAATATATATAAAAAAGGGGGGTAGCCATCCGGGGCCCTGGGGACCTCTGTGCCCTTTATAAAATAAAAAGAAAAAAGAGAGAAAATATATATATATTTTTTTAAAATATAACATTTATATAAAAAAAAAAAACAAGGGGGTTGCCTTCCAGGGCCCTGGGGACCTCTGGGCCCTTTATTAAAAAATAAAAATATAAAAAAAATGTATAAAAAAAACAAAAAAACAATTATAATAAAAGGGGGTTTGACACATGGGGCCCTGGGGACCTCTGGGCCCTTTAATAATAATAATTATATATATATATATATATATATATATATATATATAATATGAAAATAAAAGAAATAAAAAAATATATAAAAAATATATTTATTTTATAAAAAAAAGGGGGGTTGTCATCTGGGGCCCTGGAGATCTCCAGGTCCCTGTGGACCTCCGGACCTCTAAAAAAATAAAAGAAAAAAAATTGGCCCTTTAATAAAAAATAAAAGAAAAATATATATAAAAAAATATATATTTTTAAAAAAATATATATATTTTTTGATAAAAAAAAGGGCTTGCCATCTGGGGCCCTTAGTGGCCTCCGGGCCCCTGGGGACCTTCGGACCCCTTACAGGTGTAATGCCTGTACCCCCCTGATGGCGGCCCTGTCCACAGTACCACCAAGCCTTTATCCCACATCACCACCGTGCCCCAGCCCACCACTGCCCAAAATGTATTACCCTCACCGCAAAAACCCACCCATGACTCCTCCACTTCCCAGGCCACTTCATCCCAATCTTTTAATCCCTATTCCACTTCCCCCGGACCTTTTTATCAGCAACTTCAGTAATCACACTTGTCCCTTTTGAATCCCCAGTTCCAGTTTCCCAGTTTTCAAATTAAATAAAATTCCCATTTCTCCTCCTGCTTTTTTTGATGTTTATCCTCCATTTTGTACTCTATTTTGTGTTCTGTGTTGTAATGACATACAAATAAAGGATATGGACTGCCTGAAAAAGTATTTTTTTTTATTGTACTCTATATAAACCAAATGCAACTGATACAAAATAATGTGATGGTCATGGGGTCAGCGATGATGACACTAGGAGAATGGAAAATCTCAGCTTTAACCACTTAAGACCCGGACCAAAATGCAGGTAAAGGACCTTGCCCCTTTTTGCGATTCGGCACTGCGTCGTTTTAACTGACAATTGCGCGGTCGTACGACGTGGCTCCCAAACAAAATTGGCGTCCTTTTTTCCCCACAAATAGAGCTTTCTTTTGGTGGTATTTGATCACCGCTGCGGTTTTTATTTTTTTGCGCTATAAACAAAAATAGAGCGACAATTTGAAAAAAAAATCAACATTTTTTACTTTTTGCTGTAATAAATATCCCCCCAAAAATATATAAAAACAACATTTTTTTTCCTCAGTTTAGGCCGATACGTATTCTTCTACCTATTTTTAAAAAAAAAATCGCAATAAGCGTTTATCGGTTGGTTTTCGCAAAATGTATAGCGTTTACAAAATAAGGGATAGTTTTATTGCATTTTTATTAATTTTTTTTTTTTACTACTAATAGCGGCGATCAGCGATTTTTTTTTTCGTGACTGCGACATTATGGCGGACACTTCGGACACTTTTGACACATTTTTGGGACAATTGTCATTTTCACAGCAAAAAATGCATTTAAATTGCATTGTTTACTGTGAAAATGACAGTTGCAGTTTGGGAGTTAACCACAGGGGGGCGCTGTGACTTTGAGTGTTCCCTGCGTGTGTTTACAACTGTAGGGGGGTGTGGCTGTAGGTGTGACGTCATCGATCACGTCCCCCTATAACAGGGATGACGCGATCGATGCTGCGGCCACAGAGAAGCACGGGGAAGCTGTGTGTACACACGGCTCTCCCCGTTCTTCAGCTCCGGGGACGGATCGCCGCACTGCAGTGGCGATCGGGTCCGCGAGTCCCGCGGTCCCGGTAATTCGGACCGGGTCACGGCTGTGACCCACGGCTGGGTACTAAAACCAACGTATATATACGTGGATGTGCCCAGCCGTGCCATTCTGCTGACGTATATGTGCAGTAGGCGGTCCTTAAGTGGTTAAACATACACTGATAGAAGTCACCAGACTGCTATACTAACGAGATAACGTAGTATTTTTTAAAGTATTGCATTATCATTTTCAGTGGGACAACAAAGATCATGCAGGTTAGCATCAAGGGGTCAAACATGGTTCATAGCAAGGTGCACATAATAAAGTGCCTCGTGATGTTTTTACACATGCTGATACTGCCACGGAACCTCTCCATCTGGGGACATAAAAAAATTTGCAAAATTATCACGCATGGTAACGGCAGAATTGTTGGGTCGCAGTCCGGAAAAGCGTACAGAAGGCAAGTTAATCTCGTCCTCTTCCTCAACAGTAATCCCTTCTTTCTCACGGATTATATTATGGAGGACACAGCGTGCTTGGATTGCTAGTTGGGCATTCTCCAGGCTCAGTTCTATTGTAGTGTGAAATATGCGCCACTTGCTGGTCAAAATGCCAAAGGTGCATCCAATAAGGCGCCTTGCACGACTCAACCGATAATTGAATTTTTTTTTGGGGGGCTGATTAGATTGTGCCTGGCATAAGGCCTTAGAAGATGCTGGGAAAGTCCAAATGCCTCATCAGCTACAAGCACATGTGGCATATCTGGCCCTACAGTTCCTGGAAGAGGTTTGTCTAATGGCAAATGAAAGTGGCCCTCGTGTAGTCTTCTTCTGCTGAAAAAAATCTTGCGTCTGCATTTGATCCATACGCCCCAATATCGACAGCTACAAACTTGTAATCACTGTCACAGATTGCCATTAGCACAAGGGAGAAGTATTTTTTGTAATTATTAAATTGAGAGCCAGATCCAGGTGAATGAATGAATGAATGAAAACTTATATAGCGCAGCACATGCGAAGTAAATCGCCTCTGGGCGCTTGTTGTTCCTGTCTCCTTTGAGATCAAAAGAGATGAGTCCTAATCTTTCTCCTGAAGACTAAGTAGTTCTCCTCCAGTCTAATGCTGGCTGGTAAGGCGTTCCATAGTCTGGGACCTTGGACAGCGAATCTCCTGTCTCCTTTGGACTTGTATCTGGCTTTCGGTATCTGTAGCCGATTTTGATTGTTGGATCGTAGAATACGATTGGGATTGTAAATTTTTAATTTTTCGCATAGATAATGGGGAGCATTCCCATGGATACATCTATGCGTTAGACAGAGTGCTTTAAAGGTGATTCTGTCTTTGACTGGTAGCCAGTGAAGGGATCTCAACGAAGGTGAGATTGATTCCCAGGTTTTTTTCCCAGTCACAAGTCTGGCGGCCGTATTTTGAACGACTTGAAGACGAGCAATTTGGTACTTGGGGAGTCCGAGGTAAAGGGCATTTGCATAGTCCAGTCTGGAGTTTACAATTGCTCCCACCACGACCGCTATGTCTTTCTTGGGAATAAAAGGCGTGAGTCTGCGTAGTAGGCGCAGCAGATGGTGAGATCCGCTGACTACTGCCCCTATTTGTGCGTTCATTGTCATGTCGGAGTCAAAGATGACCCCAAGACTTTTGACTTTGGCGCTAGGGGTGATGACTTTGCCCAGAATGGGCGGGGGGATCCAGGTTGTTATCGATTGATTCCTACGCTTGGCGTGAAACAGAAGAAGTTCTGTTTTCGCTCAGTTGAGTTTGAGATAACTCTTTGTCATCCAGTCCTCTATCAAAGAGAGGCATGTCTCTAGATTGAGGTGGTGATCCTTTTTATTGCAAATGCGGAAGTACAGTTGCGTGTCGTCTGCATAAGAGTGATATAGCAGTTTTTGGCTGCTGATGATTTCAAAAAGAGGACGCAGGTAGATGTTGAATAACATCGGCGACAGGGGAGATCCCTGAGGGACCCCGCACGATAATGTGCGTTGTTCCGAAGTGAATGGTCCTAGCTTGACTATTTGCGATCGGTTTTCCAAAAAAGAGGAGAACCAGGATAGATCGCTTTCTGCGACTTTGGCTATTTTAGCCAGCCGAGTCAATAACAGCTTGTGATCAACTGTATCAAAGGCTGCGCTTAGGTCCAGCAGAACCAGAAGAGAAGATGGCACCTGAATTCTGATGCGTTTCCCATCCAGGGCTCCAACACAATTAGGAAATTGAGTTTTATTCCAGAAAGCTTTTGCAATTTCCTGGCACATGCATGTATCAGGAACAGGCATTGCAGTAGACCGAAGCTCCTCCCGTATAGCTTGACAGGTGTCATGTACAATTCCTGAAAAATTGTTGAGGTTCCCAACAAAAAAAAAAATGGCTTAGGGACGTATAGGATACTCCAGATGCCAGAAACCTAGGAAGAGTAGAAGAAATTATGAAAGGAATCCAACATTACACCGGACATAATCAAGCAGAGAGGCTGGCTGGCTTACCTCAGGGTAAGGAGAAGTCGCTCCTCTGGAGGCACACGTCGTCTCATATCTGTGTTCATCCTGTCTAAACGGGGATGCAACTTTTCCAACAAAAATTGAAAGGTTGGAACAGTCATTCTTGTAAAAAAAATTTTTTTTTTGAGGGAAACGTCGCAAATCTGCGTAGTGCAGAGCAAAAAACCCATCAGTTGGCCTCTTGAGCAGCATGGGTTGTGTCCAGTACCTGCGTCTCCTCGCAGACATCTTCCTGCTCCTGCTTTTTTGTCTCCTCATGTAGTATAGCATGACAAATGATGTCACGTGCTCATAATATCTCCCCAAATCCATTATAATAAGCACTACAGTACAGAAAGCTATCAGGAAGCACAAAGCAAGATAGAAAGCACAATGCACGCTGGGGGCGGAAACAAAGAATCATGGGTAAATTCATGAAAAGCTGATTAAATAAAGTTCTAACCAAAAAAAAAAAAAACGATGGGAAACGGACGAAAAAGGGATGAAAACAACGGATCAACTGATGAAAAAAAAAACGGACGGTCCGCACGTGTGAAAGGACCCTTACAGAGAAAGCGTAATAACAACACGCTCCTATTTAACCACTTAAGGGCCGCCTACTGCACATTTACGTCGGCAGAATGGCACAACTGGGCACATCAACGTATATATACGTTGATTTTAGTACCCAGCCGTGGGTCACGGGCACGGGACCGGGACCGCGGGATTCGCGGACCCGATCGCCGCTGCAGTGCGGCGATCCGTCCCTGGGAGCTGAAGAACAGGGAGAGCCGTGTGTAAACACGGCTTCCCCGTGCTTCTCTGTGGCCGCAGCATCGATCGCATCATCCCTGTAATAGGGGGACGCGATCGATGACGTCACACCTACAGCCACACCCCCCTACAGTTGTAAACACACACATAAAGTACACTCAAATTCACAGCGCCCCCTTGTGGTTAACTCCCAAACTGCAACTGTCATTTCCACAGTAGACAATGCAATTTAAATGCATTTTTTGCTGTGAAAATGACAATTGTGTCAAAATTGTCTGAAGTGTCCGCCATAATGTCGCAGTCACGAAAAAAATCACTGATCGCCGCTATTAGTAGTAAAAAAAACAATTAATAAAAATGTAATAAAACTATCCCTTATTTTGTAAACGCTATAAATTTTGCGAAAACCAACCGATAAACGCTTATTGCGATTTTTTTTTTTAACAAAAAATGTGTAGAAGAATACGTATCGGCCTAAACTGAGGAAAAAAAAATGTTTATTTTTGGGGGATATTTATTATAGCAAAAAGTAAAAAATATATATATTTTTTTTAATTGTCGCTCTATTTTTGTTTATAGCGCAAAAAATAAAAACCGCAGAGGTGATCAAATACCACCAAAAGAAAGCTCTATTTGTGGGGGAAAAAAGGACGCCAATTTTGTTTGGGAGCCACGTCGCACGGCGGCCCAATTGTCAGTTAAAACGATGCAGTGCCGAATCGCAAAAAGGGGCAAGGTCCTTTACCTGCATAATGGTCCGGGTCTTGAGTGGTTAAGAGATATGAAAGATTTCTTGAATTGTTTGCAAAACATCAACTTAGATGAAGAACAAATGTTGTTAGAAAAATAAAACCGGCTGATAAGGGTGGGGATGTAGTTGTCATGGATGTTGAGGCATATGAATCCATATCCTTGGCAATAAAGAATGGTACAGATCAATCTCTAGGACACTAATTGATAACTTTACAAGGGAATACTATAATTTGATTTTTGGTGCCTACCAGCGAGGTATCATTGACTTAAGTACTTGGAATTTTCTGAATGTTAACCACTTCCATACCAGGCACTTACGCACCTTCCCGCCCAAGCCAATTTTCAGCTTTCAGCACTGTCGCAATTTGAATGACAATTGCGCGGTCATGCTACACTGCACCCAAACAAAATTGGCGTCCTTTTTTCCCCACAAATAGAGCTTTCTTTTGGTGGTATTTGATCACCTCTGCGTTTTTTTTTTTGCGCAAAAACTAAAAATAGAGCGAAGATTTTGAAAAAAAAATAAGTTTTTATTTTTTTCTGTTAATTTTTGTAAATGAGTATGTTTTCTCTTTCAATTACGGGCACTGATATGGTGGCACTGATGGGCACCGATGAGGTGGCACTGATGGGCACTGATAGGCGGCGCTGGTATGGGGCACTGATGGGCACTCATGGGCGGCACAGGTGGGCACTCATAGGCGGCACAGGTGGGCACTGATAGGCGGCACAGGTGGGCACTGATAGGTGGCACAGGTGGGCACTGATAGGTGGCACAGGTGGGCACTGATAGGTGGCACAGGTGGGCACTGATAGGTGGGCACTGGGCATGGATTGGCACTGACAGACACTGGGGTGGCACTGATGATCACTGAGGGGTGGCACCGATGGATCAATGTTGCCAATCAGTGCCCATGTGTGGGCACTGATTGGCATTTTTTTTTTACTGCCTTTTTTTTTTTGTCCTTTTTTTTTTTTTTTTTTTGTAAGTACCCTGGTGGTCTACTGTGGGCACTCCCTGGTGGTCCGTGTGGCGATCCGAGGGGGGGCTGCGCTGATAAACAATCAGCGCGAACCCCCCCTGTCAGGAGTGCCGCTGATCGGCTCTCCTGTACTCGCGTCTGTCAGACGCGAGTGAGGAAGAGCCGTCGGCGGCTCTTCCTGTTTACATCGTGATCAGCCGTGATTGGACACGGCTGATCACGTGGTAACGAGGCTCCGCCGGAGACTCGTTACCGAGATCGGAGGTGCAGGGTGTCAGACTGACACCCCGCATCACCGATTGCCGCGCTGCGTGCCCCTACGGGAGTGCGCGGCATTGAAATCGTGCTAGACGTTTGAGAACGGCTAGTCACGATTTCATAACTAGTGTTGAGCAGAATATGCCATATTCGATTTCGCGATATATCTCGAATATATAGTCGAATATTCGAGATATATTCGCTAAATACGAATATTTGTGATATTTTTTTGGAAATGAAATTATTGCGAATTTTCGCTATTGCGAATGCGAAATTTCGAGAAATGCGGAATGGAGCACTCTGATTGGCTCAGAATATTTGTGATATATTACAATACAAAATAATTGCGAAATTTCGAGAAATGCGGAAGGAGCACTCTGATTGGCTCAGAATATTCGTGATATATTACAATACACAATAATTGCGAATATTCGGCAAATGCGGAAGGAGCACTCTGATTGGCTCAGAATATTCGTGATATATTACAATATAAAATAATTGCGAATATTCGAGAAATGCGGAATGGAGCACTCTGATTGGCTCAGAATATTCGTGATATATTACAATATAAAATAATCGCGCGATATCGCTATTGCCGAATAATCGCATTGCGATTTTTCGGCAATATAAAATGAGCGCTGCAGCTACTCGGCCCAAGGTCTCTAATCATACCAGCAATGCTTTTAGACGTCGATGGGGATCTCTAGGATGTGATCTGTTCTAAAAAAAAAATTGAAAAAATTAGAATATTCGAAATAGCGAATATTCGCCGCGATATTCGTGTTATTCGCGAATACTCGAATATGCAATATTCGTAGCGAATATTCGCAATGCGAATATTCGTGAGCAACACTATTCATAACCACTTCCCGGCAGTAAATCGGCTATTGGCCGGGCGGGAAGTGGTTAAGGAGCCTGAAATCCCAACATTTTTTTTCTCTTCCCAAAGTCCTTGGAGCATCCTCCAGGACGACCTATCGTCTCTGGGCGTCAAGGACTAACTGAAAATGCCTGTGCACTAATAGAAATACTTGCTTCCTCATGTGACCTCCCTTCTTTCTTATGTCAAGGACACCATCGGCCTACTCTGCACCATCGATGGAAAAGTGATTCCTCCAGGGGCCTGGTTGGTAGCCCTCGATGTGGAGAGCCTCTATAACTCTAGACCACATGCTAGGAGGTATAGATGTAATTTACACTCAACTTAAAGAACGCAGTACAGCCTTTGATTTGTACAGCAAGTTTTTTCTCCGGTTATTGGAATATATTCTTACACGGAATGTATTTTATGTTTGGCTCCTCCCACTTCCTCCAGATACAGGGTGTAGCTATGGGGACCAAATGTGCCCCTAGCTATGCAAACTTGTATCTGGGGGGGGGGGGCGGGGGGTGGGAGAGAGAAATCTTCACAGATGATCGATTTGTTCAATTGCTCTTCGTCGTCATCGCCTGGCATAGATACATAGATGATATCCTGACCTTCTGGTCTGGCACTAAGGATGAGCTTACTTAGTTAACCACTTCTCTACCGCCGTACGACTTTTTACGGCGGCAATTTGAGGATGGATATCTCGGTAAAGGCAGCAGCTGCTGCCACAACCGAGGTATCCATCTTTAGTACGAGCGATCCTCTAAAAGATAACGGCGGTCTCCGCGGCGGATTCGCCGCGAGATCGCCGTTATCGGCGGCGGAAGAGGGCCCCCCCTCCCGCGCCCCCCGCCGCTTACTGGAGCCGTCGGTAGCGGCGGAAGCGATCGGCTCCGCTCGTCTGCTCAGTGGGGATGCGAGTGAGGGAAAAATTTCCCTCGCCCGTCCCCATACCTCTGCTGGGCGGAAGTGACGTAAAAACGTCAGTCCAGCCCAGCGTCTTAAACATTTATTTTTTTCTGTGATTTGAAAAAATTACTTTTTTTTTTTCTTTTAAGCCTAAAAATGAGATCTGAGGTCTTTTTGACCCCGGATCTAATATTCAAGAGGACCTGTCATGCTTTTTTTCTATTACAAGGGATGTTTACATTCCTTGTAATAGGAATATAAGTGTTATTTTTTTTTATTATTATTATTTCAGTGTAAAAAATTATAAACTAAATAAAAATAAATAAGAAAACAATTTTATATTTTTTTAAAGTGCCCCGTCCCGACGAGCTTGTGCGCAGAAGCGAACGCATACGTGAGTAGCGCCTGCATATAAAAACGGTGTCCAAACCACACAAGTAAGGTATCGCCGCGATCGTTAGAGCGAGAGCAATCATTCTAGCCCTAGACCTCCTCTGTATCTCAAAAAATGCAACCTGTAGAATTGTTTAAACGTCGCCTATCGAGATTTTTAAAGGGTAAAAGTTTGACGCCATGCCACGTGCGGGTGCAATTTGTAAACAGTGACATGTTGGGTATCATTTTACTCGGCGTAACATTATCTTTCACAATAAATAAAAAAATTGGGCCAAATTTATTCCCGTCTTATTTTTTAATTCAAATAAGTGATTTTTTTGCAAAAAAAAAAGTGCGCTTGTAGGACCGCTGCGCAAATACGGTGTGACAAAAAGTATTGCAATGATCGCCATTTTATTCTCTAGGGTGTTAGAAAATATATATATATATATATATATAATGTTTGGGGGTTTTAAGTAATTTTCTAGCAAAAAAAATAAATGTTTTAGTCTTGTAAACACCAAATCTGAAAAACACCCATGGTAGAGAAGTGGTTAATGGACTTATTGCCTAATAACTCCTACAACTTGAAGTTCACAATGGAGTGCAGTCAATCCAGGGTGAACTTGTTGGATTTACAGATTCATATTGACCCTGCTGGCCGCTTCCCTTCTTCCCTGTATCACAAGCCGTCAGCAGGGAATACTTTCCCACACATGACTAGCACACACCCTGAACCCCTTCTGGAAAGTGTTCCATACAGCCAATTCCTTCGATTGAAGAGAAATTGCACCCGGGAAACTGATTTCCACACTGCACACTAATGAACTATATCCTTGACTGCAGTCGCAGGGATATAGCCGTTCTCTCTTGAAACACCCCTTTTAACCCCTTCTATACAGGGCATTTTCACCCCCTTCCTGCCCGGACCAATTTTTAGTTTTCAGCGCTGTTGCATTTTGAATGACAATTGCGCGGTCGTGCAACACTGTACCCAAATTAAATCGTTATGGTTTTTTTTCCCCCACACAAAATAGAGCTTTCTTTTAGCGGTATTTGATCATCTCTGCGGTTTTTATTTTTTGCGCTATAAACAAAAGAAGAGCGACAATTAAAAAAAAAAAAAAAAAAAAAAAAAACAAGGTTTTTTTACTTTTTTATTTAATACATATCACAATTTAAAAAAAATAAAATACATTTTTCCTCAGTTTAGACCGATACGTCGTATTCTACGTATTTTTTGAAAAAAAAAAACACAATAATCGTATATTGATTGGTTTGCTCAAAAGTTATAGCGTCTACAAAATAGGTGATAGATTTATGGCATTTTTGTTTTATTTTTTTTACTAGTAATGGCGGCGATCTGCGTTTTTTTTTTTTTGTGACCGTGACATTGCGGCGGACATATCGGGCACTTTGGACACGTTTTAGGGACCATTCACATTTACACAGCGATTAGTGATAAAAAACTGCACTGATTACTGTGTAAATGTGACTGGCAGGGAAGGGGTTAAAATGTTCCCTAAAGTATGTTCTAACTGTAGGGGGAGGGGGATTCACAGGGGGAGGAGACCGATGTGTGTTCCTCTGTACTGGGAACACACATCAGTCTCCTCACCACTGACAGGAGGTGGATCTGTGTGTTTACACCCCATCATTACACACACAGTTCCACACTCCTGCCGTGATCAGCGGTAATCGCGGGTGCCCGGCGGCAATCGCGGCCGGTGCCGCGGGTGCGCGCGCCCTAGAGCGCTGTGAAAGAAGGACGTCCACTCTCATCGGCGAGGGGTTTCCACTGACGTCAATCCCCTATGGCCCGGTAAGGAAGGGGTTAACAAAGTCATCAAGTTGGATAGAAAAGTCCTTATCCATTCTAATAAAAAGCACAAAGTCACTAACTCTGTTCAGATTATAATGCAATTTTCCAAACAACATGGACAAATGCGAGGGATATTTAAAAAATGTTGGCTTATGGTCGACAGTACTATCAACAAATACATTAAGCCATACCCGGAAATTACCTTTAAAACGACCACCCTCTCTAAGACAGGGGTTGTCAACCCCTGGGTCGTGGCCCACTACCGGGCCGTGGCCTTACTACAGACGGGCCGCGGGTGGCATGAGAGAGACGGTGCGACTGGCATATAAGCACCGGGTGGAAGAGATAAGTGAGCGAACGGGCGTGCAAGCAGAGATGACATCATCTCTCTCCGCCCCTCGCATCGCTGCTCTTCCGTCCTTTCAGCCTCAATGTCGGAAGTGCATGGGGATCAGAGAGATGACATCATCTCTCCCCCGCCCCTCGCATCGCTGCTCTTCCGTCCTTTCAGCCTCAATGTCGGAAGTGCATGGGGATCAGAGAGATGACATCATCTCTCCCCCGCCCCTCGCATCGCTGCACTTCCGTCCTTTCAGCCTCAATGTCGGAAGTGCATGGGGATCAGAGAGATGACATCATCTCTCCCCCGCCCCTCGCATCGCTGCTCTTCCGTCCTTTCAGCCTCAATGTCGGAAGTGCATGGGGATCAGAGAGATGACATCATCTCTCACCGCCCCCCCCCCCCTATTTTGGAGTCACTATCACTATACGCTTATTGCGTTTTTTGTTTTTTTTTACAAAACATATGTAGAATCGGCCTAAACTGAGAAAAACAATGTTTTTTTTTTTGTTTTGTTTTTTCAAAATTGTCACTTTTTTTTTTTGTTTATAGCGCAAAAAATAAAAACCGCAGAGATGATCAAATACCACCTAAAGAAAGCTCTATTTGTGGGGGAAAAAGGACGTCAATTTTGTTTGGGAGGCACGTCGCACGACCGCGCAATTTTAAATTTCGAGCGTCGCAGTGCGGAAAGCTGAAATTTCGCCTGGGCAGAAAGGGGGTATATGCCCAGTAAGCAAGGGGTTAAATAACGGTGTGTTTTTGTTTACTATGAGTGAGAAATTGGGCAGTGGGGTGGTTAGCTGTTACCTACCATTAAGTTATTGTTTCCTCTTTGTTAGCCGAATAAGCACATTTTTTTCTTTTGGGGAAAAAAAATGTTGTACCTTGGAAATTCTGTTCAGAGGGACTGTCTGCAGTCACAATCGTGTGCCTTACCCTGTACCCATGTGATACCTGAAGGCCAATCATAGATCTGCGATTTTTATTGGGACTGCGATATTGTGGCGGACTTATCGGACACTTTTGACACAAATTTGGGACCATTCACATTTATCAGTGCTATAAAAATGCACTAATTATTGTATAAATGTGACTGGCAGAGAATGGGTTAACACTGGGGGTGAGGAAGGGGTTAAATGTGTATCCTGGGTGTGTTCTAACTGTGTGGGGGGAGGGGGGTGACTGGGGGAGGTGACCGATGCTGTGTCTTTATGTACAAGGGACACAGATCGGTCTCCTCTGACAGCACGTGGAGCTCTGTGTTTACACCCCATCATTACACACAGAGCTCCACGTCCCTGCTGTCACCTGCTGTGTTCCCGCCGATCGCATGTACCCGACGGACATCGCGGCCGCCAGGCACACGCACCGCCTCTTCAGCGATGCGCCGGGACAGTGTTTACCCGCTGCGCGCCACCCAGTGGCGCGCGCGGGTAATGCACTTTAAATGACGTCCAAAGACGTCAACTTGGCACTTGAGCGCCGCGCTGTGGACGTCTTTTGTCTATAGCGCAGATCTCAAGTGGTTAAAATATAGTCTTCAGGCATTTATGAATGAAAAACGTCATATTTTTATTTATTTTTTAAATATTGATATACCCGTTAAAAAAGAATCTTTATTGTACGCCTCCGTCCGTCCTGTGTCTTAATTTCCCCTCACTCCCTGGTTTGGCGGTGCGCGTGCATAGTGTAAACGTCACTGCCTAATGGGAACTACATTTCCCATTAGGCTTAGCGGCTCGCACATGCGCAGAAGCGTTTTTTTTTTTTTTTTTTTTTTCAAGGGTGGACGAGAAGGAGAAAAAGTTCTCATGTACAATTTAGCCACACTCCGCCCCAACCTCCCCCAGTATACACCCCTTCCCGCCCCTCTGCCTATACCCATTAGGTTCTCCTCCCACACATATTCCCGCCTCCTCCAGTCCACTAACCCTCGAGGCAATGGTAGATATTTCATATAGTCATTCATTCCTATATATTACATTTATATATCTACCTGTCTTGACTACCGCGCCATAGTTACTCTCTCCACAGTAACTTTCACCAGCTTCTGCAGCCCCTCCGCCTCCTCTCCCACATGAAAGGCAGAACGATGGTTCTTAATTCCACAACATCGTTCAGTTGCTGATTCTCTCCTAGGGAATCCCCTTCCACGTGGGCGTTACCAGAACTACCTATCCTTCACTAATCTTTGTGAACTGGAGGTAAGTGAGGGGGGGGGGCAGTGAGACTAGGGGGAGTGGCCAGCAAACAATAGTAGGAAGGAATGGCATGGATCCTCAGAGGAAGGCAAGGTGCTTTATAATGTGTGACAAGACATCAATGAGGCCCCTCTTTCACATGGGACATACACTGCTTTGCTCAGCAGGGCATCTGTCTGCCGACTGCCCACTGAGCAGAGCAAGAGGATAACTGATCCGCGTCAGCTCCATCTATGCCAAGTGTACACCACAGCCCACCCTGCTCTATTGGCAGTCGGATATAAACGAACCGTTTGTCTGTCTTATACTCGAGTGGCATCCGCCTGTTGCAATATTAATATAGATGTGTAGGTATTTAAAATATTGTGTTATTTGTATGGCATGGTATTTATGCGTTACATACAGGCATTCATGTTACACATCAAAGGGTGTTTGCTGACCAAACGACACGTATCAAAAGGTACAGAGGACCCTTTGATGTGTAAATCTTATCCAACACAACCTAGGTGTGGGAGATGATCACTTTTAAAGCACTCTGTCTAACGCATAGATGTATCCATGAGTATGCCCCCCATTATCTACGCAAAAAAATAAAAGCCCATAACCCCAATCGTGTTCTGCGATCCACTGATCAAAATCTCCTGCAGATACCGAAAGCCGGATACAAATCCAAAGGAGATAGAAGATTCGCGGTCCAAGGTCCCAGACTATGGAACGCGTTGCCAGCCAGTATTCGGTTGGAGGAGAACTACCTAGCATTCAAGAGAAAGATCAAGACTCATCTCTTTTGATACCAAAGGAGACAGGAACAACAAGCGCCCAGAGGCGATTCAGTTCGCATGTGCCGCGCTATATATAAGTTTCATTCATTCAGTCATGCCTAATCAGTGCCCATCTGTGAAGTAGAACAAATACTGACTGGTATTTATTAGTATTTTGTTTGGAAATTAATTTTATCTTATTTTTTTAAATTTCAATTTAGGAGGTAATTAATCTTCGAAAAAGATTAAGGGGAAAATATAGAAAGCCTGGCACTGCTGAGCCACCAGCGTTTCCGAAAAATCCTTTAAAAAAATAAAAATTAAAAAATAAGAATAGAAAGTTCTGAAGAGGAAGTTGAATCTGAAACTTTGATTGGACACACAAGGTGGTGTTCGTGTGGACAATGAAGCCCTATGCCTACTAAAGAAGAGTGTCTATGCTGCAAATCATTACATGTGGTTCTGACTTTCCTGACAAATGGAATAGATTGCGAAGTTGCAAATGAGGAATTTCAGGAAAGATGTTTAACAAAAAGAATCGGATTTACCAGTTGCAAATGGAGTCAGAAAATGCTCACAGAGAGTATCCTCGAGATGCGAATAGGTATATTCTTATTTTATTTTGTTTTTAATTTGTATTTAAATAATGCAAAACAAATATTTCGGATGTTGGCAAAATGTTTTTTCCCCTCTCTATATCTTTTGAATGCAAAACATATGTAACACAGTTGATGTATCGCTGCCGCAATAGCCTTAAAAATAGTGCCTTCAAACATAATAGGATACACTGGGGATCTTTTCTATCTTATCTACCCCCTATCTTTATTTTTTTTCTCTTCTTCTTGCCATTCCCTCTATTCTATCTTGTCTCTATAGTTCTTTTTGTGTTGATTTTTCTTTTTTCGCATATATTGTTATTATATGCAAAAATGGTAGCAGCATTACTTTTTTTTTATGTTTTTATTTATCAGTATATTTCAGCTTTAGAGCTCCATTGAAACAGTACAAACCTAATGTCTATACAATAAATCCCTGTTTATCTTCATTATATATTACCCCAACATTATACAAGGTCTAGAAATGATGACCCTTATTTTTTTATTTTTTTATGAATTGTTATGCTACCTTACACTGTTAATATATTATTACTATATCTGGTTTGTAATTACTAAATTCAACACTAAACATATATTTTAGCAAGTCTCCAGATAAAGACAGCCCCAGAATAAAGGGAACCTAAGTGCAGGGGCCCATGACTGGGGGGGGAACGCTGAGCCAGGTGCCCCAGGAAGTTAGGATGCTGTATTGGGAGCCAGGGTGGGGGGCGGGCCCCCTGTACCACGAGGAGCAGCCATATAAATGCCTGGCGGGGCGGAGCTGCACATTTGGCGCCAAGGAAGATAGAAGTAACACTAACACAGGTGTTTTTTCCTCTGTGTTTCGTCTAATATGGAGCAGTTTGGCGGCCTACTAGAGCAGCTGCGGTCCGCGGCGCTCGAGCAAGGCCCTGGGTGTTATGCCGACCAGCTGGCGGCTCTCCTGCACGGAGCGGGTGCGGGTCCGTCCGGGTCCCCCCTCCCCCTTCTCCACGGAGCGCGCGGCGGCCGGAACGGTACAGCCCGGAGGGCCCTACTGTTGCTGAGCGGCAGGGCGGGAGTTCGGGGCCCAGTGCACAGGCCTCCAAGAAGCAGTCAGTGGGGGCGGCTGGCGGGTCTGTCAGCGGGCCGCCCGGAGCAAAGCGGACGTCCAAGCGGAGGGGAGTGTCTCCCTCCCCCTCCAGGCAGCGCGCGGGGCGGTCGGATGGAGAGGCAGGCCGGGCTAGCGTGGCGGCCCAGCGTGGCGGGGCTCGGCGAGGTAGGTCTGGAGCGGCGGCGGACAGTGCGGGGCCTGGGGCAGCCAGCTCCAGGGGGCCCTGTGGTGGATCCGGCTCGGTGGCGGCAGGAGGAGTGCGGCCTATGGCTGGGACGGCCAGGGCTTCCTTTCCGGTGGGGGTTCCAGCGGCGTTTCGGCAGCCAACGTCCCCTGCGGCGCAGGGGGACCAGCGATCGGAGGGGGACTCGGATGGTGTTGAAGCGGTGGCGGGCCCCTTGGGGCTCCAACGAGGATCCGGAGTGACGGCTGATCGGTTGTTGCGCCCTGGGCAGCCCGGTAAGTCAGCTGCGATTGTGGCTTCTTTGTCTCCTGTCTCCACGTTGTCTCCTGTGTCTGCTTCCCCCCTCCTTCCCCCTCTTCGTCCTTATCTTCTGTCCCTGTTCCTGCTTCTCTCCCTGTACCCGGCACTGGTTTAATTTTTTTTTGGGGGGGGGGGGGTGGGGGCGCCCTTTTGCCTGGGGCTTTGCTGTTCCAGCAGTTGTTTGCGTCTATGCTACAGGGCTGTAGGGACTTAACAGGCGGGGGGGTTTACCCCCCAACCCTGCTGCAGTTGCTCCGGTGGCTGCTTGGCTTTCTAATGCTCCTCTTGCGAATCCTGCTGGGCAGGCGGGCGGGGTGCCGCTGTCCCGGGTCGGTCACATCTCCCCCCGGGGGTGGCCCCGGGTGGCACAGCTACGGCCCTGGTGCCGCTTGGGGGGGTGGGGTGGTGCAAGGCCCGGCTGTTCAGGGTGGGGTTTCCCCTTCCGGAGCGACAGTCGCTCCCCCCAGTGGGCCGGTCGCTTCTTCGGGGGGTGCGGAGAGTACTGGGGTGCCGGGAGTGATGGCGGATGGGGTGCGCTTAGCTGACGCGGCAATGGGCGAGGCATACGTTTGTTATGAAGCCCCCTTGGGGTCGCATTTGAAGCCTGAGGTTAAGCGGATCTGGAAAGGGGAATATGTAGAGATATTCTCGTTGCTTCCGCTAGAGAAGTTTAATTTGGATAAAGTAAAGCCGGACGACAGTAAGAAGGAGGAGGAAGAGAGGCGGCGGTAACGGCTTATTCCGCGTACGTTTGCTAATTGGGCACAGGCTTTTTACATCCTCGGGAGCGTCATTGGGGAAAAGGCGCCGGAATATTTTTCTGGTTTGTTCTGTTATATTGACATTATTAGTGAAGCGCATAGGGTGTATGGGGGTGGCGCCTGGCTGCAGTAAGACGAGCAGTTCAGGCAGCTTAAGGCGCATAGGCCATCCCTGAAGTGGAATCAAAAGGACATTGGCGTATGGATGCGTCTGATGACGCAGGCTAAGGTGGTGCCGCAGCCCTTTCAGGGGGGAGCTGGGGGTGCCCAGGCCTCTTCACCCACGGCAAAAAAGCGTAAGGGGTTCTGTTGGCAGTTCAATGAGGGGTCCTGCAAGTTCGGGGCCTCCTGTTGTTTCCGCCATGAATGCTCCGGGTGCGAGGGAGCCCACCTCTTGTCCAAATGCTTCAAAAAAGGGAAAAAGTCCGCTGACACTGGAAAGAGGAAAGACGCCGGTGAAGGCGGAAAAACTGGCACCGTATTTAAGTAGATATCCGGACAGGGTGGCGGCGCAGACCTTGTGGTTGGGCTTTACGGAGGGGTTTCGGATTCCTAGTGAATTAGATGCTGTACCCCCCGTTGCGGCAAACCTTAGGTCGGCGCTCGACCACCCTGAGGTGGTATCCGACAAGCTTAGGAAGGAGGTCGGGTTGGGGTGTATGGCCGGGCCGTTCAAGGATCCGCCCGTGGCGGACTTGGTGGTTTCACCGCTGGGGGTGGTCCCTAAGCGTGAGCCGAATCAGTTTCGGCTCATTCACCACTTGTCTTACCCGAAAGGGGGCTCGGTGAACAACGCCATTGATCCTTCTTTATGTACAGTTTTGTACGCCTCTTTTGATGATGCGGTGCCCTGGGCGGTTCGGAAAAGGGGCGCTGTTGGCAAAGACCGACGTTGAGTCTGCGTTTCGGTTGCTGCCAGTGCACCCGGATAGCATGCATTTGTTGGGTTGTCGTTGGGACGGGGATTCTTTTCTGGAGTGGGTGATCAAGGATTTGACCGGTTTAGCCTCAATTGTGCATTAGTTCGATGATTTTCTGGTGGTGGGGCCACCGGGGGGCCGGGGGTGCGCGATTTTGCTGTCCATGATTCAACATGTTTTTCAGGTTTTCGGGGTCCCTCTGGCGCAGGACAAGACGGAGGGGCCGGTCACAGTACTGAAGTTTCTGGGTATAATTATTGATACCGAAAGGATGGAGTGTCGTCTTCCGGACGATAAGTTGGAGGACCTGCGCATTACGGTGGCATCCGCGGTGGGAGGTCCTAAGTTGCGGTTGCGCTACCTGCAGACGCTGTTTGGCAACCTTAACTTTGCCTGCCGGATCATGCCGATGGGGAGGGTTTTTTGCAGGCGTTTGGCGGTGGCCACTTCCGGGGTTAAGGTTCCACACCATTTTGTGCGTTCAGGTAGGGAGCACAGGGAGGATTTGAAAGTTTGGGACTCTTTTCTCGAACGCTACAATGGCAGGTCATTGTGGTTGGGCCCAGCAGTTCAGGCCAGCGACCTGGATCTGTTTACTGACGCGGCTGGGTCGGTGGGCTTTGCGGCCTATTTTCAAGGCTGGTGGTGCTCAGGGCGGTGGCCAGGGGAGTTATCTGAGTCGCCCCTGATTAGGAATCTGATGTTGTTGGAATTGTTTCCCATTGTGCTGGCGGTTGTGTTATGGGGTCAGGACTTTTGGGACCGGAGGGTGCGCTTCCATTGCGACAATTTGGGGGTGGTCCAGGCAATCAATTCTTTGACAGCGTCATCATTGCCAGTGGTTAGACTGTTGCGTGTTTTGGTTTTGAAATGTTTGGAATGGAATATTTTTGTCTGTGCGGTGCATGTCCCTGGAGTCGAGAATGAAGTGGCTGACGCGCTCTCGTTTACAGTGGGATCGGTTTCGATGGTTGGCTCTGGAGGCGGAGCAGGCCGGGGTTCCGTGCCCCATTGGCTTATGGGACCTCGTGTGGGATCGGTGAGGTCTTTGGTGCAGCAGTCTGTGGCTGCGTCCACTTGGCGGTCTTATGAGCGGGTTTGGCAGGAATGGCAGGACTTGGTGAGTGAACTGGGAGTGGGGTCCTCGGCTGAGGATCGGCTCCATACGTTATTGTATTTTTTGGGAAGAAACTGTGAAGGGGGTGTGTCAGTGGCTTCGTTGAACATGAAGTTGGCAGGTTTTGCATTTTTGTTTCAGCTTAATGGAGTTGAGGATGTTACGAAGGCGTTCGTGGTTAGGAAGGCGCTGCGGGGTTATAGAAAAGGCCGGGTCCAGCCTGATTCTAGGAGGCCGGTGCCGCTACAGATGCTGGAGGCGCTGATGGGCGTGCTGCCTCGAGTGTGTTCCTCTTTGTTTGAGGTGAGGTTATTTCGTACGGCTTTTGTTTTAGCATTTTTTGGGGCTTTGCGAGTGGGTGAGCTGGTCAGCCCCTCAAAAGCCGTGGCGGAGGGATTGCAGGCGTCGGATGTGTTTTGGTCGGTGGAGGCGGTTACGTTAGTTACTCACAGATCCAAGACGGACCAGTTGGGGAAGGGTTCGTGTGTGGTCCTGGGTAGGGTCCCGGGCCTCGAGCTCTGCCCGGTTGGGGTGGTTCGGGATTGGTTTGACTGCCGGCCGGCAGGGCCTGGGCCGTTCTTGGTACACGAATCTGGGGTTCCGTTGTCCAGGTATCAGTTTGGGGCGGTTTTTAAACGGTGTTTGGGGGTTGGAGGTTTCCAGGCGACGGATTATTCATCCCATTCTTTCCGGATTGGGGCTGCAACCGAGGCGGCCCGGTGGGGGCTTAGTGACGAGGTCTTGCAGCGGATTGGTCGTTGGGAATCCCGCCGTTTCAGGCTTTATGTTCGCCCTCACTTGTTGTGAGGTTTTTTCCTAAGTCTGTTCTTCATAAGTGTCTTGTGTATGTTTTTCCTGGGGTTCTTTGTAGTGTCCGGGGAATGTGTCTGGTGCCTCTTCCAGTGTTTTTTCTACGTTTCTTGTTCTTTTCTTTCAGGCCCCGTATGCCTGATGTGGATCCTGGGCCATTCCTTTGTTCATAGGGGGGCTCAGAGGGCGTTGGCTAGGCCCGAGGGGAAGCAGGTGGGGTTTTCCAGGGATGAGGCCAGGGTTAGGTGGATTGGTATCCCGGGCATGTTATGGTCCAGCGTGCTGCCTGAAGTGCAGCGGTATGCGCGTTTGGACCGCCCCCCCCCCCCCGACGTGCTATTACTCCACGTTGGAGGTAATGACCTCTGTCTCATGGCGTCCCGGGACCTTATTAAAGACAAAGTGGGATTTCATGAGGTTGCGTTCATCCTACCCGAACACCATTGTGATTTGGTCGGATATGGTGGGCAGGCTGGCTTGGAGGGGGGCCCGGTCGGTTGCTAGGATCAATAGGACCAGGGTAAAAGTTAACAAGGCAGTGGCAAAATTTGTAGTCAGCCACGGGGGTCTTGTGGTTCGCCATTGCGAACTTGAAGGGGATTTCGGTCATTTTCTTAGAGGTGATGGGGTCCATCTTTCCCCAGTTGGGATAGACATGTGGGTCCTGGGGCTCCAGGACGGGTTAGAGCGGGCCTTAAGGCTGTGGTGGGTCGCCCACACGTAAGGGGTCACTGGTGGGCTCCTGTGGTAGGGGTACGGGGTTCCTGAGGGTGGTGGGTGCCGGTATATATTGGTGGTATATACCAAAAGGTGGTGGTAGGGGATGGGCACCTTCCCTGTCTGGGGATGGGCACCTTCCCTATCTTAGTATAGGGGCTATTGCCATGCGGGCTGAACAGTGAGGAAACGGACAGAGTCTCAGAGCTGGCATTTACACGGCTGGAGGCCAGAATTACTTTGGATGGTGTCAGCCCATGGCATAGCCTCTTATCTGCTCTCAGGAACCCAGTACACTATATGTAGAGTTATTAGTTTGGTCCAGTAAAAGTAAAGTTGTTGTGTTAAATATATATATTTATTTAAAGATTTATATATATTTATTCAAAATGGTTAAAAAATGTTATAGTTATTTTTGTTATTCTTTTGGATTTAATAAAGGGGCTTTTACTAGCCAATTAATCCAGAAGTTGTCATGTTTCAATCTAGGTTAAGCAGTAGATAGGGGTTGGGGTGTAAGTCGGGAACTGGGACTCTAGCAGTGCACCAGTCATGGTCAACATATGTTTCTTTTGTGGTTGTTGCCTTCTAAAAAAAAAAAAAAACACCGGAGCTGGATATAAATATCTAATTTGTGTTCTTCTTAACTGCTACTATTTATAGTGACTATGTTTATTGACAATATATACTTGTAATTTTAAAAAACTTAACAAATTTGACAAAAAAAAATAGTGCCTTCAATATGCCCTTAAAAAGAAGAATTATTGGGCCAGATTCACGTACACCTGCGCATTATTGGACCGGCGTAGCGCACCGCCTTTACGTTAGACTGGCGCAAAGTAGCGGCGCAATCACCCTATTCTCGTCGGTTTTGCGCAGAAATTTGCGCCTGCGCAACGTTATTTCAGAGGCGCAAGGCGGAGTAATACAAATTGGGAAGGACGTGGGCGTGTTACATTGAAATGAGCCGGCTCGCGCATGCGCGCTTGAAGCAGACCATGGTCAGCACCTCTGTGCGCATGCTCCCAACTCGGGAACGGCGCAATCAGTGAAATTGGAAGTGGACCCGGGCAACTTAGTGAACTACGCAGACAGCATAAATAGACAGACACAAACGCACTTCCTTAAAAGTACATCCCTTTGTATCCCTCCCTATGCAGCAAGGTGCTATTGTTCTGTTTGTCGCGTTGTGACTTGTCTTTGTGATATTTGTGGACCGTGTGATCTAGTGTTTGGTAGAAGATATTTGAAAGTGTTTTTTGGTGAATGCTTGTGAGACTTTTTGGTGGATAGATTTTTGTTTGTTTGTTTTCTTGCTTGATTTTGCTGCTTGTTTTTGTGAGTGATTTTTGCTGACTGTTTGGGAGAGAGTTTTTGTATGAGTATGACTGAGAGGAAGAGGAAGTTCAATTTTACTTTGGGGGAGAAACAAATTCTTGCCCGGGCCATTTTCCAATATGGGCATTTCCTCCACAGCCCGGAGAGTGCCAACACCCCCCCGGCCAGAAGGCATGATATCTTGCAGAACATTACTGACGAGGTGAATGTATTTCAGGGGGGGGGGGGGGGGAGAGACCCGGACACGGTCGGGGATTGAAAAGAAGATCAATGACCTCCGGCGTCTGGTCAGAAAGAAGCTGGCCAAAATGGTAGCCCATGCCAGGGCCACAGGAGGGGGCCCACCATGCCCTGTTAGGCTGACAGTGGAAGAGCGTGCGGTGGCCCAGACCTTTCATAGACAACAGGTGGAGGGCCTGCCCGGCTATGACTCAAGTCATGAAGCCGTGATGCCAGGTAAGGTTTTTTTGCCCTATCAGGTGTGTAGCATGTGTGGGGGAGGGGGTGAAAGGGAATATGTGGCAAGTGTGTGGATCCTCCAACCTGTGAATGTTTTGTGTCATCCACAGATGAGCAGGAGGGTGCTGGGCTATCTGGGCTGACCGCAACAATCCCTGGGACAACAGCCTGATGAGGACCCCCCGACAAGGCCGGAGTCCTCGGAGGAGGTTGAGGAGGAGTTTGAGGAGGAGGAGGATGTCATGTCAGCCAGTGGATTGCTGTTTTTGGAGGAGTGTTCCTCTCTGGCTGGCAGCAGCCAGGACCCCCCGACAAGGCCGGAGTCCTCGGAGGAGGTTGAGGAGGAGTTTGAGGAGGAGGAGGAGGATGTCATGTCAGCCAGTGGATTGCTGTTTTTGGAGGAGTCTTCCTCTCTGGCTGGCAGCAGCCAGCCCTCCATAAGGGCTAGCCCCTCCCACTCCTCCCCCAACAGGGCTCCTCTCCCAAGGGCCTCCACTTCTCCCCAGCCACAAGCTTCAGCTGGAGGCAGGAAGTCGTCCCAGAAGACCAGGGGGGTGGCCGAGGTTCTGCCCGCCAATCTGAGAAGAGACCAGGCCCTTCAGACCCGCCATCTGGGACAGGTCAGCCAGACTTTGGGGCGGATGGAGGAGAGCCTGTCCTCCATAAAGGATATGCTTGGGGACCTGGACTGCCACTCCCGGGCTCTTACAAACGGCCTAAAACGTACTGCAGACTACAACAGCAGACGTTGGGCAAGATGTGAGGGCCCTCATCCAGGCCAACATGGCAACACTAGGTGCTGGCCTGAACAGAATTGCCGTGGCCTTGGAGGGCAGGCCCGCCAGGTGGGCAGACACCAGGGGCTGCTCCTCCTTCACCGGATTACCCCCCCCTCCCTATGAGTCTCCCCTGAGGAGCCGGGGCCGTGGGCGCCCCAGGCGTGGCTCACGCCAACGGCATTAATTTGTTTTCCCCCCTTTTTTTTGCTGGACATTTTTTTTTTTTTTTTGTGATGTGAATGTTTTTGGAATGTGGGGGCGATATTACTGCCGGCAAAGGGGTGTCACCCTCATTTGTGGTGGAGAAGGGTTCCCCAGGAACAGGGAGAATTGATCCCCAGGTCCGTATGAATGGTGTATGAATGTACAGTGACATAATTGGAGCCGTGGCGTGGCGTTGCTGCTCACAAGTCCAGCATGGTGGGCTTGTGCTAATCCAATTAGATGAGGATGTGATGCGTCTGTGCTAGGGACCACAGTGGTGTGCATGCATGCATTTTCATTGTGCCATGATTAATGTGTGTGTTTAACGTGCAAAGATGCCTAATGTGAGCTGTCTCCTGGCTGCTCTTCCCTCAGAAGACGGGGTAGCCTCGGTTAGGGGGGGGATTGTCTGGTTCAGGGGTCAGGTCATCACGTAGGTCAATCTGCAGGCCCTTTCTCACTGCGAAGTTGTGCAGAATGCAACATGCACCGATGATCTGGCACACGAAGTTAGGGGAATACAACAGGGTCCCCCCAGACTTATCCAGGCATCGGAAACGTGACTTCAGGAGGCCAAAGGTGCGCTCCACCACTGCTCGTGTTTGGGTGTGGGCTTCATTGTATCTTTCCTCTCCTGGGGTTTGGGGGTTCCGGATAGGAGTCATGAGATGGGGTCCCAGAGCATATGCAGTCACCTGTAAGGAAAAACACAGGAGGATGTTAGTCATGCATGTGCCCCTTGTGATGTGTGCATCATGGGGGAGGGGGGGGACAGTCATGCCTGCCACCCATGTCACTCACCAACCAGCCAGGTGTCCCCATACACGTTCTGTTCGAATTCCATTCGGATGGGGCTCCGATTGTATATGTAGCTGTCATGGCTGGACCCTGGGTGTTTGGCACGGACGTGCCATATGAGGCCTTGGGCATCGGCTATCACCTGTACGTTGATGGAATGCCAATGCTTCCGATTGCGGTACATGTGCTCTGTCTCATGGGGGGGCTGGAGTGCCACATGTGTGCAATCAATGGCCCCCACAGTGCGTGGGAATCTGGCAATTCTGTAGAAATCTGTCATTGCCTTCAGCCGCAGCTCCTCAGTGGTGGGTTTGATGATTTGGTTGGCCATGCGTCTGAGGATTGCAGGGATAACCCGGTGCACACATCTGCTTATGGAGGATTGTGACATCCCAGCCACCACTCCACTTGTACGCTGAAAAGAGCCACTGGCAAGGAAATGGAGTGTTGCCATGACCTTCACCAGTGGCTGCACTGCATGTGAGCGTTGTGTTGGGCTGGTGATGTCATCCTGCAGTGTTGTGGTTAATTCCGGGATGGCATGAGGGGGGAATCTGAAGATGCGATACACCTCAGAATCACTCATGCCAAACAGGTCTATGCGGGTGCGGTATATCCTCTCCCGTGCCATCCTCCGTGCCCTCATCCTTCTTTGCTCATCTAAAGTCAGTAGTATAGCTATGTGCGACGATGCCCCTGGCATGTTGGCATACAGATTGTTGTGCAACACGTGTGACTGCTGAGCTCCTCACTAACAGTGTTGCTTTATCTGACATGTAGACGATTTTTCTAATTTTATACCAGCTTTTATATGGTCTAATTTTAGACAGGACATTTTGCTGTTGTGCACACTGCGTAACCTGCGCTGCCCCAACGTTCTTTTGTGGATCCCCGTAAGTCCCTCATTAACATATTTGGCCTACAAATCAATGGTGTGCCTAGCGCAGTTTTGCGCGGACGGATGCGCCTAACGAAATTACGCGGGACAAAAAAAAGTAGATTTCTTGCGTATCTCGTTCTGGGAATGCCGTGCATCGAAACGCACACGCACATTTAGACTTACGCCGCGCATCTCCTGTTACGCCGGCGTAATCGCTCTGTGAATCTGGCCCATTGTATTTATTGTGAAGGCCCGAGGGCATTCATACTGTACTGTTGCCTTAAAGGTATTGTCGAGGTTACTTTTTTGATTTTTTAAATAAGTTCATGTAAGCTAGTGCATTGTTGGTTCAATTACCTTTTTCCTTCTATAGTTTTTTTTCTGTGTGTGAATTTCTCACTTATTGTTTCTCCTCAGTACGCTTGACACCATCATTCGAGCAGTGGAAGGTCTGTCAGAACAGCTTACTGAGGAGGAACAGGAAATGAGAATTTCAGACAAAGAAAAAAACATTTAGAAGGTACTGTAAGTGAAGCAACAATGCACTGAAAACTATTTAACCACTTAACACCCGCCCGCCGTCATTCGAATGCTCTATTCTGACAGGGCGTCATATTAAAGCCGCTAGGGGGCGCGCGCGTCGCGTTACTGGAAACACTGTGCGCGTGCCCGGCGGCAGCCGGGCACCATCGATTGCCCAGTAACTAAGCAGGGACATGGAGCTCTGTGTGTAAACACAGAGCTCCGTGTCCTGTCAGAGAGAGAGAGAGAGGAGACCGATCCGCGTCCCTTGTACATACGGACACAAATCGGTCACCTCTTCCTGTCACCCCCCTCCCCATACAGTTAGAACACTACTTAGGGACGCACATTTAACGCCCCCTAGTGGTTAACCCCTTCCCTGCTACAGTAGTCATGCTACATTTACACAGTAATCAATGCACTGTATAAATGTGAATGGTCCCAAAAATGTGTCAAAAGTGTCCGGTGTGTCCGCTATAATGTCGCAAACCCGGGGAAAAAAAAACGCCGCTATTCCTAGTAAAAAATAAAATAACAATAAATCATAATTATGTCCCCTATTTTGTAGGCAATATAACTTTTGCGCAAACCAGTCACTATACGGTTATTTTCTTTAACCAAAAATATGTAGAAGAATACGTATCGGACTAAACTGAGAAAAAAAAAAAGTTTTTTTTTTTTTTGTTTTTAATTGGGCTATTATGTATTTTTTTTTTCAAAATTGTCACTTTTTTTTGTTTATAGCCCAAAAAATAAAAACCGCAGAGGTGATCAAATACCACCAAAAGAAAGCTCGATTTGTGGGGGAAAAAGGACCCCAATTTTGTTTGGGAGCCACGTCGCACGACCGTGCAATTGTCAGTTAAAGCGACGCAGTGCTGGAAGCTAAAATTTGTTCTGGGCAGTAAGGGGGTATACGTGCCCAGTAGGCAAGTGGTAAAAACACCTAAAAAATGATTCTCTACAACCCCTTTAACAGGACGTTAAACTCAGTACTGCTAGTGTCATGTTTGGATGTGTTGAAGGGGCGTTGTGTTTATTACTCCTCCGCGTGTGTTCTTTCACTATAATAAGCACATCCACTTTAATTATGTCAAACAAAATTTTAAAAAGGTACCTTTTAGGGTCTCTGGGGGGGGGGCACGCACAGTGCATCGGCGCCACGCATCCCGCCCAACCTGGGACGCCAGTTCTGGCGTCACTACGATGAGCGTGAGTTTGTCTATCTCAGCAGACGTTGCCAGGATACAGGAGATGTCGTTGTGGGCGGTGCCCGCCCACGTCGGAACTCTTCCTGGTATACGTCCTGCCCACGTGACGCCGACGGCTTGACAGCTAACACCTGTGCAGGGCGGCTACATAAAAGGTCCTCCCACCCGCTCTCTATCTTTTAAGAGCCCAAGAGACTGCACCACATCACCCTTCCTTCTGGCTGTCCTGGATCCGCAGACACCACCATCAGGTTATTTTACCCACCCTCATGTTTGGGTTGGTTGTCTTTTGAGTGGTCCCCATATTTATTGATCTTTATCATTATACCCTTTTCAGACCCCAGTTGGCTATTCCCAGTGGTGCCTTTCTTGGCTACATCTTACATACCAGCACACCTCACCTAGTGCTGCTTTAATGGGGGAGGAATCCTTGCCGCTTCTTCCTGGTGTGCGCTGCATTGCCGTCTCAGCTCCCGTGGCGGACATACCTTTTGGCCGTGGCTCCATGCATGTCGCATCTATTTATTCTAGATTCCATGTGAGTACCCTAGGTGGACATTTCCATCTTATACTGGTTATTGTATAATACTCAATAATCTTTACCCATCAATTATATCTTATCTCAATTTTTATACTACATTTTTACACTTTTAGATAAGTCAAGCATCTGCCCCTGAGGAGTGTGCTAAACACACACGAAACGCGTCGGGCTAGTATGGATGCTACGTATACCCCATGATGATATTTATTTATGGATGAATTATATTTTTGGTTTTTCACCAGTTTTTAAATTTTAATAATTTTGTTAAATACTGTTAATAAGACATCTGTACATATGAATATTCATTTTATGCATTCATCTATCCATGCAGATGACCATGTGGCACCTGGTTAGTCACTGCTGTACCTTTGTTGCTTCTAACACATATGCACATATTTATGTGTCCCAATATGTGGTATGTCATTGATTTGAAATGTATGTCTTCATTTACATGCTCTCTGTTATGTTGATACATGTTTTGCATTTGTATGATTAATAAATTTGTACTTCCTTCGATTACCCGCACCTTGCTTGCAGCCTCATTCAAAGTCCCAAACGTGTCCCCCCAAATAAATATTTTTCCTAAAAATATTTTTTTCTTGTTATGCATCTTTTAGGATCCTTTCACACGGAACGGACCGTTTTTGCGTCCGCTCCGTGTGTGTCCGTCGGCTCAGCGCGGATCATCCGTGAATCCACGCTGAGCTGTCGGCGGACAGGGCGGTCCCCGCACACTGTGCAGAGACCGCCCTGTCTTTCCTCCGCTCTCCCCTATGGAGAATTGGATGAATACGGACCGTGTGTCCGCCGGACGGAAGAAAAATCGTTTTTTCTTCCGTCCGAAAAAACTGATCTTTACGGAGGCGGATCTGCTAACGTCTGCAATCCCATAGGGATGCATTACAAGTCCGTAAACGAACTTGTAAAAAATGGACGAACGGTCCGTACGTGTGAAAGAACCCTTAGAGAGGACAACCAAAACAATGCTAAAACTGTCCATCATAGTGCTAATTAATGACAACCATCGTTCTTTTAATTTCACATCTCAGTGGCCTGTACTAAAACATGTCGTCATTACTTCAACATCATTGACTGTTATCAGTGATACCTGTACAGTATGTTTCATTCAGGAACGACTATCTGTCAATCAGTGCCTACTGTTAGTGCTCTTCACAGATGCCTGTCAGGTAATGTGAGTGACACCTGTCATTGTTCATCAGTGACTTCTGTCTTTGACCATTTCTTTCGCCTTTCAATGCCTATCTGAGCTTCATAAAAAAAAAAAATCTGTACGAATGAACATCAGTGTAGATTATCGTTGCTCCCGAATTGTACATATCAACGCCACCTTATCAGTGCCAAATCATCATTGCCCTTCACTAAGACCTTAATCATTAACCTTTGTTGAATCCTAAATGAAATGTTTTTTTTTTTTTTAACCACTTAATGCCCGCCGCATGTACATATACGTCCACAGAATGGCACGTACAGGCAGATGGGCGTACTGGTACGTCCCTGCCTTCCCCCGGGTCGGGGGTCCGATCCGGACCCTCTCCGCTACATGCGGCGGTCGGTAAGTGTCTGGGAGCGATCGGGGATGAGGGGGTGGCTGTTTGTTTCTGTCCGCCCCCTCCCGATCGCTCCCAGCGGAATCGGCATCCTCCCCCGCTGCCCGCCCTCTGCCTGTGTAATGTAAACACTGGCAGAGGAAGTGATGTCAACTCTCCTCTCGGCGGTATTTTCGATCTGGCGAGAGGAGAGAAGACATCACATAGTACGTCGCACCAACAGCACACTGACACCACACACATAGGCACATTAACCCCTTGCGATCACCCCCCCCCCCCCCCTTGTCACAGTGTCACTGAATGCAGTGATCATATATGTACTGATCACTGCATTTAGTGTCAGTGTGACAGGCAGTTAGTGTTAGGTCCAGGGTAGCCCCATACCCCGCCCTAATAAAGGTTTAACCCCTTGATCACTGCCCTAGTTAACCCTTTCTCTCCCTATTGCCAGCGTCACTAAGCGATCGGGTTTCTGATCGCTGTATTAGTGTCACTGTTGCCGCTAGGTAGCTAGTTTTTTTTTTTTTATATTGTGATTTTTTTTTTTTTACTAAAGACATGTGGCTGAATACATTTTGGCCTAAATGTTTGACTAAAAATGTATTTATTCGCTTTTTCTTATAACAAAAAGTAGAATATAATTTTTTTTTTCAAAATTTTCGGTCTTTTTCCGTTTATATCGCCAAAAATAAAAATCGCAGTCAAATTCCATCAAAAGAAAGCTCTATTTGTGGGAAGAAAAGGACGCAAATTGTGTTTGGGAGCCACGTCGCACGACCACACAATTGTCTGTTAAAGCGACGCAGTGCCGAATTGTAATTAAAACACCTTTGGGCATTTAGCAGCATATTGGTCCGGGGCTTAAGTGGTTAACCTTTGTTGAATCCTAAATTAAATGATTTTTTTTTTTTTTTTTTAACAACAATTATTCAAAATTAAAAATGTCTATTTTTAAATCCTATGCATTAATGGTGATCAAGTAACACGAATTAATAGATAAATTTGTATGTTGACAAAGAAATTAATGTCATTTTTTATTGGGTATAGTCGACCTTGAACGCGTTATTAAAAACAACAAATTAGGTTTTGCGATATTGGTAAATAGTTACTTTTTAGTCATTAACCTCTCATTATTATTGTCCAATACTAAATATGAATTTTTATTTTTATATTTTCAAAACTTATATTAAATATTAATATATATATATATATATTTTTTTTTTATAGATCACTTTGAAGAGGAGCCTACAGATCTTTTATAAACATGGTCCATGTTTTTTTAGGAAAAGTAGGCGAATCCCAATACTGGCATGTGTTGTCTGGAAAATAAGAAATGCGTATCCTGTTTCTGAAAAATCAATACATGGGATTCAAATGGTCATCGGACTATAATGCCTACGATATGGCATTTGAATAATTTTTGTTGATTTTTAGTTATGCAATTTCATAGCGTTGTCTTTGTTTGGTTTTCATTTAATTGATCTTTATTATATAATCTTGTGTAAAATGTTATTTACTTTCTACTTTTAATAAATACATTTGGTTTGAAAATCAGTCTGATTGGTTTTGTTTTTAGATTTTAATTAAAAAGAAGACGGTCAATACATTACACACCATTATTTACACCCAGTGTCCCATAAAAAAAAAAAATCTCGCCACTAACTAAACTTGACCCAAATGTGTCATTCGATTGGACTTCACAATGTCCAGAGATGAATTTTATGCAAGGTTTAGAGATTATCAGCCAGATTCAGGTAGATGAGAGCATCTTTGCTCTGGAGTAACGCTTCTCATTTACGTTACTCTGCTGAAATTTTAGGAGCAAGTGCTGTTATTCAGGAAGCACTTGCTCCTAAAGTTGCGGCAGCGCATCACAAATGAGTCGGCGGAATTCAAATTGGGTACGGGGCGTGTAGTATTCTAACTAAGCGCGATCCCGCCGCCAACGTACTGCGCATGCGTCGAGTGTCCAAATATCCCCGTGCGCATGCTCCAAATTCTGTGAATGAACGTCAATGACGTCACATTCCCATTCATGAACTTTTTACGCAAGCGACGTGATTTTTTTTTTCCCGACGCGATGACGACGCCTATACCTAACATAGGATACTCCAACCCCATGTAGGTATATCTATGCGCCGCGTATCCCGTCCGGAAACGTCGTACCGTCATTGCGTCGCGCCGGAATTCGATCGTGAATTGCCGATTTCCGCTCATTAACATATTTTTTGAGCGTAAATCGGCGGGAACGCCCCCGGCGCCATTTTTAAGTTGAAGTAACGATGCGATGGCGAAACTCAGTTACGCTGCTCGGATCGGAGCTTCAACCCGGCGTTTTTAGTTTTCTGGTTACAGAAAACAGAAACGCCGGCTCAAAGTCACAGTTAGGCTGGCGGATCACTGGATCCGCCAGCCTAACTGTTCCTGAATCTGGCCCCATATATATGAATTCAACATTTTTACATAATCATATATTTTTTATAGATAACACTAATGCAATTTCTGTTCTTCAGAATACTATACGAAAAAAAAAAAAAAAAAATTTATTTCTACATTTGTTATAACCATTCTTCAAAAAATAACTTAACCACTTAAGGACCGCCTACTGCACATATACGTCGGCAGAATGGCACGGCTGGGCACATCAACGTATATATACGTTGGTTTTAGTACCCAGCCGTGGGTCAAGGGCGCGCGCCCGCGGCACGCTCCCGTGACCCGGTCCGAAGCTCCAGGAACGGGACCACGGGACTCGCGGACCCGATCGCCGCTGCAGTGTGGCGATCCGTCCCTGGAGCTGAAGAACGGGGAGAGCCGTGTGTAAACACACCTTTCTTGTGCTTCACTGTGGCCGCAGCATCGATCGCGTCATCCCTGTTATAGGGGGACGTGATCGATGACGTCACACCTACAGCCACACCCCCCTACAGTTGTACAGTACAGTTGCAAGGTGGCCAGCAGGGCACAGGTGGTGGTCCACCATGTCCGGTCAGCCTGACCACAGAGGAGGAGGTGGTCGCCCGCTGCCTGGACAGGGAGCAGTTAGGCAGTTAGAGGGGGTCCCTGGCTATGACTCCATGGAGGAAGGCTCTAGGACAGGTAAGTGCTTTTTATACCCTATTTGATGTGTTGCATGTGGGGGGGGGGAGGGTACATGTGCCAAGTGTGTGGGACCACCAACATGTGTCTGCTTTGTGTCATCCACAGATGACGGAGCTGGGCCATCATCTCTTACCGGCCAGTCTACCACAACCTCCCAACGGGATCCTGATGACGAGGCCCTGGGTGCTGGAGACACCGAGGTGGAGGAGAGTGCCCACACCACCTCTGCAGAGATGGTTGTGGAGGAGCCTGTCCCAGAGCAGGACTTTATGTTATTGTTGGAGGAGTCCTCCTCCTCTGCAGGGCCCTCTGTCATCCCCTCCCCTATCCTAGGTAGCCACTCAAGGGCGACTCCATCCCCACGGGGACAACCTTCTCCTGCCCCCAGGAAGGCGACCCGTAAGACCAGGGGGGTGTCTGATATGGTCCAGGACCAGGTGCTGTTGGACCATGCCAGGCAGACCCAGCAGATGGGGGAGATTGCTGGCCACTTAGACCGGGTCGCTGACAGCCTGGGCTCCATGTCACAGCTGCCCAGTCGTGTGCAGGACGTTGTGACCAGCCTGGGGGAGGTGCAGGCTGATGTACGGCACCTGACAGCAGCCGTCAACGCCAACACAGCTGCCATCCGGGAAGAGGGGAGGCAGCGGCAGCGTGACCAGCGACATCATATCACCCGCCAGCTGAGGATGCAGGCCCAGACCAACCTGTATCTCAGCCGTATTGCCGTGGCCTTGGAGGGCAGGCAGCCAACAGCTCCCAGGAGTGGCCCACCCGGGGATCAGCCTCCTCCAGATGCCCCCGCACTCCCACCACCACCCACTCCCTCCAGGCAGCTGAGGAGCCCGAGAGTGCCCCCAAGGAGGAGCCCCCGTCATCCCAGATGAGGGGGTTTTCTTTTTTTTTTGTTTAGATTTTTTTTTTTTTAATACTCAGGTTATGAGTTTTTGTTTATTTTTGTATATTATTTTTATACTCAGGTTATGAGTTTTTGTTTATTTTTTTCTCATGTTATGAGATATATATTTTTTTTTTTTACTGCACACGGTCAGGAGTGCAGGGGACAGTGTGAATGGTGTGTGAATGTGAGGGGGTGGCACTCCTGCCAGTAAGGGGTGTCACCCTCGGCCGTGGTGGTGAAGTTAACCCCACGGCTGTATGAATGACGTGTGAAAGGTGTATGAATGGACAGTGACATCATTGGGGCCTTGACGCTGGCGTTGCTGCTTCCAAGTCCTACATGCTGGACTTGGGCTAATCCAATGTGATGTGCATGTGGTGTGTGTGATCTAGGGACATCAGTGGTGTACACGCGTGCATTGTCTGTGTGATTAATGTTTTGGTTTAGTGTCCAAAGATGCCTACGGCGAGGACCCTCCTGAATGCTCTTCCATCAGCAGACTGGGTCTCCTCTGGCAGGTGGGGACTGTGTAGGTCGGGGGTCAGGTCATCACGTATGTCAATCTGCAGGCCTTTTCTCATGGCAAAGTTGTGCAGAATGCAACATGCACCGATGATCTGACACACAAAGGTAGGGGAATACAATAGGGTCCCCCCGGACTTATCCAGGCAGCGGAAACGGGACTTCAGGAGCCCGAATGTTTGCTCCACCACTGCACGGGTTTTGATGTGTGCTTCATTGTATTTTCTCTCTCCTCTGGTTTGGGGGTTCCGGAAAGGAGTCATGAGATGGGGTCCCAGTGCATATGCAGAGTCACCTGGAAGGGAAAAGACAGGAGGATGTTAGTCATGCATGTGCCACTTGTGAGGTGTGCATCATGGGAGGGGATAGTCATGCCTGCCACCCATGTCACTCACCAACCAGCCAGCTGTCCCCATACATGTTCTGCTCGAATTCTGCTGGGATGGGACTCTGATTGTATATGAAGCTGTCATGGCTGGACCCGGGGTGTTTGGCACGGACGTGCCATATGAGGCGTTGGGCATCGGCTATCACCTGTACGTTGATGGAGTGCCAATGCTTCCGATTGCGGTATATGTGCTCTGTGGCACTGGGGGGCTGTAGGGCCACATGTGTGCAATCAATGGCCCCCACAGTGCGTGGGAATCTGGCTATGCTGTAGAAATCTGTCATTGCCTTCAGCCGCAGCTGCTCAGTGGTGGGTCTGATGAACTGGTTGGACATGCGTCTGAGGATTGCAGGGACAACCTGGTGCACACATCTGCTCATGGTGGACTGTGACATCCCAGCCACCACTCCACTTGTACGCTGGAATGATCCACTTGCAAGGAAATGAAGTGTTGCCAGGACCTTCACCAGTGGCTGCACTGCTTGTGAGCGGTGTGTCTTGCTGGTGATGTCATCCTGCAGGGTTGTGGTTAGTTCAAGTATTGCATCTGGGCTGAATCTGAATAGGCGATACACCTCCTCATCCCCCATGCCAAAGAGGCTCATGCGCGTGCGGTATATCCTCTCACGTGCCCGCCTCCTTCGTTCCGGGGGACCCAGTACTAGTGCTAGGACCACGACTGCCCCTGGCATGTTGGCACACAGAGGTGTTGTCCTTGCACTTGTGGTTGTTCAGCTTGCTAGTTTCGTCGGTAACGCTGCTGCTGTAGCTGCTCTCCTGCTGAGCTGAGGCCGTCTGGAGTAAAGATAAAGCAGCTATTTGTAGAAATAACTTTGCGCCGGACGGACGAGTTACGCGCGGCGCATGTAGCCAGCGTATGGTGCTAATCCGTTCGCGAATTGGGAAATCTCCCTCATTTGCATATTTGCAGGGGAAATCAATAGGCGCGACTGATGCGCCAAGCGAAAATATGCGCTGACGAGACTCTGGCGTCGGAAAGTTAAGCCGATCGGAAATGGCCCGTTTTCAGTCGCATCTAGTTTGGTGGGTACGGCCACATAGAAACGACGGCGCATATTCACAGTTACGCGGCGCATATCGAATTACTCCAGCGCAACTCTACCTGAATCTGGCCCTCAATCTATCCAAAACGGAACTTATTTACCCTCCCCCACGTGCCTCTTCCCCTGATCTCTCTGTCAAAATTGATGGCACAACTATCAGCCCATCCCCACATGTCAAGGTTCTAGGAGTAGTCCTGGACTCTGATTTGTCCTTTAAGCTTGACGTTCAATCACTGTCCAAATCTTGCCGCCTCAACCTTCGCAACATCTCCAAAATAAGCCCCTTTATAACCAATGACACCACAAAGCTGTTAATTCACACCCTGTTATCTCTCGCCTCGATTACTGCAATTCCCTCCTCATTGGCTTACCGCTGCATAATCTATCCCCCCTTCAGTCCATCATGAATGCTGCTGCCAGACTCATCCACCTTACCAACCGTTCTGTCTCTGCTGCTCTTCTCTGCCAATCCCTCCACTGGCTTCCACTCACCCAACGAATTAAATTCAAACTACTAACAATTACCTACAAAACCATCCAAAACTCTGCCCCCAGCTACATCACTGACCTAGTCTCTAAATACCAAGCTAATCTCTCTCTTCGTTCTTCTCAAGAACTCCTACTCTCTAGCTCTCTCATCACCTGCTCCCATGCTCGCCTCCAGGACTTTTCCAGAGCCTCTCCAAGCCTATGGAACTCCTTACCCCAATCTATCCGCCTATCTCATTCTCTATTAGCTTTTAGAGGATCCCTGAAAATCCTCCTCTTCAGAGAAGCCTACCCCTCCCATACCTAACAACTGTATTTGCATTTAAGTCCATCTGATCATCCCCCACAGCTACTACCCTTTGTTCCACTTGACCCTCCGTTCTAGATTTTAAGCTCTAACGAGCAGGGCCCTCTGATCCCTCCTGTATTGAATTGTATTGTGACGGTACTGTCGTTCCTGTTGTAAAGCTCTGCGCAAACTATTGGAGTTATATAAATCCTGTATAATAATAATAATAATAATAATAATAATAATAATTTCATGCATGATTAAGGGTTCTTGAAGGGAGGTTAGTTGTTATTGCTGTGATGTTGATATGGGGTTGTGCGCAATTGATATGTGTGTTTGTTGCCTTTCAGGAGGCGAGACCTGTCTAGTGTGGATTCTTGGACACTCTTATGTGTTCTGGGGGACCAGATGGGCCGATTTAAGATGGTGCTACATGTTGGAGGTAATGACATGAGTGCCAGGTCTATGCATCAGCTGATCAAGGACGTGAAGTGCGATTTTTTTTTTTTGCGATTGAGCGCCTCATTTCCTGGGGCGGTGATCATTTGGTCGGAAATGGTGGGGAGGACAACTTGGTGCTGGGCTTGGTCGGTGGAGAAAGTTAACAAAGCCCGAGTCAAGGTGAACAAGGAGGTTGGGAGGTTCGTTGTCAGAAATGGTGGCTTAGTGGTGAGGCACAGGGAGCTATAAGTGGATACCTGGCGGTATCTTAGGAGTGATGGGGTTCACCCCAATGCAGTGGGCATTGATCTGTGGACCCTGGGGTTGCAGGAAGGAATCCTAAAGGCCCTTAGGGTGTGGAGGTGCGCGCAAGGGTAAGGCTTTGCCCTTGCGTACGGTGGCGGTGTTGGGTCTCTGGAAGAGGAGAAAAGGCGGGAAGTTGTAGGAAAACCGTGGTACCCATAGGTGGTATGGGGGTTACGGGTACCTTTCGGTTAACGAGGGTTGACCAGGAAGGAGTTAACATGTAGGTCACTGTGTACAGGTGTACTGCCTCTGAGTCGGGGTCTTGCGACTGCTAAATAGTTTTTTGTCTCAGTGTCCAATTGGAGTTGTGGTCTCTTAGACCACCAGGATGTTGTAAAGTTTTTGTATAAAGTTATTTAAAAAACGGTTATTTATGTTAATTATAGAATATGTTAAATAAATAGGCCGTAAGGCCAATTTTACTCCACAACGTTGTCAGTCGTTTATTGGAAAAGTGGGAGGTGGGGTAGGTTTTGCAAGGGGTGGTCACTAACTGAGGATTGGTCCTTAACATGTCATGGTATAGCAGAAGATCAGGGCCTGTATAGCACACACGTTGTATGAAACCAAGGATCTGGAGTTAACTTGGCAGACGAATCATGGTCACAAGTAAATAAGGACTGTATAGCAGCCGGTCATGGAGCATGGTACTTGGCACAGGACCTCCGGTAGTGAGGGGGAGATTGATAACCTTGCCCTTTGCCTAGCAGTTGATTCCCCCTAAGTCACAGTACAAAGACCCCATATACACAATTGCATATTAGAGAGGAGTCATTGTTGGCATGCATGAGGCCTGTGCTAGTGCTCAACTGGACCCCATTCTGTCTCTGGGTGTGAGGTGGCAGAGCAGGCATAGGCTCAGCAGTGTCCCTCCCTAAATGCAACATACATTGGGCAAGGTGTGTAGTGACATGGAATGGAGTCTATTATTGTGTGCGCAGAAAAGGGTCATCTTCCAGGATAGCCACCCATTGACTCCAGGAGTACGGGGAGGCCAGGACATACGCTGCGTGTAAAGCCTGTCACACACAAATTTAATATCTAGCGAATACTAACTTGAGAAACCACGCTAGCCGTTTTCACCCAGATATGCCAACACCAACCACCACCACCAGTGTCATAGAAATAGACTCCGCTCAGCCAAGAATTGATGCAATACTGTCAACTTTGCTGCCCAACTCTGAAAAAGGGAAGAAGACAAAAGCTGTGGTAGCTTTCATAGCCAAGGACCTTCACACTTACTCTGTTGTGGATGACACTGGGTTTCTGTCAGGGAAACGGCCGAATAAGGATTGGCAATTCCGCCCAAGACAATCATGGCCGCCATGGTGCACAGCATGACTAAGGAGGGTGGTACTTCCTCTTTGTAACCTGAACAGATCACATGACTAACTTCCTGGTCTATTTAAGCCTGCTGCTGGAGCTACTCATTGCTGGATTATCAGTCTCCTGTGTACCTTGACCCCTGACCCATGTTTATCCGTTGTGACCCGGCTTGCCTTGTCCTCGCTTCCTGATCGCCTGTGTTTGACCCTTGGCCTGCTTCTGGATTCTGCTTTCTGACCACCCGGCTTGACCCTTGGCTTGTATCTGGACCCTGCTCATGTATGGCCTTGGCTCGCCCCTGTATATGTTCTGGACTGACCTGTGTTTGACCCCCAGCCTGGCTTCTGGTATCTCCGTTATCTGAATACACCAAGCTCAGTTCTGCCTGCCTCAGCCATCCCTCAGTGACTGAGCTCATCAGACTGCAAGCAAGCACCTGGCCAACCGTGCTTCTGTGGGCACCGCGCTCCCTGTTTCCAACGCCAGGGTTGCTCTGCACTCAGCCACAAGGGAAGCCCTCATTTCCTGGGACGGTGATCATTTGGTCGGATATGGTGGGGACGACAACTTGGTGCTGGGCTTGGTCGGTGGAGAAAAGTAACAAAGCCTGGGTCAAAAAGGGGGAGTATAGCCTCAGTTAATTGAATGAAAAAAATAATTATAATGGCCCTGGGGACGCACACCGGCCATCACGATAGGCCGATTGCTTACCAGCGTTACCTGCTGTTCTCATACCAAATAGGCCTCTAACTGTGCCTATCACCCTGTGATGCTGCCGTCCTGTTTGCCCCCAGTATATACAATAGACTTTTCACTACTGTGAGCTTATGTCAGCTTCCCCTGCGTGAGCCATTGTGTGTGGGGGGGGGTGTGATCGATAGTGGTTCATTCCAGGTTACCTGCTGCCTTCGATCCTCCTGAAGAAGCGGTGCAATACCACGAAACGGGTCTAGGTTGCAGATCGGCTCCACGCATTAGACCCATACGGTTTTATCATAACAAATACCTGATATTGTGTCCGAATTGTGGGGCCTGTCCCATTGTTTTTATACTTGTATTGTTTTATATGTAATACATACTTTATCTTATACATGCCTTCTCATCAGTGCCTGTAAAATCCCAATCAATCAATTTTTGACCAGTGTACTTCAGACGCATAGTATCAGCAGCTTGTGTCTTTAATCATACGGTCCCCCTTTTTTTAAAGCCTGGGTCAAGGTGAACAAGGAGGCTGGGAGCTTCGTTGTCAGAAATGGTGGCTTAGTGGTGAATCACAGGGAGCTGGAATTGGATACCTGGCGGTATATTAGGAGTGATGGGGTTCACCTCAATGCGGTGGGCATTGATCTGTGGACCCTGGCTGACCGTGCTTCCTTTCCAGTTCCCTGCTCCAGGGTTGCTCTGCAGTCAGCCGCAAGGGGAGCCCTCTTAGCATCTCGATCTCCATACTCGTTCCTGACAGTTTCACTACCTACTGAAGGCGATAGTGCCGCGTTACAAGATCCCGTCACAAAGTCACTTTACAGAAAATGTTATACCTGCACTCTACCACAGAATTAAAAAGCTCAGATAATTGTGTCAACGAGCCAAGCAAGTCGAGTCGCAGTAACGTGCGATTCATGGACTTCGGTCAAGACGGAGTGTATGTTATAATAACAGCACATTACGTTAATAAGGACGGGCAGATTTTGCCGCATGTACTTCAAACGAGAGCCATTTATCAGTCCCATATGGCTTCTCATCTGGCGGAGCTACTGTGTTATGTTGTGGAAGAATGGCAGCTGTCCAATTAAATCTGTAGCGCTGACCCCTAATGAACTTTGGAAAGAAACTAAACTAAAAATCCTCCACCAGGCTCACATACCATTTCTCCATTCCACAACAGATCAAAATGGCTCCAACTGCCCCTTATGTCGCCTACCTAGCCCTTCTTTGGCACATCGCTTCTGGGCATGCTCCTACATCTCTTCCTTCTGGGAACAAGTACTGGCCTACATTTTTGGAATTAACCTGCTGAAACTACCTAAGGACCCTCTGCTCCTAATCTTTGGATATTGGGACCCCTACTGCTGCAATGGCCTCATCAGACTAGTTCAATTTCCCCTGGTCTTCCACACCCTTCTCGTGCCCCTAAAGGACTGGTCCCTAATCTGCCTTCTTGTTGCTCGAAGGTCTATTTTGAAAAATTGGACCTCTTCTCACTGTAATTCGGTGACCCAAATACAACGTGAGCTCCTTCTCCTCCTCCTCTACAAAGACCGAGCCACCACGGGTTTTAAATTCAAATCTCGCTTCCTATCCATTTGGGATCCCTTTATGCGCTCATCATCCTCCCCTGAAGACTATTCCTTCTCCTTCCTCAAATCCCCTCCGCCATCTCACTCCAGAGAAACAGCCTCCCATGACGGTCAAACCACCGCCACCAACTGACCAACCGCTGTTTGTTACCTGAGCAGTCATTCTATCATCCCGGACACCTCTACGACTATACTAGGTGCCCCCCCCCCCTTGTTATTATTTGGTGTCTTATCCAGTTACCTTCTCTGTTGTAATCCTAGGGCCTTACTACATTTTGAGATCCTTCCAGTTTGCCCGCAGTAATATCCGTTTGATGCTTGTTACCTCAGGACTTGTATGTTTAGTTTGCCCCTTTTCTGACTTGTATTATCTGGTACTTGGATTACACGCTCCTACCCCATCTTTTATTGTTTTTTATTTATACCATGTTGTTATGTTCACAACTACCTTTTCCCTTATTGTTTTTATTTAATTTTTTTGCTTCATCCTTTTTCTTTTCTGTATGACCTTTTTAAAATCAAAATTAAATTTAATCTGTAGCGCTTGTGACCGACAACGCGTCAAACAGGATAGTTGCAGCTCAAGTTGGGAAATTCCACCAATGTAAAATGCTTCGCCCATACAGGTGATCTTGCGACCCAGTGGGCAGGGAAGTGACCGCAGTTTCCGGGATACTTGGCAGAGTACGACGAAAATCCATATTTGTCTTTTACCGCAGCGCTGGAGCAAGCCACTGTCTTAAAAAGAGAAACCGAAATGTCTTGGCCTGAAGAATCATAAGCAGATAACGGATGTGCCAATGTGATGGACTGGGGTGTATATATAGTCACATAAGAGACAAAAACAGACACCCCATAGTCTACATTCATTTTTTTTTAATGTTTTAAGCAAAGAAAATGGAATTGCTATCCTGCTATTTTTTTTACAACCAGTAGGTAGCAGAGAAGGCACACAGTCTATATAAGACTACACACCATGTGACTGAAAGAGAAACCACTTCAGTCATCAAAGCGATTGGTCATATCTTCTCCTGTTTGTGTCTTTCTTTGCAGTTACCCGCCGAGATGATCACATTACCTCATCGTGTCTACAATCATCGGCTCTCTTAATTTATATTTTGAGACCGGCAACACCAACAAGATGGAGGAGCACCTTTGACATTGCCTCGTTTCCACTGAGCGGATCGGTTCGGTACGGTACGCTATTTTGGGAGTTTCCATTATGGAAGCGTACCGTAAAAACGAACCGTAGCGCACCAGCAAGGGTCCTGCTTCAGATGAGGGACCAGAGAGAGTGGAACGGTTCGGTTAGGGCGGACCTACAAATGCATCTCACTGATTGGTGGATGCGCTAGGAATTTTTTCTAAAACCTGAATGGTCCCTGACGGTCCGATTTGCAGTGGAAACGCTCACGCGATTAGACCAGCCCCATCCGAACCGCTCCAAAAATACTGACCCGACCCGTGCAGTGGAAACAACGCAATAGTCTCAAGGTTCCAAGAACAACAAACCTGCAGTCTTGTGCCACCTTGCCGTCCAGAAGTCAGAAAAAGAGAGTCTGATCTCTGCACTCTCAACGAAACAGATGTGTCAAATGAAGAGGACGCTGTGAGTGCATTAAAGCCAATGAAGGATGCAACCATGCTGATGAAGGCCTCTTGGGCCCCTTAGGGAAAGAGAGCCTTCGACTGGGGCTTGGCCAAGTACTGGACAAGGTGGTGGTCACTTGAGGATTGGTTAATTTGGGGGATGGGATGGGCCTGAGCTCGGGTAAAATGGATCGCCCCAGGGAATTCTGGGTCTTTCAGAAACGTGCTGGGAAGAGCTGCCCACCCTCCCGTCCCTTTTTCTATGGTACCTCAGGCACCTATTCTCAGTGGGACAACGCCACAGCTGATCCCCATACCTCACTGGTCTATTGAGATCATAGAGGGAAATTTCTTTCGGACAAGGTCCTGGAATTGGACAGGACACTATTCGGCTAGATAAACACCAGCAGGTCCCGGACCCGTATATTTTCCGCTCCTCTGGCAGTGAGGACTGTTCGGTCCCTACCTCACCCTTGCATAACTCTTGGACTGAGCTTGAACTACTCTAGGGGGGATCCTCACCCAGTTCACCATGTGGTTCGAATTACAATTTGCACTGCTCTACTCCCGTGGCCCTGATGACGGTTTGTCAATCAGAAACGCGTCAGTAATTTCCACATCGCCCACCAGGAGAGCGCTGTGATGTTCTGTTTTTTGTTTTAATTTGTGCCAATCTTGGCACACTTAGTCATTGGCGGTACCGTTTTGTACTTTGCACTTTTTATATGCACAAAGGTTTTATATGCACCTAAGTGCACATTGTGTACTTGCATCAAGTGCCAACATGTTTATCTTGTCCTCCAGGAAGACCAAACATTTCTGGTAATGGTTCAATTTCTGAAAGAGTTAGTCAGGTCATAGACCAATATCTTAGGCCGCATGTCCTTGACCTACCCTCATATACCAAGGACACTATACACCTACTGCAGATGCTGGAGGATTTGACCATTCCCTCCGATGCAATTTTGGTGACCATCGATGTCGAATGCCTCTACAATAGCACCCCCCATAACTTGGGGCTTAAAGCTATTTAACAGGTCCTGAAACAACGACCAACGACGGACTGGAAATTTAAAAATGTCATTCTGATTATGTTGGAGTTGATACTTTAACATAACACCTTTCTCTTCCAGGGCTCCCACTACCTGCAGGTACAGGGTGTGGCTATGGGAACGTGCTGCACACCTTCCTATGCCAACCTGTACCTGGGGGAGTGGAATTTCCTCCTGGGAGAGAATGAGTCTATGTGCGATGCCAATATCCTTATGTGACAGCGTTACATAGACAATATTTTTATTGTTTGGGATGTACCGGAAAGTGGTTTGGTTGAGCTTTTTTAGACTTATGAACGTCACTAAGTTCAACCTATTCTTCACCATGTCTTTCAACCAGTCAGAAGTCAGTTTCTTGGACATCAGCATTAAGAAAGATGAGGAAGGCAATATTAACACTACCCTCCTCAGAAAGGAGACGGCGGGAAATACACTACTCCATGCCACAAGCTTCCATCCAGAACCGTTGAATACTCAATACCCTTTAGTTCATTTCTCAGAATAAGGAGAAATTGCTCCTTGGATGATGATTTTCAAAAACAATGTGATGCACTCACCCTTCGTCTTTTTGCTAGGGGGTATACAAAAACTTGTCATAAATAAATAGGCGGAGTTTTATTTTTAAAACCAAACCGAAAAAAAAAAACTAAAATGGAGGAAAATAACTCGAGAATAATCATTGGATTTTCCAATGAACATACACGTATAAGGAAGATAATCTCCAAATTCTGACCAATTCTTACAGAGGATCCCACCTTGAAAAACCTTCAGTTAGACAACCCCCAGCTGACTTTTAGACAGGCAGGATCAATTGGGACCATGTTGGTCCAAAGTGAGTATAAAGGGATTTCCAACAAAGACCCCTGCAAAACTCACGGGACCTTCCCATGTGGGAGTTGCTCACAATGTGAGGTTATAGGAAGGAGGACCACGCTGGCACTGCCTAATGCAGAGACCTTCTCATTGAGGCACTATGCGAATTGCAAGACCCAGGGGGTGGTCTATCTTATGCAGTGCCAGCGTGGTTCATTTTTTGTAGGAAAAACAAAATAGTTTTTCCATAAGAGAGCGGAGAAACACATGCACTCAATGAGAATAGGACACCTCTGTTTGCCACTTGGCAGACATGTTGCCAAAAATCATGGGTATCACATGCTCAGTGTAAATTTCACGATACATATACCACTTTGTGGGGGGATTGGAATAAAGTGCTACTCCAGCGCAAAATGCGCTGGATTAGACACTTGAGAGCCACAACCACCCCAGGATTTAACGAAGTGGAAAGCTTTAGAACTTTCCTTGAGGGCTTCAGCTCAGGTAAAACGGATTAATGGTGTTTGGCATTGTCTGGATCCTTGAGTGAGAAGCCCTATGCCCCTTCCTACCTGGTCATTCGGGGCCCCCTTTCCCCTCTCAAGTGTTTCGGGATCAACACGGGGAGTTCTTTCCCGGACTCTAGATTCAAGATTTAGTCCTATGGATTTTTAAAAAAATTGGATTTTTCTTTTTCCTTAAAAAAAAAAAAAACGAACCTAATTCGAAACAAATTTCTTTGATTCTGTATTTTCAGAGAAACTTTGTATAATGTTAGGGATTTTCTCTATGTAATTTATGTTAGAAATTTAAATTGTGATCATCTACACTGTAGATTCTACAGCATCCAGGGGTGTTTTTTTTTTTTCTCTGACATGTGGGCCTCTTTTGAGGGAACACCCCTGGGTTACCATGAGATGGGGCGCCCTGGCTTGGGCGGTGGGGGGTCTCGAGTGGATGTCACTCGGATTTGGTTCCTGCTGTTTCCCCAGTACTTCTTCCATCCACTGCCGGGGGGGGGGGGCAGCACTGCATTGTGCTTGCCTTGCCCCTTGGATGTAAATCACATCCAATGGGCTTTCTCCCCCGGCAGTGGTGGTCTTTGTTTCTTACTTTTTGAAGGTCTCACCATCTACCAATGGAGAGCCTTCCTTTTTCTTTTTTTGGCTTTTTTTTAAATCTTTGCCCCTGTCCTGGGTTCAAAGGGGGTTATGTCCAGCAGTCTCTTCCTTTCCTTTTGTTTGAGAGGGGGACAGAAAATTTGAGACCCTTTTTTTTCCCCCCCATTGGCTCCTCATCACTTCCAGTGTGCTTGGATTTTTTTCCCCTTATTTTCCTTCCTTTTTCCGGAGGCTAAAATTAAAAAATTAAAATGACCCTAGTTCTATGTTTGTATATCATCAAACTTTTTTAGATGGCCTTGGGATGTGGGTCAGATGTGGCGGGTGGATCCCCCTGTGTTATGGGTTCCCCCCCCCCCCAGCTGCCCCATTATGCCTGGCATCCTCTCAGAGCGCTATGGTATGTCTAGTTTGTTGCTGCCACCTGGCGTCCGTGTCATTGCATCCTTTTGCGATGTATCGGCGCCGCTGTCCTATACGTGCCGCGTCATCTTCATGCCCGTGGCGTGGTGACGCCGACAGATGGGAACGGCGTGGCTTATGCCGTGGAGAGGGGAGATGCAATGGCGTCTTGTTTCTTGTTTCTTCTCTCTTCAGGGGTTTATTATTTTGTTTTATACATGTAGTTCCGGTTTTCCCGCCTTTTTCAGCAGCGCAGGGGGGAGGTGATGATCAGGCCAATCAATTACCCAAGTATGTACTTAAGGACACCAGGGGGTGGCCGTGGCATCCATTTCTCTCCTATCTCCAGATGGAGTAGGAGCATATATGACGCCTGGCTTGCAGCCTGTTTTTGTCTAGAGATCCCACCGGTCTCTTGGGGGTGTTCTCTAAACCAAGAAAAGGTGAGTTTTTTGTGAGGGTCCCCCCTCGCTGTGTTTTGGAGTGGTGACCCTCTACAGCCCCTTCTCCTTCATGCTCATTTATGTCTGAGTTTTTTTATACCCTTGGTTGTTATTTGATTATTTACTATGTTGTTTATTCCCTTAGAAAAGGGATACTATATAATTTTCCCTGAAGATGAATGTATATTTGAAACGCGTCGGAAAATGTCTAGCATGCACTTAGCCTAGTCCTGGGGCATGCGGTGACTTACAGTACTTTTCCAAACAATGTTTTTATTCTGTTTTGATATTTCATACTGTACAGGTAAACAGTATACACTACGCCTGCACAAAAATAGGCGATTCCACATAAATCTAGCCCTATCTCTTTGTCTGTCTGTCCATGTTAATTATACTTTTTTTTTCATTTTGCAGGATTCCTTGCCAATGGATTTGGCAACTGGCAGTCAGGTGGCTACGGAAACAAGGGGTCGTGGTGGTCTCTGTGGCCTTCAGCCGAGGGGCGGCTGTGATGATCAGTTGGTAGCACTGCTGCAGGAGGTGCGGCAGGAGAGGCACAGTCTTGACGCTTTCTAGGATCATAGCAACCCACGCACCATCTTCTGCCGCAGCTTATATCCTATCCTGGAGGACATTGGGGGAGACCAAGAGAAGCTTTGCATGATTCGCATGTATTCGATCGCGATGGAATTTCGTGCTGCCAAAATAAGCGGTGGGCTGACACCTACATGCGATTCATTCAATACTTCTCTTGCTCCCCCAACGGCCCCTGGCACCTCAGCAGTGCGACCATCCCCCTCTCAATATTATCCCACTCCACAAAGACAGACACAACCTACTCCGTCGCATTCCCAATTGATGCCCCATTCATATGCATTTTTTTGCCTTCCTCTGGATCAACTGTGGGTATGGAGTTGGGTGTATGGGAGGATGTACTGTGTTTTACTTTGTTTTATTTATTTATTTTTTATGGTTGAACTGGATGGACTTGTGTCTTTTTTCAACCTGACTAACTGTGTAACTATGGTGATTTCACACCAGCCACCTCCTCCCATTCCTCTTCCCGTACTCTGCACCCCGCTACCAACAGGAATTTTGGAATGAGCGCCAGTCCCAATTATTACCCCATCCCAAATCCCCACATCCCCATGGAGATCAAGTCTCCACCCCCACTTATCACCAGCTCTGATAAAATCAAATTTTTTTTTTTCTCAATAAATATATTTTTTCACCTGTAAATAAAATTGTTCAATTGTCTTTTCTATGATGCAAAACAGCACTCCTTTGCCCTCTGCCTTCAGATGCCCCAAAAAGGAGCGCCAATGGCAGGAGATTGCTGAGGCAGTGAGAGGCCGTGTTTGCCATACCGCGGACGAGGTGCAGAAGCACCTGGATGACCTGGTGAGGCGGCTCAGGGGGTTACTGGGCACGTGGGCTCGCCAGGGGTATGTGACAAGACGGGGTGTGGCTCCATCTCATCTGAGCCAGCTCACGGACTTCCAGAGGCAATTGCTGGATATCATCAGCCTGGAGACAGTAGTTGGTGTGGATTCTCGGGATGACACTGATGATATCCAGTGTGTCTTGATGAGGAAACATGTTGGATTTCTTCAAATTTGATGTGCTTGCATTGCAGCCTCAAGTCCTCTGGCCCGCCACAACCCCATTAACTGCCCACACAGACTGACCAGGTCCCCCCTGGGAAGTAATCAAATGAGCTATGTTTTGTTTGCCAAAAATACAACAGTAAGAGGAAACTTACATTTAACCTTAAAAATATCTTTACAGCAACACACCAGCAGGAGGAGGAGTCAGCGGCGGCGAGCGCCTTGCCACTGCACCGAACCCAGGAGGAAGATCTAGGTAGGATGTTTTTAAGCTGGCTACATTTGTGACAAACTTATTTCTACAGGAAAAGGACAGGACCAGAAAACAGTGTAGGCATAAATAAACTAAGAAGAACATAGTGGTTTGTGTTAGGCAACAAATGCCCAAATACATCATCAACCACATAACTGCCAACGCCCCATATGCTTGTAGATTAACAGACATTTGGCGGTAGTGGGAGGGGGTTAGGTCGATCAATCGTATTCTAAATTCATCTTGTTCCAAACCTTTTGTATGAAAAACTCGTGATTTTAGCAAAGTTTTGGTAAAAAGTTCTGTTGAAGTCTCCTGTGCTAAGTAACGCAGCCTGGAACATGTTCTATTCAAATGGTTTTCTGATTGAATCTTTTTGTTTATTTTGTTTCTTTCCAGCCCACATTGGATGCAGCAGAATCAGCACCCCCTGCCACCTGGGTGAAGGCAACTTATCGATCTTGGTGAAAGGTTGGCTGCCCAGGCGGATAGATAATGGGAGCAAGGTAGGCCTTCTACACAAATTAATGAAGTAGAAAGGACACTGGAGCTCTTACAGCAAGACTTGAGCCAACAAGCTCGGGACCGCCAGCAATTGTAAGAAAAATTGCAGCGTAGGGACCAGAATCAGGCTTTTACAACTTCTAATGTTGACTACGGCTATTAACAACCAGACTGGAGTGCTCAGCTAAAGTGGTGATGAGATTTGGGCCCTGCGTTTAGCGGTACAGCAACTAAATGCAACAAATCGCCAGACGCTCTCACAGCAGGGGCAGTAGCAGTGAAGAGCAAGGTGTTGTGTTGCTACAAGATGAGCATATTGCCAGGCCAGGGACTGAAAGCCAGGGGATGGTTGATTCTGAATTTTCCCCGGTGGACCCTCCCTCCCAATTAGTTACTCTCCCCACTTCCTCACAGACCCAAACACACCATTCTGATCCTTCCTGTTCCCATACTTCTAAGACACCCCCACCTGACCAGCCTACATCTTCTTGTACCTACCTCCACATTTCTCCTTGCCCTCTGCCACACACACCTCCAGACACGCTCTACCTGACCTCTCCCCTTATTCAACTTTTACTACCCCTCTTCACGAAAGCCCAAATCCATTCTTCTTTACCTGCCCAAAATTTACTTTACCCGTTTTCAGCTTCCCGATCAACCTTGCCCCCCAAAGTTTCACTTCTCTCCCTGGTTTCACCTATTCTGTCTTGCCACAATCCACCTCTCATGCCTTCCCCACCCCTCAGGCACAACGCCAGTCCAATAACCCGCTCCAGCAGATAGCCATACAACTGCCACAGCAGCAGCAGCAATAGATGGCCATGCTGATGAAAAAGCAGATGGCTCTGCTTCTGCAGCAACAGCAGATGGCCAGGCTCCTTAACCCACACCAGGAACAAAGGCAGGAACCACATTAATGCAGCCCCTGCATTTTTATTTTGTTTTCAGATGTATTTTCTGTTAAAACTTGTCCTTAAATTTACTTTCCCTTTTATGTTTCTATTTTTTTTTTTGCAAATAAAATTTTGATTGAATAGGAGGCTTCCCTTTGTTTTTGTTTTCTTAATATAGATATTTCACTCTGTAAATGAAAGTCCACACAGGCTCTGGATACCCCTCACCTGAAAACATCACAATGCCTAAGAATCATTGGCATAATGGTCTCCACGACCCCCGTGGTAAAATGGGCGCTGTGGAGTTTGCGCCCTTTCCAGTCAGTCTTCCTCAGACAGTGGAAATCAGGGGACAGGAGTAAACTTATCTACATATCGACAGCAATGAGGAACAGCCTTTTTTGGTGGCTCCAGCACAGGAACCTGCAAAACTGCCATTCCATCGCCCCCGTCTCGTGGGTCACAGTCACGATCGATGCCATTGGTTCTGGCTGGGGGGCCCTCTGTAGTGCAAACTCCCAGTCGTGGTGGGAACAATTATGAACTCCAAACTCGACTATGCAAACGTCCTTTACCTCGGACTCCCAAAGTACCAAATCACCCGTCTGCAAGTCGTTCAAAATACGGCCGCTAGATTGGTGACTGGGAAAAAACCATGGGAATCAATCTCATCTTCTCTGAGATCCCTTCATTGGTTGCCAGTAAAATACAGAATCGTCTTCAAGGCACGCACTCTGTCTGATGCATAAGTGCGTTCAAGGAAACGCACCCCCAATATCTATGCGAAAAATTAGAAGCCCACAACCCCAATCGCGTTCTGCGATCCACCAACCAAAATCTACTTCAGATACCCAAAAGCCAAATACAAGTCCAAAAGGAGAGCGAAGATTTGCAGTCCAAGGACCGAGACTATAGAACGCTTTACCAACCAGCATCCGATTGTAGGCGAATTACCTGGCCTTCAGGAAAGAAATCAAAACCCATCTATTCTGATAGCAAAGGCTTCAGTTGAGGGAGTGGATACTAAGCGCCCAGAGGCGATTCAGTTCGCAGGGTTGCGCTATATAAAACTTTCTCACTCACTCAAGTTAGTAGCACTTGTAAAAAACATAATGGGAAACCAATCTTAAACTTTGCTTACAGGAAATGATGATGATTCTGTCACGTGAATATAATAGGCAGATCGCCAACTTAGATGTGGAAATTAATAATTTAGAACCGCATTGAAACCACATAGCAAACATGCTCTTTTGGTAGAATTACAGGCCAACCTTATTAGAGAGCCTGTTAATCTACAACAGAAGCATCTTGCAAGAAAAAATAAGTTATATTCTGGTGCGATAAGATCGCTTTCTCAGAAGAAAAAGTGTACAAATGGAATATCCAAACTAATAAGAGACCTTTAAAAACAGATCAACATGGTCCTCCTGTCACATCCAAGTCTAAAAAATCAGCTCCCCTCCCCCCGGGTCAGGGAAGTTCTCACCCAGGGAAGTCGAGGGAAATACCAAAAGAAATTGTATGAGTAGGGGCTCGGTGGAACAGGACAGCAAAAAACGTACAATTGAAGGTACTCCAACTATAGGAACAAATGTAGGGTCCAAGGAGACCATTATGACTCATGAACACATTCAACAAGCAACCATGAGTGAATCGGATTCCTATCTATCTGACACTCCAAAAACAGAAATACATCGGTACTCACAGGATTGTCAAAACCTAATTCTTACAGACCTTTAAACTCTCCATGTGGACCTGGCTCCCCCCTGACAACCAGCGGTGGGAAAGGTCTAGACCCATTTGTTGTACGAATGCAACCAAACAACTAAGTGTTATTACCCTTCGTTCTCACACATTAACCTTTGATGAGATTCAGGTCCTGTCTCGTGGATTAACCTTCTGTCCTGAAGAAAACTTTGATCTTTTTGAAGTCATCACAGATCTACATGTGTTTGCACGTAAGCTACTTCTCAAATCTATATACTCTAAAAATAGCAATGAAGCCGACACGGATTGGTCAGGATAAAGTATGAGAGAATTTAGAGCTCTCCGTGATCTCACCACTCTATACCGAGAAAATCACTGTAATGATTTGATTGATCAGGTTGATGTGGAGGCATTACTCAAACTAACAATTTCAAAAAACCTTCTCAAATCTTTCCTCCTCTGGACACCAATCCCAATGTGCTAACCTTCATAAAACAAACCACTAGAGATCTTTGCAAACTACCTCGTAGCAAGACAGGACCCTCGAAATTTACTGCCCAGTGAAAATGAAGCAATTGCCCTAGGCAATAACACCACACTGGTAGTGAAACCCTCCAATAAGGGGGGTAATGTCCTTATGGACAACAGTGACTATATATCTATGTGCGAGAAGATTTTGGCCAATGAGAACTGGTATAAACGTATTCCTATCAGCTACATTGGCCAATATCATACAGAATTTTACACCTTGGTGGATTCAGCATACAGCAATCGAGTAATTTCAATGGATACGTATGAGTTTATTCGAACCAAGCATCCCAAAACAGCTACATTTTATAGCTTACCTAAAATTCACAAACAGAACCCTCCACCCGGACGACCAATAGTCTCCGGGAATGGATCAATTTCAGACAACCTTAGTCGTGTAGTTGATGAATATCTTCAACCCTACATCATATCTCTCCCATCCTTTGTAAAGGATACCATCCATTTATTGCAAATTGTTGATAATCTAACTAACTATCTCAGATGATTTTTATTCTGGTTGCTATCGACGTTGAAGCCCTGTACAGCAGTACCCCCCACACCAAGGGGATAGATGTGATACAGAGGACCCTTTCCCAGGGTCTGAGACATGATCATACCTTGAACGGTTTCCTACTTGATGCACTGTGATACAAATTTTTTCTTTCAATGGCTCCCACTTTCTCCAGGTACAAGGCGTAGCGATGGGGACATGCTGTGCCCTATCCTACACCAATTTGTACCTGGGGGAGTAGGAGCAATCTCTCCCCGGTTACAAGGACCTCATCGAGTGTCTAAAGCCCCATACACACGGTCGGACTTTTGGCCAACCAACTTCGAAATCTGCAACTTTTCGAATTTGTCCGATCGTGTGTACGTTCCAATCGGACCAACTTTTTCTGGGGTTTCATCGGACAAAAAGTTGGGTCTGCGAACGGACCAACTTTTTGGCAACAAAAGTCCGATGGTGCCTTCTCCGACCGTGTGTACAACAAACCATCGGAATACGCATGCTCAGAACCAATGTTAAAATCAACAATAGCAGAAGTTATCCAAAGGGTGGCGGTAAAGAGCAGAAGAACCACGTGATGTTGGGGAAGTTTGTTGGATGTCCGACTGTTTGTACGATAGCGACAGCGTCTTTGTCATCTGGGAGGGGTTCGAAAGTTCCCTACTGCAATGTTTTAATTGCTAAAACCCCAAAGAATTCGATCTAAAATTTACAATGAGCGACGACAAACACACCATCACCTTTTTGGATGTTCGACTATGTTGACACAGATGATACTTGTGCAGCACCCTCTTCCGGAAAAGCCGGCAATACGGGTGCTGCATGCTGACCATTTCCACCCACTCCCGTTACAAAAATTCCATCCCATAGGGGCAATATCTGCGACTTTGTCGCAATTGCTCAAACCACTTTCTCTTCTTTGAGGAAGCCGGAAAACTCCAGAGCCGACTTCTTGCGAGAGGCTATTATAGTAGGTCATGTCTACGTAAAGCCTACAATAAGAGAAGTACAAAATCTAGACATGAGCTTCTATACAAAAAGAAATGCACACTCGGCTCAGACCTTGAAACCACTAGGATCAGCCTACGTTTCTTAAGACAATACAAAGCCATACAAGAAAAAATTCAAAAGAATTGGACTGTTCTAACGGATGATTCGAAGGCGAATTGATTTATCCCTGATCGTTCTTCAATTACCTGTAAACACGCAACTTCGATCAAAGATCGACTTGTTCAGAGCAAATACAAAAGCTTCCAGAAGAGGGACATGCACTGTCCAGACATTGGTACCTTCCCATGTGGACATTGTTCACATTGCCCACTCATGAGAAGGGACAAGACTTTGCTTGCCCAATGGAGCAATGTTTAAACCCTCGCACTTTACCAATCGCCAAACACGTGGCGTGGTATATCTGATGGAGTGCGAATGCGGTGCCTTCTATATAGGCAAAACAAAAGCAAGAGTTTTGGTGTCGGGTGTCTAAACACAAATACAGCATGGAAATTGGCAATTGGTATCTCCCAATTGGAAGACGTGTTGCGATTCAACACAACTATAGCGTACCCAAAGTGTCAATCACTCTATTGTATTTATATTCCTGATCGAGGCGGTGACTGGAATAAAATCTTGCTTCAACATGAGCAACGATGGATTTTCAGATTGCATGCCACAGTTTTCCCGGGGGAATAAATGAAACTATTTCATTTGCCCCCTTTTTGAAGGGGGTTTGTTTCCGGCAAAACTCAATAAATAACTATTCAAGTGTGCTCAATATAAGTCCTATGGATAACTAAAAATATATACTTTGTATTTTCCAATTTTCTTTCCATTTTTCACTTACCTACAGTATATCCTGACATTTCCGTCTCCTTTCTTGTTCCCTGTTGATTGGGTTTTTTCTATTTCATGCCTCACGTTGCACAGTTTAGGAGTCTAGTCTATTTGCATATTGCCACTGTATGTCACTGATCTCCCTTTAGATGAATACTCATTGACCAACATAAATTTCGACAATGTATTTTCTTAAAGAAGGTTAATATGTATGTAATATGTATGGCCATACTTAAAATAGACTATAACAGAAACACATTTAAGTCATATTCTAAGGTTACAATATGACTCAAATGTATCTCTTTTATTGTCTACTTTAAGGTTAATGTTAAATATTGTTTTCAATTGTTCTTTTCTGTGCCTCTTTCTCTTCACATTAATAGTTATGCGCCTTTCTATTTCCTAGGTTTTCTACCCACAGCTCGGTACCCGCACTCAGTGACTCCTGCTCAGTTGGTCATATGTGGCTTTGCAGCAGGGGGAGAAAAGCGGAGTTATCTGCGTTTTTCCAATTCCCAACTATGTGGCGATGTTTCGCCGTCTGGCGTGGGCTGTTTCCCCTTGCTGGCGGCATTCGCGACCGCACCCGGGTGGCTGTGACACACATCGCGCGCGGTATTACCATGACGTTGCACGGTCGTGCTGGAAGAAGCGGCCGAGGATGTTTCTCGCGAACGCCGAGGTAGTCACTGGGGGGATTCCGCACTAGGCGGTGAGGACACACCTGATCCTGATAATGTAGGAGGCAATTTGCCTTTGGGTAGGAGGTGACCCTGCAGCTAATTACTTAATGACTATTTAAAACCCTCTGAGTGCAATGTGGTTTCCCAGATGACCCCTGATATCCTAGTGCGTGCTGAAATTTCCCTATGGTCAGCATACCCCTACATGAGACTAGTCAAATAATCGTTAATATTTTTCCTTGGATAAATGTTATAAATTTATTTTTCTTATCCGAAGATTGTGGATAAGATAGTTTTTGATCTTGTGTTTCTTTTTATGAAACCCGGTCCTTATTAATCCGATAAAATCCAATGGATATGCTGTGCCTTTGGCTTGCTACGGTAACTCCAAGTTCTTTTGTTTGATACGCTCTTTAAATCTCGGGAATATTTGAACTAAATAGTAACTAATCTAATTGCCCTATAACACCACTGCTACAATATATTTATACTTTGAGTGAAATGTTTTGTTTTTCTCCTCATCACTCTAATTTCACCTCTTTCTCATTCACCATTTCCACACTACCTACACATATACCCTATATGGATTTTATACCCACACATTCACATAAATTGTATACCTCTTTAGGTTTTGCACGTTTCCTAATACATTATTTCCCCTTAAAATTCTTTACAAGGGCTTATTATCTGTTTTTATTTCACATATCACTTTACACTTTTAACTGCTTAATATCGTCATACATTCATTCACTTATTTATCCCTTTTGTATCCTTATCCTTTTTTTTTTTTTTTTTTTACTTTATACACTTCACTTAAAAAACGAAAAACTTTGAACAAATACACCAAATAAATTATTGCTATAATATAATAAGTAAAACAGGGGGGGTGCAATCAGCGCAAAAATATAAAGATCAGAAAAAAATAAAAATAATAAGTGTAAAAATGAAAAATACTCAAAGAGTGAATTTCATATGGATGCAAGCTGAACACCAAAAGAACAATCACAAAATTCCTGAAGTAAATATATCAAACAGAGCAGTGCAGCGCAAACCTAAATAGCATAATATTAATATTAAAACGAATATGCTCATACCAGTGAAGACATAGTTGAATTAATAACAGTGAAAAAATAAAATAAAATAAAATAAAAAGAAAGTCCACATTTGCAAAGTGCAAACAAATCCTGTGATCGAAACAATCAGAGTATCTCCACCATGTGACTTGGAAAACCAATATTTCAAACGTGATCCCTTCACCAGTAAAGATGGGTACTCTCACCTCACACCAAGACCCTTGTTTTACCAAAGGTCTAAAACGCTTAGAACAAATGGCAGGAAATCCAGATGGCTCAAAGATGTGCAATTGTCAGCTGAAGGACCCGGAGATATGCAAGTATCCTCAGTGGCACCAACGAATCAATATGCAAAGAAAAAAGGCCAGATCTAAGAGCTTCCATATAAACCAGGTCTCTTTAATGAGTAAAAAATGTGCAGGGTACTCACATTCAAGTAGAAAGTACAGGCATAAAACACCATATCAGGCAGCTCAAATGAAAATGTGGGACATCAAGGAGTGACATGGGATGGTTCCTGACCCCGGATGCGTATCGTAATACTACTTCCTCAGCAGGGCGGACATATCGTAATACTACTTTCTCCGCCCTGCTGAGGAAGTAGTATTACGATACGCGTCCGGGGTCAGGAACCATCCCATGTCACTCCTTGATGTCCCACATTTTCATTTGAGCTGCCTGATATGGTGTTTTATGCCTGTACTTTCTACTTGAATGTGAGTACCCTGCACATTTTTTACTCATTAAAGAGACCTGGTTTATATGGAAGCTCTTAGATCTGGCCTTTTTTCTTTGCATATTGATTCGTTGGTGCCACTGAGGATACTTGCATATCTCCGGGTCCTTCAGCTGACAATTGCACATCTTTGAGCCATCTGGATTTCCTGCCATTTGTTCTAAGCGTTTTAGACCTTTGGTAAAACAAGGGTCTTGGTGTGAGGTGAGAGTACCCATCTTTACTGGTGAAGGGATCACGTTTGAAATATTTGAAATATTGGTTTTCCAAGTCACATGGTGGAGATACTCTGATTGTTTCGATCACAGGATTTGTTTGCACTTTGCAAATGTGGACTTTCTTTTTATTTTATTTTATTTTATTTTTTCACTGTTATTAATTCAACTATGTCTTCACTGGTATGAGCATATTCGTTTTAATATTAATATTATGCTATTTAGGTTTGCGCTGCACTGCTTTGTTTGATATACTATAATATAATAAAACATAATAAAAATGAAAATTAATATAAATCCAAAACATTCCCTGTGATGTATTTATGCATCTCCTTTGACTATATTAACCACTTAAGACCCGGACCAATATGCTGGCAAATGACCCAAGGGGTTTTTGCGATTCGGCACTGCGTCGCTTTAACAGACAATTGCGCGGTCGTGCGACGTGGCTCCCAAACAAAATTTGCGTCCTTTTTTTCCCACAAATAGAGCTTTCTTTTGGTGGTATTTGATCACCTCTGCGGTTTTTATTTTTTGCGCTATAAACAAAAAGAGAGCGACAATTTAAAAAAAAAATGCAATATTTTTTACTTTTTGCTATAATAAATATCCCCCAAAAATATATAAAAAAAACATTTTTTTTCCTCAGTTTAGGCCGATGCGTATTCTTCTACGTATTTTTGGTAAAAAAAATCGCAATAAGCGTTTATCGGTTGGTTTTCGCAAAATTTATAGCGTTTACAAAATAAGGGATATTTTTACTGCATTTTTATTAATTATTTTTTTTTTTACTACTAATAGCGGCGATCAGCGATTTTTTTCGTGACTGCGACAATATGGCGGACACTTCGGACAATGTTGACACATTTTTGGGACAATTGTCATTTTCACAGCAAAAAATGCATTTAAATTGCATTGTTTACTGTGGAAATGACAGTTGCAGTTTGGGAGTTAACCACAGGTGGCGCTGTAGGGAATGTGTGCCCTAATGTGTGTGTGTTTACAACTGTAGGGGGGTGTGGCTGTAGGTGTGACGTCATCGATCGCGTCCCCCTATTACAGGGATGACGCGATCGATGCTCCGGCCACAGAGAAGCACGGGGAAGCCGTGTGTACACACGGCTCTCCCCGTTCCTCCGCTCCAGGGACGGATCGCCGCACTGCAGCGGCGATCGGGTCCGCGAATCCCGCGGACCCGGTCCTGGAGCTTCGGACCGGGTCGCAGGCGCGCGCCCGCGACCCACGGCTGGGTACTAAAACCAACGTATATATACGTTGATGTGCCCAGCCGTGCCATTCTGCCGACGTAAATGTGCAGTAGGCGGTCCTTAAGTGGTTAAATAAAATCAATTGTAGTGTTCTCTTAAGGGACTTTTATGACAGCCCACTAACATGACCCAATTATATATTTACATAAAAAATTATATATTTTAATGCTTTGCTGCAGGTGTCTGACCCTCCCCCCGGCCTACTATCAGGGGTGCTACCCCTATCCGGTGATTCCCTGTTATGCCTCGTTTCCACTGCACGGGTCGGGTCAGTAATTTTGGAGCGGTTCGGATGGGACCGGTCTAATCGCGTGAGCGTTTCCACTGCAAATCGGACCGTCAGGGACCATTCAGGGTTTAGAAAAAAAATCCTAGCGCATCCACCAATCAGTGAGATGCATTTGTAGGTCCGCCCTAACCGCACCGTTCCACTCTCTCTGGTCCCTCATCTGAAGCAGGACCCTTGCTGGTGCGGTACGGTTCGGTTTTACGGTACGCTTTCATAATGGAAACACCCAAAATAGCGTACCGTACCGAACCGCTCAGTGGAAACGAGGCGTTAGTTACATAACCATCTTGCCGTTGGGGGGTGATCTGTACTGGGGTGCGGAGGGGTTGGGAAACAAGCCTGTGAATCTTTTGGGGCCTTCTTTACTTTGATGGATGAGTTTGGTGCAGATTGTTCCATTACTAACCATACATATTGAATTGGTAATTTTTGTTCCATCTCTTTTATAAAATTTGTCTGTGTTTTCTCCTTTCCCCTATTCTTCCGGGAGGATATTTGTAGAAACATTTAATAATTTTTGTAAATCTTTTCCAGTTACAACAAAACCTCTGAAGAAGACCTGTCTAAAGGTCGAAACGTGTTAGGAATTGCCACATGCTTGTATTTATACATGTCAAGCTGTATGACATTTTTTTTTTTTTTTGCTATTTATATGTATGGGAATTGTATTCACTTCTGTACTACTGTAACTCGTATCTTAACTATCAGAATATCCTTTTTGTATGTGTCATTACACAATAAAAACTCCCTTTTTTATACGTTTTCTACAATCTATTAATGGAGCTGCCCAAAAACCCCATTGGAAATACCCTTTGTAACTGTCCGCTTATCACTGTAAATCTTTGTTCAGCACTTACTGCTAGGTGGAACCTTTCTGCCTTCCTTTTGGTCCCCTGGGGAATGTTTAATCAGCAGGATCACGAGACCACTCCTTCCTGTTTTAGAAAGAAGGTCTCTTCCTGTAAGGCTGCATTCACACCTAGGCGTTTTGTCGCCCTACGCCCGACGCTGTAGCAGCCTGAGATACGCTGGAGGGGCGAATTAACATTGTCCGCTATGGAGATGGTTCACATCTCTACGCCGAATGCCGAAACGCCGTACGCCTGAAGCTTGAAACAAGTCCCGGACCCTTTTTTTCAGGCGTTTGGCAATAGCCGACAATGTTAAAATCGCCCCTCCCGCGAAAAACAAGGAGCGACTTATCCCTGCAAATCGCGGGGACAATACGCCAATGTCGTGTCGCGGCAATACGCCGGCTGCCACCTACGCTCAGGTGTGAATGCAGCCTAACTCAGATTTCACATTTAGATGCATGCAACAGGACCTCATGGAAGATGTCTGCTGAGAGAATTCCTAAGGCTTAAAAGTCTGCACCCCCTTGGCAAGCGGAGCGAGGTATGCAGAAAGAGTGCATTATATAAAAGGTGTATATGTTCTTTAGACATAAATTGTGTCCATGCTGTTTAGTTTTAAATATGCTATAGATAATCCAAAGCATTTTGCGTGTGGCCATGTTTCCTTAGATTTTTAATGTCATTAGATATGTGTGCAGTCAACTGTAATCCACCTTGTAACTTCACATTCGTAATTAACTTTGTAACCCCCTTTTTGGTGATCACTATAAGCAAATGTATTGTATGTTGTTTACAGTTTTCACGGTGCTTATGATGTTCATGGTCTACGGTGCTCAAGGTGTTAAAGAGAATAACGTTCAACCCTCCTGCACACCTTTGATCCTAAAGATTGGGATCTGAAAGGGAAAGCCATTTAGGCTCCCCTTTCCTCATGGGATCATGGCATTAGGGCTAGTTTTTAGCTCAGGTATATTGGTAGGATAGGATTGGTTGCAGAATGTCAGGTGGGATCGGGGGTATTAGTTCAAGAGGTTATCTGAGGTAAGCAGAAAGGTGAGATGCAGGTGAGCTGTCAGGATTGGTCAGTTGGGAAGGTTCTGGAGGAATTTTGGGTCAGCAGGGATTGGCTAATGGGATCAGGTGATTCTGGGAGAATTTTCCAGAAGCAGGAACCAGCCTATTAAAAGGGTCACCAGAACCTGGGTCAGTACCATTCCATCCTGAAGATTGCAGGAGGACCCCCCCCCCCCCCCACTTTTTTTGTCGCGGCCTGTTCATGTGGTAAAAACTCCCTCGGGGGTATCCGAAGGGGAGGTTTAAGTTAAAATGGTTTGAAAGACGGTATCAGCTCGAGTCTAAGTGGCTGGGTTGAATTTGGTATTTGGTTGAGTAATTTGGTTTAAATTGATTGATATACATTAAGTTGATATAATAATTTTATGATTTTAAACCAATGAACCAGGCCGTGGCCAATAGCATCCAAACAAATTGAATGATATTTGAAAAATGTTAACTTGAAGCATAAAATAAAGTTACTTTTGAATCAATCTGGTGCCTGTTGGTGGTCCATTCTTCTATGCATGTTTGTTTCCTGCAGTAACATGATGCCTATGATCCCATAAAAGTACTGCACCCGTCAGAAGCGCTCCTCTCATTATTCACTCGATGCCAAAGGGGCCGCTACACCCTTAATACCTTTTTCGGGGTGAGCAGCACTATCTCTCTGCAGAAGTTTTTATTTTATTTTTATTTTTCCACTTGGCAAGGAAGAACCTTTCCCGACTTGTTTCCAGATCGGGAAGTTATTATACCCATGTTGGGTTCAAACCCGAAAGTATCTTCAGCATTCCACGAGAATCAGGAAATTGTTCTACCTACCTTTAAATCGCCAGAGTCCAACGAAACTCATTGCCTGGACATAGGCAAAGTCCTGAAAGAGTATCTTCAGATTACTTCTCCCTTTAGACGCTCTGACCTTCTATTCATTCTCAGACGTTGAGTCCGAGACAAGCTGGCACATATGAGGAGGCACAACCAGGGGTAAAGGAGGAGGACCAGCCACATCTGGCTCTCTGTGTCTGAGTAACTGGCAGATGAGGTTTAATGTTGATAAATGTAAAGTTATGCACTTGGGGGCTAAGAATATGCATCATACATGCTAGGGGGAGTTCAACTGGGGGGATCCATAGTGGAGAAGGATCTGGGGGTTTTAGTTGATCATAAGCTCAATAATGGCATGCAATGCCAAGCTGCGGTTTTCAAAGCGAGCAAAGTCCTTTCTTGTATAAGAGAGGTATGGACTCCAGAGATAGAGATATCATTTTGCCCCTGTACAAATCATTAGTAAGACCTCATCTGGAATATGCAGTCCAGTTTTGGGCCCCAGTTCTCAAAAAAGGATATCGGAGAACTGGAGAAAGTGCAGAGAAGGGCAACCAAACTGATAAGAGGCATGGAGGAGCTCAGCTATGAGGAAAGATTAGAGGGACTGAATTTATTCACTCTTGAGAAGAGGAGAATAAGGGGGGATATGATCAACATGTACAAATACATAAGAGGTCCATATAGTGAACTTGGTGTTGAGTTATTCACTTTGAGGTCAACACTGAGGACAAGGGGGCACTCTTTACGTCTGGAGGAAAAGAGATTTCACCTCCAAATACTTAAAGGTTTCTTCACAGTAGGAGCTGTGAAAATGTGGAACAGATTCCCTCCAGAGGTGGTTCTGGCCAGCTCAGTAGATTGCTTTAAGAAGGGCCTGGATTCTTTCCTAAATGTACATAATATAACTAAGTACTACGTTTTGTAGGTAAAGTTGATCCGGGGTAAACCCGATTGCCTCTCGGGGGATCAGGAAGGAATTTTTTCCCCTCCGGTAGCAAATTGGATCATGGCTCTGCTGGGGTGTTTTGCCTTCCTCTGGATCAACTGTGGGTATGGAGTTGGGTGTATGGGATGTACTGTGTTTTATTTTGTTTGTTTATTTTTTTTTTATGGTTGAACTGGATGGACTTGTGTCTTTTTTCAACCTGACTAACCATGTAAGTACAGGATTTATGAGAAGGAAATCATAAAAGCAATAAGCAAGGATTGAAATTAGATTGTTTCCAATCCCTGTACAACAGTTTATGCTATTGCTATTGCTTTTGTGGGACAGAGTGTGTGCACTTTTCTTTAGGGGTTATAACCGTCTGAGATTATTTTTTTTTTGCAGTTGCATTTTTGAAGGTTATTAGGTTTAGATTAATACATAATTTATTTTTTTATCTTTAAAACCAAAACAATAACTGTAATACAATGGACACTTCTTCTCCTCTCCCCATGAGGGAAGTTCCAGCAAGAGAGTAAAATGTGGCTGATAAAGTGTCAGCAGCAACACCTTCCAAAAAAGATGTTGCTCGCAGGCCTACTGTTGCAGACGACACGCAACTGTATTTCCGCATTTGCAATAAAAAGGATCACCACCTCAATCTAGAGACATGTCTCTCTTTGATAGAGGACTGGATGACAAAGAGTTATCTTAAACTCAACGGAGCGAAAACAGAACTTCTTCTGTTTCACGCCAAGCAAAGGAATCAATCCACAACAACTTGAACCCCCCCCGCCCATTCTGGGCAAAATCATCACCCCTAAAACCAGTCAAAAGTCTCGGGTCATCTTTGACTCCTACATGACAATGGACGCACAAATAGGGTCAGTAGTCAGCGGATCTCACCATCTGCTGCGTATACTACGCAGACTTACTCCTTTCATCCCCAAAGAAGACATAGCAGTCGTGGTGGGATCAATTGTGAACTCCAGATTGGACTATGCAAAACGCCCTTTACCTCGGACTCCCCAAGTACCAAATCACTCGTCTACAAGTCGTTCAGAACACGGCCGCCAGACTGGTGACTGGGAAAAAACCTTGGAAATCCATCTCACCTTCACTGAGAACCCTTCACTGGTTACCGGTAAAAGACAGAATCAATTTTAAAGCACTCTGTCTAACGCATAGATGTGTCCACTATCTATGCGAAAAAAATAAAAGCTCATAATCCCAATCACGTTCTGTGATCCACCAACCAAAATCTACTCCAGATACCGAAAGCCAACTACAAGTCCAAAGGAGAAAGAAGATTTGCGATACCAACCAGCATTCGGCTGGAGGAGAACCACTTAGCATTCAGGAGAAAGATCAAGACTCATCTCTTTTGATTTCAAAGCGCCCAGAGGCGATTTACTTTGCATGTGCTGCGCTATATAAAGTTTTCATTCATTCATACTGTTACACCTTCTCTGTTTTACAAGAGAGGTCGGAAATTTCCGACCTGAGGCTGTGGCTAGTACACACAATTAGAAGCAGCCTAAAATTGTGATTTGTCATCTACTGCAGGAGGAATACATTTCTAAAGTTCAAAGCAAATATGCCAGTGCCAAAACCAAAAGTTCTAGCAGCAGCAGCTCTACAGATAGAGAAGACGTGGCAGCCAATATGTTACTACCTGAACCTGCTGCTAAGGAGAACATTGATGACATTGATCCCACCTTTTTCGGTTTTACTGATGATTATGAAACATGATTGGTTTTAGAGGACAATCAATATCTGTCTAGTGCAGCAACAGATATTGGTATTTTGCCCTCCTCTGTTTTTCACAGACGCGAATCCAGTCACAGTCACCATCACCTGCCTCTTCTGTCTCAGAAGATCAAGATTTAACTTTTGCCACATTAACCACTGTTATGCGGCCATCTTCCCCTATAACCCCAGAAGCCAGTGCCACAGTAACCAGTGTCAGGCCACCATCTCCTTCCATCACCTCTAAAGATACTCATTCTCAAAGCCATAAACCTCAACATGAACAAAAAATTGTAGAAGATTCTTCCCCACCCAGTGTTAGTGAAAACCATAAACGCCACCTGCGCTCCAAACTATGGGATCATTTTGTATATGTTGGGGATGGCCGCATAGCCAAATGCAAACTATGTGGCAGAGAAGTGAGCCGTGGGAGAAATGTAGGGCCTCTCTCAAATTCTGGCATGGGCCATCATTTGCGCTCTCAGCATAAGGCGGCGTACACACGACCGAGAAATTGGTAGGGCGAAACACATCGTTTTCACCGTCGAGTTCCTTGTTCAGCAGTCAAAAAACTTGGTCGAGCTAAATTTTCCCATTGCCCATCGAGGAAATAGAGAACCTGCTCTCTTTTTGGCTCGACGAGTTTCTCGGCGAAAAGTGTACACACGACCGGTTTCCTCGGCAGAATACGTCTCCCATCGAGTTTTTTGCTGAATTCTGCCGAGGAAACCGGTCGTGTGTACACGGCCTGAGGCTCTGCTGTTGAGAGGAAAGTGGGGTGGCAACTCCACCTACTAAAAAGAGTGGAACCACCAGTACTAGTGCTACCACTGATGGGCATGGCAAGGGGATCCAACCTCTTGTGCAACTTTTAGGCATCCCAGTCATCAGCCTACCCTGCAGCATTTTAGTGGCTTTCATTCTAGGGGGATGTCTAGGCAGCAGTCGCGCAAAATTACCCGCCTTATTGGGCAATAGCTGTTGGTGGAGCAACTTATAATTTGATGGAAGGGCAGCCATTTAAGCAGCTGATGCAGGCTGTCGCACCTCAGTATACTGTACCCTCCCGTACTACATTCAGCCGTAACGTAGTACCCTCTTTGTAGAATTTGTGTGTGTGGGCATTGAAAGAGTAATTGGGCAGATCTGCTGGCCCGTCTGTGCATTTTACCACCGACTTGTGGAGTGCTCCCAGTGGCCAGCATGCCTTTTTGTCACTCTTTGCGCACTGGTGGCAGCCCAATGTCTCTGAACCTATCAAAACAAAAACCAGGGTCAAGAAGAACAGGAGCAGAAGCAGTAATTCCCAAGCAGGGGCACCGATCGTTCCTCTTGCGTGCAGAGGTTCTAGATGAGCAACACAGTGCTCATAATATTTTGCATGCACTACAAAAAATGGTGACAGAGTGGCTTGGATAACAAGCAGGCATGCAACCAAAGTTAGGGCTTGTGGTAACAGATGGAGCTACAAACATGATCAAGGCTCTGCGCGGTGGGCGATTTGTAGGAGTTCGCTGCTTGGGACAACGTGCCCTTTGACGTCATTTGTGACGAAACCGGTCAGGGCGGAGCCACGCACGAACGTCACCGCGTTAACGTGACCCCGTAAGCACGGGTGCACGTAGCATTACCACTTGTTTTTATGCCTGTGTAGCCTTCAAATTTTTAAACTTAAGGGTATAAGTTGCACATTTTTTATTAAATATATTTGATGGTACTTCACCATTTGAGTCCTCATTTTTTCCCTGGGTTTCTCAACGGTGGTTGGAGTCTCAAGTGTGGTGGAGTAATTTAGTGGAGATCGTGCATCTACACCAACCTCTTAGGGAAGAGCTGGAAGCAGTTGAGTTTATACCTCTTTTCCTCGCTTGAGTGGATCGAAATGTCTGGTTTATCCCTGGATCTGGTAAGAGTACATCCTTACCTTTATTTTGGTGTGACTACAAGACTCCCTTCCTACTATCCTGAGACCGGTGGTGGATTTCTCTACACTGCTTTTATCTACAATTGTCAGAATTTGGACATTTTTATGTGTATTGGGGTGATCATATAAACTGCTCCCTCTGTTATTAGCCCAATCATCCATGGACTAATTTAGGTTCTGTTCATTGTCCGAAATAATTTCTTATGGTATTTAGATTATACCCAACTTTTTATATGTATATTGGGGTCACTCTCATGGATTAATAATTTGCACTTATTGTTATATTATTTATCATTTATTCATTCAATCGTTTATTCATTCATTTATTATTCACACACAATGTCAGGTTGTGGTTCCGAGCGCAACTAACTTGTTTTCTTTTGTCTGTACAATACGTGTATATCAAATGTTTTAGTGTTGCAGCTGGATTTATTCACTTTTTTTAATTATTCACTCATTTATGAATTATTATTTGTTTATTTATTTAATTTACCTCACCCTTGGCGCGAGAAATTTCCCCCTGGATAGTGCTCCTGGACGACAGCAGTAGTCAAAAGTTGTCAGCAATTTTTGAATTCTGTCATAAGATAGCAGGCCAAGTGTGAAAAACAGCCGCACATTACGAAAAGAGCAAATTCATTTTGGCCTTAGTCAGCAACGTTTGAAGCAGCACATAAGTACATGGTGGAATGCCACTTTAGAAATGCTGGAGAGAATGCTTGAGCAGCAGAAGGCAAATCATGCCATGTCCCATTAACATTATATAGGCATACCTAGAGCATTAACCAGGGAGGAGTGGACTATCATTGGTCAGTTGGTGGCAGTGCTCAGTCCCTTCCGCGCTGCCACAGAAAGCTTGAGCTGAGAGCAGAGGCGTTCCTAAAGGGGTGCGGGGGGTGCGGCCCGCCCCGGGTGACACCCACTAGAGGGGTGACACCATCCTGATTAGCTGACATGTGGGGGGGGGGGCGGCAGAGGTGCAGGTGGCTGTGTAATGTAAAAGGGGTGCAGTGATGCAGGGTGCTGTGTAATGTAAAGGGGTGCAGAGGGCTGTGTAGTGTAAAAGGGTCCAGAGGTGCAGGGGGCTGTGATGTAAAGGGGTGCAGGGGTGCAGGCGGCTGTGTAATGTAAAAGGGGTGCAGTGATGAAGGGTGCTGTGCAATGTAAAAGGGTCCAGAGATGCAGGGTGCTGTGTAATGTAAAGGGGTCCAGTAATGCAGGGTGCTGTGTAATGTAAAGGGGTGCAGAGGGCTGTGTAGTGTAAAAGGGTCCAGAGGTGCAGGGGGCTATGTGATGTAAAGGGGTCCAGTGGTGCAGGGTACTGTGTAATGTAAAAGGGTCCGTGAGATGTAAAGGGGTCCAGTGATGCAGGGTACTGTGTAATTTTAAAGGGGTCCAGTGATGCAGGGGGCTGTGTAATGTAAAAGGGTCCAGTGATGCAGGGTACTGTGTAATTTTAAAGGGGTCCAGTGATGCAGGGTGCTGTGTAAAGTAAAAGGGGTCCAGTGATGCAGGGTGCTGTGCAATGTAAAGTGGTCCAGAGGTGCAGTTGTGGAGAGGGGTACACAGTAGTAACAAAAAGATATTGAAGGATGCAGAGGTATGCAGGGGGCACAGTGGGGTGTTTTTACATTCTAACGTGGGGGGGGGGTGCCAGATATTGGATCCGCCCCAGGTGCAAAATGCTCTAGGTACGCCCCTGGCTGAGAGAATGCCATCTTGTCTCAAGTTATTCCCCTATTCACAAATCTCAACATTACGCTGGATGGGATTCTCAGCAAAAGAGAGGTGTTACCTGCTGGTGCATTAGTTGCAGACATTGCTGCACTTGTAATGAGGATTAAAGGTCAATTAACTAGAAGGATTAATGACCTCATAGAAGCTTGCCCTGAGTTAATGTTTGCAGCAGTATGTGATCCTCGAATCAAGGGCAAAATGCCCACGCATCTATTAACCACCTGGAGGGACAAATTGCGAGGGTGTGTGACAGGCAAAGACAATTTATGCCATCAGAGGAGGAGGAAGAAGAAGAAGAGCCTGCCGATGATACTGTGTCAATACCTATCATTAACACTGCTGCCAAGACAACCAGAGCAGACGCAATTTGGGCACAAACATTACATCGCTTTATTGGACCCACGAGACCGCCCCTCAGGGAACTAAGTGGTGTCTCAGCTACAGTGAAGGCTTATCTTTCTGAGACAAATTTGCCTGCTACTACAGAGCCTTTACAATATTGGCATGCTAAGGAGGGTATTTGGCCAGCCCTCTCCAATGTAGCCCAAGAGCTTTTATCCTGCCCCCAAACATCAGTCCAAAGTACTTTTCCTAAGTACATCGCAGTTTATCGTAACTGTTCGTAAATCTCGTAATTTACTTTAGTTTTCAATGCGCGGCTATAGCCTCTGCCCCTGGACGCCATTTTTAAAAGGGTGTATGTACAGTGGTTTGGCGAGGGAGGAGCAGAGAGCAGGGTAGAGGTGGGATTGTAGAATTTGTAGTTGTTTTTGTGTGGTGGTTTGTTATCTTTTGATGTGCGAGTGAGAAATTGATTGTTGGTGTTAGTCAGTGTGTTGATGTGACTGACAGTGGAGGGGAGGAGAGGCGAGAGGAGAGGAGAGGAGGCGAGAGGAGGCGTGAGGAGAGGAGGCGAAAGGAGAGGAGGCGAGAGGAGAGGAGGCGTGAGGAGAGGAGGCGAAAGGAGAGGAGGCGAGAGGAGAGGAGGCGAAAGGAGAGGAGGCGTGAGGAGAGGAGGCGAAAGGAGAGGAGGCGAGAGGAGGCGAGGCGAGATGAGAGGAGGCGTGAGGAGAGGAGGCGTGAGGAGAGGAGGCGTGAGGAGAGGAGGCGAAAGGAGAGGAGGCGAAAGGAGAGGAGGCGAGAGGAGAGGAGGCGAGAGGAGAGGAGGCGTGAGGAGAGGAGGCGAAAGGAGAGGAGGCGAAAGGAGAGGAGGCGAGAGGAGAGGAGGCGAGGCGAGATGAGAGGAGGCGTGAGGAGAGGAGGCGTGAGGAGAGAAGGCGAGAGGAGAGGAGGCGAGAGAGGAGAGGAGGCGAGAGGAGGCGAGAGGAGAGGAGAGGAGAGGAGACGAGACGAGACGAGACGAGAGACGACAGACGAGACGAGAGACGACAGACGAGACGAGGAAAGGCGTGGAGGGGAGAGGAGGAAAGCTGTGGAGGGGAGAGGAGGAAAGCCGTGGAGGGGAGAGGAGGAAAACCGTGGAGGGGAGAGGAGGAAAACCGTGGAGGGGAGAGGAGGAAAACCGTGGAGGGGAGAGGAGGAAAACCGTGGAGGGGAGAGGAGGAAAGCCGTGGAGGGGAGAGGAGGAAAGCCGTGGAGGGGAGTGAAGCCGAGACATGGAAGGGAGTGTGGAGGTATAGTGGAGCATGGCCAAGAAAAGAGACATGTGTCCCCTTATATGTCAGGTAGTTTGGACTCAGATGTGCAGCAGAAAAAGCGAACCAAGAAACAGAAATCAAGGGGACCCGTATATACTAAAGAGAATGCTGCATTGGTTGCTGCAGTTTCAAAAGAAAAAATTGACACTCTTCTGCCAATCCGTGCCAGCATCTGAGAAGTCAGCAGCCTAGGAACGAGTCCGGGACTCCGTGAATGCGGTCTCCAAGTTTTGCAGGCCCACCACTGGCATCAGACATAGGTAATAATTATTATTCAAATATTCTTTCACTCTTAGAACACACATATGTAAAAAATACACAGTTTGGTAGTCAAAAAAAAAGAAGTCCAACAAAAATATTTACTGTATTTGTCACAGCCACATGCAGAACAGTATACATAACCATCCATCACTATGTGAAAGGAAATGTTTTTGAAAAAATAAATCTGTTTAATGTTCATTTGCAGGTTCTATGATTGTCAGTCAATGGTTACCAAGAAGATGGATAAGCTTCAACTAGGACCAAACAGAGGAAAGCCTATCAAGTTCCGAGATTGGGAGGCGGAGCTAAAAGATGTCCTTCTGGCAGAGGATGTCCCTGGATTCAGCAGCAGGGGTCCACATCAGAGAGTCCACAGGCAGTGTAAAAATAGGCAAAAAGCCCTACATGGCCAGTCGGGCTCACCGCCCGCTTTTGGTGGTAAGGGCAGGGATTTTTCGTGGTCCAGGGCAGGGCTCTAAGAAGTCTATGAGAGGCGATCTCAGCACTCAGAACACATCTTAAGGCGGGGCAGGGTCAGTGTAGCTCCCTGCCCCACCCCTCGCTGCTGACAGACCCTCCCTCAGCCAAGCCCAACAGCCCGGACCGGGTAATGGCTCGCTGATAAAACACCTGTGCCATGCTCCAGCAGGCTGCCCACGGTTATATTAGTCCGGGAGGATGGGTGGGTTTTTTTTATGCAGGGGGTGGCTTTTTTGCTACCCCCCCCCCCCCCAATGGCACTTGCCGTGGCTGCCATAACTTATATACACCACTCACTAATGCCCACATATGAAAACGGTGTTCAAAACGCACAAGTGAGGTATCACCGCAATGGTTAGAGCGAGAGCAATAATTCTAGCTCTAGATCTCAAAAGATGCAAACTATAGAATTCTTTAAAAATTGCCTACGGAGATTTTTAAAGGGTAAAAGTTTGGCGCCATTCCACGAGTGGGCACAGTTTTGAAGCATGATATATTGGGTATCATTTTACTCGGCGTAACATTATCCTTCACAATATAAAAAAAAAATGGGCTAACTACTGCTGTCTTATTTTTTTATTAAAAAAAGTGATTTTTTCCCCCAAAAAAGGTGTGCTTGTAAGACCGCTGCGCAAATACGGTGTGACAAAAAGTAGTGTGACAAAAAGTATTGCAACGACTGCCATTTTATTCTCTAGGGTGTTAGAAAAAAATGTACCGTATTTATCGGCGTATACTTGCCCTGAAAATCAGGGCAAAATCGTGGGTGCGCGGTATACGCCGATAGCTACTTTCCCGCACCGAGTTTCAAATACTGCGCCGGCATATACCGAGCGCAGTACACTCGGGTATAGTCGGGCAGACTCGGCTCCTCTCGCGCTGACGTCCTGGACGTACAGGACGTGAGCGCGAGAGTAGCCGAGCCTGCCCGACTATTCACGAGTGTACTGCGCCTGCATATACCGAGTGCAGTACACTCGCGTATAGTCGGGCAGGCGCGGCTCCTTTCGCTCTCACGTCCTGTACGTCCAGGACGTCAGCGCGAGAGGAGCTGAGTCTGCCCGACTATACCCGAGTGTACTGCGCTCGGTATATGCCGGCGGAGTATTTGAAACTCGGCGCGGGAAAGCGAGGAGGATGCCGCGAGGACGCCGGACCCGCCGAACAGGACACCGGACCCGCCGAACAGGACACCGGACCCGCCGAACAGGACACCCGAAGCCGCAGACGGACGCCGGACCGGACGAAGAGGACACCCGAAGCCGCCGATGGACGCCGCGCAAGACACCAAAACGGTAAGTACAAAAAACTTTTTTTCCACAGGAATGGCGGCAACTTTAGGGGTGCGCGCTATACCCCGATAAATTTGGTATATAATATTTGGGGGTTTTAAGTAATTTTCTAGCAAAAACAAACAAATACTGTTTTAATCTAGTAAACACCAAATCTGAAAAACAGGCAAGGTGTTTAAGTGGTTAAGGAATGCTTGTTTCAAGAGGGCTGGTGGCTTGTGACGGTGGACATCGTGTCCCTATACACCATTATTTGTCATGATATAGGTTTAGCTGCAGTGCCGCGTTCTCATACAGTATTCTAGTCTGCTCAGTCCAGAGGCAGTTGATCACAGAGCTCTTAAAATTTGTGGCTAGGTGGCCGGCTGTGCCGTCTATGGAGGTGTCTGGGTGACAGTTCTGGATTAACCAGATGAGACGTCTTATTGTGGATTACTATACATATATGAACAGGGAACATGGTGGAGGGCAATTTTGATCCCTGTGAATGTATCTCCTCCCATAACTATGCAATGTGAAGACTGATTTATCTGCTAAAGCAGTCTCAGTATGCTTACAAGAAATGCCTGGACCCAGCACAATGGTGTAGTGTTTAGCACCGTCACCTAGAAGCAAAAGGGTCACTGGTTTGAATCCCAACCATGACACCATCTGCTTGGAGTTTGCATGTTCTCCCTGTGTCTGCTTGGGTTTCCATCGGGGTACTCCGGTTTCCTCCCACACTCCAACGACATGCTGGTAGGTTACTTGGATCCTGGCCAAATTGGCCCAGAATGTATATATATATATATATATATATATATATTGTGTACAACTGTGTGTCCCAAGCGTTTCAAGATACTACGGGGTATATGACCACACCAGCCAGGAAGACACTGGCTGCAAAAAGCGCCTAGAGGCGATTCAGTTTGCATGTGTAGCCTAAGTTTGTCATCTTCTTCTGAAAGTGGCTTTCACGTTGCTACAATTATCATGGCCTGGCTTGTCATTGATTTTACTCTATACCTACCCAGCCCCAGGAGTCTCCGAGGAGCCAGGGCAACTGGAAAGCCAACTAGCCCACACAACGATCGCAGTCATGAACCGCCAGCTCATCCAGTAGACTAGCACCTCCAGGGGGGCTTTCAAACTGTATGCAAATTAACTAGAATGAAGCTTAACCGGTAGAACAGCAATTTTAATATTTAACAATCACATCCCGAATAAATTGGAAAAATTAGGAAGAAATGCCCCTGGGATTGTGCGGATTGGACTATAATAATATGGAACGCCAAGCCGGTATTTATCGGCGTGCAACACGCATTTTTTTCCCCTTAAAAATCAGGGGAAAATCGCGAGTGCGCGTTATACGCCGATCCCCGCCGACATATGCCGAGCGCAGCACACTCGGAACACTCGGCCAGGCTCAGCTCGGCTCCGCTCGCGGTCAGGCCCTGTGTCCCGCCTCCTAGCCTTTATGCGAGAAGAGCCAAGCGTGCCCGAGTGTACTGCGCTCGGTATTTGTCGGCGGCGTTCAAACACAGCGCGGGAGAAGCGGGGAGGACACCACCAGGGCCGCAGATGGATACCGGACCGGACAAGGCCGTCGATGGCCCCCGGGCAAGACAACGACGAGGGGCATTCAAACTAAGTATTTTGTTTCCTGAAACTTCCCTTCTAGGTTGGGGGTGCGCGCTATACGCCGGTGCGCGCTATAGGAAGATAAATACGGTAAGTAGAAAATAGAAAAATATTTTATTAGAGTACAAAAATAGACATATCACAAATACCAAAGATTATAATCATTAAACTAACATGCAGTTCGAATTGCCATAATACATAATGAGACAAACTCCAAGGTTGACAAGTGGGCCAATATACATGGGAGGTTATCAAAAGACCGACATGTTTCGGAGACAAATGGCTGGATTTGTTTTACAGCACATATCTATAGCTCCATCTTCAATGTTGTGTATAGGCAATAAACATTTAAATTTTTCTATTAACCACTTAAGGACCACCTACTGCACATTTACGTCGGCAGAATGGCACGGCTGGGCACATCAACGTATATATACACACGTTGATTTTAGTACCCAGCCGTGGGTCACGGGCGCGCGCCCGCGACCCGGTCCAAAGCTCCAGGACCGGGACCGCGGGATTCGCCGACCCGATCGCCGCTGCAGTGCGGCGATCCGTCCCTGGAGCGGAAGAACGGGGAGAGCCGTGTGCAAACACGGCTTCCCCGTGCTTCTCTGTGGCCGTAGCATCGATCGCGTCATCCTTGTAATAGGGGGACGCGATCGATGACGTCCCACCTACAGCCACACCCCCCTATAGTTGTAAACACAACACATAGGTCACACATCCCCTACAGCGCCACCTGTGGTTAACTCCCAAACTGCAACTGTCATTTCCACAGTAAACAATGCAATTTAAATGCATTTTTTGCTGTGAAAATGACGATTGTCCCAAAAATTTGTCAAAATTGTCCGAAGTGTCCGCCATATTGTCGCAGTCACGAAAAAAAATCGCTGATCGCCGCTATTAGTAGTAAAAAAAAAAAAAATAATAAAAATGCAATAAAGCTAAACCTTATTTTGTAAACACTATAAATTTTGCGAAAACCAACCGATAAACGCTTATTGCGTTTTTTTTTTACCAAAAATACGTAGAAGAATACGTATCGGCCTAAACTGAGGAAAAAAAACGTTTTTTTATATATTTTTGGGGGATATTTATTATAGCAAAAAGTAAAAAATATTGCATTTTTTTTAAAATTGTCGCTCTATTTTTGTTTATAGCGCAAAAAATAAAAACCGCAGGAGGTGATCAAATACCACCAAAAGAAAGCTCTATTTGTGGGGAAAAAAGGACGCCAATTTTGTTTGGGAGCCACGTCACACGACCGCGCAATTGTCAGTTAAAACAACGCAGTGCCGAATCGCAAAAAGGGGCAAGGTCCTTTACCTGCATTTTGGTCCGGGTCTTAAGTGGTTAAGGGAAAAAAAAAAAAAAGAGAGAAAAAATGATATACAACATCAAAATAATAATGAATACATTAGTGTGTTTCTTTTAATCTCTCATTAATATTAAAAAGCTGAGCATCCAAATACAAAATAAAAAAAAATGTGTGTGATGAAAATATATATATACATGAATACTATCTCACAGCAAAAGTTGTATGCATGTAAGGGGACCAGGAAAGACAAACCAAATAAGATAAAAAGTCCCTCAAGGATTATTATGAGGGATCCAGGCCGGATGTCTTGCGTACAATGTTATGGACTATGAACATATAGGAGTATTTGGCCCTATTAAAGTAATACTAGAGTAATTGCGCACCAATGACTCCCACCGAACAAGGACCCAACACAGCCGACCAAAGCTCACAGGGCTTTCAAACTGTTGCAGTTTTGCATGACAATGAAACCAGAATGGCCAAACCACTCTAATGGTTGACTATTCTTACCTTTCACCGATACCGGCAGGGCCGATCCACCCTATAGGCTCACTATGCAAGCCGCAAAGCTGCAGAGGGCCCCCAAATTACTAGAGGCCCTGTCTGGTGAGAAGTCTTTTTCAGCCCCTCCCCCGCTGCATGGGAGAAAAGGTAAGAAGTAAGATGTCAGCACCCCCTGCTTCTCACGTTAATGTAAGATTTTGTTTCCGAAAGCGCCCCCCCCCCCCCCCCCCCCGCGCTTCTCAACCTTTTAACTCATTTTTGGCAGCCCCCACCCGCTTCTCAACTTTAATGTGACATGTCATTTTGCTTAGGGCCCGAGGGAGGTCAAGATCGGCACTGGATACGGCAATGGTGTCAAAAAGTCTTGAGATGCCAAACCAATCTAGAGTATTTTCTTCCTCCTCCTCTTTTTCTAAACCTGAACAGGGTTTTCTTCCCCCCCCCCCCCCTTTCTATTGTATTTATTTTCTTGGAAAGCAAAGCAGATTACAATACTACTATATAACACTTTGTATTGCTTTTCAGACTTAATAGAGTTGCTACATTTTATAGTTTGCCAAAAATCCATAAAAACAAAACACCCATCCCTGGACAACCTATCGTCTCGGGTAATGGTTCAATAACAGAAAAACTTAAAGTCAAGTCATCGATGCCCACTTACAACCGTACGTCACATCTCTCCCCTCCTTCACGAAGGACACAATACACTTCTTACAAACCATTGAAGGCCTAACTATGTCTGATGAGGCGATTCTCGTTTCAATCGATGTAGAGGCCTTATATAGCAGCATCCCCCACGAGAAGGGGCTTGCTGCCGTTGGACACTTTAAGTACTCACAGGAGGACAGTTGCATAATTCTGATCTCAATGATTTTCTTATTAAAGGTTTACATTACATACTATACCATAAAAAAAAAAATCTTTTGATCGCTCCCACTACCTGCAGGTACAGGCAGTGGTGTATCTAGGGTATGGCAGCCATGGAAAGTGCCATGGGCGCCATATGAAGGGGGCGCTGTTGAGTGGCTGGGCAGCAAGGCACTTACCAGGGTCATGAGGTTCTCTTCTTGCATAGGCACGATCTTCTTTTCAGCACCTTTGCTAATGGACAATGGCAGCAGCATATCCCTGCTGTTTTCAGCCACAGCCCTCCCCTGTTCTCCCAGGCTCTCCCATTCCATCTGGTCGGATTTGCAGCTCATAAAGAAGGAGAATCATCTGTTTCTCGCTCTCCTCTGTGAAAACTGAGGCCTTAAGGCATGGGTGCTCAACCTGTGGCCCTCCAGATGTTTCAGAACTACATGTCCCATCATGCCTTTGCCTTTGGGGGTCATGCTTGTAACTGTTCAGCCTTGCAATGCCTCATGGGACTTGTAGTTTTGGAACAGCTGGAGGGCCACAGGTTGAGCACCCATGCCTTAAGGGATGAAGATTTCATCACTTCCAGTATTGGTTCTGCATTTACCTGGCCTTGGAGGGCAGAGGAGGGATCAGGGGTCTAATAAACCCCAGATTTCTCCATAAAGAGGATATGTCACTACCCAAGGTATCGCAAAGGATGATAAATATCACAATTTTTGTTAGCTGTTTTTTTTTTGTTAAGGTTATCTGAAAGATGGGTCTCAAATGTTTCGACAGGGGCGCAGTTTCAGTGCTTGCCATAGGCGCTATTTTCACTAGATACGCCTCTGTGGATACAGGGCGTAGCGATGGGGACATGCTGTGCCCCATCCTACGCCAATCTGTACCTGGGGGAGTAGGAGCGGTCCCTCCCAGGCGACCAGGATCTCGTCGAGTACCTTGGCCACATCAAAATGTGGTGCCGGTATATCGATGACATCTTCGTCGTCTGGGATGGTTTAGAAACAGAACTGTTGGCATTTTTTGATGCATTGGATACTAATGATCGCAATTTGACTTTTACCATGATCTATGACCACAATACCATAACCTTCCTTGATGTACAGCTGTTCATTGATTCAGATAGGAGTCTTTGTAGTACTCTTTTCCGTAAAGCCACAGCTGGTAATACTATTTTACATTTTGATAGTCATCACCCAGCTTCTTTAAAAAAAACTCCATCCCTTATGGGCAGTACTTACGTTTATGCCGTAACTGCTCCACCGACACGCTCTTTCAAGAAGAAGCAGATAAACTCCAGACCAGATTGCTGGCCAGAGGCTATAGTAGATCCTGCTTGCGCAGGGCCTTCAATAGAACCTCTGCCCAGTCAAGACATGACCTTCTTCTTAATAAGCATAAAAAAAAGACATTAACTGACTACAAATGCGAGACCACCAGAATTATCTTTCGTTATTCTTTGCAACATAAAGCCTTAACAAACATTGTGCAGAAACATTGGACGATCCTAACCGATGACCCCAAAATCAACCCCTTCATTACAGATCATCCATCTATTGTTCACAAACGGGCCATGTCACTAAGGGATTTGCTGGTATACAAAGCTGCACCACTCGAGAATCAAAACACTGCCCGCTGTTGGGAACGTTCCAATGCGGACACTGTTCATTCTGTTCCCTAATAAGGAAAGAAAAAACTTTCCGTCTCCCTAATGGCGAGACCTTTAAACCAAGACACTTTGTCAACTGCCGCACACGCGGAGTGGTATATTATACGGAGTGTTAATGTGGAGCCTATTATATAAGACGAAACGGGAGTTTTGGAAACGAGTATCCAAACACAAATATAGTATGGACATTGGGAACATCTATCTTCCCATAGGTAGACATGTTGCCCTCTCCTTCACAACTATTTAGTCCCACGTGTTTCATTCGTCGCCCTTGATCGGCTCTTGATCCCAGATTGGGGGGAGGCGACTGGAACAAAAACTTATAGCAACGGGAACAGAAGTGGATCTTCAGACTCGGGGGCCACGCGGCCCCCGGGCCTGAATGATTCGCTATCCTTTTTTAAAAGGCTTCATTTCAGGGACGAGCACCAGCGCGGGTCTGAATATCCAACATGCCGTCTTTTGACGGCCGCCCCTTTGGGCGTTCCCAGCGCGCGCTGTAGAGCGCGCTGCAGTGAAGCCCTGTGTTGTCCGTGTCTCTTTGGACACGGCCAATCACAGATCGCGGCGAACGGCCAGTCAGAGTGGCCGTTTGCGATGCGATCTGTGGGCGAATGAGAGATGATCTCATAGATCATCTCTCATTGCCATTTTACACAGAGACAGCGTCCTGTCTCTGGAGAGGAGACCGATCTGTGTTCCTTGTACATAGGGACACAGATCGGTCACCCCCCCCCCAGTCAACCCCCCCCCCTCCCCCCACAGTTAGAACACACCTAGGATACACACTTAACCCCTTCCTCACCCCCTAGTGTTAACCCCTTCAATGCCAGTCACATTTATACAGTAATCAGTGCATATTTATAGCACTGATCGCAGTATAAATGTAAATGGCGCCAAAAATGTGTCAAAAGTGTCCGATGTGTCCGCCATAACATCGCAGCACCAATAAAAAAACGCAGATCGCCGCCATTTCTAGAAAAAAAATATTAATAATAATAATAATTCTCTCCTTTATTTTGTAAGCGCTATAACTTTTGCGCAAACCAGTTGCTTATTGCTATTTTATTTATTTTTTTTACCAAAAATATGTAGAATACGTATCGCCCTAAGCTGAGAAAAAAAAATTATATATTTTTTTTTTAAATTGGGATATTATAGCAACAAGTAAAAAATATTGTATTTTTCTTCAAAATTGTCGCTCTTTTTTGTTTATAGCGCAAAAAATAAAAACCGCACAGGCGATCAAATACCACCAAAAGAAAGCTCTACTTGTGGGGAAAAAAAGGGCGTCAATTTTGTTTGGGAGCCACGTCGCACGACCGCGCAATTATCAGTTAAAGCGACGCAGTGCCGGAAGCTGAAATTTCACCTGGGCAGGAGGGGGGTGTATGTGCCCAGTAAGCAAGTGGTTAATATGTATTAATATCCACATTGAATTACCACATCCAACAATTGAGCGCTTTTTGTCACTTGGAAAACCCGCTCATCCCTATTTCTTCAGATATAATGTCCCCCCAATGTAATTCTATAGCTTGTTGTTTACCCATCCCAGCTGCCTTACCTGCTCTCATACTACTTATGTAACCATATATTCAATATGGTTTCTATATATTTAAATGTTGCTGATATTTTCATTCTATTTGTGATTTCCATTTAATTATCTAAAAGTAAATCTTTATTTTTTATTTATCCAATACCTTTGTATGTATACTAATATATTCCTGTGCAATATTCATTGATTTTTGATATTTCTTATCGCTCTCCACCGTAGGTCACTGGCTTCCTTCCTCCGGGGGGGGGGGCACTCCTCCCCTCAGTGTCAGCATCCATGATGACTGCGGCGGCCTCTCAGTGGGGAGGGGGGAGACACAGGGCCCTGTGCTCCCTTGTTCTCCCACTAGATGGCGGGCTGGTCCCGCCACTGTGGAGAATCGTTCTCCCCACTGACGGCATCGTCGGCCTCCCGCGCCGGATACGTCTCGTGCGCTCGCATGATGTCACCGGCACGACTCACACTGCGGCAATGGCCGGGAGTTTCCCCGCCGACGCCGAGAGATCCACAGGAGGGAGGGTCATTCCATGGCCGTGGTTCCATAGGGATTTCCGGATGGCAACGGGCGTTGCAGGGGGGTGGGGGGACAACGCTCCGGGGCGGACACTGTCAATTTGCAATCACCCTCACTTGGGACAGCTGGGCATACACGTTTATTAACAGACCACATGCAACCCTCATGTCAGTCTGTGATCCCCTTTGATCAGTGCAGGAGTGAAGCCATCGTATGTGAGGTAAGACACATTTATACCCCTGTGACAGACATCCCATATATTGATTCATTTCTTTATTTTCTTACATACACTCCCTTCCTTTCAGATACGGGCACATACTCCTAGCCTGGAGCAAACCCTCATTACACCATCTATAAGGTATTAGCTATCACATTATGTTTCACCCTTTCACTCATTCATTCTAATTGATGGTTTTCCCATCTCATACCAATCACACACTTTCACTCATCACACTCACTTGCTCTTTCACACACTCCCACCCTGCCCTCCCCCTTCTTCCCTTTCCTTCACACCCTTCCACACCACTTCCTTGACCTTTCTTACTTATGGTCCACCCCCTTCACTTTATCCACCTCCCCTGGGGTGATCTCCCCCCCCCCCGCCTTATTCTTTTCTCACTTCCTCCTATACACTATTTCACCAATAAATTGATAGAAATGATCATCTACCTTCACATGCGGTGGCTCCCTTACTTGCCTGACATCTTTCTGCCTATTATTGACAGAATAGGGATCAAGTTGCATGTGTGACGGACTGGGGTATCACATGAAAGACAAAACAGACACCCCATAGTCCACATTCATATATTTTTATTTTCTAAGCAAGGGAATGAAATTGCTATTCAACAACCAGTAGATGGCAGAGAAGGTACACAAACAGAGTCTATATAAGACCACATGCACCATGTGACAAAGTGAAACTACTTCAAGCCATAAATGGTGAATGGTCATATCTCTTCCTGTTCGTGTATTCCTTCCAGGTATGTACTTTAAATCATTCCAATTCTTACTGAACTGTACTAGAAAGATTCCTAAACATCTTGAGAAGATGCAGGAGAAAGTTTTAGTAGATTTTATGCAGTAGTTTTGCTGTAATTAGACTTTCAGAACAACATGTGTTAGAAGCAGTGAACATGACGCTAAATCTGTAAAACTACTATACTAGTTGGAGCACTAAACCATTATATACAAGTATATTTCAACCTGGTTTATGCAGAACTACATATTTTAGAAACCACATGTTCAAATTTATTAGAGGATTAAGAATCCAGTGTGCTGTAGGATTATACACTGCTTGGTACAGACATGCAATGTGCACCATCTAGTGGTCAAAAGAGAGAATTACTTCCGGATCCATCTCTCCATCCATCTCTCCATCCATCTCTCCATCCATCTCTCCATCCATCTCTCCATCCATCTCTCCATCCATCTCTCCATCCATCTCTCCATCCATCTCTCCATCCATCTCTCCATCCATCTCTCCATCCATCTCTCCATCCATCTCTCCATCCATCTCTCCATCCATCTCTCATACCATAAAGATAAAGATAAGTATCTATAACACGAAATAAAAGGAAAATATATGTTTATTAAAATATATTAATGTTCATTGTTGTAACTATGTTTTAAAGTATTTCAGTCCAATCTGTACTATTCTTATATTAACGGTTATAAACATGTAACTATAAAAAACTGTATGTATTGTTATGTAAAAGTGAAACTACTTCAAGCCATAAATGGTGAATGGTCATCTCTCTTCCTGTTCATGTATTCCTTTCAGTACCCGCCGAGTTGATCTATGAATGAATGAATGAAAACTTGTATAGCGCGACACATGCGAACTGAATCGCCTCTGGGCGCTTGTTGTTCCTGTCTCCTTTGATATCAAAAGAGAAAAGTCTTGACCTTTTTCCTAAATGCTAGGTGGTTCTCCTCCAACCGGATGTTGGTTGGTAAAGCGTTCCATAGTCTGGGACCTTGGATCGCGAATCTTCTTTCTCCTTTGGACTTGAAGTTGGCTTTCGGAACCTGGAGCAGGTTCTGATTCGTGGATCGCAAAACGCGATTGGGATTATGCGCTTTTATTATTTCGCATAAATAAAGGGGGGCATTCCCATGGACACATCTATGCGTAAGACAGAGAGCTTTAAAAGCGTCATCATAGCGTCTACAATTATCGGGTCTCTTAACTTACATTTTGTGACCGGTAACACATGCCTACTGCCCCAAGTGACTTTAATGATCAAACAAGCAATATTCAAATTGTTTACCTATATCTATACTTTCCAATAGGTGATTTTCCGCCCAGTCCGGATTCCCCTTGGACCCTTCCCGACACGCCTGTGGGCCTCTGTAGGCCGTTTCCCCTTTTTTGGCACCTAGCGACACCTTTGGGGGTCTGCCCTCCCTGTGGAGAAACGTATCCAGGGCAATCGCCCTGGGTGGGTCTTCCTCCCCCCGCCCCGGTCCGGATTTCCCTTGGACCCTTCCCGGCACGCCTGTGGGCCTCTGTAGGCCGTTTGCCCTTTTTTGGCACCTTGCGACACCTTTGGGGGTCTGCCCATCCTGTGGAGAAACGTATCCAGGGGTCCCTCTGTGGATTCAAGCTAAATCTGGTTTTGATACAACTGAGTTTTGCACGCTGTAAGTGAGTAACTGACATAATTATGATCATTATGCTTCACAATATTTTGTGATAATTGTCAAGACTGCTTTACTGTTACACATATTTTTTTATTACAGTTGCACCTCCACTCCTCCGAAGAAGGCCCTCTCATGGGCTGAAACGCGTCAGTATTTCACTTGACCTTATGTTAGCGATTCATGCTACATTCATGCCAATTTATGTCTTGTACTGTGGTGCATACTTTCTGTGCTTATTCAGTGTACACTATACCAGAGCTTATTTTTATATTTACATTTTTCTACCTATTAAATTTATATATTCTTTATAATTCTGAAGTTTTTGCATTTTCTATTAATTTTCTGCCTAAAAACCCCATTGGGGAGCCCTTCTCTTTTTCTAATATATGTCTGCAAACTCTATATTTTGGCATACTTTGTACATCCGTTTAGTGTTAAATTTGTTTAAGAAATTTTGAGAAATTCGATAATTCCGAATTTTCATATTTCACAAGGTTTTTTAAATTTCGGAATTGCGGAAATTCGGAATTAAAAAAATTGGAAAATCCGAGATTCGAAAATTCAAAATTGCAAAATTGGGGAAAAAAAAAAAATCGAACTGGAAATTTTCGAATTCCGAATTTTTTGAATTTTCGAAAATACATTTTATTTGTTTCTTTTTTTTTTTTTTTTTCGAAATTCTGAGATTCTAGAAATTCGGAAAATATATTTTTTCTGTTTTATTTGTTTTTTTGTTTTTTTCTTTCAGAAATTCGAAAATTCCGAAAAAATTTCGGCAGTGCACGTCTAGTAAATTGTATATGCACATTTATTTACTATACAATGTAAACAAGTCACCTTAAAAAAATAATTACATATGGTGTTGGTTATTAGCATTCAAAGAGATCACAATAAACACTTCTTTCATATGAAAACAAATAAAAATAAATTTGCTGATACGCATAATTATTTTTGGTTTGGTGGAGATTTCATACAGGGCAGGGGTGTCCAGATGGGGGCAAAAAATGCCCCCTGTGTAGCCAATCTGTACATGGTGAAATAGGGGGAGGATGTCATCTATACCCAACAGATTGGCCTTATGGGACGGTTATATAGACGACAATCTCCTCACATGGAAGGGAAACCATTTGTCACTTGAGCTTTCTTGATTCCCTCAATGAAAGAGGATTTTTTTAAATATTAAAGTAGTCAAACCAAAATAATTTTTTTTGGATATTGATATTATATGGTGGAGGAGGAAAAGTTAGTCACCTCCACCTTTTTCAAGCCTACAGACAGAAGTTCTTATATCCCTAAGGATAGCTTCCATCACAACGTGTGGCTTGATGGGATTCCAAAAAGTAAAGTTCTCAGAATTAGGAGGAAATCTACCAAGATGGAAGATTTCAATTCCCAGTGTGCACTCCTGATTGGGGGGGATTAATGCTTCATAATAATGCTTTAATCGCATCCCCACAATATACACTCTACCAAAAATACACAAATATCCAGTAAATCCACCTGCCAGGCCCATTGTAAACGGGATGGACTCTGTTACATCTAGGGTTGGCCAATACCTCGACCATTTTTTACAGATGAATGTCCCATTTGATAACGTCACGTATGACGAAACATGTCAGGGCGGAGCCACGCACTGACGTCACCGCGTTGAAACGTGACCCTGGAACCACAAGTGTACGAGTTTTGTTTGTTTTTATGGATTTTCTGCCGGCCATTTTTAAACGTTTTGTGTAGATGCTACACTTTTAAAATAAAGCCAGCTTGATGGTACCTCACTATCTCGAGTCTCCATTTACCTCCCTCCGTGATTCCTTTTTGGAATACTGAGTCTAGAGCGGATCGCTCGCAGGAGTTTGTTATCTATAATCGGCAAGGGGAGAACTCGCTGTGAGCCGTGGAGCCGCATCCCTGCTGACCTTCTCCATAGGATTGTGAGGATTTACGAGCTTTCTTTCACCCCATCTAACAGGGAATTTCCTTCCTTTCAAGTCATCTTCCTTTGAATCGGTGGTGGACTTCATTTTAATTGTTCTATCATTTTTGGATTTATTTAAAATGGAACAATTGTTTTTCACTTTTTTTTGTATTTTTGGATTTACATAATTTGCAATTCACATTAATATTTTCTATCTTGCATATATAACTATTTATTTTATACTAGTAGTCGGACTGATTAGGGCAATCACGTTTTATGGTATATTTGTAACTACGGTTTTAACTGCTTGCCGACCTACCGCCGTCATTTTACTGCAGCAGATCGGCTCTCCTGGGCGAGAGCCTGTAGCTCTACGTTGGCTGTTTTTTGCGGCCACTAGGGGGCCCTCGCGCCCCCCCCGCTCGCCCCCAAGTCCCGCGCCCGGCGGGCACGATGGCCGCTGGGCACCCGTGATTGCTCGGTACAGAGCGAGGACCGAATTATATAATATACAAAGGATGAAATTAAAAGAAGATTTAGAAAGTGAATTGAGAATATATTAGGGAATCCAAAATTACCACCCCTGGCAAGGGACATGGTGGAGGAATTAGAAGAACAGACCACCAGAGAGGAAATTAAAAGAGCAATAAAGGACCTCCCGAGCGGGAAGAGCCCAGGTCCAGGTGGCCCAACTAATGCATACTATAAAAAATATATGGATATGGATATCCACGGATTAGCTACAGGAGCTTTCGATCAGGGGCACGTTCCTAGGAGTAGGACGTGTGTACCCATAGCTCCAGGCAGGCAGGCAGGCTCAGGTTCGCCAGCATCCAGGATCCAGGACCAGGACAACAAATCTGCCTCTCCTTCTCCTTCCTCACCGGCGCCCTGTTATAGGTAAAACCTCCCGCCCCGGACCCCGATCCTCCCTCCAGCCTCCCGCCTGGGTACTGCTTGCGGCCGTCCTTAGGATAAGCCGCACCGTTCGCCCGGGTAAACGGCTGGCATACACCCCCCCTTACACCCCCATCGGGGGCATAGGACATCCCACGTACTTCCCAGCAACCTCCCCAGACTATTCCACAACAAGCGCGGCGTTCACCGCTTCTTTCCCCGCTTTTTCAGACCTCCACGCCAGCCTATCATAGATTTGTGGCGGCCGCATCCTAGGAATGACTGTGGCGCGCCTCAGCCCTACCAAGTAAACACCGCTAGAACGGCCCAAAATCCCCCCCACCCCCCCAGTTAACAACCAGCCTCCCCTGTATTCACCGATCCACCCAGCTGACAGCCCCCCCAGCTTGGGTCCTGTGTCTTGATCAGCGGCCATCTTGGTACACCCCAGCAACAGAGATATCTCTCACCCCTACTCCCTCCTTTACAACCCAACAGCACTTGATCCAGGGATTCGTCCGATCACCTTTCAGGGATCAGGAAGGAATTTTTTACCCTGGGGTAGCACATTGGCTTAGCTCGGCCAAGGTTTTTTTGGCCTTCCTCTGGACCAATCAGGGAGAGAGGATTCAGTGAATCTTCCCTCCATCACCATTTGAAAACCATCCCCCCCCCCCTGGTGATTGGTGACTATGGCTAACCTGCGGTATTCTGCAGAAACCATTTGGGGTCTGAGGCGATTCGCCACAGTATTATCAGCCGTCACCAAAAAGGCCCTAAGAATTGAGCAACTATCGAGAATCGATCAACGATCGACTGTCAATGATTACAGTCATTCACCCCAGCCTAAGCACATATCATGTGCTTTGATCAACACAAGATTGGCAGTAAAACTCAGACTATAAATCTATGATTTCATCCTACAATACGATTTAGACTGCCTCTTTATTACAGAAAACTTGCTTACAGCAGACTGTAACACCATTCTAGGAGAATTGGTGCCGGAAAACTATCGTACTATAACCGAAAACAGAATAGGGCAAAGAGGGGGAGGCCTGGCTGTGATCCACAAGACTCACCTTGCGATCACTAAACCAGTCCTTCAAAACCCTCTTCCATTCATGGAAACCCTTACTCTGCAACTGCAAACAAATCCCCAGGACACCGTCCACATTCTTCTCTGCTACAGGCCACTCGGGCCAAAATCGCAGCTTCTACCATCACTGACGGAGTTTATCTCAACTTACTCCCTTAACAGCAAACACCTTTTGCTGCTCAGGGACTTCAATCTCTGGGCCAACTCCTCACAGGACCCCGTTGCCGACGCCTGTATCGACCACCTGGAAGGTTTAGTGCTATAGCAACTAGTATGTGGGCCCACACATGCTTCAGGTCAAACGCTCGACCTAATTTTCAGACAAGATCTGAAAATAATCATTTTGGAAAATGAACCATTGCCATGGACAGATCACCATCCAATTAAATTCATAATTTCCCAAATTCCCCCATTGATAAAAACACCCAAGCCGGTGACAACATACTGGACTAGATCTCAGAAGAAGCTCCATTCGGAACTCTTCAAATCTACCTTGGGAAATAAAATAAAAATAATCTAACCACTTTGCACAGCTTCAGAAACACTGGATGCCATAAATGCAGCTCTACTACAGTCAGCCGACTTAGTAGCACCGAAATGCAAAGCCTGCATCCGGAAAAACAAGTCCGGCTGTTTCAACAACCAGCTGTCGTTACTGAAGCAAGAGCGCAGAAGGGTGGAAGCCGGCTGGAAAAGAAGCGCTTCGGAGGAGAACCCCATCATCTACAAGGCAATAACAACAAGAAAATAATACAAAGAAATCTTCAAAGCCAAGAAACATAATTTTTCTATGGCTATCAACAGCGCCCTAAACCGCCCCCGCGAACTCTTCAAGATGGTCACTCAGACCATGAATCCAGGCTGTCTTGAAGCCACCAATTCAGATACCCAAGAATTTTGCAATGAATTATCGGATTTCTTCATCAATAAAATTGAGAGAATCCAGGAAAGCATTCGGCAAAATAATAACCCCCTCAACCCCCCCCCCCCAATCATTCACACAACACCCATAGAAATTTTCTACAAACAACAAAGTTCACTCTGGAAACCATCTCCATCGATGCCACTAAAAATATCATCGGTACTTTGCGAAACAGCACAACACCTAATGATATTATCCCCACTAAACTGCTGAAGGAATGCGCCGACATCCTGGCACCTCCCATCACGCAGCTTATAAACCAGTCATTCAAGGAAGGCATAGTGCCCTCCCAGCTGAAAGAGGGCACAATCCAACCCATCTTGAAGAAACTCACCCTAGACCCCAAGGACCAAACTCACTGCCGTCCCATAACAGGCCTAAACGTTCTCTCCAAGGTAATGGAGAAAGTAGTGGTACAACAGCTGCAACAGCATCTAGATACCCATAATCTACTGGATCCATTTCAATCTGGTTTTCGTCCCAGACATGGGACAGAAACCGCATTGCTCAAAATATGGGACGACGCTCTTGAGGCCGCAGACGAAGGAGAATCTTGTCTCCTGGTTCTGTTGGACCTAAGCGCAGCCTTCGACACGGTAGACCACAAACTTTTACTGACTCGGCTGGCTGAGGTAGCCAGAGTCGCAGAAGGTGATTTATCTTGGTTCTCCTCCTTTCTGGAAAACAGATCACAAACAGTGAAACTGGGATCTTTCACTTCTGAAAAACGCACGGTGTCAAACCGAGTCCCTCAGGGATCCCCTCTGTTGCCGGTGCTGTTCAACATCTATCTTCGCTCTCTCTTTGAAATCATCAGTAGCCAAAAACTACATATGCAGATGACACGCAACTGTATTTTCGCATCTGCAACAAAAAGGATCACCACCTCAATCTAGAGAAATGCCTCTCTTTGAATGAATGAATGAATGAATGAAGAACTTGTATAGCGCAGCACATGCGAAATAAATCGCCTCTGGGCGCTTGTTGTTCCTTTCTCCTTTGAGATCAAAAGAGATGAGTCTTGATCTTTCTCCTGAAGACCAAGTAGTTCTCCTCCAGTCGAATGCTGGCTGGTAAGGCGTTCCATAGTCTGGGACCTTGGACAGCGAATCTCCTGTCTCCTTTGGACTTGTATCTGGCTTTCGGTATCTGAAGCCGATTTTGGTTATTGGATCGTAGAATACGATTGGGATTGTAAATTTTTAATTTTTCGCATAGATAATGGGGAGCATTCCCATGGATACATCTATGCGCTAGACAGAGTGCTTTAAAGGTGATTCTGTCTTTGACTGGTAGCCAGTGAAGGGATCTCAACGAGGGTGAGATTGATTCCCAGGGTTTTTTCCCAGTCACAAGTCTGGCGGCCGTATTTTGTACGACTTGAAGACGAGCGATTTGGTACTTGGGAAGTCCGAGGTAAAGGGCATTTGCATAGTCCAATCTGGAGTTTACAATCGCTCCCACCACGACCGCTATGTCTTTCTTGGGAATAAAAGGCGTGAGTCTGCGTAGTAGGCGCAGCAGATAGTGAGATCCGCTGACTACTGCCCCTATTTGTGCGTTCATTGTCATGTCGGAGTCAAAGATGACCCCCAGACTTTTGACTTTGGCGCTAGGGGTGATGATTTTGCCCAGAATGGGCGGGGGGATCCAGGTTGTTATCGATTGATTGCTACGCTTGGCGTGAAACAGAAGAAGTTCTGTTTTCGCTCCGTTGAGTTTGAGATAACTCTTTGTCATCCAATCCTCTATCAAAGAGAGGCATGTCTCTAGATTGAGGTGGTGATCCTTTTTATTGCAAATGCGGAAGTACAGTTGCGTGTCGTCTGCATATGAGTGATATAGCAGTTTTTGGCTGCTGATGATTTCAAAAAGAGGACGCACATAGATGTTGAATAACATCGGCGACAGGGGAGATCCTTGAGGGACCCCGCACGATAATGTGCGTTGTTTAGAAGTGAAGGGTCCTAGCTTCACTATTTGCGAACGGTTTTCAACAAAAGAGGAGAACCAGGATAGATCGCTTTCTGCGACTTTGGCTATTTTAGCCAGCCGAGTCAATAACAGCTTGTGATCAACTGTATCAAAGGCTGCGCTTAGGTCCAGCAGAACCAGCAGAGAAGATTCTCCTTCGTCTGCGGCCTCAAGAACGTCGTCCCATATCTTAAGCAATGCTGTTTCCGTCCCGTGTCCGGGACGGAATCCCGATTGCAATGGGTCGAGTAAGTTGTGGGTATCTAGATGCTGTTGCAGCTGCAGTACCACTGCCTTCTCCATTACCTTGGAGAGAACATTTAGGCCTGTTATGGGGCGCCAGTTAAGTGGATCCTTAGGATCCAGGGTGGCTTTCTTCAAGATGGGTTGAATGAAGCCCTCCTTCAGCTGGGAGGGCATTTTGCCCTCCCTGAAGGATTGGTTAATAAGCTGCGTGACAGGAGGTGCCAGGATGTCGGCGCATTCCTTCAGCAGTTTGGTGGGGATAATATCATTTGGCGCAGTGCTGTTGCGCAGAGTGCCGATGATATTTTTAGTGGTCTGAATGGAGATGGGTTCCAGCGTGAACTCACCAAACTGTGGTGGATTGCTGCCGGTGCTGTGTAAATGACTACGGGGGGGGCTGGGAGAGCAATTGTTCTGCTGAATGCTTTGCCGGATTGCCTCAATTTTGTTAATGAAGCAATCCGACAACTCATCGCAAAATTCTTGTGTATCCAAGTTGGGGGCTTCAAGACATTCTGGATTCATGGTCTGAGTGACCAACTTGAAGAGTTCGCGGGGGGCGATTTAGGGCACCGTTGATAGCCTCAGAAAAATAGTTTTTCTTGGCTTCGAAGATTTGCTTGTAGTATTTTCTGGTGATTGCCTTGTAAATCGCGAGGTTCTCATCTGAAGGGTTTCTTTTCCAGGCTGCTTCTGCCCTTCTACGCTCTTGCTTCAGTAACGCCAGCTGGTTGTTGAACCAGCCGGCGTTGTTTTTCCTGATCTGGGTCTTTCGTTTCGGCGCTATCAAGTCAGCTGACTGCAATAGTGCTGTATTTATGGCCTCTAGTGTTTCTTCCGCTGTTTGGTGCGGCTGAATTGTGTTTATTTTTCCCCCTAACGTGGCTTTGAAGAGTTCCGAATGGAGCTTCTTCTGACATCTGGTCCAGTGTGTTGTCACTGGATTTGATGTTTTTGTTAAGGGGGGGAATTCGGAAATAATGAATTTGATTGCATGGTGATCTGTCCATGGCAATGGTTCATTTTCCAAGATTTTTATTTCCAGATCTTGTCTGAAAATAAGATCGAGCGTATGACCTGAAGCATGTGTGGGCCCACATACTAGTTGCTGAAGCCCTAATCCTTCCAGGTGGTCGATGCAGGCATCGGCAATGGGGTCTTGCGGGGAGTTGGCCCAGAGGTTGAAGTCCCCGAGCATCAAAAGGTGTTTACTATTCAGGGTATAAGTGGAGACAAAGTCCGTCAAAGATGGGAGCAGCTGCGACTTGGGGCCGGGTGGCCTATAGCAAAGTAGAATCCGGACGGTCTCCTGGCCGTTTACTTGCAGTTGAAGAGTAAGGGTTTCCATGAATGGAAGCGGGTTTTGGAGGCTTGGTTTTGTGATCGCAAGACGCGTCTTATGGATCACCGCCAGTCCTCCACCTCTTTGCCCTATTCTGTTTTCCGTTATAATACGGTAGTTTTCTGGCACCAATTCTCCTAGAATGGTGTTACAGTCAGCTGTGAGCCAGCTCTCTGTAATGAAGAGGCAGTCTAGGTCGTGTAGTAGAATGAAATCATGGATTTCAAGTCGGTGTTTTACCGCCGATCTTGTGTTGATCAGAGCACATGCAATGCGCTTAGGTTGGGGTAAACGGCTAAAATTTTTGACGGTCGATCGTCGATCGATCCTCAAAAGGTGCTCAATTCTTAGGGTCTTTTTGGTGATGGCTGGCAACATTGCGGCGAAACGCCTCAAATTCCAAATGGTTTCTGCGGAGTACCGCCGATCAGCCATGGTCGCCATTCACCGGGGGAAAAGTCGTTCCTTTTAGTGGCGATGAAGAGAGGATTCAATGAATCCTCCCGGCTTGGTCCAGAGGAAGGCAAAAAACCCCTAGCCGTGCTGTGCCAATTTGCCTTTGGTAGGGGAAAAAATTCCTTCCTGATCCCTGAAAGGCGATCGGGCAAGCCCCTGGATCAAGTGCTGTTTAAGTTGTGACAGGGGGGGTGGGGGGGGAAGCTGACACTGCTGACACTGCTGGGTGTACCAAGATGGCCGCCGACCAGGAGCAGGGCATGGGACCCAGGCTGGTATGTAGCCAGCTGGGTGGATTAGTGAGCCAGGATGGGGGGCTGGTTGTTGAGGCCAGGGGTGGATGAGTACCCACAGTGGTTGGGGGTGAGCTCCTGGGGGCTACAACCAAAGATTTGGCCGAAAATGCGGCGCGCCGCTAGGCCGCGGATGAAGCCGCGGCCTTTCCTAAGCCGCGGCGGCCGCGAATCAGTGACGGCCGGCGCGGTTCAGGGGAGCAAACGGGAAATCGCGGGGAGGCTCCGAGGGGAAGGTTTTGCTGACAGGTGGGTGGTAATGTGGGGTAAGAAGAGGGAAGGAGACCCCAGCGTTCAGCCGATTCGGCGGCTTATCCTGATAAGGACGGCCGCCAATCGGTTCCAGGGAAGGTGATGGCCGGTAGGGTCTACCTGGGGAGGATGCTCAAGGAGGTGGAGGGGGTGGTGGAGATGGCCCCTATGTCAGGGGCTTACCTTGAGGCTCACGGTGGGAGAGAAGAGAACCAAGGGATCCAGGGGCGGCTCAGGGTCAGAGCAGATCTGACGGCTCAGACAGCAGAGGCTGAAGCAGGGGGAGGAAAACCCTGCCTGTCTGGCTCCAGGAGCCGTACGCCCTACTGTTAGGACGCACGCCGATTACTACTGGAGTCAGTTCTAGCCCTGGGGAGGAGTCACTCTTTCAGACTCAATCCTGGAGAGCAGGAGAAGGTGTGTGGATAGCCGTGGGGTAGGAGGTGAGTTTGATAGAAAACTGGATGACAAAGAGTTATCTTAAACTCAACAGTTCCAAAACAGAACTTCTTCTGTTTTACGCCAATCGTAAGAATCAACTGGCAACAACCTGGACACCTCTGCCCATTCTGGCCCAAAATCATCACCCCTAGCTCCAAAGTCATTTTTGACACCAATGGATGCACAAATAGGTAGTCAGTAGTCAGCGGATCGTACCATCTGCTGCGCCTACTGCGCAGACTTATTCCATTTATTCCTAAAGAAGACGTAGCAGTCATGGTGGGAACAATTGTGAACTCCAGACTTGACTATGCAAATGCCCTTTACCTCGGACTCCCAAAGTACCAAATCTCTCGTCTGCAAGTCGTTCAAAACACAGCCGCCAGACTTGTGACTTGCGAAAAAACATGGGAATGAATCTCACCTTCGTTGAGATCCCTTCACTGGTTGCCAGTAAAGGACAGAATTGCTTTTAAAACACATGGATGTGCTGTTCGGTGGGAAGTCGGTCTGAGGTGAGCCCGGAGGCAGATGAGCCAATAGGGCTTAGACGAACCATCGGGTATCTGGGTACCGAACACAGAGGTTGTATGCTGCAAACTGTCAGTTGGTGGCCCCAAAATTACTGACAGAGGATTTGCTCTACGTTCATGTTCCTGAGTACTGGGCCTGTGGCAGACACACTTTACTAAACCAAATTCTATTAGAGCCAAGTCGGTGGCAGAGACTTGTTCCTTCTTAGCAACACTTAGTGACTTTCTTGCTGCCAGGCCTGTGAGAGGGACCTGTCCAGGGGTGCTAAACCCACTCTGGCTGGAGTGGCGATGAGACAAAACACATTCGTTGGAGGAAGGATTGCTTGTATTATCTACAGCCTGTATCTGCAAGGTTACTCTTTTTCACCAATCTACTCTATCTACCTCAAGTTGACTGTTGGTCGTGTTGGACCAGAAATAAAAGCATTGAAAAGGTCAACCAATGGTCTTGGACACTATTACTGCTCTAATCACCATCATCATCCCTAGACACCATCAGAGAGGTAACTTAAATACGCCGATCCCAAATCTGTCACACATGTTTACACATAACCTTTATATTTGTTGCTTGCCCACAAATATACATTGTCAATTGATCCATCAAGTTGCTTTTATGAAGGGTTGACATAGCCATGGAAACTAAGGGGTTGATTTTCATAAATGGGATAGTGTCTAATCTTGAGGATCTGGGCATGTTAATCAATCGTATTCGAAATTCATCTTGTTCCAAACCTTTTGTTTGTAACATTTTTTAATTTAGCCAAGTTTTTGTAAAAAAGTTCTGTTGAAGTCTCCTGTGCTAAGTAACGCAGATTGGAACATATTCTATTATTTGGGCAAATGGCGCCCACTTTTACTACGGTTTGTGTGTTCAGCAATGCAAAGGATTTGTTTTCTAATTGAATCCTATTTTTTGTGTTTCTTTCCAGCCCACATTGGATGCAGCAGAATTAGCACCCCCTGCCACCTGGGCGAAGGCAACTTATCGATCTTGGTGAAAGGTTGGCTGCCCAGGCAGATAGATTATGGGAGCAAGGTAGGCCTTCTATGCAAATTACAGCAGGGGCAGTAGCAGTGAAGAGCAAGGTGTTGTGATGCTACAAGATGAGCATATTGCCAGGCCAGGGACTGAAAGCCAGGGGGTGGCCGATTCTGAATTACCCCCGGTGGACCCTCCCTCTCAATTAGTTACACTCCCTACTTCCTCACATGCCCCCACCGACCCAAACACACCATTCTGATCCTTCCTGTTCCCATACTCTAACATGTCCCCACCTGACCAGCCTACCTACATCAACTCGCATAGTACCTACCTCCACTCCACTTTTCTCCTTGGCCTCTGCCACACACACCTCCATACATGCTCAACCTGACCTATCCCCTTATTAAACTTTCACTACCCCTCTTCGTGAAAGTCCAAATCCCCAAACCCGTTCTTATTACCAGCACAAAATGTAATTCCCTCTACTTTACCCCTTTTCAGCCTCCCGATCAACTTTGCCCCCCAAAGTTTCACTCACCTCCCTGGTTTCACCTTTTTCACATCTTTAAATTCCCTCTTGCCACAATCCACCTCACATACCTTCCCCACCCCTCAGGCACAACCCCTGTCCAGTAACCCACTCCAGCAGCTAGCCGTAAACTACCACAGCAGCAAAAATCCACGCTTCAGAAACAGCAGCAGGAGCAGATGGCCATGCTTCAGCAACAGCAGGAGCAGATGGCCATGCTTCAGCAACAGCAGGAGCAGATGGCCATGCTTCAGCAACAGCAGGAGCAGATGGCCATGCTTCAGCAACAGCAGGAGCAGATGGCCATGCTTCAGCAACAGCAGGAGCAGATGGCCATGCTTCAGCAACAGCAGGAGCAGATGGCCATGCTTCAGCAACAGCAGGAGCAGATGGCCATGCTTCAGCAACAGCAGGAGCAGATGGCCATGCTTCAGCAACAGCAGGAGCAGATGGCAATGCTTCTCGAACCACGGCAAGAACCACAGCAGCCGCATTAATGCAGCCCCTGCTAACTCAGCAGTAGGGCTTCTTTTTTATATTGTTTTCAGATCTATTTTCTGTTAAAAACTTTCATCCTTAAAATTTACTTGCACTTTATGTTTGAATGTTTTTTTCAAATAAAATTTGAATAGGAGGCTTCCCTTTGTTTTGTTTTTTTTGATATTTCACTCTGTAAATGAAAGTCCCCATACACATTATGAGTTAACCTCTGTGACTGGGCAACAGGCTATATAGTTTCATGGTTTACAAGGTAAAAAGGTAGTCACGTGGAACCCCCCCCCCCCAACTGCCCAGACTACATAGGGAGTGCTGGTAAGATTGTTTGGGACTTTGTGTGTCCCCCTTATTCAGAAAGGGGTACTGCTTATACATGGACAATTATTACACAAGCGTGCCACTTTTTAGCCACCTTTTTGACTCTAGAATTGGCAAATGAGGCACCGTGTGATCTAGCCCATCGACTTGTAAAATCCCAACTTAGACCGGTGGAGAGAGCCTGCTTGAAGTGTAATAAAATAGCTTGCAGTGAAGTGGATGGACACACGGAATGTTGTTGTTCTGTCCTCCATTCAGGCAGACACAGCAGTCTAAAAATTCCAACGTGTCCATTAATATGACCTTAACATGGGAGGGGGGTAGGTAGACCCTAACAACCAGATGATGGGTGTCTTACTTAATTGCCCGCAAAGCCAGGCGCTGGTATCAAAAAGTGTCTGCATACCTATTTCATTTGGCTCTGCTGAATGTTTGTATGTTTGTAAGCATCAGAACGAACTGGATCCTTCCTAAGAATCCATGGAAGATAACACAGCCTGTTTCCAGACGGTGCTGTGGCCAAACTTCCCAATGCAAATGCAGTGAGCCGGCTGCATGAGAGGCATTTTCCGTATGTCCTCCCTGGTACCCCTACCCAAAAAAAAACACAGATATAGGCATGACACTGCTATTATTATCCCTCCTGTCCTGACCAACATGGTCTCTGCATCAGCGACTGTTTCCCTCACTACCATACACTGAATAATATAAAGTGTACTTCGCGCTACTAAGAGCCAATGATAATAACCAAACAAAAGTGTAAAAGCAGCAAAACCTAGTAGTGTTTACAATACACAAGTGGAATAATGTTAAAAAGTCCCCAGATGAAGACATGTGACGGCGTCTTACCGCGTAGGGATTGGCTGTGGACAGACGTACACCTGGAGTGACGCAAGCAGGCGCCGAGGACACCGCTGGTTGTTTATATTATTGCACTTTTAAATTTACATTGTTGTAAGCACAGGTTACGTCGGGTCGGATGAAGCCTATTTTCTGGCGTATCTTGGTTTCTGAGTCCGGCGCATATTTGCACATACGCGGCGAATCTGTAGATACGACGGCGTAAGTGCTTTGTGAATCCGGGCTTTTGCCTCTACAAATATACAGACATGCTGGTTAACACCCCATACACACTCTTAGAAATGATGCTGAATTTTGGATGCATATTTCGCAAAACCATATAATTTGATGTCTTATTGTTACACACGATCACTTTTTGCGATGAAAAAAGACGTTTTTCAAACTTCATTTTCCAAAACGACGTTGCGTACACACTATCGTTTTCCCAAAAGCTCGAGCAGTGCGCGGTGACGTCCATCACGTACGACGGGACTATAAAGGGTCATTTCCATGCGGAAGACGGCCCCTTTTGCTGATATCGTGTTGCTGCGTGTTAGTAAAAGTTTGGTGAGAGACGATTCGTGATTTTCAGTCTTCGTGCTTTAATATCGTTTACTGTCGTACAGTTTGTGCTTTTGGGTTCGTATCTGTGTTACAGTGCTTGTTTTCCGATCGTATCTGTTTTGGCAGTGCGTTCTTGTCTACACGTTCCTGTTTTGCAGGTCCGTTCTTCAAAGGCCTTTCTGTACTTCAGAGCGGTGTTTTAGTGCGATCTGATTTGACGACCGTTTTCTAGCCATGTTGCGGGTACGTTCTCGTCGCCGAGAGCGTGCTGTGCACCTTGTTAGGGTGTGTGCTGCATCCCGGTTCCGGTCCTTGAGAAAGGCGAGAAGGACTTTGTGGGCCAAGGACTGGTTTCTTCGCAGGGACCAGTTCTCTCATATGCCTCTGCTGCGGGAGATCCGAGAAAATAACCCTGATGATTTCAGGAATTTTCTCAGGATGTCTGACCCCGTATTCCAGCAGCTTTTGGCTTCGGTGTCGCCTTATATCACCAGGCAGGACACTGTTATGCGGGAAGCCATCACTGCTGAGCAGCGGCTAGTTGCCACCTTGAGGTACCTGGCAACAGGGAGAAGTCTTCAGGACTTGAAGTTCTCGACGGGCATCTCCCCCCAGGCTCTGGGCCACATAATCCCTGAGACCTGTTCTGCTATCATTCATGTTCTGCAAGAAGACTATTAAGGTAAGTGGTGCCCTTTAAATGCACAAACTATGTTTTATTTTGGCTTTTGTATTTGTTTCATTTTTTTGGGGGTTTAAACAGTCCCTAATTAACCTGTTTGTGATCTGCTGGGAATGTTCCCTTTCATCTCCATGCATGCTGTATTCATTTTATATTTGCTCCTACATGCATCTTTTGTTTTGCCAACCTGTCCAGCATTTTTTATTTATTTTTTGTTCCAAACCCACCTAGCCTAGTCCCCTATACCCCCCTATATTGTGTCCTATATTGTAGTGCTGTCTATAGAAGTCCCTATATCCCCCTATATTTTGTCCTCTATTGTAGTGCTGTCTATAGAAGTCCCTATATCCCCCTATATTTTTGTCCTATATTGTAGTGCTGCCTATAGAAGTCCCTATATCCCCCTATATTTTGTCCTCTATTGTAGTGCTGTCTATAGAAGTCCCTATATCCCCCTATATTTTTGTCCTCTATTGCAGTGCTGTCTATAGAAGTCCCTATATCCCCCTATATTTTTGTCCTATATTGTAGTGCTGTGTATAGAAGTCCCTATATCCCCCTATATTTTGTCCTCTATTGTAGTGCTGTCTATAGAAGTCCCTATATCCCCCTATATTTTTGTCCTCTATTGTAGTGCTGTCTATAGAAGTCCCTATATCCCCCTATATGTTTGTCCTATATTGTAGTGCTGTCTATAGAAGTCCCTATATCCCCCTATATTTTGTCCTATATTGTAGTGCACGCACAAACCCCCCCCCCCCTCTTTATTTTATAATTGTATAAATTACCTTCTAATTTTTTTTTGAGGTCTCAAACTCATCTTGGGCCTCCACTCCCCTTATTTTTTGTAGGATTGTGACCATCAGAGGGTGTGATTAATCTGCTTTAGTGATCCCATATTATTTTGGCCATTTTTACTAATACTTCAAATTAATGATCTTTTTTTTTTTTAGGATCCAAGAATGTTTTGTGATGTTCTTTTAGGAATGTTTGTTTGATTTTTTTTTTTTTTTTCTACAGTTCCCCCACCACGCCACAGGAATGGCAGACTGTGGCAGCGGACTTCTCCCGGCGATGGAATTTTCCTAACTGCGGAGGAGCCATTGACGGCAAGCACGTCCGCATCGTGCCCCCACCCCATAGTGGATCCCATTATTTCAACTACAAGGGGTTTCACAGTGTTGTTCTGATTTATGAGTTCCTGTACCTGGATGTTGGGAAAAATGGGCGGATGTCGGACGGCGGTGTCTTTGCCGAGGCCGAGTTTGCCCAACGGCTTCAGTCGGAGGACCTGGGATTGCCGCCTGCGGAGGAGAATGAAGAGGGTCTGCCCTTCGTTTTTGTAGCAGATGAGGCTTTCGCATTGGGTCCCCACCTCATGAGGCCATTTCCCCAACGCGCCCTCACCCCTGAGAGGAGGGTGTTCAATTACAGGCTGGCCAGAGCCAGACGTGTGGTGGAAAATGCCTTTGGCATCATGGCCAGCCGTTACCGCCTATTTCTGACTGCCATAAACCTGGCCGAATATAAGTTTAATTATATAATTATGTGTTGCTGCATTCTCCACAATTATTTAAGAAGACATTCTTCTACTTACTTAACTCTTGTGCCTGATGACCCAGTTGAACTTCCAGAGGCGGCTCGTGAGGCTGCCCATCCACAATTGGCCCCCCGAAACGCACGTGCTGTGCGTCAGGCATATGTTGACTATTTTATGGGTAGGGGGGCCATTCCAATGCCAGATCTTGGCTGAATCATTAAATTTATTTTTTGCCTGAAAAAGTCTTTTCTTTGTTCTTTAATGAATTTATAAGGTTTGTGTTTTTATTTTATCTCCTAGGTCAGTAATGGCGACCTTGGCACCCCAGATGTTTTGGAACTACATTTCCCAGGATGCTCATGCATTCTGCAGTATAGTGGAGCATCAATGGAAATGTAGTTTAAAAACATCTGGAGTGCCAAGGTTCGCCATCACGGTCCTAGGTTATCATAGTGCCATGTGTTTGTGATGGACTGAAATAACTATCCATCATTGTTTAATGTTCTCAGCATACATTTTTTTGAGGTATTTTCTATTCATCATTGAGCTTAAATAACAAGACACACATATTTTACTGTCAATATTTTGTTTATTTTTTGCATCTTGAAAAACAACTTTTTAACATTAAATTTTTTTTTTTTTTTATTTACAAAACAAATACATTATTCAAAAAACAATCACTTTTTTATAACATTATTCAAAAAATAAAATCTGTTTTTTTTTTTTTTTTTTTTACATTATTCCAAAAATAAAATCACATATTTTTTTATATTTTTTTTTAACATTATTCAAAAACTAAAATCATTTTTTTTTTTTGTTTTTTTTTCATTGTTCAAAAACTAAAATCACTATTTTTTTTTGTTTTTTTTTTTACATTATTCAAAAAATAAAATCACTTTTTTTTTTTATAAACCAAACCTGTCTAACATTTTTTCTATTACAAAATAAACACTAAATAAATCAAAACCTACCCAAATAATCTATTACATTTTTAATTTGTAGCTCCACCCCTTTGGATTTTTCGATCACTTCTCTTGCAGTGACCTGGATGTCCTCTAGTTGTTCCCTGAAGGACCATATTTCGGACAGCACGAACTTGGCAGTATCCCTGTCCATTGTCGCTGCACGACTTGCTCCTGAAATGTGGGAACAAAAAAAGGTATTAAAATTCGTAAGACCTACATCTAGATCATGGGTCTTCAAACTACGGCCCTCCAGTTGTTCAGGAACTACAATTCCCATCATGCCTAGTGCCTAGGTGAATGACAGAGTTTTACAATGCCTCATGGGATGTGTAGTTCCACAACAGCTGGAGGGCCGTAGTTTGAAGATCCCTGATCTAGATTACCTGGGTATGGGTGGTATGTTGAAAATTTACCGGATGTGGTGGCAGCGTCATCATCCCTCGGGGGTGGGGCTTGGGAAGTTCCATCCTGCCTTGCTAATGTGGTGGCAGGGTCATCATCCCTCGGGGGTGGGGCTTGGGAAGTTCCATCCTGCCTTGCTGCTTCACTGCGCCCTACGAGATTGAAGATAGGGAAAAAAGACAGGTAAAAGATTATAAAGAGATATGAGTGAGAACTAAAAATACAAGTACAGAGTATATAAACATGTGCAGAATCCACCGCTGAGCAGACTCTCCTTTTTCTGTTTATTGGTCATATTTACTAAGCTTTTCACATCGACTTTAATTTAGGTACAAATCCACATTACAAAAGATCACAAGTGAAGTCACATTACACCAAAAATTGAAAGATTACCGTTTGGGGACACATGAATTGGTCGTAGGAGTCGTCGTCGTTTGTTCAAATTCTAAAAAATAAAAACATTTTTTGGGAATGATATAGTGTTTATACACTCCTTTTTGTCCATGCGGACTAGGCGCATGATGATATTTAGCACGAAGATTGTCGTTTAGCGGGTCGAAAAACAACGAATGAACAACGACTCCTCCGACCACTTTTTGTGCCCACAAACAGATACAATACAACCTGAAATTAAAAGCACATGGCACAATTAACAAACACCACAAATGTGTCAAAAAAGAAAAAAAAAAACTTACTTTTTGCCCCGAATCAGCCTATTGATTTAATGGAGTTGTTCTGGCTCTCTGTTTTTGAGGTCTGACCACCTCTTTCTCAATTGCTCTCTAGTCCTTCGTTGGCCAAATTTTTCATGCATCCTCCTGATCACCTTCTCCATAATGTCGGCCTTCACCCTGTTTGGATGCAGGTAAGGGCCATGCTTCCCATCATAATCCTCCCTTTGTAATATGGTGACCATCTCCTGGAAGGCCATGTTTGAGGCCTTGTACCTCCGCCGGGATCGTCCGGTTGGCTGGGCCTGGCCTGCCTGATGGATTGAGCTTGCCATATTTGTCGCCATCTTTTTCTTCCATAAAACACACCCACAAAGAAAGATCGAGAAAGGGGCGTGGAAAAGACGAGACCGAACGTCAGGGGCGGGATCTCATACATCGCGTCACACGTTCGCGCCGTTTAAAAGGGATCCACGTCATTGCAAGCGCCGTTCACAACCTGCGGAACAAAGCGGAAGAGACGATCGGATCATAAGACGGTATGTAGCTGGATTATGGACATTAATAATATTAGGGAACAGTGGATGATTGTGTGGGCTAGAAGATATGGGGGGTTCATTGCAAGCGCCGTTCACAACCTGCGGAACAAGGCGGAAGAGACGATCGGATCATAAGACGGTATGTAGCTGGATTATGGACATGAATAATATTAGGGAACAGTGGATGATTGTGTGGGCTAGAAGATATGGGGGGTTATTTACTTAAAGGAAAAGCCACTTTGCACTACAAGTGCACTTGGAAATGCAGTCGCTGTAGATCTTGAGGACGACATGCAAGGAAAATTAAAAACAGCATTTTAGCATGCACATCATTGGATGATAAAATCAGCAGAGCTTCCCCTCATTTCTGATCTACCCCTCTCAGATTTATACAACGATTGCACTTCCAAGTGCACTTTCAGTGCAATTGAAGTGCAGAGTGTATTTTCCTTTCATAAATAACCCCCATGGTGTTAAAAGCTAATTAGTAGTAGCGGCTTGACTGACACTAGGCTTTGGTTTTTGTTTTGTACATGCAGAAATAATGGAGGCCTTTAAGGATCCCGAATTTCTGACCGAATTCATCCAGAGATGGAAGGAACATCCAGTGCTCTGGCAATCCAAAAGCAAAATTAATAAAAACAAAGATGCCCGGAAGAAAGCAAAGGAGGCCCTGCTTGAATATGTAAAAACAAGGGTCCCCAACGCTACATTGGAGACCCAACAGCACAAGTCCTGGCCTCGATGAGATCTGGGGCTGCAGCTGACAGCGTCTACAAGCCTAACCATTGGTACTATGGTCAGATGCAGTTCCTGGATGATCACATAGAGTCCAGGCCATCCCTGTCTACCCTTCCCCCAAGGAGGCAGTCCAGGCTTCCCGGCTCCTCCAGTGTTCCCTGCAGTCAGCCCTCCGGTGTTCCCTGCAGTCAGCCCTCCGGTGTTCCCTGCAGTCAGCCCTCCGGTGTTCCCTGCAGTCAGCCCTCCGGTGTTCCCTGCAGTCAGCCCTCCGGTGTTCCCTGCAGTCAGCCCTCCGGTGTTCCCTGCAGTCAGCCCTCCAGTGTTCCCTGCAGTCAGCCCTCCGGTGTTCCCTGCAGTCAGCCCTCCGGTGTTCCCTGCAGTCAGCCCTCCAGTGTTCCCTGCAGGCAGCCCTCCAGTGTTCCCTGCAGGCAGCCCTCCAGTGTTCCCTGCAGGCAGCCCTCCAGTGTTCCCTGCAGGCAGCCCTCCAGTGTTCCCTGCAGGCAGCCCTCCAGTGTTCCCTGCAGGCAGCCCTCCAGTGTTCCCTGCAGGCAGCCCTCCAGTGTTCCCTGCAGGCAAGCTCAGAGGAAGAGCCTGAGTTCATGGAGGACCCAGATTGTGACCCATGGAGCCAGGTATTGCATTTTCAGATTCATTTTTGTAATGCAAAGTATAATAATGATGAGTAATTTATGTTACAAGTGATCGAAATTATATAAATGATTGGCCAAAAAATTTGGAACATATCACTAAGCAATAGTGGCAAAACAGAATGGGGACAAGATACATAAATGCAGAGGTCATAATGAATGTGTGTCATTTTCTTGTACGCCATTAGGTACACCATACAGTGGCCGCAGATGTTAAACACCATTTTTGGCCATTAACATTTTGTCCACCATAAAGTAAAAAAACGGTTGGGTAAAGGCCCCCTACTTTGGAATTTCAGTCAACATCAACCCCCCCAGCTCCAGGGGGCACATATCTAAAGCTGTGTAAGGGTGCACATAATTAGGGATGGAGGGCCTGTGGTAAATATATTTTAGCATTCAATTATATGTCATTAAGTTAGAAATGTGTGTGATGAATGAAGCCAAAAAATTAAATATGTCCCTTTTTTATTATACACAGGCAGAGCAACGCCAGTAGGAGGTAGGCCCCGCTGGGAGCCAGGGGGAGGCAGGCCACGCAGGGAGCCAGGGGGAGGAAGGCCCCGCTGGGAGCCAGGAGGAGGCAGGCCACGCAGGGAGCCAGGGGGAGGCAGGCCACGCAGGGAGCCAGGGGGAGGCAGGCCACGCAGGGAGCCAGGGGGAGGCAGGCCACGCAGGGAGCCAGGGGGAGGCAGGCCACGCAGGGAGCCAGGGGGAGGCAGGCCACGCAGGGAGCCAGGGGGAGGCAGGCCACGCAGGGAGCCAGGGGGAGGCAGGCCACGCAGGGAGCCAGGGGGAGGCAGGCCCCGCAGGGAGCCAGGGGGAGGCAGGCCCCGCAGTTAGCCAGGGGGAGGCAGGCCCCGCAGGGAGCCAGGGGGAGGCAGGCCCCGCAGGGAGCCAGGGGGAGGCAGGCCCCGCAGGGAGCCAGGAGGTGTCAGGCCCCGCAGGGAGCCAGGAGGTGTCAGGCCCCGCAGGGAGCCAGGAGGTGTCAGGCCCCAGTGGGAGACAGTTGTCACGCCAGCGTGATTGCATCTCCCAAATCCCTCCTATCCGTAATCCAGCAAAAAGGGCCAGAAGGCTGATGCAAATGGAGGAGACCCAGGCCATGCTCCGTGAAGCAACTTTGGCCATCAAAGAGCTGCCCTGTGAAAAAGAGGGATTCGCAGCGCTCATCGCAGCCAAGCTTAAAAATCTTGAGCTGGGCCAGCGTGTGCGCTGCGAATCCATCATATTCCAGGCCATAAGCATTGCCACACTGGGACAGCTCAATGACGATATTGGCATTGGGCGGATTGGCACTCCTGTCGTTACTGCGCTTCCTGGTCCTGCTCCTTCTCCTGCCCCTCCTCTTCCTGAGCCTGCTCTGGCTCCTGGCACAACGTCGGCTCCAGGAACACAGCCCGAGGATTCGGGCTGCAGGGAAGACTGCAGGGAGGAAGAAGTGAGGAGATGGTACCCCAAAGCGAATTGTTTTTGCCTTCACTGTTTGCTTGGTGGACCCTTGTGTTTACATCTTCAAGCAGGGTCTCCTTTGTTTTTTTCCTGGCTTCTTTGTTTTTATTTGGTTTTGCTTTTTGTTTGCCAGATGGTTCTAAATTTTAATTTATTTACCTTTTAAACCTGAATAAAGGTTTATTTTTGTTGGTTTTCAAATTTTGACCATTTTTGACAAACAAATATAGAGATTGTTATAGTAAGTAGGCAGACAAATTTAAAAAATTAAAAACGACATTAACCACTTGCCTACTGTGCACCTACACCCCCTTCCTTCCCAGACAAAATTTAAGCTTCCGGCACTGCGTCGCTTTAACTGACAATTGCGCGGTCGTGCGGCGTGGCTCCCAAACAAAATTGGCGTCCTTTATTTCCCACAAATAGAGCTTTCTTTTGGTGGTATTTGATCGCCTCTGCGGTTTTTATTTTTTGCGCTATAAACAAAAATAGAGCGTCAATTTTGAAAAAAAAAATGCAATATTTTTTACTTTTTGCTATAACAAATATCCCCAAAAAAAATATATAAAAAAAAAAAATTTCCTCCGTTTAGGCCGATACGTATTCTTCTACATATTTTTGGTAAAAAAAAAAATGCAATAAGCGTTTATCGATTGGTTTGCGCCAAAATTTATAGTGTTTAAAAAATAGGGGATAGTTTATGGCATTTTTTTTATTTTATTTTTTTACTATTAATGGCGGCGATCTGCGATTTTTTTATTGGGACTGCAACGTTATAGCGGACACTTCGGACACTTTTCTGACATTTTTGGGACCATTTACATTTATACGGTGAACAATGCTATAAATATGCATTGATTGCTGTATAAATGTGACTGGCAGTGAAGGGGTTAACCACTAGGGGGCGGGGAAGGGGTTAAATGTATATCCTAGGTGTGTTCTAACTGTAGGGGGAGGGGGGGTGACTGGGGGAGGTGACCGATTGTGTCCCTATGTACAAGGGACACAGCAACGGTCTCCTCTCTCCCTGACAGGACGTGGAGCTCTGTGTTTACACACAGAGCTCCACGTCCCCGCTCAGTTACTGGGCAATCGCGCGTGCCCGGTGGCGATCGTCGCCGCCGGGCACTCGCACCGGGATCCCAGCAGAGCGGCGGGTGCGCGCGCCCGCCCGCGGCTTTAAAAAGACATCACGTCATATGACGTGATGTCAGGATAATGGAGTCCTCCGCCCGCCGTCATTTGACGGTGGGCGGTGGACAAGTGGTTAAACAAGGAACACCAACCTCCTTGTGGGTAATTTAAAAAAAAAAAAAAAAGAAGAAGTTGTTGTGGTCACTTCACACCCTCCAAAATCCTAAAAAAAAAAAAATTGTAGTTCAAAACATCTGTTAAAAGATATTACCCCCCAAAAAAATTACATGTGTCCAAAAAACAAAAAAAAAAAACAAAACAAAAAAGGGCCCAAAAAAATAATAAAAAGTCAAAAGGTGGACAGAAATATGTCAAACAAGATGAGCCACAACAAACTAGGAGTTTAGGGAAGCTTGGAAATGCTTCGAAAAGCATTGCGGCAAATGCAGCGCATTGTTTTCTTCATTAGTTTTAAAATAACGAATGTGCCTAATCCATTCTAAACAGTAGTTTTACCAGAACGAGCTCTCCCATCTCAGAAATTGCTTCTGAGCACGCGCGGGTTTAAAACGTCATTTTCTATGTCGTTTTGCCCACACGCGATCATTTTTTATGACACAAAAAAACAACGTTTTGAAAAAACGACACAAAAAATTCAAGCATGTTGGAATTTTTTTTTTTTGGTCGTTTTTTTTAAAGACAAAAAACGACGTTTTGCCCACACAGGATCAAAAAACGACCGTGTGTACGCGGCATAAGAGTTACATTTTGTAGGCAATCAGGCAGGCCCTTGCACTATATCGTCGAAGGTAAATCACAATAAAAATTGTACATTTTTTTTTTTCTTTTTGACTTTTTTAGAATGTATAGCCAGACAAATAATTACTATATTATTTGCAATGTGAGTTAGACGGACAAGTTTGTTCTTTCCTTGAGGGCAGCCCAGGGACAATCCTTTACCGCTTTTTGTTCCATCCTTGATTTTTCTTGGTAACAGGGTTGCTTCTGTTTGCATTGTACTGCACTGCTCGCTGGGTAATGGCTTTTACGCATCCAAATGTTTCCTGCATCATTTCTGCTCTGCAGGGGCTGGTCAAGTGCATGCTGATTCTCAAAGACGATTTTTCATGTTTCTTGCAGCAGTTGAGGAGGGAAGGCTCCATGGAGTTTAGTTGATTACCCTATGGGGTCGTGAGCCTTGTCTGCCTCCTTCTAATACACCTTACTCAATGGAATTTTGCCTTGAGCTCTATGTATAGCATTGCATCTTTAAGTTTTATTTTCCGACATCCCTTTAGCATCACAAAAACTCTTTAGGAGACATGGCACCCTCTGCACCCCCCTCCGCCTTGGTTGCAGGTTGCGCCCCTCAGGCGTGTTGTGGTGTTTTCGTGGTGTTCCTGCCCTGTAAGTTCCTCCTCCAGCCTTGGTTGGTAGCTCTTTATGTTATCTCTGGTTTCATAGAGAACAAATGTTTAGTTATATTTCTTTTTTTTTTTCTTCAGATTTTAACTTGATTTGTGACCATGCCCCCCCACCAGAAGGCCCAGGGGTGTGAGGCTGGAAGGCCGTGGTGGATGAGGAAGATCTGGGATGGCGCTAGTCAAACAAGCGGACAGGGGCGGTAGTCTGGTTATTCAGGATAAAACAACCGATGGTGATACTTATCAGAAACTTAGTGTAGACCCTTTTTTAACTTATCAAACTGAACTAGTAACCCTTGTGGACACTGCCTTCAACAAGAGGGAGAAGTCTTTTCTGCTGCTTAAAATATCGAGTACTCCTCACTTTTACCATCTCCCTAAAGTACATAAATCTTTAGCGGATTCACCTGGTCGACCGATTGTTGCGAGTATTAATAGTCTTACCAGTGGTCTCTCTACCTACATTGACCATAAATTGCAGCCCATAGTCTGTGATTTACCATCTTACATCAGAGACTCCAGTGACATCATCGAGACCCTCCAAAACTATTCTTGGGAAGAGGGTACGCATGGGCTTCACTTGACGTCACCTCCCTATACACTTCTATACCCCATGATAATCGGACTGGCAGCTGTACAATACTTTTTAAGCAAAAACAACGATATGAACTCTCTTCAATCTGAGTTCATCACTAGGGGCATTGAGTTCTGTCTTAAACATATATTTTTTTTTGGCGACCAGTTCTTTGTACAGAAAAGGGGCACAGCGATGGGGGCTAATTTTGCCCCCGTATATGCGAATCTGACTATGGGTTATTGGGAAACACTACAAATTTGGAACAACCCCTTTTTGGAGCACATCGTCTTTTATGGGCGGTATATTGACGATGTCGTCCTTATCTGGAGTGGTGGTCCTGACATGTTCTCCTTTTTGTAGATCACTGCAATAGCAACAAGCTGGGTCTCACTTTTACGCATGTTTTGGATTATGAAAATTAAATTTTTCTTGATTTAGTTCTGTCCCATGACCAGAAGGCTATTACAACGAGCAATCATACCAAACCTACAAGTGGCAACTCCTATTTGCATTTCAATAGTTGTCACCACCCTTCGTGGAAAACTAATATCCCTTATGGACAGTTTAACAGGTTACGGAGGAACTGTACGAAAACCCAGGACTACATGTCCCAGGGTCTAGCCATGAAGTCTAAATTTAATGAGAAAGGATACCCCTATGAGCGAATAGACAATGCCTTCAGTTTAAATATCAATGCAAAACCCAAAAAGACTAAAAGACTCCAGGGAGGAAGTAGGTAATTCTATCAGATTTACTTCCACGTTCAATACCAAATATAAAAATATCTCCAGCATCAATAAACATTTCAATATTCTTCGTTTAGATCATTACCTACTGCCTAAACCTCAAATTACGTTTAGAAGGTCCCGTGCTATTCGCAATATTATTGCCCCCAGTAAAATAGTCAAGTCCAGCACCACAAGACCACTGGACATTTGGGCATATTTTAATAAGAAGACAGGTATTTTTAGGTGCTGCAAGAAAGGTTGTTTAACATGCCAATCTATTCTCAAAGGCGGCACCAATATCATTAAAACCAAGGACCATACGTTCCATATCCAACAATTTCTTACTTGTTCTACTGAGTACATTGTATATGTATTACGTTGCCCTTGCAATCTGATATATGTAGGACGGACGATCCGTACCCTACGCATACGTGTAGGTGAACACCGACGCCTTCATCAAAAAAGGCTGCGACAAACATAGCGTCCCAAGACATTTTCTGTATGCCCATAACAAAGATTTCAAGGCCCTTGAGGTACTGGCCATAGAGTCTATTCCAACAGGGACCCCAACCGATAACGAAAGATTTTCCCTCCTTTGCAAGAGGGAAACTTTCTGGATATATCAGTTCGGATCCTTGACGCCAGGTGGCCTGAACGAGGAGCTTGATATTTTAAGTATCACTAACTAACCTTATATACATTAAGGGCCAGATTCTCAGCTGATATACGACGGTGTATCTCAGATACACCGTCGTATCGCAGTTTTTTTCAATGGGTATCTATGCGAGTGATTCTTAGAAACACTTACGCGTAGATACACTAAAGATCTGACAGGTGTAAAGCAATTACACCGTCGGATCGTAGATGTCATGACAACGCTGGCCGCTAGGTGGCCTTTACGTTGTTTTCTCATTTGCCTATGCAAATGAGCCTAATACGCCGATTCCCGAACATTTTTGCGACGCAGGTTGCGTACGCATAAGGTTACCCCTGCTATATGAGGGGTATGTTTCCGAAGTTCCGTCGTATACCATGTTAAGTATGGCTTCGGGTCAGCGTCGTCTTTTTCCGTCGTTTTACCAAGTCGTTCGCGAATAGGGCATTGCGTAAGTGACGATCACGTCGTTTTGACGTCGGTTTCAACAACGCTTTCCGACGTGAGCTGGAGCATGCGCACTGGGCTTTTTTCCCGGCCGGCGCATGGGCACTTCGTTTGACGCGGGGGCGCGCTTAGTTTAAATACAGCACGCCCCCTCCTTCACTATTTGAAATTACGCGGCCTTGCGACGCCGCATTTACGCTACGCCGCCGAAAATTACGGAGCAAGTGCTTTGAGAAAACGGCACTTGCTCCAGTAATTTGCGTAGGCGTAGTGTAAATGCGATACGGTACGCTACACTACGCCGCCAGATACGCCGTTTTTTGAGAATCTGGCCCCACGTGTCGCTTTGTTTAATATGCCCTAGGCAGTTCTATTCATTTATTCATTTCATGCGCACACGAGTGAGCGCACTGTTATGCGCGACCAATGTCTACACATACATGCACATATTTTTATCTTTATTCTTATTTTTATTACATTTTTTAATTTTTATTATTTTTTTTTATTTTTTTTTACATTTTTTGTATATATATTTTTTTTTTATTAATATTTTTATTAGTGTCTTATTTTTTTCCCATTTCATTTTTGTCCTTTTTTATTATATTTTATTTATTCATTTTCTGTATATATGTATTTTGGTGCAATTCTGTTTGTTTGTTATTGCAGATAATCATCTTTTTTACTATGCCTTGCCTTATTGTTAAAAAAAATAAAAATAAATTTAATGATGGAAGGGGTTTAACTTAGAAATCACTCCCCTTCCCTCATTGTCCAATCAAAATGTTACTGTGCTTTTATTAGCATGGTGATGATGCCGTACCGTGACTTTGACAAAGCGTCAGGGACGCGAAACATGTCAGTCACGGCTCATCCCTATCATCTTTGATGCCCACAGAAGTTCTGAATAGCTCTTTTCACCACCTATAGACATCCTGTCATTATTCACAGTGACGCCTGTGCATGCCTCCACATTGCCTGGAATCCGTATCTCTGATTGGCCTGTAGTGTCACATGATCGTAGGAGATCGGCGTCCGGACACCGCATCCAGGGCCGGATTCCAGACAAGGCCAACAAGGCCAGGCCTCGGGGCGGCAGTGGGTGCAGGGGCGGCACTGTGGCTGAGAGGAGAGGACAGTTTCACCACTTTCATTTGGTTTTGGGAGTTCCCCCCTGTCATGTCAATGCAATTTTCAGCAGCAGCAGCCCCCTGCTTCTCAGTGTCCTGCCGAAAAAGTCCCCCAGTGGATAATTTCCCCCCTGTACTGCACAGGCGGGGGCGGCATTGAAGGACCCGGCCTTGGGGCGGCAAAGGGAGTAAATCCGGGCCTGACCGCATCCTCCCTCCCTTTCTGAGACGCTGTGGGTCTCCCGCCCCTCATTGCCTGGGCTGATGCAGCCGCGTCATATCTACAATAGCGTCGTGTCTGGGCGCTACATCGCGGCCGCGAGAGGGATCCCACTCCCATTGGCTCACCTCAGTCATCTGGTCTCCCCCACACTTCCCTAACATCTTCATCCCTGCAACATTGCGGCGGTGTTGACGGTTCCTTGTAAGTAATCACCTCTCATGTACATGGGTGTGCGCAGCCCATTGCATTAGGGTGTGCGCAGCCCATTGCATTAGGGTGTGCACCCCAAAGCTCAAACACGTATTCCTTTCTCTACAGCCTCAGCTGCACGGGGTAGTGAATGAATGTGAAGTGCTCTGTGTTGAGTGGCTTCCTGTTCATTCACCAACTGAAGCATAGTAAACTATGTATACTATGCTAAGTTTACTATGCTACAGTTATGAATAGACACAGTGAGCAAGTGTCCATTTAGAAAAGGAAGGGGCCAGTAAATGTTATATTTACTAGCCCCTTCCTCCAATTTCCATCCTAAAATACCCACAGCAGCCAGGGGAGAGGAGGGAAGCCAGAAGCACTGCAGGGCAGGGGAGGAAGCCCCCGGGCAGTAGGGGGAATCGGTGCCACACAGTGATTAGGGTGTGCCCTGGCACACCCCCTGCGCACGCCTATGCTCCTGTACTACCTATTTTATCTACGGACTGCCTTACAGCTTCCCTGTATGGATTTGTGAGAGCCTTATTGTGGAGGTATTGTACATTTTCCTTCATTACAGTTAGCCCACCGGTTGGAAGTGCACTCGGCTATTCCTTCACAGCGCGACTTTTGTAATTTAATCATTCCATCATTGGAGCACCTCTGTGGACTCACTGTGGACTGTGATTAGATTTTATCTACTTTTATATTCAGTCTATGTTTATCTTTTTGTTTTTTATGCTCATTGAGACTATAAAGTGACAATATCAATTTACCTACTGTGCGCTGTATTTTTGTTTGTTTATTACAAATACAAAACAATGCGCAGTTTGCTCTATCAATAAAATCAGAAATCGAAAAAACTACAAACTGTGGGCCAGATTCACGTACATCGGCGCATTTTTTGACTGGCGTAGCGCACCTCCTTTACGTTAGACTGCCGCAATGTAGAGGCGCAATCACCGTATTCTCGATTGATTTGCGCAGAAAATAGCGCCTGTGCAACGTAATTTCAGAGGCGTAAGGCGGAGTAATTCAAATTGGGAAGGACGTGGGCGTGTTACATTGAAATGAGCCGTGACCCCATGCAAATGAAGGGCCGGTCGGCTCGCGCATGCGCGCATAAAGCAGACCATGGTCAGCACCTCTGTGCGCATGCTCACAACTCGTGAACGGCGCAATCAGTGAAATTGGAAGTGGACCCGGGCAACTTAGTGAACTACGCAGACAGCATGAATAGACAGAGACAAACGCACTTCCTTTGCAAAAGTACATCCCTTTGTATCCCTCCCTATACAGCAAGGTGCTATTGTTCTGTTTGTTGCGTTGTGACTTGTCTTTGTGATATTTGTGGACCGTGTGATCTTGTGTTTGGTAGAAGATATTTGAAAGTGTTTTTTGGTGACTGCTTGTGAGACTTTTTGGTTGATAGATTTTTGTTTGTTTGTTTTCTTGCTTGATTTTTGCTGCTTGTTTTTGTGAGTGATTTTTCCTGCTTGTTTTTGTGAGTGATTTTTCCTGCTTGTTTTTGTGAGTGATTTTTGTTGATTGTTTGGGAGAGAGTTTTTGTATGAGTATGACTGAGAGGAAGAGGAAGTAAAATTTAACTTTGGGGGAGAAACAAATTCTTGCCCGTGCCATTACCCAATATGAGCGTTTCCTCCACGGCCCGGAGAGTGCCAACACCCCCCCGGTGAGAGGAGAGAGATCTTGCAGAACATTACTGACGAGGTGAATGCATCGGGGGGAGACCCGGACACAGTCGGGGATTGAAAAGAAGATCAATGACCTCCGGCGTCTGGTCAGAAAGAAGCTGGCCAAAATGGAAGCCCATGCCAGGGCCACAGGAGGGGGCCCACCATGCCAGGTTCGGCTGACAGCTGAGGAGCGTGCGGTGGCCCACACCTTTCATATACAACAGGTGGAGGGCCTGCCTGGCTATGACTCCAGTCATGAAGGTGTGATGCCAGGTAAGTTTTTTTTGCCCTATCAAATGTGTAGCATGTGTGTATGGGGGGGGGGGTTAAAGGGAATATGTGGCAAGTGTGTGGATCCTCCAACCTGTGAATGTTTTGTGTCATCCACAGATGAGCAGGAGGGTGCTGGGCCATCTGGGCTGACCGCACCATCCCAGCCTGATGAGGACCCCCCGACAAGGCCGGAGTCCTCGGAGGAGGTTGAGGAGGAGGAGGAGGAGGAGGAGGAGGATGTCATGTCAGCCAGTGGATTATTATTTTTGGAGGAGTCTTACTCTCTGGCTGGCAGCAGCCAGCCCTCCATAAGGGCTAGCCCCTCCCACTCCTACCCCAACAGGGCTCCTCTCCCAAGGGCCTCCCCTTCTCCTCAGCCACAAGCCTCAGCTGGAGGCAGGAAGTCGTCCCAGAAGACCAGGGGGTGGCCGAGCTTCTGCCCGCCAATCTGAGAAGGGACCAGGCCCTTCAGACCCGCCATCTGGGACAGGTCAGCCAGACTTTGGGGCGGATGGAGGAGAGCCTGTCCTCCATCAAGGATACGCTGGGTAACTTGGACTGCCACTCTCGGGCTCTTACAAACTGCCTAAACGTACTGCAGACTACTACAGCAGACGTTGGGCAGGATGTGAGGGCCCTCACCCAGGCTATCCAGACCAACATGGCAACACTAGGTGCTGGCCTGAACAGAATTGCAGTGGCCTTGGAGGGCAGGCCGCCAGGTTGGCAGAGACCAGGGGCTGCTCCTCCTTTCCCGTATTACCCCCCCTCCCCCTGAGTCTCCCCTGAGGAGCCGGGGCCGTGGCCGTGGGTGCCCCAGGCGTGGGTCACGCCAGCGGCATTAATTTGGTTTCCCCCCTTTTTTTTTGGACTTTTTTTTGGGGGGGGGGGGGGGGTTGTTGCTGGAAATTTTTTGTTTTGTGCTGGACAATTTTTTTTTTTTGTGTTGTGAATTATTTCGAAATGTGGGGGTGACATTCCTGCCGGAAAAGGGGTGTCACCCTCATTTGTGGTGGAGAAGGGTTCCCCAGGACCAGGGTGAAGTGATCCCCAGGTCCGTGTGAATGGTGTATGAATGTACAGTTACATAATTGGAGCCGTGGCGTGGCGTTGCTGCTCACAAGTCCTGCATGGTGGGCTTGTGCTAATCCAATTTAATGAGGATGTGGGGTGTGTGTGCTAGGGACCACAGTGGTGTGCATGCATGCATTCTCATTGTGCCATGATTAATGTGTGTGTTTAACGTGCAAAGATGCCCAATGTGAGCTGTCTCCTGGCTGCTCTTCCCTCAGAAGACGGGGTAGCCTCGGTTAGGGGGGGATTGTCTGGTTCAGGGGTCTGGTCATCACTTATGTCAATCTGCAGGCCCTTTCTCACTGCAAAGTTGTGCAGCAGGCAACAGGCACCAATGATCTGGCACACGAAGTTTGGGGAATACAAGAGGGTACCCCCAGACTTATCCAGGCATCGGAAACGTGACTTCAGGAGGCCAAAGGTGCGCTCCACCACTGCTCGGGTTTGGGCATGGGCTTCATTGTATCTTTCCTCTCCTGGGGTTTGGGGGTTCCGGATAGGAGTCATGAGATGGGGTCCCAGTGGATATGCAGAGTCACCTGTAAGGGAAAAGACAGGAGGATGTTAGTCATGCATGTGCCCCTTGTGATGTGTGCATCATGGGGGGGGGGGGGAGACAGTCATGCCTGCCACCCATGTCACTCACCAACCAGCCAGGTGTCCCCATACACGTTCTGTTCGAATTCCATTGGGATGGGGCTCTGATTGTATATGTAGCTGTCATGGCTGGACCCTGGGTGTTTGGCACGGACGTGCCATATGAGGCCTTGGGCATCGACTATCACCTGTACGTTGATGGAATGCCAATGCTTCCGATTGCGGTATATGTGCTCTGTCTCATGGGGGGGCTGGAGTGCCACATGTGTGCAATCAATGGCCCCCACGGTGCGTGGGAATCTGGCAATTCTGTAGAAATCTGTCATTGCCTTCAGCCGCAGGTCCTCAGTGGTGGGTCTGATGATTTGGTTGGCCATGTGTCTGAGGATTGCAGGGACAACCTGGTGCACACATCTGCTCATGGAGGATTGTGACATCCCAGCCACCACTCCACTTGTTCTTTGAAAAGAGCCACTGACAAGATAATGGAGTGTTGCCAGGACCTTGACCAGTGGCTGCACTGCATGTGAGCGGTGTTTTGGGCTGGTGATGTCCTCCTGCAAGGTTGTGGTTAATTCCATGATGGCAGCAGGGGTGAATCTGAAGATGCGATACACCTCACAATCACTCATGCCAAAGAAGTCTATGCGGGTGCGGTATATCCTCTCCCGTGCCCTCCTCCTTCTTTGCTCCTCTAAAGTCAGTAGTATAGCTATGAGCATGGATGCCCCTGGCATGTTGGCATAAAGTTTGTTGTCCAGCAAGTGTGACTGCTCAGCTCCTCACTAACAGTGTTGCTTTAGCTGACATGTAGACGAATTGTCTAATTTTATTCCACCTTTTATATGGTCTAATTTTAGACAGACCGTGCAGCTGTTGCACACAGCGCGTAGCCTGCGCTGCACCAACGTTCTTTTGTGGATCCCCGTAACTCCCTCATTTGCATATTGGAATAGCAAATCAATGGTGTGTCTAGCGCAGTTTTGCGCGGACGGATAAGCCGGTGTATCGAAATTACGCTGGTCCAAAAAAAGTAGATTTCTTGCGTATCTCGTTTTGGGGAAGCGGCGCATCGAAACGTATGCGCAAATTTAGACTTACGCCGCGCATCTCGTGTAACGCTGGCATAATGGCTCTGTGAATCTGGCCCTTTGTGTCCAATAGCACTTCACAGACTTGCGACATTAAAAGTTTTATTACATGTTCGACCACCCATGTTGTCTACCTTTTAATTTGTCCGTGTGGGCTCCAATACATTGGACGTACCATTACATGTTAGACTCAATGAACACAAACAATTGCAGAAAAGGTTACAAGGAACATTCTGTATCTAGACACTATAGGGAGGTACACCATAGCGACCCGACAGGGACCTTCTTTATAGCGATCGATAAACTTCAATGTCACTGGAAAGGAGGTTCGAAAAAGAGAGCCATCGCCAAGATTGAAATGAGTTGGATCTATAGAGTTAAGTTTCTAAAATCGTTAGGCCTGAACGTAGACATTGAGATTAATGCCTTTGACAACTCCGGAAGAAGGAAGTGCCGGTTTGTAGGCTTACGCCCACAGTTAAAATGGAACAAAAAACGGAAGGAAGAATATAAGTTATTATTTAACACGGGATGGCAGCGGAGCGGGCGTGGGAGACAGAAAACGTGAGTTAAGCAAACTAGTAGCATTAAAGGTGCGATAAAAAAACGAAACAGAAAAGCTGAAGTGCATGAGAGAGAGGGGGTAAACATCCTGAAGGAAGACGTGGAGGACAAAAAAGTCCAAACATACAGAAATATACAGCTTTTGTGACTGGTTGCTGGACTGGTTAGTGGGATGTTTCTTTAAAAAAAGGATACATTTATCAGATATGAGTAACATTTCCAAAAAAGAAGAGGCTAGGTCAGAAGACGACATCTGACAACATTGAGACTTGCGTTAAAAAAAAAAAAACGATTTCCTTTTTTTGTGTTACATTTTTTTTTTTCTTTGTGACTGAATTTTTTTGCGGAAACATCGGACACGTTTTTGACCAATTTTGGGGACCATTCACATTGATCTAAATGTGACTGGCAGGGAAGGGGTTAAATGTGTACCCTGGGAGTAAATTAGAACTGTGAAGGGAGGTGGACTGTCTGGAAGGGGTGACCGAGCTGTGTCCAGATGTACAAGGGACACAGATCGGTCTCCTCTCCCTGAGAGGACATAGATTTGTGTGTTTACACACAGATGCACGTCCTTGTCTCTGTTACAGCCGATTGCGCGTACCTGTACAACCGCGGGTGCTAGTTCGCGCATTTAGCGTCCGGTTATGCGCATATGCCGTACGAAAATGGCCCAGGTACACAGGTTTCTTTTGGAGGCGCTCGCGCGCCCCCCCCAGTGACCAAAAGAACTAAGGACGACAATGGATGTCCTCCCAGCATTGTAGAGCCACCTTGTGGTTAGACTATCATTTCACACATGTTTTCTCATTGGGTGGGCACCATACAGGAAGAAACACGCACCTTTTACAGGAAGCTGCAAGTCCTGCTGGGTATTTTCTGCCAACATGCCTAGGGCCCTGTTATCTAGATCTGAGATGCTGCTCATTTGCAAAGTAAGTTTATTTTTTTTTGCCAATTCAATTATGCACATGGGCGCGCGTGCGTGCATATGTGTATATATATATATAGCCAGATTCAGGTAGATGCGCGCATCTTTTCGCCAGCGTAGCACAACGCATATACGCTGCGCTGACGCAAACTAGCGAGTGAAGTACAGCATTCACCAAGCGCATGGCCGTTACTTTGCGACGGAGTAACGAAGATGCGTTGGCGCAACCCGACGCAAGTGGAAGTGGGTGTGATCATATGTAAATGATGGGCGGAGCCCAGCGCAGAGTCTTACGTTCAGCGGAGCATGCGCAGTGAGTGAGGCTTCACTCGGCCCCCTGTGCGCATGCTCACAACTTCCGTCGGCACCACTTCACGGGAAACGTCAGCGCAATGTGTTCCGTTGCGCGTATATAAGCGCAAGCGGAAGCGCCATTCCGGCGCAAAAGTATTTCCGTTTCCCCCCACCCCAGGGTAGTTACTTTTGCACTGTGATGGCTGCTCCCGCTCCCCCCAAAGAGAGGAGGAACCTCAATTTCAACTCCCAGGAGGTGTCTGTTATCATCTCGGCTATGGAGACTTTTAATGAGTTCCTCTACGACAAAAAAAGGTCGGAAGACCAGCCGGGAGAGGAAGCAGGGCATCCTGGAGACCATTGCTGGCAGGGTGAATGTTTTGGGGTACTCCACCCGGACTGCTGGGGATATTCAAAAAAAAATGACCTGCGGCGCAAGGTCCGTGGCAAGGTGGCCACCATCAGGAGGCATGAGAGGGGCACGGGTGGTGGACCCCCATGTGCGGTCAGCCTGACCACGGGGGAGGAGGTGGTCGCCCGCTGCCTGGACAGGGAGCAGTTGGAGGGGGTCCCTGGATATGACTCCATGGAGGAAGGCTCCAGGACAGGTAAGTGATTTTTACCCCCTTTTTGGTGTGTTGCATATGGGGGGGGGAGGGTACATGTGCCAAGTGTGTGGGACCACCCAACATGTGTCTGCTTTGTGTCATCCACAGATGACGGAGCTGGGCCATCATCTGTTGGCGGCCAGTCCACCCCATCCCCCCAACGGCATCCTGTGCCCGAGCCCATGGGTGGTGAAGAGACCGAGGTGGAGGAGAGTGCCCACACCTCATCTGCAGAGGTGGTTGAGGAGCAGCCTGTTGTGGCAGAGCAGGACATCATTTTATTTTTGGAAGAGTCCTCTTCTGCAGGGCCCTCTCAGATCCCCTCCCCCATCATAGGAAGCCCCTCAAGGGCGACTCCATCCCCCTGGGGACAACCATCTACTGGCCCCAGGAAGGCCACCTGTAAGACCAGGGGGGTGTCTGATCTGGTCCAGGACCAGGTGGCGAGGGATCACGCCAGGCAGACGCAGCAAATGGGGGACGTAGTTGGGCACCTGGACAGAGTGGCTGACAACCTGTGCTCCGTGGCCCAGATATCCAATGCAGTGCAGGATGTCAGCTGCAACTGCGCTGCAGTGGTGACCACTCTGGGGGAGGTGCAGGGAGATATAAGGCACCTCACTGCAGCAGTCCAGGCAAACACTGCTGCCATCCGGGACCAGGGGAGGCAGAGTCGGCGGGCCCAACAATACCAGGTCACCCGGCAGCTCAGGATGCAGGCCCAGACCAACTCGTACCTCGGCCGGATTGCCGTGGCCTTGGAGAGCATGCAGGCCACACCTGCCAGGAGTGGCCCACCCGGGGATCAGCCACCTCCAGATGCCCCCCCCCACCCCCACCCACTCCATCCAGGCAGCTGAGGAGCCAGAGAGGGGCCACCAGAAGGAGCCCCCGGCATCCCAGATGATTTGTTTGTTTTTTTGTTTTTTTTTAATGCTCAGGACATGAGATTTTTGATTTATTCTTAATGCTCAGGTTATGTTTTTTTTTTATTTGTGATTATGCTCAGGATATGAGATATTTTAGTTTTTGATACTGCACACGTTGCAGTGTGAATGGTGTGTGAATGTGAGGGGGTGGCACTCCTGCCAGTAAGGGGTGTCACCCTCGGCCGTGGTGGTGAAGTTAACCCCACGGCTGTGTGAATGACGTGTGAAAGGTGTATGAATGGACAGTGACATCATTAGGGCCTTGACGCTGGCGTTGCTGCTCCCAAGTCCTACATGCTGGACTTGGGCTAATCCAATGCGATGTACATGTGGTGTGTGTGTGATCTAGGGACATCAGTGGTATACATGCGTGCATTGTCCGTGTGATCAATGTTTTGGTTTAGTGTCCAAAGATGCCTACGGCGAGGACCCTCCTGGCTGCTCTTCCATCAGCTGAATGGGTCTCCTCTGGCAGGGGGGGGGGGGCAGAATGCAACATGCACCGATTATCTGACACACGAAGGTAGGGGAATACAATAGGGCCCCCCCAGACTTATCCAGGCAGCAGAAACGGGACTTCAGGAGCCCAAATGTTTGCTCCACCACTGCACGGGTTTTGATGTGTGCTTCATTGTATCTTCTCTCTCCTCTGGTTTGTGGGTTTCGGAAAGGAGTCATTAGATGGGGTCCCAGTGCATATGCAGAGTCACCTGTAAGGGAAAAGACAGGAGGATGTTAGTCATGCATGTGCCACTTGTGATGTGTGCATCATGGGAGGGGATAGTCATGCCTGCCACCCATGTCACTCACCAACCAGCCAGCTGTCCCCATACATGTTCTGTTCGAATTCTGCTGGGATGGGGCTCTGATTGTATATGAAGCTGTCATGGCTGGATCCGGGGTGTTTGGCACGGACGTACCATATGAGGCGTTGGGCATCGGCTATCACCTGTACGTTGATGGAATGCCAATGCTTCTGATTGCGGTATATGTGCTCTGTGGCACTGGGGGGCTGAAGGGCCACATGTGTGCAATCAATGGCCCCCACAGTGCGTGGGAATCTGGCAATGCTGTAGAAATCTGTCATTGCCTTCAGCCGCAGCTCCTCAGTGGTGGGTCTGATGAACTGGTTGGACATGCGTCTGAGGATTGCAGGGACAACCTGGTGCACACATCTGCTTATGGAGGATTGTGACATCCCAGCCACCACTCCACTTGTATGCTGAAATGATCCACTTGCAAGGAAATGGAGTGTTGCCAGTACCTTCACCAGTGGCTGCACTGCTTGTGAGCGGTGTGTCTTGCTGGTGATGTCATCCTGCAGGGTTGTGGTTAGTTCAAGTATTGCATCAGGGCTGAATCTGAAGAGGCGATACACCTCCTCCTCCCCCATGCCAAAGAGGTTCATACGAGTGCGGTATATCCTCTCACGTGCCCGCCTCCTCCGTACCGGGGGACCCAGTACTAGTGCTAGGACCACGACTGCCCCTGGCATGTTGGCACACAGAGGTGTTGTCCTTGCACGTGTGGTTGTTCAGCTTGCTAGTTTCGTCGGTAACGCTGCTGCTGTAGCTGCTCTCCTGCTGACCTGAGGCCGTCTGGAGTAAAGATAAAGCAGCCATTTGTAGAAATAACTTTGCGCCGGACGGACGAGATACGCACGGCGCATGTAGCCAGCGTATGGTGCTAATCCGTTCGCGAATCGGGAAATCTCCCTCATTTGCATATTTGCATGGCACATCAATAGGCGCGACGGATGCGACGAGCGAAAATATGCGCTAACGATACTCTGGCGAGGGAAAGTTAAGCCGATCGGAAATGGCCCGTTTTCTGGCGCATCTAGGTTGGTGGGTACGGCCGCGGAGATACAACGGCGCATCTTGACAGTTATGCGGCGCATATCGAAATACTCCAGCACAAGTCTTGCTGAATCTGGCCCATAATGTTTAGGCCTAAAAACACACCCACATCTACTTGTTCCAAATTTTAGATCAGGTCTCACACACACACACATCGGGACCGATACTGAGTATTTGCGGGAGTACTTGTACTCCCGCAAATACCCCCGATACCTGAATACTTGTTCCCCCAAGACCCCCGCGCTGCCACCGCCGCAATGAAAGCCGCCATTGCATCGAAAGCCGCCGCCGCATGGGTTAAACAGCATGCGGGAAAATCACAGCTTTCATTAGAATAGCTGTAGTATTCCCGCTGCGTATAGACACTCCCTCTTGCTCGGGATTGGATGGGTGATCGTGATCTGTCCAATCCCGAGGGAGGGGGAGTGTCTATACGCGCAGGGAAAACAGCTATTCAAAATGAAAGCTGTGACGTTCCCCGTGCGGCGGCGGCTAGGTATGGGGGACATGGCTGGAGGGACATGGCTGCGTAGGAATTGGCTGCATATGTGGGGGACATGGCTGCATATGTGGGTGGACATGGCTGCATTTGGGGACATTTTAAAAAAGTATCGGTATTCGGTATTGGCGAGTACTTGAAAAAAGTATCGGTACTTGTACTCGGTCCTAAGAAAGTGGTATCTGGACAACCCATATATATATATATATATATATATATATATATATATATATATATATATATATATATATATATATATATATATATATATATATATATATATATATAAAAAAATCCCAAGTGTTTATGAGCCTTTCATAGGATTTCCAAGTCTCTCCGGCGCCCCACCCCCACACTTCTGGACACAAGTGGTATTGCATGCATGCAATAGAAGTCAATGTGGAACCATTTTTCAACATTTACATGGATTTTGATGGGGTAAACACGCTTTGGTAGGTGTTTGCTTTGGATTCCAAGCATTCTCCTGCAATGAATTCTGCACGTAATCCAAGGTTGCAATGTAAAACGCAAAAGGCATTTTCTAATTATTCCTTGCATTTCACACTTGGATCTGTAGTGACGTTGCCTCTAATGTCTAAACCCCTGGCTCCTGTTTCCAAATACTAGAAATTGCACATTATGCGAGGTGCGACTTTTTGGATCCGCTGTGTCTATATATACACACACATACATACATACACACACACATACACACGTACATATGTGTAGGTATGGATAGTGAACAAAAGCAAGATTGTGCTCTAGGTTTGGGTTTGTCTTGTTTGCCATTTTGGAAATTCTGGTCTTGTGTTGCAATTTGAACTTCTTCCCTTTTTGTTCCCCCCCCACAGTTATTCCTACTAAAGTAAGTGCGCTAATAACATATAATAAGACACAATCCAATGTGCTACATATATACTGAAGTCCATAGACATAAACTAGAAAGTAATGTCCATAAATAGTGTTGCCAACAATCACCATACAGTGTGTAATAGTGTATTGTTATAAAGTCCCATTGGTGCAATAGTTGCTGAAAACTTAAAATTCTTCCAAAATCTTGAATGCGTGTATAGAAACTTCCACCACACTCTAATGATTTCACCCAAAAGTGCTCAATAGGTATATGCGCTTACCAGAAACACCTGACTTCTCTAATTAAAAAGAAAGTCTGCCTAACTGTATCATGTAACTAGTCACATGATACGCCTAATATCCGGTCATCTGGTTGTCGGAGTCGAACGCACGCCGCTACATGCTGCTGCGAGGCAGCGTAGCTGCGATTGAAGCGGAACAGACCACCTTGACTTACAAGCGAGCAGCCTTGATGTCGGGTCTGGCATCCTTTTAATGTAAGAGGCCATTTGGCTATTTTTATGTTCCTATTTTTAATAAATTAAGCAGTATTATGCTATGGATTATTTTTTTTCTCATATTTATGTCACCGTATCCAATCTGGGATTGAGAACATCAGCTATCCTGGTATCACCGATGTGTTTGCAGTCACAATACTGCTAAGGCTGTTTCTGACTTTCTTTTTAATTAGAGAAGTCAGGTGTTTCTGGTAAGCGCATATACCTATTGAGCACTTTTGGGTGAAATCATTAGAGTGTGGTGGAAGTTTCTATACACGCATTCAAGATTTTGGAAGAATTTTAAGTTTTCAGCAACTATTGCACCAATGGGACTTTATAACAATACACTATTACACACTGTATGGTGATTGTTGGCAACACTATTTATGGACATTACTTTCTAGTTTATGTCTATGGACTTCAGTATATATGTAGCACATTGGATTGTGTCTTATTATATGTTATTAGCGCACTTATTTTTGTATATTACTTGACAATTTTTATTTTGTTTACCAAGTAGCAGCTTTATCGTTTTATATATATTTTGTTTGGCGCGGAACATTTTCCTTTATTCCATTATTCCTACTAAAGGGCTATGACGATAGGCGGTCCAATGCTGCCAAGCGGGGGATTATACGGGTAGTCCGCAATCGACTGCGGCAAAAATTTCAAACACGGCCAACAGTGATGCAGATGCAGCACTGTTGGTCGGACCTGAAGAGGCGGAGGGAGCAATTCCTCTGCTTTGTGTGTTCGAGAATTTTGGTAAATCAATATACTGTAAAGTTGATTACAAATGATCTTTGTCAGGAAGTCTGGTGTAGTAACTTTGCAGGTGAATTTGTGTTGTGGATTTGGAGTAAGGGATGTGTTTTATACCCTGGGTGTGTCAGTTGAAGATCTTTTTTGTTTTTCTCTTGTCCTAGCCACATCCGATGGCAGACTACCCGTGGTCACTTTGACCATATCCCCCACAGGCAGGCAGACCGTTTGCCTGAGCTATGTACTTGGAGGAGCCACATATCAGCGGCTGCAAAATAATTCATGGTAAGCACTATTTAATCAGCCTGGTGTGTTTTGATCTATATTTCGGTCTATCTTGATGTATAGTATAAATATCTCATCTCTTACAGGAGCAAGGTGACCAGGAGCAGGCCTCAACTCCCTATAAGTTGCTTGCACTAGATTGCATTTGTATGTTGGGTTTTGGTGTTTTGTTAGGGAGGGATTTGGCATGCATTCTCAGCCTTGATGTCCCAAATCAGGATGGGCTTGGTCATGAGTGTTGGCCAAAGATTTGATCCCTTTTATTGTCGCACACCAATTATCTATTTTCTCCCTAAATTACATAAAGATTCTGCGCGACCTCCTGGTCGACCAATTGTTAACGGGATAGACTCTGTCACCTCCAGACTGGGCCAATATTTGGACCATTTTCTCCAACCGCTAGTGTCCAAAATGGAGGCCTACCTACAAGACACAAAGCAGGTCATACAGATTCTTGACACTCTAACATGTACTCATGAGACTATTTTAGTGACTGCAGATGTTGGTTCCCTTTATACCATCATTGACCACGAAGCAGCTATAGCCTCGACCATTTGGGCCCTGAAAAGCACAGATTTTAACAGTCAACATATCCAGTTTATTTTGGAAGGTTTAAATTTCTGCTTAATGAACAACTATTTTTGGTATAATAAGAACTTTTATTTGCAGCAACGAGGAGTTGCTATGGGCGCTCGTTTCGCTCCCAGTGTGGCCAATTGGTTTATGGCCCACTGGGAGGAAGAAACAGTGTTCAAAAATCGTCCCCCTCAGCTTCTATGTTACAAAAGGTACATAGACGATCTGATTATGGTCTGGGAGGGTGATATGATGAGCCTCCAGTGCTTTATGGATCGATTAAATGCTAACACCAAAAATATAATTCTTACCTGGACAGTATCCTGTGATAGGATTACTTTTCTGGACTTGGAGATTTTCAAAAATGATACCAAGCTACAGACTAAGAACTATTTTAAAGCTACGGACCGTAATGGTTACATACCTTTGACCAGTTGCCATCATAGGCTCTGGTTATGCAACATCCCTAGGGGCCAGTTTGTGCGATTACGCAGAAATTGTACCATCGAAGCAGATTATTTATCGCAGTCACAGATTCTTGCTGAAAGATTTGTTCAGAAAGGTTATTCTGCTTCTGATATAGATAGTGAAATTGAAAGGGTATGTTTAATGAATAGGGAGACCATTATTGCTGACAAATTACCCGTCACATCAACTACTGATGTAAACATCAATCATAAGATCCTATTGGATTTTAATATCCAACATAAAAAATTTGAACGGATAATTGTTAAACATTGGGCAGTACTCAAAAGGTGATGCTGTTCTGGGACCTGTTCTACCAGATCGACCTCAATTTGTTTACAGGAAAGCTCCAGCCTTACGGGATGTTATTGCACCTGGGGTCATTGACCCACCTGTGATCAGTGTTGTAAGTAACGGCGTTTAAATAAACGCCGTTACGTAACGATTGCCCGGCAAGGGGTAACTAGTAATCTACCTGATTACTTTTACCCCAGCGAGAGCGCCGTTGCCGTTACATTTGCTCCGTTACCTCGTTACTTACACCTCAGGGCCGGCGGGATGGCATTGACGGACCGGTTGTGATTGGGTGGGTGAGTGTCGTGACTCAGTGACTGACTGTGTCATCATCAATCATCATCACATGCAAAAAAATTATGATTGGTCGCCGGTGGGCATGTGACTCTCAGTGTGGGTGGCGCTGGCCTGGCACTGCCAGCGCCACCCACACTGAGAGAGTCACATGCCTGCCGGCGACCAATCATTAATTTTTTTGACATCGATGCATGTGATGATGATGATGAGTTGACAGACAGTCACCCACCCAATCACAGTGGCAGAAGTGGCTTCACTTGGCGCATGCGACGCGCCCCCTGGAGTCTCCCGGGTCCCGCCCGCGGCCGTCTGCAGTCTGAGACGGTCAGACCCGCGTGAGGTGTGACACTCGCGTCGTGACTTCACTCGGCAACTGACTGAGCACAGTGAGCAGCAGAGCGTGTGAGCCCGCCGACGATCACACCCGACCCGAGTGACCCATCCCCCGCGGAGGCTCCGCTCCACCACGGACCTGAGTCCGGACCAAGGCCTCAGGCCTGAGGCCTAGCCAGAGTGGAACCGAACCAGGCAGCAAGTGAAGCACTGTGGCCCTGCCAGCAGACAGGAGGAGGTGAGGTGCACCGGGCAGCACCGTAATGCGCTCAGGTGGTCAGCACTCAGCAGTTGGTCACACGGTGTCGGTGTGACACACACATACACTGGTCCTTTTTTATACTTCATGAGCAGTTGTTCAAGTTGAAAAGACTGGGGAACTGTCTGTTGCTTAGACTCCAATTTTAACTGTAGTTAAATATAGGCTTAGTGACACTGACAGTCAGATAATAATTGGAGTAATTAGAGTACTAAGCTTACTTTACTTTACAATTAAAATCAGCAGTAGCCACTAGCCAGCCAGCAAGGCATTGTCAGACAGTCACTCTCAGCTCAGGCAGTAGCACAGTGTTCATATTTTGCCACGCCTTAGGCCTGGTGTGGCAAAATATGAACTTTGTGCTAGCCTACTGGCTGACACTGTGACTGCTGCTGCTGCTTGATTGTAATTGTAAAGCTTAAGGACTCCAATTATCTGTAAGCCTGCTATATATTTATAGACAGATAATTGGAGTATTTTAAGCTTTACAATTAGGCAATGTAATTTTTTTTTTGAGGTAATATAATTCACCAATATTAACCTGTGTATCTTTCATGGATTATAGAGTTCCAGGCACAGGCAGTCACCTCACCACTCACCAGGCAACACTGTGGCCCTGCCCCTGCCCTGCGCAAGCCAGCAGACAGCAGCACGGACCGACCGACCGACTGTGGCCCCTGCGCAGCCAGCCACCAGCCAGGTCCCAGGTGAGGACGGAGCCGATTGGAACTGGGGGGGCGGCCTAGTCTAAGGCCGCCTTAGGCCTGGTGTGGCAAAATATGAACTTTGTGCTAGCCTACTGGCTGAGCTGACACTGTGGCTGCAGTGCTGCTTGATTGTAATTGTAAAGCTCAAGGACTCCAATTATCTGTCCATAAGCCTGTTATATATTTATAGACAGATAATTGGAGTATTTTAAGCTTTACAATTAGACAATGTAATTTTTTGAGGTGATATCATTCACCAATATTAACCTGTGTGTCTTTCATGAATTATAGGGTTCCAGGCAGTCACCTCACCAGACAACACTGTGGCCCTGCCCCTGCCCTGCGCAAGCCAGCAGACAGCAGCACCGACCGACCGACTGTGGTCCCTGCCCCCTGCGCAGCCACCAGCCACTCAGCCAGGTCCCAGGTGAGGAGCCGATTGGAACGGGGGGGGCGGCCTAGTCTAAGGCCGCATTAGGCCTGGCTTGTGGCGAAATATGAACTTTGTGCTACTGGCTGAGTCTGACTGATACTATACCAATAATATCATACAAACCAAACCTGGAAATCTAGAAAGGATTTTAAGGTGGACCAGTGGAGGACCAGTGGACCACATACAAAAAATAAAAAAATAAAAAAAAAGATATTGAGTACAGTGCTATGAGGCTCATGCCTTTCTTTTTCTAATGTTTGCTGCTAATTTTAATGCAAGCCTTTGTTAGAAGTTGCAGAATACTTCCATCGATAGGAAAAAATAGGATCCCAGCTGTAAAACAATGCTTAGAATATTGCGGTTTTGTCTTGTATTATATACTGCAACTTCTACCAAAGGCTTGCATTTAAATTAGCAGCAAACATTATTTAAAACAAGAGAGGCATGAGCCTCATAGTAGCACTAGCACTGTACTCAATATTTATTTTTTATTTTTTTGAATGTGGTCCACCTTTAAAATCCTTTCTAAATTTCTAGGTTTAAAAAAAAACATGCCCTGCAGTAGAAAAGTCACCCAAAGAAAAAAAGGCATATGAATGATAAACCTTAAATTCTATATCATAGTTGCCATGTATTTTAAAGAAGACACGCCCATTTTTTTTTTGCTTTTATTTAGGTGCACCCCAACCCCCCCAAAAAAAAAATACAAGAGAGGAATCAAGGAGTCAGACTCAGATCACGGTCAGGTACCACCGTACCACACTGCCAGTACCCCCACCAGTGGAGTGCCACACCACCAGCCGTCAGCAACAATGGCGACGAGCTGGGGAAGATCAAAGTTAGCATTCTCAAACTGGAAGTACCGTGACTACTTCTCCTTGATTGAAATTAAAGGCAAGAATGTTTATGTAACATGCACGCTATGCTCAGGAAAAAAGACTTTGTCCACATCTTCTTCAAGCAACTCCAATCTTTTGAAGCACCTCACATCAACACATGCTAACGTGACACTTGTTGCTGCTGCTGCTAACCCAACCCCGAATTCAGCTAGCGGAGTAGCCGGACCGTCTCTCCTAAAACAAGCAACGCTCGATTTTTCTGGTCAACATCAGGTGACCAAGCCCGAGCTGAATACATTGATTGCAAGGTATGTTGTTGAAAACATGCTCCCCCTGTCCACTGTGGTGTCTGAGTCATTCAGAGCTATCCTTTCTAAAATACCACTACGAGGAGGAGGAAAGGGGGTTGCCCCATGCCGAAACACTTTTGCTAAATTCTTGGACAGTGAATACGAAAAAATGATGATTGAGCTCAAAAAAACATTTGAGGAATTACAGTACATTGCAACTACAGCAGACATCTGGACTTGCCACAATAAAAGTTACCTGGGTGTGACAGCACATTGGATCAATCCACATAACCTGGAAAGAGAGAAAGCAGCTCTTGCCTGCAGACGGTTTAAGGGGCATCATAGTCATGACGCCATAGCAGTTGAGCTTGACAATATACACTCAACATATGGGATAACACACAAAATCACAGCAACAGTGACTGATAATGGCTCAAATTTTGTAAAAGCATTTAAAAGGTACCAGCCACTTGAGGAAAGTGATTCTGAGGAAGACGAAGATGAGGTGACCTTTACAGACATTAATGATGCTCTACATGCAAGAGGTGATGATATTGATGGTGATGTGATCACTTTGCCCCCCCACAAGAGATGTGCATCACACACACTGAACCTGATTTCATGCACAGATGTAGACAAGTGGCTGCTGTCAAAATCTGCAACAAAGGCTGTTTATAGAAGTGCTACTGCCAAATGTACTGCCCTATGGAACAAGACTAGTCGATCAGCTTTGGCTACTGAAACAGTTGATGAGTTGGTGTCAAAAAAGCTGCTTGTACCTTGTACAACACGATGGAATTCCTTCTATGATGCCCTGGCTCGAATCTGTGAAATATCCATGGTAGACCTTAACACCATTTCCTCCAAATTAGGACTGCCAGCAATAACGGAAAGGGAACAACAGTTTTTAAAGGAGTACTGTATTGCGATGAAGCCCCTTACAGTTGCCTTGGATATACTTCAGGGAGAAGAGAATTGTTTTCATGGTACACTCCTACCAACAATTGAGACATTAATGTTAAAGACAGAAGCCCTTCAAAGTGGCCTGCAAATACTGAGGGACCTTCCTGACGCCATAGTCACAGTAAGAACTTAAATTTCATATTTTATTGTTTATTAAGTGAACATTGCTGTAGTACTCATAATACTAAATACAACTGCTACTAATTATGATTATTATTTCAGTCTATCAAAACCAGATTTGCTGATGTCCTGGGAAATGAAGAGGCTATACTTGCTGCCGTAACTCTTCCAAAATTCAAGCTTCGCTGGCTGCGGTCACAGGAGTTAAAGGATAAGGCTAAGGCAAGTTTGCTGGCAGAGTGCCGAAGAATTGTCCTTGAAGAACCACAACAAGGTAACAGCACATCTACACAACAACATCACACAGATTCAGCCAAAGAGAACGATTTCTTTTCCTTTGAAGAGGATGAGGAGGAAACAACCTCTTTAGCAGAAAACCAGGTGGCAGACTATATAAGATCTTCAGCACAAAATGTTGACTCTCTGTGTGGATTTTCTCTTATCAAGAAAATTTCGCTACGTTACAATGCTGCTACTCCATCTAGCGCACCTGTTGAGAGACTGTTCAGCCTGGGCAAGCTTGTCTTCTCTCCAAAGAGGAACAGACTGTCAGACCAAAAATTTGAAAAGCTTCTCCTATTACGTTACAACCACTGGTTTAGTTAGATGATGAGAGGAGTTCAGAGTTGGATAGTGTTCTGTTTATTGTGCACTGCAGTATTATACAGTTAATTGCACTAATTAATAAAGGCGAGAGTTTCCTTTGTCTCCTATAGTCCTATTAGTATAAGAAACTAAGGAAAATCTGGCCTTTAATTAATGCAATGATTTATCTATATCTGTATAATTGTTTGAAAAGAAACAAAGGAAAATCTGGCCATTAGTACAAATCTCTGTATCTCTGTAGCTGTATATTCAGCCTACTAGTGCACAATAAACAGAAGTTTTGTTAATGTACTGATTGAATAGTTAAGATTTGGATAGTGTTCTCCAACTCTTAACTATTCAGAATCAGTACAGTAACAAAACTTCCGTTTATTGTGCACTAGTAGGCTGAATATACAGCTACAGAGATTTGCACTAATGGCCAGGTTTTTCCTTTGTTTCTTTTAACACTATTATACAGATAATCGCACTAATTAAAGGCCAGATTTTTGTTTCTTTTTACCCTTGTTTACATTTGTGTGTCTTAATTTTGCACTTGAATTCTAGTTTAAATATTTTTTTTATTTTTTATGTTTCTGTGCATACCATTCATATGATCTATGGCAGGCTGCGCCGCTGCAATCTATTGAATTGGGTTCAAATAAATACGAAATGTTCTGAAATACTGTATATAGTGTTTTTAATCTTCAATCAGTTAATATAAACATCTTTGATATTAAAGATGTTATAGAACGTAATTGTATTGTAGAATATAAAAAAAAAAATAATCAGTTACTTTTCCGAGTAACTAGTTACTTTGCCAATAAAGTAACTGAGTCACTAACTCACTTACTTTTTCGGGCAAGTAACTTGTAATTGTAACTAGTTACTTTTTTAAAGGAAGATGAACAACACTGCCTGTGATGCCTAGACCAAGGTTATTCAACTTCCTCTCGGGCTTTTATGCCTGTGGAAGATGTGCTACATGCAAACATGTAAGAAATAACATCAAGAAAAGGAAAAACTTTCAGCTCAAATGTCACCCGTACGGATTATAAGATTAAAGAGCTTGTTACTTGTGATACTGAAGGTGTCATTTACATGTTGGAGTGTGAATGTGGGTTGCAATATGTTGGACGTACCTCATGTCCTCTGCATGTTCGTGTAGGTGAACATATCAGTTGCATACGACGAGGCGTCAAAACCCACAGCGTGTCAAAACATTTCAGACAGCACCACGACCGTAACCCCAAAGGTCTAAAATTTTGGGGTATCGAGAAAGTGTCCAAACACTGGAGGGGTGGACACTTTATTCGACAATTGAGTCGTCGCGAATCCTATTGGATTTTCGAGCTCAAGGTTGCCGCCCCTAGGGGCCTCAATGTGGAGTTTGATTTAAATTGCTTTATTTCCAATCGTTAGCATTTTAAGGGGCGATTTGTATAAAGTTTTTTAAAATTATTATTTTTTTAAATTATTATTTTTTATTTTTTATTATTAATGTTTATTATTAGACTCTTAAATTTAGGATTTTATTTAATTTTTAAGTTTCCGATTAGTAATACGTTTTGTATTATTCAGTTGGAGATATTAATGTATTGCTGTCAACTGTTATTGTAAAGTGGTGATGATCGTGGATGATGTCCTGCCTTATTGTTTATTGTTAATTGAGAATGTATAATGGTTTGAATGTGCCAGCAGTTTTAGTTATAATCGGGCTCTATTATTGTGGACTTTAGGTTTTTATTCCTTTTTCCTTTAAGTCCCACTGGATTCCGTTTGCCCTTGTATTACTGCTATTTAGCCATTCATTTCCGCATTGCTGTGACCCATGTGCCCTTGTTGGCTAATGGTGTGTTCCGGTTGGCTGCAACCATGAGCTCTTCCGATTGGTTACCTAGTCACATGCACACTATATATGTTATGCCATTGGGGACGTCTGGCGTGCTCTCTCCGCTTGACGCTGATGAAGTCCCGCCCACGGGACGTAACGCGTACGTGAGGGGAGGAGCTACGCAGGACGTCACCCCGATCATCGCCGCTGTGAATCGTGACTTTGTTGTTACAGCAAACACTCGGCTTATGAGTGTTTTTAAATGTGAGTGCTTTTGTTTTACCTTGCTCTTAAAATAAACTGGCTTTATACAGAGAGCACTAGATATTGTCTGTGTTTTCCTCTTACATATGGCTGCCCGCTGATATCTGTATGATATGAGGAATTGGCTTGGAGGTCGGATCAGATTGGTATTTTTCTGACATGCTTTGTGACTCTCACGGGTCGAAGCAACAAGGTGAGAGTCCATCTTACTTGCGGTGGTGGATCTCCTTTTCTTGGTGTTTTCTCTTCACCTTCACTCCTGCTGGACTTATTTGTGTTATTCACTAGCACTGAATGGACTTGATTTATGGTCACTTGGACATTTATACTTCACTGGCATTTCATTCTTTCAAATTTTATATGGTTTACTGTTTATTATATGTATTGTTAAATTTTCTTTGCGCTGCACTTTCACTTTAATATATGCTTTGGGAATTTTCTATGAATTTATCCTCAGTGCTGGCTTGCATATTTATTTTGTAATTATTTGTCTACATCCCAGCGCTGAATTTTCATTTTTTGTATATTGGCCAAAGATTGGCAGATTTATGTTTAGGGCCAATAACACTCATTTGCAGGCTGTTTGCTGGGGTTACACCCCGACAAACCACCGGCAATGCACTGAGTGCTGCACAGTGCATTCAGCGCTAGTTGGAACCAGGTCACCCTGTAGAGGCACCAACACATTACAAGAGGCAGAGGCTTAGCATTATCCAGCAAGGTTTGAGATGAATGGCTCTTTGCTTTTGTGTTCCTAATGGCCTACAACACAGCCAGTGAGGAATGAGCATGGTTTGTTTCACGAGCTGCAAGTCCAGAGTCTGACCAACTTGGATTTTGACATGGTGGACAAGCATGTAGAAATGCCCACAGGGGCAAGAAGAGCCAGCAGGTCTTATTTTAGGAGGCTCAACCATTTCCCAGACCTGATTAGTGTAACATTTGGCATTTTGAGGGGATAGTAAAGTAGAAACTTTAAAATGGTTTTAACTTTGTTTTTGTTTTCCTTAATGTAGCCAACACTTCTGATGGGGAAGAGGGGGCAGAGAGGTCAGAAGAGGGGTCAGAGGTGGGCCAGGCCTCTCCTGACCAAACTTGTAAGTTGGAATGTACTTTTTAGTGGATCCTACAGTTGGACAGAGCAAAATCAGACTGACTTCTGCCTAGAAACCAATCCTCTTCTCACCTCAGCTTGTTCAAATAACCTTGAGCACGAAAAGATGGAAGAAGATTGGTCTATTGTTTACCCTTAGTGTATTTTTGGCAAATTGACACAATCATTTGATTAGTTGTGTGATTTGTGTTTGTCTTTTGCTTTTTATTTATGGGAGGGAGGGAGGGAGGAGGACCATCTTTGGTATGGTATCCCCGAGTGGTATTCACTGGTTAGTGAATGGTGAGGGGGAAGCCCCCTGGGTGGTTGAGGTAAGCTGGGTTTAGGCCCTGAGTCTTTAGAAATAGCGGCTGGGGTGGCAGCTCAGCTAGGTGGTACCTCAACAGGAATGGGCTATGGTTGTACGTTGCCGTCAGGGACATCAAAATAAGGTGTACTATCTCAATTCTAATGTTTACGTTTCACTTGTTTTAAAAGAAAATGGTTGTTAATTGTTTTAATAAAAGGCCGTGCGCGGCCAATTTTATCCAAGCACTTGTCTGTAGTTCTTTAAGAGGGATTCAAGTGGGGAGGTTGGGGGGACTTATGGTCAGGGGGCAGGTAGCTCTTAAATACGCCAGTCAAGGAAGAAGTGCAGGAGCACCCTCTCGTTATCAGTAAGTACCCTTTTCCTCATTAAGGGACAAGAGTGTGTGTGTGTGCTGTCATGCCTCATTTTTTGACTTTAGTTTTTTTTTACCTTTGAGTTCCGAGAAGGAGGAGAGGGAGGAGGAGAGGGAGGAGGAGAGAGCCCCCCAAGTGGCTGTGGAATCACGTAAGTCCTTTTTCCCTTTGTCCCTTTTGGTTTGGGGAGGGGGGTAATGTAGCTAGCTGCCTTAGAGAGCCCTTTCCCAAAGTAGTGGTTTTATGGTGCTTTAGAGGTGTAAAAGGTGCATGAAACCAGCATCACCTTCATTCCAGTGTGCCTTTTCACACTGTGGTGTTTTGCGGGAGTGGCAAAAGCTCAATAAAGCTGGATGATCTGTTGGGGCGGGTTGAGAGCGTTGTGTACTGTGCGCACAAAGTGCTTTGAAAGCAAAATGGGCATTTCTAAAAACCAGTTCTATGTTAAAAGCGCATTGCTAGTGGCTGCTAAGTGGTCCCAATGGGGGTTATTTATTAGTGTGTGCAGAATCATGTGACAATCAGTTCTGAAATGCTGCTTTATCAGTTAATCTCTGACAATAAGATATGGAAGGTAATTGTTTTCTATGCAGAGCTGCACCAGTTTTGGAACTCAACATTTGTAGAGATTTTCCAAATCGGATTGGTTGCCAAGTTTGGGGGCAAGAATGCCTTGAAATGTATATTTTTACCTGATTTCATGCAAACAGTCCACTCACCACTCTTGACTACATTTGCTTGCCCTATCCCTAGAGTGTTGCAGATGTCATGTCACCTGCCTTCACTTCTTACATCAAAGAACAACAAACTGGTCAGCTTCCTTTTTTGTTAATTTTTTTGGAAGTAGCTTGAAATTTGCCCACAGATTTACAGTTTTAGGGAACACAACTTTGCCAAATCTAGTTAGTGTGTAACTAGCTAAAAAAATCTCTCCTTTTAGTCTAACTGGGTAGGAATTCGTGAAACCAAAATCTCCCCCTTCCTGGCAAATGGAGATCCTTACAGCACACAGCAGATGTGTAGCACCCTCCGACGTTCCTCTGCCTGTGTAGAGAGGTGTGATTTTTTTTTTCCTTCTAATCTCCTCCCTAAGAAGTCTCTCCACCTGTGTTTTTTAGGATTGACTTTTATTAACAACCCCCCCCCCCCCCCCCATCACCTCTCCTAATAGTTGTGAAAGGGTTTTCAGGTGTGTTTGTGAGCAAAAAATAGAGGAGACTGGCCTGGTGACAAACATTAGCAGAACATCTCTGGTATTTTATTCTTCTAATCTTTGTGAAACCTTAACTTTGCAGGGGGGTATATACAAGGATCAGAAATCTTGGCCAATGTGGTTCTGAAGAAGGATTGATTTCTTCACCCACTTTCTTCTTTGATGACCACCTTTCACAGAGCCTTTCTTTAAGGCAGTCCCTTGATTCTAGTTTTGCTAGATTTAAATTGACCTGTTGTGGAACATGTATTTAGAGGGCAGGAAATGTACAAAACACTTCTATTGTGAACACTAAATAGGTAACATATATACTCGAGTCTAAGCCCAGATTTCCAGCACATTTTTCTGTGCAGAAAATGCCCCCCTCGGCTTATACTCGAGTCATCTTTTAGTGATTGATCTCCCAGAATTTGGTGACCTGGAACCAGCCAGTTGTAGGTCCCCTGGACCACAAAATGGTCACACATGTAGCCCCATTCTTCCTCTACCAATGTGCACATTTTTGGGGTCTGAGCGACCTACAGCTGGGGGATCACTCATTTTTCAGAGTCAGCCACCCCTTCCATAGACTCCCATGTTAAATGTCAGTCTAGTCAGGGGCACAGTGAGGCACGCAGATGGCCACCCTAGGATTGTAGTCAAGCAACAATAGATTGCTCACGATTTTGGAGGGTAAATTAGGTGCCTCGGCTTCTATTTGCTTCAGCTTCTACTTGACTTGACATGTGAATGTCAGCAATTTACCGACCCAACTTTGGAGATTAAATGAAACGTGTTAAGTGACTAGTTTAAGGCTGTGTCAAATTATTCGCTCACAATTGTTCGGAAATACCCACTGAGACACAATTCAGGATTTGAGTTCTTTGCCACAAGTGGGACTCAAGATTGAACTTTTTCCTTTTTTTTTTTTTTTACAGCCCCAAATATGGAGAGGATGATGGCCACAACCCAGGGCCATGAGGAGCGCTGCCATTGAGGGCACCATTGGAATCAGGCCACAAAATCCCTAGTTTTATATTGTTTTTATGTTCTCTTTTTTATTAAAATATCTTTTTTTTGAAAAAAACTTCTCAGAACTTTCTTGAGGGCGCCATTGGAATCAGGCCACAAAAGCCCTAGTTTTATATTGTTTTTATGTTCTCTTTTTTATTAAAAATATCTTTTTTTTAAAAAACTTCTCAGAACTTTCTTGATCTGGTCATATGTCCTTTTATATTTACATTTTGAACACTCTGAAACAGGTACAAAACACATACATACAGTATCTGCCCAAGTCTGGTAGCTTGAGACACGATGGGCAGATTTGGAGCATTCTCAGGTGATTAGATGACAATAAGCCAAAAAAAAAAAAAAAGTCTAACTTCAGCTGTTACCTTTAAAGTTATTGTGTTTCTAGGTTAATGTTTGTAAAAGATTGCAGCTCATACAATATTTTTAGTTTGAGAATTCTTTAAAACAAAAAAAAAAGTGTAAAGTGCGCCTGCTTGTCTCTTTTTAATAATTGCCAGCGATCAAGTTTGGCAAATCATTGAGAAAAGTTAGGTTTGGTGTGTGGAAGTTTGGGAAGACTCCTCAGTGGTCAAAGGGGGTTTATGAGGTATCTGAAAGTGAACTCCACTTTTCACTACAAGTGCAGTCGCTGTAGATCTGAAATGAGGGGGGAAGCTCGGCTGCATTTCTTAGACAATCATTTGCAAGCTAAAATGCTAATTTTAGGTTCCTTGCATGTCCCATTTGAATCTCCAGCAACTGCACTTCGAAGTGCAATTTACACTTGTAGTGCAAAGAGGATTGACCTTTTGTAAAGGACTCTGATAGTATTTGTTAAGAAGACTTGTTAACTAGGGTGATGATAGTGGGAGCCGCGGTGGCTCAACGTGATTGGCACTGCGCTGACAAAACGTTCACCTCTGCAGCGAAGGGTTCGGATCCCGGTCTCGGCTGCATGTGAATTGAGTTTGGTGGTCTCAGCCCGGCTCCCAGTGGGTGTGCTATGCGAGGTAAGCCTGCGCTTAGTACGCCCACCCCCCTCCCACAAAAACTTACACGCACTCGAAATTGGGTTAACATGCACGCACTTTGGCCACGCGGTCTCTAAAAAAAAAAGTGGCGAAGGACTAACAGGGCTGGCTAGATCCTCTCACTCCCTCATAGGGGGGAGTCCCTCTGCCCCGTTGGGCCCTGTCGAGTCTGCCTACTCCCAACTTCTGCAGTCCGTCTCCTCTCTCGAGTACACGCACAAAATACACTTAAAAAAAAAAAAAAGAAGAAAAAAAAAAAACTAGGGTGATGATTACCACTTAAGGGCACCTGTAATCAATATACAATCCTTAGACTGCAAGATAGAAACTAGTATGCCTGGAGTTGAGTATAAATCAAGCATTAAACTTTGTTTGTGTTTTATTGTTGCAGTTTGGGTTCCTTGAAGGCGGTTTAAGCTGGTGTTCATGAAAAATGGTTAGGGACCAATCGTCACTGCGGTGTCCTCTCATCAATCCAGTCAAATAACCGTAATCGCTTTTAGGCCAGTATGTGTCTGAGGTCAGCTAAGATCATCCCCAATGTGGCCTTTTGCAGCTGGTAGACAAAATGTAGTCAAACGGGTACCACAGACCTAAAGGTGTTCTGGTATTTTCATGTGGTGTCTTCAAGAACCTGCAATCTTATCAATGTGATGGTTTCCTTCTATTTATATTTGTGTGATATTTATGCCGCTATGTCGATTTAGACTTCACTTGAGTAATGCGTCATTCTTCGGGGGTCCACCAAAAGTGGAGTTGGGGGTGGTAGACAGAAATGGGATAAAAAAGGGACAGTTTACTTCTGATCTACCTTGGAAGAATATACAAAAGTCCTTAGAAGAAGCTCATAGAATTGACTGTAAATCCTATTTTAAAGAGCAGGAAGGCTAATCCAGAATGAGTCCTTTACGTATTTGGAGAATTTTCGAAAGGAGACGGACAGCCGCACTCCAAAGGACTTCCGAAGTCGTCTATTAGAAAAAGTAGAGGACAAACATCACAAAACCACAGCCAAATAGGGACAGCCGACGCGTTTCACACTTGACTAGTGCTTATTCATGAAAACGGAAGTCCTTTGGAGTGCGGCTGTCCATCTCCTTTCGAAAATTCTACATTGCCTAGTGCATTTCCAGCACCTTGGTCTCCTGGGAGGTTCCTCAATAGTACACAAGACCCACCTGGAGCGGTGACTCTCTTTTCTCTTTACGTATTTGGAGTCTTGGTGATGATGTTTTGACACAAAATCTAAGATACATCCATGACGCTGCATCAGGTCCGAGTCGCCAAATTAAATCTGGATCATAAAATAGTATCTTGTGTTACACAATTCGGGCACCACATGACCAACTGTATTGGAAACATCTCCAAGCACCGGATTTGGGGAAATTCCATCTCGTAACCTCTCTGGAGTAGTTTTATCCTTCATAATAGCTGCCGTAAATGACCAGCGATGCTGCTCTTTTTTTTTTGCTGTCTCAGATGGCTGAGCCGCTGCAGGAACATCTTCTCGAAGTAACCAGAGACAGTATTGCGTTTTTTTCCCCCCACCTTCCTGACAGTTTATCTTTTTTTTTTTCCACAAATAGAGCTTTTATTTGGTGGTATTTGATCACTTCTGGTGTTTTATTTTTATTTTTTGTGCTACAAATAAAATAAAAAAAGTTTTTGTTTCTGTTTAAAAAAAAATTGTAAATATACCTTGTGGTTATAATTGTGTTTTTTTTTTTGTTTGTTTGTTTTTTATTTAAGCCTGGGTAATAAGTTTTCTATTTCACTGGTCGTCACTGACTGGCATCCATCCCTGGTTAGCACTGGTGGTCATCACTGGCGATCACAAGTGGCAATGGGCCTGCTGAATATTAGTGCAGATCCCCCTTGTCAGGAGAGACACTGATTGGCTCTCAACGATGGCCAAGGTAACAAGAGTAACATGTATGGCAATACGGGAGACGTTAAGGAAGCAATAATGCCGGAGCCTACAGAAGACATTGATGACAAAACACATCAGGGTGAAGAAGCCACCACACTCGTCATATTACAAAAAAATAAATAAAATTGATGGTTCATAAGGGCAAACGCCGGTCATTGATTGGCTAGGTTGGCCAGGTTTTCCGGTGTCTTTTCTGCCTAGGAAAGAAGAAGACAGAGATCCAGGAGGAACCAACGAGATCCAGTCCGATGTTCCGTTCCTCCAACTGTAAAAAGCTTCAAATATCATAAAGATCTCGGAGAAGGGAAGTTTGGGAAGGTGTTCGTGGCATCACATCCTGCCACTGATCAGCGGCTGGCAATAAAAAAAAAGGCAAGAAAATGGTATGGCCTCTTAAAAAACTTTTGGCAGAGCGCACAGCCCAGGAAATGGTGAGAGGGAGCAGGTTCTTCCCGGAATTATACGCTACGTTCCAGACTAAGGAGTACCTTTTCTACGTCATGGAGTATGTGAAGGGTGGAACCCTGTCAGAATTGGTCAAGAGGCCGCATATGGATCATGACAGCATAAGATTTATCGCTGCGGAGTTGCTGTGTGCCATACACGCTCTTCGTTCCAGAGGCATTGTGACCTGCATGTGAGGAACATCCTCATTGATAGTGCCGGGCATGTCAAGATTATCGACTTTGGTTTGTCAAGAATAAAAAAAAAAGAACCTTATCAACCAAATACTACTATTATTACTGAATACCGGGCCAATAAGTAACCGTGGGTGAATACCTTCGCTTTCGCCGAATGCTCTGGTTCCTGATATTTGACGGCACCTGTACCAAAGTCAAAAGATCCTGAACTCATGGACCCAAGAGAGGAGTGCAAGTATGTGCGAAGAAATTTGCGACAACACTCATTCTTCACAGGGATCGACTGGACAGAAATCGGAAGCTGGGAACCTGACCCCACCGTACGTCATGGAAACTGACCCAGAGGAAAACCGGTCAAAGAAGAAGAAAAGACTTAGGGGTACGCGCGTCATGAAACACAGAGGACTTGCTTCAACAAAAGAAGTCCAAGGATTCGACTTTGTCAGCGACCGATGGAGAGAGATGCTGCAACACCAGAAGGGAATCCGCACCTCCCAACACCACTCCCACCGTGTCCAAATCAGTGGACGCACATGTTCATACTGGGTTGGCTAACCCATCCTTGTTTAACCCTTCAGGGAATATGGCTCTGGCCATAAATGTCTTCCGCAGTCTTGTCTTACAGGATTTAGACATGTTGTCCACTAAAAAGTTACATGATAATCCTAAAGTCGAGACTGGTTTAAAACAACTGTGCGAACAGAAGGAGCTAATAATCCGTCCGACAAGGGGGAGCTATTGTCATGCTGGACAAAACGGATAATGTCAAAGAAATGAATGGAATTCTGGCCGATGAGGAGACTTATACCCATAATCACACCAATCCGACGTCCCAATTTAAGAAGGCCCTTGTTGAGTTGGTCGACGAGGGTTTTTTTTAGTTTCCTTGTGCCAGTTGCACCAAGGATTCCAGCCATTTATTACCTCCCAAAAGGTACATAAAGACCCAGTCAATCCCCCTGGCCGTCCCATAGTCCGTGGGATTTACTCGGTCACAGCGAGGATTGGGAAATATGTTAATTTTTTCCTCCAGCCGCTGGTCAGACTCATGCCCTCCTATTTAAAAGACACGGGGGATACTATCAGGCTACTCGAATCTGTCAACTTCCAGGAAGGCACGATCCTGGTTACGGCCGATGTGACGGCCCTGTGCACATACATTCCCCAGGAGTTGGGCTTTGAGGCGGTAGAATATTACCTCTCTCAGAATACCACTCTGTCCCTAATTCAGCGTAACTTCTTTACTCAGGTTTGCAGCCCAGCATTACTATTTTTGGTTTCAGAATAGTTTCTTCCTACAGACCAAAGGGGTCGCTATGGGGGCTAAATTCGCAACCAGTTTGGCCAATCTCTTCATTACCAAAGGGGAGGAGGATGTCGTCTATGCCCTCAAGAGGCCTGAATTAGTCCTCTGGGCTAGATATATAGACGACATTCTCCTCCTGTGGCGGGGTGACCATGATTCTCTGAATGAATTCATGTCTGTGCTTAACTCACGACAGAGGTATAAAACTCAGCCATGAAGTTAGCTCATCCTCCATACACTTTTTAGATCTTGAGATCAAAGTGGCAGACCACCGATTGGAGTTCTCTACATATTTCAAACCTACCGATCATAACGGGTATATCCCTGTCGATAGTGGCTTAAATCAGTACCACGTAGCCAATTCCTCGGTTTGAGGCGTAATTGCACTAGAACGGAGGACTTCATTGCCCAATCGGCCACTTTGAAAGATAGGTTCATTGAGAAGGGCTATACAGCCAGAGAGGTTAATTGAGAAGAGCTATACAGCCAGAGAGGTTCATTGAGAAGAGCTATACAGCCAGAGAGGTTCATTGAGAAGAGCTATACAGCCAGAGAGGTTCATTGAGAAGAGCTATACAGCCAGAGAGGTTCATTGAGAAGAGCTATACAGCCAGAGAGATTAATGTAGAAATCAAATCGGATCGTTAAGATCGATCGTAGTTCTCTACTCCAAGTGCGTCCCAAAAAGGCTAAAGATGAGAGGTTTAGGTGGTCTTTTTTACCACCTAATCCACTCAATTTATGCGGATTAAGGACATTTTTAAAAAGCATTGGGTTGTCCTTCAAAAACGACAACATTTTGGGACCGGCCCTGCCAGGACAGGCAGGAGTCATTTTTAGAGGGGCCCGATCGATTCAAGGTCAGATTTTGCCATTTCGCCTAACATTATTTATCCCCCAAAGAAGGTATCCTTTTTTTCAAGATTGTAAGGGATATTTTCCTTGTAGGAAGTGCAATGTGTGTCTGCACAATATTAGTGGTAGACGCAAGAACCTAACATTCCAATCCACGGCAACCTCATGGATATACCAAATGGGGAGGTTCACTACATGTGCGACACAGTTTGTGGTATACCTTTTGACTTGCCTGTGGAAAAAACAATATATCGGGCGTACCATCAGGACATTCACCATCCGTGTCAATGAACACATTGCAAACATCAAATTGGGCAAAATCAATCACATTGTCCCCGTCACTATCTGCAACACAATGACAAATTTGTTCCACATTGGAGAGGAGTCACGTATACGCGGGGTGTCCCGCCTTGAGACCTATTGAATCCATGATTTACCTACTATCAGCCGTTCAGAATGAATGTGGAGTGGGACATTAACTCTTATTAATTTAGCTTGATTCCCATTCCACTTTCATTATTACCATCCCCACTACACCTATATCCAGTGTATGTGTTGGGCCTTTTTTATAGTGTTGTCACACTGTTACACTTTTTCTTGGTTGATAAGGTATAATAACATTTTTCTACATGTTTTATTTTGTTTGAGGATTCACAAAGGTTGATTTAGGTGTTGTTCCTTTTTGCCCACAAGATGGCGCTGCCTCGTTCTTGGCTGCGCACTCATGTGCTTTACAGAGGACGAAATACACAGCTTCATGATTTCATTGCACAGGAGGCCCCCCCCCCCCCCTCCTGGGTCACATGATGGCGCTGGCGTGTTATGCCATCGGGCTATTGCGTCTGATCCCTGTGACGCTCAGAGGGGGTGTGTCGTTTCTTTCTTTTTGGCGTGTCATGGCTACGCACCCCGTGCGTCATGACGTCACCTCGACGGCGCCATTGGTCCAGTCAGTTCTTTGTGTCCCTGCCTCTTTGTTTTCCTTGCAAGACGGGGATCTGACATTCAGGCACCTGTTTGGGACGCTGTAGATGTATCGTTGCATGGATTTGATGTGGGTTCAGTTCCCTTTGTGGGAGACCCACGCAATCCATCTTTTACTAGTGCTTTATGTGTTCAAAGAGAAGCTCTTCACAGCGTACACCAGAAAGCCGTTATCAGACCTTCCGGAGTACTGTGGTTCTTGCGCCGTCACCCTCCTTCATACCTTGTGACCTAGGAGTCACAAGGTAAACATCCATGAGCCTCTGGAGGGGGGGGGACGAAATGTCCGTGAAAACCATTGCGCAATGACGGGGCTGGCGTCAACCACAGGACATGACGCAGCCCCGACATAAACAGATTTGGTCGGCAGCGTCTCGGCTTGCCGGTTTGCACGATCAGACGGCGAATGCACAGAATGCCGTCATCACTCGGCATATCGCCGATATACAGAGAAGGAAGCAGGTAGGACAAAAAACAAAGAGAGCAATGAATTGAGGATATTAAAGATGCCTTGATAAATACAAAGACTAAAATTTAGGTATACAACCAACAGCTTTAAAAAAGGTAGCAGACAAGGGCGTTGGACTGGCTGAAAATCTCATGAGGCCATATAGTGGCTTTGGTCTCAGCCATCAACAAAAAAGTTACAATTATCGGCTCATCCATGCACGTCGTGTTGTGAAATGTGCTTTTGGTGCGTGCAGGGCAAAAATGAAGGAGTTGTGCCGTCCTATATGCAGCGTGACGTGGCGAATGCTTTAAAGAGGTTCTGGCATGGTGCGTTCTTCACAACTTTCTGCTAGGCAAAGAGAAGCCATGTAGAACCAGAGCCCAGTAATCGAAGTCAGCGAGTACGATTTATGGACTTGCGGTCAACGTCACAGGTCATAACCATCTTTAATATATTTGCAGTATTTTTTGTATCTGTCAGGAAGAGTAAGCCAGTAACCAAGATAGCAGCTGCAGAAAAATGCCTGTGCTCCATATCCCAATGAGAAAGGCCGCATGGCGCACGTTATGACAGCTCTTGGCACCAGGTGGGCTTTTTAAAAAAGGAGACTGATAGCCAGGATCACTGCTAAAATTAGAAGAAAAGCAGTTTAACCTTAAACTTCGTAGAGGGTTCTTTACTGTAAGAGGGGTTAGAATGTGGAATTCTCTTCCACAAGCTGAGGATTCCATGGAAAGCATTGAGAATTTCAAAACATGGATTAGATTTAAACTATAACCTCTGTGGTTCCCAACATTTAGGGGGTCATGGGGTTATATATCTATATTTTCACTATCTGATTAGATACACCTTTTTTTGTTACGATCCCTTTTTTATTACGATCCCAGGATTGCAAAAAATAGTTTTTCCATTCAGGCTGAACATCTCTGGGTTCGCATAATGATTTGTAAGAGGGGGATAGGCTGCCAGGACCGCAGAGGTGGCGCGGTATAATCTAAAGTTCAGTTTGTTTTTTAGCTGCGAGGCACTAGGCACTGGCATCCAACGTATAGTCTGGGCAGTTTTTCCATAGCCAAAATGGCATCAGCGCCGCTATTGACTCGGACTTCACAACAAGGCTTGGGTATGAATACGAGGCGAGTCACTGCTGTGCCCTATCCCATTGAAAACGTCTACGGAATGACGAAACGCGTCTGGGACGGCACGCAAAGGAGAAAGGGCTCCGTTTGTTGCCGGCCGGCATCTACACATTTTTACGCTGCATGTTTTAAAACAAACTTGTTTTTTTAAGTAGATTTTAATTTTTACAAATAAAACTATCCCTATGGAATTATGCTATGGTGCGCTTTCTTCTCCATTTATGTCATCTGGATGAGTTTATCATCGTGCCGAAAAATTTGCAAACCGGTATTCCTGCGAGTCCATTAAGCATAGGCCGCGGCTGGGCTATAGCCGACTGCAGATCAAGCTTGCCCTCTGGTAACGGCCTCTCAAACTCGGTGGTGGGTCTTCACTACAGGGTGAATACAACCTAGAATCACGGAGGTGTTGGTTACAGGATGGTTCAGTTACATATATATTGATAGAGACTAATTAATTGATTTCCTTATACAATCTCAGGGTTACCCATTCTACCGGTTGATTTCAAATTAAATTATATTTTGAAACATGTAGAGAGCAGAGAGACAATCTACATTCTCACCTTCCAACGTTCAGCCAGCAAAGAGAGGGCTATAGCCCACACAGCTTTCTGTTTTATTAACCATACAACATCACAAAATGCATTCTCATTGGTCAACCCATATAATTCACTTCCCATTTTACACGCCCCCTTGTACTCGGCATGGAACCCTCTTTGGTCAGTTCTTCAAGGGCTTCTTCATAGTACAAATGCCTCGTGTAAGTCCATTCTGGAATGTCCATATTTGGAAACATTTCTCTGGTCACGGGACAAATTCCTTTGGTGACAGGAAGACAGAGAGGAGGGGGCAAGAAGGTTTGAACACGTTTGAATCATTTCAAACAGATTTGTAGTCGTAACTTTAAAGCATTATCTGTTTCTTCATGTAAGGATAACAGTATTTCAATATATATCCATACATAATAACTCCATAGATCAAGCAATACAAGGAAACAATACAAACAAACGATATAATGAAGGAAAGGCAACATCCGAGTGGCTCTATTCATAACACAAAAATATTAATTTTATTTCACATCTATCACAATATCAAGAGCTCACTGGGACTTTATGGGCCAGATCCACGTACATCTGCGCATCTATAGACCGGCGTTGCGCATCTCTTTTACGTTACGCCGACTCCACTGAGAGACGCAAGTGCCGTATCCACAGAGTATTTGCGCCAGCGCGAAGTAAATTCCGAGGCGTAAGGCTGCGTAATTCAAATTGGGAAGGACGTGGGTGTGTTCCATTGAAATGAGCCGTGACCCCATGCAAATGAAGGGCCGTCCGGACTGTGCATGCGCGCATGACGCAGACTATGGTCAGCACCTCTCTGCGCATGCTCAGAACTCGGCACGGCGCAATCAGTGAGATTGGAACTAGGCCCTGTGAACTTAGTGAGCTACGCCCAGTGCATAAATAGACCGAGAGAAAACGCCCTTCCATTGCAAAAGTACATCCAATTTGTTTCCCTTCCTGAAGCAAGGTGCTTTTGTTCTGTTGTCTGTTAGTGTTTGTTGGTTTGTGACGTGTCTTTGTGGTTTTTGGAGAGTGATTTGGAGAGTGTTGTGTGAACAGGAGCGAGAGGAAGAGAAAATTAAATTATTCCTTGCGGGAGAAGGAAATAATTATCAGGGCCATTACCCAATTTGGGCGATTCCTGCATGGCCCGAAGAATGCCAACACCACCCCGGCCAGGAAGAGGCAGAATTTGCAGGACATCGCCGACGAGGTAAATGCGTTGGGGGGTGAGACCCGGACCCGCCAGGGGATAAAAAAGAAGATCAATGATCTCCGGCGTGTGGTTCGTGGGAAGCTGTCCAAGATTGCAGCACATGGCAGGGGCACTGGAGGGGGACCACCATACCCTCAGGCTGACTGAGGAGGAGCGTTTGATGGCCCAGTGCTTCAACAGGCAGCGAGTGGAGGGGCTGCCTGGCTTTGACTCCAATGAGGAGGCCGTGAGGACAGGTAAGTTTTTTTTTTTTTTTATCTGGTGTGTAGCATGTGTGGGGGGGGGATATGTGGCAAGTGTGTGGATCCTCCAACCTGTGAATGTTTTGTGTCATCCACAGATGAGCAGGAGGATGCTGGCCCATCTGGCCTGTCCGCACCATCCCCGGGACAAGATTTTATTGGGACACACACTGGAGTGACAAGGCAGCACAACCCATACGGCGTTCCAGCAACAAACTTGCTGGTAACATTTCAACTTAAGATACTTGTGCTGGTCTGCTGACCCTAATCGAGGTGAATTGGAGATACTTATCCTTGCTGAACTGCAATCAATTTAGCTATATAACAGAGATTCAGTTCCCCTCCCACCCGGCTGGGTGTTGTAGTGGGTTATATACGCGAGATTGGTGGTGGTCACAGTGATTTTTAGTAAAACCAGTGAATTGTAAAAAGCTCCTGACGAAGCGGCCAAGTCCCGCGAAACATGTTGAGCATTCTAAGAACCATCTCCTAATACCCAAGACCTCGGAAGTAACAGCCCAGAGAATACCACTCAGCAATGAAATCTTCCAGCATCACAGTTTGATGACACATTGTTTGATCTTGAGTTTTCATATAACGGCCATACACTTGGTCTTGTGGTGTTCTGTGTAGCTTGATTCTTATAGTATTTTTATATGTATAGGATACTAACAGTATTCTTGTATATGAATTTTATTATCAATATTTATATTAAAAATTAATTTTATTGAATCTTTAGTGGTGCCTTAAAAGTCAATTTTTCTCTATATTCCTCAATATTTTCTGGACATGTCCGAAGATTAGACGATACTGGTCAGAGGTACGACGGATTTTTCAAAAATTCACAACCTATTCAATCCCAGACGAGCCCGGTTTTTTTCTTACTACATCTCTCACAAAAACCAACATGGATATACAAACACTAGTATGTCACCTTCTTAACGAAGCTTACGCATGTATTGCACGGCGATGGGAAAATCCAAGACCACCATTAATGGCAGAATGGCTTAATATAGTGTTAGAAATGTGGGGGCTATAGAGGATTTGGTGCTCTCAGCCCAAAATAAGAGAGCAATACATTAAGAATTGGACAACAAGGAAGAATCTAATGTTCAGCATCCAGAAATGTATTTGGATGCACTCCTTGAAGAACAAAACCCTCACCAAACGCAGGTATTTCAAGCAAATCCTTACTAAAAAAACAAAAATTAAATTTCCATCGCTCATCCTTAATTTTAATCTGAGTGCTTTCGTGAATATGGTCACAAAAGATATTACTAAATTAAAAAGAAGCGACACTTGTGATAATGTGTCTAACAAACCCACCGGACTGGGTCCCAGGACATGTGTATTACCATACACGTTTAAGAACCATCGCTGCTACCAGCAGGAGTTTGGTAACTGCTTTACCTTCTGCTGCGCATAGACCTGAACATATATGCTATGCAGGTCTAACCACAGTGTTATCCGAGAAACCCTTTTAAAGGGGACTTTTGTAGTCCTGGGACCCCTTTCTGTCCTCCACCACTTTTTGATGCTCATTGGGACACATAGGTCTACCCCAAGAATTCTCTTGGTCCAGCTGCTAGGTATTTACCTATTGCCTGCCTTGGATTATTGGGTCAATGGACGATGTGCCGTTAGACTGTCTCCTGACGAAGCAAAACTAGTTGAGACCAGAGACTGCCTGTCTCACGACTCCAATTTCTTCAATGAGATCCCACCCTTTCTAATAGAAGGGATTGCATGACCGGTGTTCAGATTTTGGTTAAATGTGTTTGTATCGTTCCTATATGTTATGTATGTTTTACTTTATTTGATGTTTTTAAGTGAATAAACCTTTTTTATAATCTACCTTATGTGAATTACTTTGGTTGTTTTCAACCAATTCATACTGTACCGGTATAGTCCTCCCCGCCCACCTTTTTTGTTGGAGTCTCAGGGTTGTAGGGAATCCCTGAGTCCCCTAAAGAAAAAACTGTGCTGAAACAACTTGCAAATCAACATCAGTTAACAATAAAACCTTCAGATAAAGGGGACAATATAGTAGTGATGAACAACGAGCAATATCAAGCCATGTGTAAAAAGATTCTATCCAACCAGGACTGGTATAAACCTATCCCGAAATCCATTATTGATAGATTTGAGCATGAGTTTTTCGTTATAGTGGATCAGGCTTATGTAGATAATGTGGTCACCCAAACTTGGGAATTTATACGGACTAACGATGCTAAAATACCCACTTTTTACAGCCTCCACAAGGACCTATCTATGCAACCCCCCAGGGAAACCTATCATCTCTGACCGAGGATGTATCACTGAGCATCTCAACCAACTCATAGGGCCAGATTCAGGTAGAGGAGAGCATCTTTGCTCCAGAGTAACGCTTCTCATTTACGTTACTCTGACGACCCTTTCAGCGCAAGTACTGTTATTCACATAGCAGTTGCGCGTAAACTTGCGCCAGAGTAACGATAATGCGCTGGCGTAACCCGACGCAAGTGGAAGTGGGTGTGATCATATGTAAATGATGGGCGGAGCCCAGCGCAGAGGCTTCTGTTCAGCGCATCATCCACGGAGCATGCGCAGTGAGTGCGGCTCCACTCGCCCCCTTGTGCGCATGCTCACAACTTCCGTCGGCACCACTTCCCGGGAAACGTCAGCGCAATGCCTTCCGTTGGGCGCTTAAAAGCGCAGGCGGAAACGCCATTCCGGCGCAAAAGTAGTTCCGTTTCCCCCCACCCCAGGGAAGATACTTTTGCTCAGTGATGGCTGCTCCCGCTACCCCCAAAGAGAGGAGGAACCTCAATTTTAAATTCCCAGGAGGTCTCGGTCATCATATCAGCGATGGAGTCTGTTAATGAGTTACTCCATGGGAAAAAAAGCCGGAAGACCAGCCGGGAGAGGAAGCAGGGCATCCTGGAGACCATTGCTGCCAGGGTGAATGTCTTGGGGTACTCCACCCGGACTGCTTCTGACATTCAGAAAAAAATAAATGACTTGCGGCGCAAGGTCAGGGGCAAGGTGGCCACCATCAGGAGGCATGAGAGGGGCACAGGTGGTGGTCCCCCATGTCCTGTCAGCCTGACCGCAGAGGAGGAGGTGGTCGCACGCTGCCTGGACAGGGAGCAGTTGGAGGGGGTCCCTGGATATGACTCCATGGAGGAAGGCTCCAGGACAGGCAAGTGTTTTTTATCCCCTATTTGGTGTGTTGCATGTGGGGGGGGGAGGGTACATGTGCCAAGTGTGTGGGACCACCAACATGTGTCTTCTTTGTGTCATCCACAGATGACGGAGCTGGGCCATCATCTCTTGGCGGCCAGTCCACCCCAACCTCCCAACGGGATCGTGATGATGAGCCCCTGGGTGCTGAAGAGACCGAGGCGGAGGAGAGTGCCCACACCACCTCTGCAGAGGTGGTTGTGGAGGAGCCTGTCCCTGAACAGGACTTCATCTTATTGTTGGAGTCCTCCTCTTCAGCAGGGCCATCTGTCATCCCCTCCCCCATCCTCGGTAGCCCCTCAAGGGCGACTCCATCCCCACGGGGACAACCTTCTCCTGCCCCCAGGAAGGCCACCCGGAAGACCAGGGGGGTGTGTGATCTGGTCGAGGACCAGGTGGTGTTGGACCACGCCAAGCAGACCCAGCAGATGGGGGAGATTGCTGGCCACCTGGACCGGGTCGCTGACAGCCTGGGCTCCATGTCGCAGCTGCCCACTGTTGTTCAGAACCTTGTTACCAGCCTGAGGGAGGTGCAGGCTGATGTACGGCACCTGACAGCAGCCGTACATGCCAACACTGCTGCCATCCGGGAAGAGGGGAGGCAGCGGCAGCGTGACCAGCGGCATCAAGTCACCCGCCAGTTGAGGATGCAGGCCCAGACTAACCTCTATCTGAGCCGGATTGCAGTGGCCTTGGAGGGCATGCAGCCAACAGCTGCCCGGAGTGGCCCACCCGGGGAACAGCCTCCTCAAGATGCCCCCACACCCCCACCACCACCCATTCCCTCCAGGCAGCTGAGGAGCCCGAGAGTGCCCCCAAGGAGGAGCCCCCCGTCATCCCAGATGAGGGTTTTTTTTTTTATTTGGTTTATATTTTTATTTTTTTTAGTACTCAGGTTATGAATTTTTTGTTATTTTTATACTCAGGTTATGAGTTTATATTTAATTTTCTTGCTCAGGTTATGAGATTTTTTATTTCTTTTGAACCGCACACGATCAGGAGTGCAGGGGACAGTGTGAATAGTGTGTGAATGTGAGGGGGTGGCACTCCTGCCAGTAAGGGGTGTCACCCTCGGCCGTGGTGGTGAAGTTAACCCCACGGCTGTATGAATGACGTGTGAAAGGTGTATGAATGGACAGCGACATCATTGGGGCCTTGACGCTGGCGTTGCTGCTCCCAAGTCCTACATGCTGGACTTGGGCTAATCCAATGCGATGTGCATGTGGTGTGTGTGATCTAGGGACATCAGTGGTGTACACGCGTGGTGTACACGCGTGCATTGTCTGTGTGATTAATGTTTTGGTTTAGTGTCCAAAGATGCCTACGGCGAGGACCCTCCTGACTGCTCTTCCATCAGCAGACTGGTTCTCCTCTGGCAGGTGGGGACTGTGTGGGTCGGGGGTCAGGTCATCACGCATGTCAATCTGCAGGCCTTTTCTCATAGCAAAGTTGTGCAGAATGCAACATGCAGCGATGATCTGACACACAAAAGGTAGGGGAATACAATAGGGTCCCCCCGGACTTATCCAGGCATCGGAAACGGGACTTCAGGAGCCCAAATGTTTGCTCCACCACTGCACGGGTTTTGATGTGTGCTTCATTATATTTTCTCTCTCCTCTGGTTTGGGGGTTGCGGAAAGGAGTCATTAGATGGGGTCCCAGTGCATATGCAGAGTCACCTGTAAGGGAAAAGACAGGAGGATGTTAGTCGTGCATGTGCCACTTCTGATGTGCATCACGGGAGGGGATAGTCATGGCTGCCACCCATGTCACTCACCAACCAGCCAGCTGTCCCCATACATGTTCTGCTCGAATTCTGCTGGGATGGGACTCTGATTGTATATGAAGCTGTCATGGCTGGACCCGCGGTGTTTGGCACGGACGTGCCATATGAGGCGTTGGGCATCAGCTATCACCTGTACGTTGATGGAATGCCAATGCTTCCGATTGCGGTATATGTGCTCTGTGGCACTGGGGGGCTGAAGGGCCACATGTGTGCAATCAATGGCCCCCACAGTGCGTGGGAATCTGGCAATGCTGTAGAAATCTGTCATTGCCTTCAGCCGCAGCTCCTCAGTGGTTGGTCTGATGAACTGGTTGGACATGCGTCAGAGGATTGCAGAGACAACCTGGTGCACACATCTGCTTATGGAGGACTGTGACATCCCAGCCACCACTCCACTTGTACGCTGGAATGATCCACTGGCAAGGAAATTAAGTGTTGCCAGGACCTTCACCAGTGGCTGCACTGCTTGTGAGCGGTGTGTCTTGCTGGTGATGTCATCCTGCAGGGTTGTGGTTAGTTCAAGTATTACATCAGGGCTGAATCTGAAGAGGCGATACACCTCCTCATCACACATGCCAAAGAGGTTCATACGCGTGCGGTATATCCTCTCACGTGCCCGCCTCCTCCGTAGCGAGGGACCCAGTACTAGTCTTAGGACCACGACTGCCCCTGGCATGTTGGCACACAGAGGTGTTGTCCTTGCACGTGTGGTTGTTCAGCTTGCTAGTTTCGTCGGTAACGCTGCTGTAGCTGCTCTCCTGCTGACCTGTGACCGTCTGGAGTAAAGATAAAGCAGCCTTTTGTAGAAATAACTTTGCGCCGGACGGATGAGATACGCGCGGCGCATGTAGCCAGCGTATGGTGCTAATATGTTCGTGAATTGGGAAAAATTCCTCATTTGCATATTTGCAGGGGAAATGAATAGGCGCGACTGATGCGCCAAGCAAAATTAAGCGCTGACGATACTCTGGCGTCGGAACGTTCCGCCGGTCGCAAATGGCCCGTTATTGGGCGCATCTAGTTTGGTGGGTACGGGCACATAGAAACGACGGCGCATCTTCACAGTTACGCGGCGCATATCGAAATACTCCAGCGCAAGTGTTGCTGAATCTGGCCCATAGACGAACAACTGAGACCACTGGTTATGAATTTGCCCTCATAGATCAGGGATACGACCCAACTTTTACAAAACCTTGAGAACCTAACTGTGCCTACCAATGCGATCCTAGTTAAAGTGGACATTGAATCACTGTATACCTCAATACCCCACTCCAAGGGCTTAAAAGTGATTGAACGCTTTGTTAGCCAATCACACAGGGATGACAAGCCCCTGCATAGGTTAATTGTGCAGGCGTTGGAATTCATCCTCTATCACAATGCCTTTGCTTTTGACGGCTCCCATTTCCTCCAGATACAGGGGGTGGCGATGGGGACTTGTTGTGCCCCATCATACGCCAACCTGTATCTGGGGGAATGGGAGAACTCCTTCCTGTCTAGGGAGGGTGCCACCTCTCAAGCCGATAAGATCCTAATTTGGCATCGGTTTATTGATGACATCTTCCTTGTGTGGAATGGTAGGGCGGAGGACTTAGAGGAATGTATGGCTGATATGGGGTCAAACAACTTTAATCCTAGGTTTACGAAAGTACATGGAGGTTGATACAATTACATTCCTTGACGTTACCATCTATAAAAACACGGATGGTCATCTCTCCAGCACACTATTCCGTAAAGAGACAGCTGGGAACACTATTTTACACGCATCCAGTTTCCACCCAGCGGCACTAATCCGATCCATTCCATATACACAATACCTTCGTATACGCAGGAACTGCTTGGACGAGACAATGTTTCTCTCTAAGGCAAACAAACTAAGAGAGAGACTGCTTCAGAGAGGGTATTCCCCAACGTGTCTAAAGAAGGCTTTCAAAAGAGTCAGAGACAGAGACAGGTCCAGACTCTGCTTACTTTTTCCCCACACTGAAAGAACCGAATGATAAAAGGGAAACAAAGTGCCCCAACAATGATCATAACAGTCAAACAACACCAGCAGGTCAAAACGTATTTTAGAGAAATACTGGCATATACTGAGAATTGATCCGGTTATAAGCCAATTTATTCCGAATCACCCGCTGATCACTTTTAGGAGGGCTCTCTCCCTGAAATATAGACTGGTAACCGTGGCGACCCGTGTAAACGCTGGGGGACATTAACCTGTGGGGGTTGCCCACAATGCCAGTTTATGGACACCTCTAAAAACATCATTCTAGCAAATGGTGCTCCATATAAACCTACACACTTTGCCAACTGTGGCACTTTTGGTGTCGTGTACCTGTTGATGTGTTCATGTGGATGTTTCTATGTGGGAAAGACTAAGCTTAAATTTAAGAAACAAATTGGCAGACATGTTCATAGCATGAAGACCTGCAATCCTGACCTGCCTCTTGGCCGACACACCACAGATGTGCACCAAGGGATATTTCCCAGGATCGGGTTTGTGGCGCTGGATAGGGTACATCCCAACCCCAAGGGTGGGGATTGGGACAAGACCCTACTCCAGCGAGAAACTCGATGGATAGTGGCCTTACGGGCCACATTAGCTCCAGGCCTTAACAGCAATGTGAGCTATCGGCCCTTTTAAGAGGGTTATAAATCAGGGGTCTGGGAAGGGGTAGGTTGATCTTAGATAGGAAGGACACATACTATGGTAGAGTCGATTCAGATTCACATCGACACATCTAGCTGCGATAACCCTCTGCCCTCCCCTTCTAACCACCCCCTCTCCTCCCTTTGTTCATGTATCTATTCGGGCTCATCCCCCAACAACCCCCCCCCCCCCCAACAGATGTGGGGTGGGCCATTTTAGACTCCTTAAATCTATATGCATAGTTTGCTGTATATGAATTACCTTTTTTAAATGTTGTGATCTTCTCGCCTGCACAGGTTAGGGGGCATCATCTACTGAGATGACCTTCGACGTGTTCTTCGCTTTGTGACATGCGGTAAGATGGTGTTTTTATTTGACACCCCCTGGGACCCTGTTACTTTGTACAGGGCCTCAATGGGTTTCCCCTGAGTTGTCACGGCTTTAGTTCCAACCATAGAAGGGTTCTAGCTGAGCTTTCACTCCTATCCCTGTGTACTGCCTCTTTTAGTGTTTTTTTTTTTTTTGCGCCACTCGCGCATATTTATGCGCGATTTGCACACGTTTATGACGTCATCGCAGGAACATGATGACGCCAATGTGCGCTTGCTGATGACGTCGGTGCGCCACTTTTGCACCATTTTTGAACCCCAACTCCAATATAAAGGGAGCCCTGAAGGGGTCAGGAGGCCAGGCACCCATCCACACCAGGATAACGCCACAACAGGCTTCTAGATCTTCCCGCTAAGTGGGCTACTTGTGGTTACACTCTACTATTCTGCTCCCTCAGGTCTGGTTTTTCCATTTCAATTTTATTTTTATTTTTCTTCGTTTGGGATGTTCTTTAGGTCTACTTAGATCAACGTGGGGAACTTACTAAGGAAAAGTTTTTGAATTTGGGCAGGACACTACGCAGCTGGACATACACCAGCAGATCCTGGGCCCTTCCAAATTCAGTTTTTCGGGTAAGTATGCCATGTTTTTGCCGCGGTTCTTTAGTTATGGCCAAGTTCCCCGCCCCCCCCCCCCTTTCTCTATATATAGGCTATTTCTCGCACTATTTCTGGCTAAGCTTGTGTACTTAGGGGATATTCCATCCCCCTCTCCTTTTCCTGATCTTTAGTTTTTTTTTCCGTACCTGTCCTTTTCCCCTCCTGCTTTGCTCTTTTTTTCCCCTTGCTCTCCTACCTGGGGTTGCTGTTGCCCACCTAGTTTTAGTAGTCTACTGATTATATCTCTGTGAGTGTGTCACCAGCAGGGTCATTCCATTTATGTTTACTTTCATAAATAGGCAGCTAGGCCTGGGTTGGATGCTTTAGTCCCATCCTCCCCGATACACAATTTTGGAGCAAGCCTGAACGACCTTGGGTGAGATTCACTCCCATTCCACCATTGGCATGTCACATTTCTACTGTATGTTACGTAGAGAGAACATGTCCATAACTGAGTGTCCATTTTTTATGCACGGTGTATAATGATGTGTTCTCTGTCATGTTATCACAATACAGAACTGTAATCTGCACGAATACGCTCCTGTGGCCCCTGATGAGGGTTTTTGAATAAAAGCAGAAACGCGTCGGGTTAATTTACTTCGCCCATTGGAGGGTGCTTTTCTGTTTTGTTTGTTTATTGTTTTGTGAATTTTCTGCCTTCATTGGCACACACATTGTCTTTGGTGTTTTTTTTAATGTTCATTTGCATGTTGCCGTCTCTATGTATTTAGGTGTACACAGTGCGTTTGCACCAAGTGCTAACATGCATAGTTTGTCCAAATAAACATATTTTTTATACTCAACTGTGTTTGGCTTCTAAATTCCCATTTAGGGGGTATACCCTTTTCTGTTATATGTTACCCAGGGATGTGGCCGATGTCACAGTTTTTGGTTTGAGGAGTACCTCTCCTTATACTTATATGCAGCTTATTGTGGCAAATGCTTTAAAGAGGTCCTGGCATGCTTCGTTCTTCACAACTTTCTGCGGGACAAAGAGAAGCCGTGTAGAACCAGACCCCAGTAATCAAAGTCAGCGAGTATGATTTATGGACTTGCGGTCAACGTCACAGGTCATGACCATCTTTAATTAATTTGCAGTAATTTTTTGTATCTGTCAGAAAGGGTAAGCCAATAACCAAGATAGCAGCTGCAGAAAAATGCCTGCGCTCCATATCCCAATGAGAAAGGCTGAATGGCGCACGTTGTGACAGCTCTTGGCACCAGATAGGCTTTTTAAAAAAGGAGACCGATAGCCAGGTTCATTGCTAAAATTAGAAGAAAAGCGGTTTAACCTTAAACTGCGTAGAGGGTTCTTTACTTTAAGAGGGGTTAGGATGTGGAATTCCCTTCCACAAGCACAACCTTTCTAAAAATCAGGACGACCTTTATATCATAAAGACATTTCCAGGACTGCAAACTGCCGACTTGAACTGAAACAGGAAAATAAAGAAAAAACCCACACAACAAACAATTTTTTTTTATAAAAATAGAAAAATATTTATTTGACTTGGATTTAAATCAACATTTCTAAATCCTGGGAAATAGAATAGAAAGACCCTATGTCAGTGGCTAATGGTTTGTCCCAACCTTGGGATGATAAGAGTTGAGGAAAAAATAAAAATGAACAGGTATAAAAAAAAAAAAAAAAGTAAAAAAAAAAAAAAAGGGATTTTTAAATACAGCTTACCTGTAAAATCCTTTTCTTGGAGTACATCACGGGACACAGAGCGGCATATTCATTACTATGTGGGTTATATGGAGTACCTTCAGGTGTGGACACTGGCAATCTCAAACAGGAAGTCCCCTCCCTATATAACCCCCTCCCCTAGAGGGAGTCCCTCAGTTTTGTAGCAAGCAGTATGCCTCCCAAAATGGTCACCCAAAAGAGGGGTGGGAGCTCTGTGTCCCGTGATGTACTCCAAGAAAAGGATTTTACAGGTAAGCTGTATTTAAAAATCCCTTTTTCTTTCTCGTACATCACGGGACACAGAGCGGCATATTCATTACTATGTGGGATGTCCGAAAGCAATGCTTTAATGAGGGGAGGGAGACATCTTCCAAAGAAGGATTAAATTTAGAGATAAACTCAAATCATAATAATAATTCCAACTTAGTCAAGAAAAAAACTTTTTTTTTTTTTTTTTTTATAACCAAGGGTGTTTCTGATCCCGAGGATTTCAAACTGCAGCCTGTAGTACTGCCTGACCAAAGGCAGCATCCGCATTTCTTCTCACGTCTAGTTGATAAAACCTTGTAAACGTGTGGACTGATGACCACGTTGCCGCCTTGCATATCTGAGCCATAGAGATCTGATGGTGTGCTGCCCAAGAGGCGCCCATGGCCCTGGTAGAATGGGCCTTTACCGACAACGGAGGAGGCAACCTCTTCAACCCGTAGGCTTGAATGATTAATTGTCTAATCCATCTCGAGATGGTGGATTTTGCAGCTGCCTGCCCCTTCTTGGGGCCATCTGGTAGGACGAACAACACATCTGTTTTCCGGATCTTTTCTGTAGCTTTAAGATAGGCCTTCATGGCCCGGACAATATCCAAGGTATGCAGCAACCCCTCCTTTCTAGATGTAGGTTTTGGAAAGAAGGATGGAAGTACCAAATCCTGGTTTAAGTGAAATTTGGATATAACCTTTGGTAGAAAGGAAGGATGGGGCCGGAGAACTGCCCTGTCCTTATGCAGAACGAGATATGGTTCCTTACACGATAAGGCTGCTAATTCTGACACTCTCCTGGCCGAAACTATGGCGACCAAGAAAACCAATTTTCTTGTCAGTAAGACTAAAGGAATCTCAGCCAACGGCTCAAAGGGTTGTTTCTGTAAAGTGGACAGGACAAGATTTAAGTCCCATGGACAAATTGGTGACTTGACAGGAGGATTAATACGCAAGACCCCCTGTATGAAGGTCTTTACCAGCGAGTGGGTGGCCAGCGGCCTCTGAAACCACACTGACAGAGCTGAGATCTGTCCCTTGATTGTGCTTAGTGCCAGGCCTTTATCCACTCCTAGCTGGAGAAAACCTAACACCCTATCAATGGTATATTTGCGGGAATTCCATCTTTTGGATTCACACCAGCCTACGTAGTTCCTCCACACCCTGTAATAAATCACCCTGGAGACCGGCTTTCTAGCCCTAATCAGGGTAGGAATTACCTGCCTAGACAGGCCTCTATCCCTGAGAATCAGGGATTCAGCCTCCAGGCCGTCAAATTTAGACGCTGTAATGTAGGGTGGAGGATCGGGCCTTGTGAGAGTAGGTCTGGTTGTAGAGGAAGAGTCCAAGGGTCTCCCACTGCCATCTTCAGGACTAGTGAGTACCAAGTCCTCCGGGGCCAAGCCGGAGCTACTAGAATGACTGGCTTGTTCTCCACTCTGATCTTGCGCAACAGGCGAGGAAGTAACTGTAGTGGAGGGAATGCATATAGAAGTTTGAATTGATGCCAAGGGCAAACCAACGCATCGGTTCCGCAGGCCATAGGATCCCTCGCTCGCGACACGAACCTGGATGCCATTATATCTACGTCCGGCATTCCCCACCTCTGGCAGATTGTCTGAAAGACCTGGGGATGCAGAGACCACTCCCCTGGCAACAGACTCTGGCGACTTAAGAAGTCTGCCTGCAGGTTGTCCACTCCGGGAATGAATATCGCTGAAATGCAGAGTACATGAACCTCTGCCCATTGAAAAATCAAGTTCACCTCCCTCTGAGCGGCCTGGCTCCTGGTTCCCCCTTGGTGGTTTATGTATGCCACCGCCGTGGCATTGTCTGACTGGATTCTCACCGGGAACCCCTTTAATCTGGAGGTCCAAGCCAGAAGGGCTAGGCGGGCAGCTCTGATTTCCAAGATATTGATGGGGAGCTGCCTCTCTGCTTTCACCCAAGTTCCCTGGCGGGAGAACCCCTCGAAGACCGCCCCCCAGCCTGCCAGGCTGGCGTCTGTGGTAACTACCTTCCAGACAACAGGGCTGAAGGATTTTCCCTTTAGAAGATTCTGAGGGTTCAACCACCAGGCCAGGCTTTGTCGGACCCTTGATGATAGCGTCAAAGGGGACTCTAAGGCATGTGCCCTCTTGCCCCAGGCTGCTAGAATGGCTGCCTGTAGGACGCGAGTGTGGATCTGAGCGTATGGTACTGCCTCGAATGTGGCCACTAGCTTGCCTAGTAATCGCATACACAGGCGAATAGTTGGTTTTTTCTTGTTTAGAACCAACTGAACCAACCCCTTGATAGCTTCGATCTTTACAAGGGGCAGGAACACCTTTTGATGTTCTGTGTCTAACCTCATGCCGAGGTATTCCAACTGCTTTGTAGGCTGGAACGCTGACTTTCCCCGGTTCAGGACCCAGCCGAATTCTTCGAGGTACCGAACCGTGAGGTTTACTGCCTTTTGCAGACCCGGCCGTGAGTGATCTATGATTAAAAGGTCGTCCAAGTATGCTAGGACTGTGACCCCTTGGATCCTTAAATTGGCCAGAATTGGGGCTAGGATCTTCGTGAATACCCGGGGGGCCGTGGCCAGCCCGAAGGGGAGCGCTCTGAATTGGAAGTGTCACTGCCCCACCGCGAAGCGTAAAAACCTTTGATGCGACTGAAAAATTGGTACATGAAGGTAAGCATCCTTTATGTCTATGGAGGCCAGAAAATCGTCCTTCTGAAGCGCGGCGGCTGCTGACCGGATGGATTCCATCCGGAAGGAACGAACCCTTAGGTAACCGTTTAACCTCTTTAGGTCCAAGATTGGCCTGACATCGCCGTTGGGCTTTGGTATGACAAAGAGATTGGAATAGAAACCTAGGCCTTGCTCTTGGGCTGGCACTTCTATAATTACGTCCTGGCCAAGCAGGTGATCCAAAGCTGCCAGCATTGAGGCCTTCCTCGCTGGATCCCTTGGTAGCCTTGATTCTTGAAAATGAGGCGGAGGATACCTTAGAAACTCCAGTCTGTAACCTGTGGTTACAGATGCCCGGACCCATTTGTCGGGGATCTTGGCTTCCCAAACTTCTGAGAAGAAACGAAGCCTTCCCCCCACCCGCAAGAGTGGGGGCGCCCCTTCATAAGGCAGACTTAGGGGCTGTCTTTGACGGCTTGCGATACCACGGCCTCTTACCCCCAGGGGCCTGTCCCTGTGATCTACTGTTAAAGTTGGATCGTGCAGGCGGCCGTCGATACTGCCTGGAATTTGAGGGCCCCGAGACAGGAAAGAGCTGCCTTTTAAATGTAGGAGCCCGGAATGTCTTTTTGACCGGTAAAAGGGTACTCTTGCCATTTGAAATAGTCTGAATATATTTATCCAGATCCTCTCCGAAGAGTCGTCCTCCATGGAAGGGAAACCCTGCCAGAAGCTTTTTGCATGGGGGCTCCGCCGCCCAGTTCTTCAACCATAAGAGCCTTCTCATGTGCACCAAACATAGTGATAAACGAGAGGCCTGCTGGATGGAATCTTTTATAGCATCTACCGCAAAACACAGAGCTCTGGGAATGTCAGAAAACTCTTCTGCTTGTTGGGTAGGCATGTCCCTTAACATTTCCTTTGTCTGGTCTTTTAATGCCTGACAAACTCCAATTGCAGCCACCGCTGGCTGCACCACTGCTCCTGCCGTAGCAAAGGATGCTTTTAAAAGTGTCTCTAATCTTTTATCAACCGGATCTTTAAACATATGTATGTTTTCCACCGGGCAAGTTAGTGATTTATTCACACATGAGATGGCTGCATCCACTACTGGGAGCCTCCACCTCTTGGAGAACTTTTCCTCCATGGGGTAAATGACCGCAAATCTTTTCGGTGGCAGAAAAATCCTGTCCGGCCGTGTACCCAATCCCGAAAGATCAATTCCTCCAAGAGAGGATGGACCGGAAAAACTGCGTTGCTTAAAGGAGCTTTCAAAGAGCCCAGAGAGGATACCGGAGGAACCTGAGGCTCTGGCAATGGTAAACTAAATGCCGAGCGGACCATGTCCGTCAAAGACTGTACCCACAGTCTTTCTGTCTGGGAGTCTGAAAATGGTTCCTCAGAGGCAGATCCCTCAATCCCTGAACCCTCTTGGTTCAGGTCTAGTTGATCCTCCTGTGATTCCAATTCCTCTGGAGAGAGAATCTCAGCATCTGAGGATACACCTCCTGGTGATGGGGATCTAACCCGTTTCTTACCAGGAATAGCTCTAGCGATCAATGCTGCTATTCTCTCTTCTAGCCCCCCTAGGGATACGGCTAGCATCTCCTCTGTGATAAACACAGGGCTGGGCTGATCTGGGCCAGCCTCCGCACCAGATCCCCCTAATGGCTCATCCAAGGCGCTTCTTATGTTAATAAGTTGCGGGGAAAGTATCGGCATATCAGAATCAGAAAGGGAACCCTTTTGTTTTTTGGTCTTTTTTGTACCCTTTGACCCCGAACCCTTGGAAGCCATAATACAAAATCGAGGGACTCCGCCCACACAACAGACTGTAGTGGGCAGGAGTACAAAAATCAGAGTTTAGGGGACAATAGATCACTAATGCCCAAAAACTGATGGGATCCCGTATGTTCTTTTTTTTTTTTTTTTTTTTTTTTTTTTAAATATATTATATATTTTTTTTTTGACAACATACCGTGACCCCAAACTAAGTTTGCCAGCCTCCAAACCTGCTGCAAAAAAGGGGGATTTCTTGGCTTAACAAAAAGGTATTGGAACAAAGTCCACATGTACTACCCCTCTTCCGCCACCGGGAGTCACTGTTCTGCCGCTCTGCATCCTCTCCTCTGAAAATCAGCCTCAGACTGAGCACTGACAATGCCTGCTGTTCATAACAGCACAAAGGCGCGCCCCTGTATGACGCCGCAGGCACGCCCCCCCCCCCCGCCCTCCTGTCTGAACGGCGCGAAAAACGTCAATAAGACGCGCGCGCGTATGCCGGAAACAGGAGGAACATGGAGGAGCCGCGCTGCTGGAGATCCAGGAACGCAGAAACAGGCGGCAGATTCAAACCCCCGGCCAGGTAGGACTCTCCAAAGGCCCCTAGGGATCCTTACTAGCCCTAGGAAGAAACAGCAGGTTTAGCTAGCACACATATTTAGACAGGGGGACCTAGTGATGGGGGAGAAAAGGTGTCATCCTGTCTCTCTTTAGACATAGTGAACAAGGTTGCCCATGCAGAGCATACTTAGGCTATCCCCCCTTTTAGGTTACCCCGGAGAGCCTGCTGTCGAACCAAGTCCCGCAGGCTCCCCCTTACCTGCTCCATGCTGCAGGATGTTTGTCCAGCAAACTGATCCAATCTTCTCCCATCTCCGTGGGTAGCGTAGTAGACCTTCAGGCCCTGGGGTCCTATGAAGGTACCCACTGTCCTGGACCTATATAGCACCCTGGCAAACAGGAACTTATGGTTTTTACAAACTCCAAGTCCTGGGCCCAGGGTCCAGCCCTCCAAAGAGGAGCATTATAGGCAAAACCCCACGGCTTGGGGCCCGGGTACTGTCCACTTTGGCACTGAGGCTCCTTGGACAGATCCGGTTAGCCCGCCCTTAATCCCAAGGATGTGGAGCAAAGCTATTCCGTGACCAACACCTAAGACACTGGCGAAAAAACTGAGGGACTCCCTCTAGGGGAGGGGGTTATATAGGGAGGGGACTTCCTGTTTGAGATTGCCAGTGTCCACACCTGAAGGTACTCCATATAACCCACATAGTAATGAATATGCCGCTCTGTGTCCCGTGATGTACGAGAAAGAAACAACTATTAAGTTATTGGGGAGTCAAAAAGAAAGTCATATCTATAATTTTTCATTTTGTCTTTAGCACCACTTTACTTTTCTTCCATTAGACACAGTCAGGTAACACCGCCATAAGAAAGTCTCCACTAGCAGCCTTCATACTTTTCCCAGGAGACACCACTTATTAAAAGCATTGGTTGAACAATAAACCAATCCCACTGCTCATCCCTGTGATGTCACCAGACTCTGGGTGGAGTTCTTACACCTCATTATTCCCCCCACATATCCTTATACAGCCATCCCATACACCCAACACAGCATGGAGGGGCTCAGTGAAGGTGTGGAAGAGTCGGATCGGGTCACACAGATCATAAAAGGAGATCCACCGGCCTTATAATCCAGATCTATCTTGACTCTGTTACTGGAGATATTGACAGAAGAAAAAGGGACCTTATAAAACGGTTATGTACCACACAATACTGATCATGATCCCTGCGCAAACCCAAGGACTTGTGATCATCTCCAATCTCTGAGTTAAGTCCCGTCTCCCTGCCTATACTGGGGTAACAAATCCCACCGCTCTGATCCCCCGATATCCACTTCCCAGTAATGTCTCCCTGAGGAGAAACCCCCGACTACTCCTCACCTGAGAACAATCCTGAAATCTCTCTGGTGTTTCTGGGTGATTTAGGTTCCCATCTGACCTGGGTACAGTTTTTTTGTCATATGATATCTGTAGATCATTATGAGCTGTGTTTAGAACCAGTTTATGCCCCAGTTGATGCACACTACTGCGGAACATGTCTAGTACATACCCTGCTCTTGGCTTTATACACTACGCCTGAACCAATTTTTTTGTGATCACTATTTACTATAAAAAGACGTCTGTACCCTTTACTTGATTTAATTGGAACAAACCTTTTTTTCATCATACCATTGGATTCATCTGCATTATGTGGAGGCCTCTTATCTTTTCTATGATCTACATCAGCGGTCTACAAATTGCAGCCCTGGGGCCGGATGTGGACATTTGCTTGCCTCTATCTGGCCCTCGGGGCACTATTCCATTCACAACTGACACCAAGGATGGGGTTCCACCCCTCCCACCGACACCAAGGATGGGGTTCCACCCCTCCCACCGACACCAAGGATGGGGTTCCACCCCTCCCACCGACACCAAGGATGGGGTTCCACCCCTCCCACCGACACCAAGGATGGGGTTCCACCCCTCCCACCGACACCAAGGATGGGGTTCCACCCCTCCCACCGACACCAAGGATGGCTTGTTTTAGACTTCGATACTTGAATTGTCTTTGCTCCTCCTGGGTTCCTGTTTTCAGCCTACTAACCGTGAGTTGTTGTTGGGGGTTGTGGTTAGGTAATGGATGCCGGACCCCGGGACTCCTGTGGCTTTACCCAGCCCACAAAAGTAGGTCCATCCATACATATGCGTGCCCCCCCCTGGTCGCCATGTGGGACTTTTGTGCGGTGGCACTCGCCTTGCTCGCCTGCAGGGTTTTTAGACATGATTCTGATAAAGCGGCTGAAGCCGCGAAACTAGTAAAGATGTTCGCCATGACTCTCAACCCACTATTCTTCTCCCCCTCCTGGGGATAACTATACAGGTGTTGCGTTGGTCATTATTTTTTTTAATTTTGTACCCCTCGTTGTGTCTTCACTGATACTGTATTTAATAAAAATGTTTCTTTATATTCTATATGCACCGATATATCGGTGGCCGAAACATATCGGCCGAAAATAGCGTTTTTGTGTCCCTGCTGAAACACAGTAAAAATTGCCGATAATAAATCAGTGAGTGGGCTGTACCAGTTTACGAGGGGGCACAGTTCTTATGCAGACCACCAGACCTGTATATAGCGAGTGCAGCGGCAGTGGCAATGTACAAATTGCGTGCGGACTGCCGATCGCACTATGCCGGTGTCCTAGCTCCTTTTGGTGTAATCCATCGGCGTGAGCCGCGTGACGTCACGGCCCGAGGCGAGGGAGGACTTGGAGCGCTGGGCAGGGAGGGAGCCGTGTCGGAGTCTGCCTAGGAGGAACATAACAGTGCACTGCATTCTACTAAAAAAGTAAGCACTAAGTCTACTCTATAACAGAACAGAAGTGACAGAACCTCTAACAAATGAAGTTTTAACTAGTTTCTTTATGTTAAATGGCTCAGGAGCCAAAGGATTCTCTTTCTCGCAAAACCTTTTTTTCTAACCCTAATAGATCAGGCGAATAATAGTGTTGAGCTTGAAGACAGAGACCAGATGGCCATCCTTTATTACCTGGAAGCACTACGGACGTTGCAGCATCTTCAGAGACCAATCACCCTTGAAAACATGACCATGAGTGTTTATACGAGTCAATAGTGTTTTACACCAAATGTTGTAACGAGTGTCACTTACAACAAACATCTGTTTTGTTATCCTTCAACAGGTACATGAATGGCTGATGAGGACCCGTGAGACCATCCACAGGGACTGTGACTGTAACCATAATCAAGGTGGACGTGGGAAGCTCGGAAGCTCCCTTGCAGGTGGCTACGGTGGTCCTGAAATCTTTGAAGGAAATTTGGTTCAAGACCTATTTCGAAAAGATCCGGCCTTTTGTGTTGAAGACCTTCAACAAAGGGGACCAGTGAGGGAGGGAAACATTCCACAAGAGGCAAGTGAAATTATAAAGTTTGTTTATGCCGCTAATGTACTGTAAATTGACTAATCTGAGGTAACTAAAACCCTTTTTTCCAGTTGTACAACCATTTGTAGACCACAAACTAACAAAAATCTCTCACCTTTTAGATTTGACCTTCCGGCAGTTACGTACCAGCAGGCAAGGAAGGATTTTGAACGGTGCAGTTTATCCCACGGTGATGACGAAGTGAAGGAGCTTCTGGAGGAATATTTCAGTATTTCAAAGGAAGGGGAAGACATCAAGGGCAAGATCGTGAAGGGTGCCATGATGGTGAAAAGGATTCAGAAAGACCGGATGCCTTCTACTTCAGGGTAGGTTGTATATTGCTGATCAATACTTGGTGACCTTTTAGATTTTGATGATGTTACAGGTTACTGTTACTGGCAATTTAATGGTTAAACACTCATTTTGATTTTTTAGAGACCCGAGGACAAGACGGGATGATGAAGCAGTGCCAGTTGACGACAGGGAGTTGGTCTTCAGAAGAGTCCAAGAAGTGTTTCCGGTGGGACTTGATGACAAACCACCGGGTTTGAAGAAATGCCGCATCTTTACAGAGGAAGACGCGTTGTGTTGTCACAAGGGGTGGAGCCGACAGCAGTACGTAATGCGTGTCAATGCGGTCATCGGTGAGTATTAGGGAGGGATTTGGCAGGCCTTTTCAGCATGTGCAGAGACAGAGTTGTTATCTGCCGGCGGAGCGATCCCCGCTGAGCAAAGCGGAGCCCAAAAACGGTCTGCCCGTGTGAAAGAGCCCTTAGGGTCCATGATATAATATAATATGGACTAGGAAGCAGGGTGATGGATCCTGAATGGAAAAAAAAAGTATTAGGTCAATAATATCTATATCGGTATATAGTTATATATACACAAAGGAACGTGTGCATGGTACCACAGAAAATGAACAAAGATCTTAACTGTGCTTCATCTAGAGTCATTTACATGCTAACCTGCCCATGTGATAATATATATATTGGCAAAACCAAACGTCAGCTTAGAGTAAGACTTGGAGAACATACGAGGGAGATGAAAGGAAAAGAATCCTGGAAAACCTCTAGCCAAACATTTCGCTCTTTGCCATGATGGCAAACTGATCAGATCCTCTACAGAAGGAGTAAAATGTGGATATATCGCCTGGGATCACTTACACCGACAGGCTTGAACGATAAAATAAATTTACAACCCTTTTTACCAATTTGATACCCCTGACCAGGATGTATTATATCCTTTTATCATGGATTCCGCATTCAATTCACAATAGTGTCAACCTGGCCTTAAACAGGAATCTACCTAATTGCTAAAATGTTTTTTCCCAGAAACAACAGGATTCCCTTGGCCTGCAAGTTCTGCCTGAAGATGCAGATCACACTTTCAACTCACCTGAGAAAAGTCTGTGTGAATCCTTTCCGGATTTTCCCTCTGGTGCCGTCACGCTTGGAGCAGCAAACCACACACATCCTTCTGGGCGCTGTCTTCTTTTCAGTTGGTGGAATGTGGTCCATAAAGTGACGACCAGTCAGTCATTCCGGGTTCACAACACCAGCAGCCCGACGTCCAGATCTGTTTACAGCCGTTGGCGGCTGGTGCTTCAGAAATATGAGTTCAGCAACCTTCCACATAAAGTCTGCATGAACCATAGGCCTGTCACTTTTTTTTATTTTACAGAAGAATGAGTGCATTCCACAGGCACTGTTCCAGAAGATGACTGAAGATTTTTTTTTTTTCTTTTGTTGCTTTCTCATGGCTGGATAAAAGGTCATGGCCTGGTCAGCTCTGCCCACACCTCCCATGGTATTGTGGTAATCCAACACGACCTGTGGCTTCATCACCTCTTTCCACCTTTGGTGTGTACCATTACAGTAGAGGTGTTGTGAATGGTACTCAGAAGGCACACTTTTTTGTCCCGCCATCTCGGTGCCATCATCTTTCCTTTCTGCCAGGCAACTATTTCTCCCGCCCATAAGCTTTTTATTGGCTAAGGTTGACGGCACGTCATGCTGGTCAGCCCTAATGGTCTCACATGCATCCATCTTCTTCAGAAGAAGGAACTCGTAGAGTTCTGGAGAAGTATAAAAATGGTCGGTGGTGACACAGTAGCCCTGGTTCAGCAATGGCTCAATCAAAAAAAAGGAACTGAAGCGGTTGCCATTCTAAAACTGCTGAATCGATCAATGAATTTGGTCCTTTTTCCCGGTGTACAGGACTGAATTCCAGATGTACCCAGACCTGGATTCACACAGCATAAAATGACTATGCCAAATTGAGCTTGCTTTGATGCGATAACTGTATCCAGCCAAGTCTACCTTTGTAGGCCATAAGACTTTTGTCAATACTTATGTCTCTGTCTGGAACATAGGTCTGCTGGAAAATATTCTAAATTAGTTGCCAAGTCTCCCATGGTTTTTGTTCAGTACTGCAGTATTTCTGCAGGGGTTCACCGCCACTCCCTGTAAAATTGTAAGGCCCAGAAACTTCCAGATGTCCTCTCTGGTTACCGGTTCCCACTTTCTGCTCCTTGAAAAGCACCGATGGGTAGCATCTTGTTGCTCCTGCTAGCGATTTGTCTCCATAACAATTTTGGCAAAAACTTCATCAGTCAAAAAGAGCTTGAGATATGCCAAGCGTTTGTCATCCTCAACATCCACTTTGATCCCAGAAGTTCCTGTAAATGGAAATCTTGGGGGCACTACGTGCTCCGTACCACAAATCAATCGAGCACCACACATCACTGGGCACAGTCGCAGGATCATCACTAAAATCGTTTTCTGCGTCTGATGATCTTCCCCACGAGTCGCTGTCACTCAACTCCTCTAAGCGATTCTGTATCGCTGTCTTCCAGCAGGTCATATTTTAGGGTGGAGGCAAGCAAAATTCAGCCTTTGGAACCACTGTAAGATGTTGATTGTTTTCTCCCTTTTCAGTTGAACTTTGTGACCCGATTCCTCTTCTTCGTGGGCAGCAAGAAGGTTTCTTTGAAGTGTATCGACCAGCCAGACAAGACCATCGATTTCTTCAATCAACTGGAAGCATCTGGAGCCAGCAGATCCACCATGCTCAACTACATGGGCAGCGTTCAAAAGTTTGCAAGGCACATCTCTTCGGAAGATCATCCTTCACAACCAGCCGCATCCAAGATTCGTCGACCTTCTGAATGAGATCCGTCAGAAAATTCACAAAAAAGCTGCCAAGGCCAGAAAGGAAATGGGGTAGGCAATATTGATGGCAATAAACATTATATTGCCTTTTAGCCATTTTTTATGCATTTTATTTTGCCAACTAAACATGCAATACATTTTTTTTTCTCTTACCCACAGACATTCGGCTCAGGATCCAGAGGCGAGCCAAAGGATTCTCTCTCTCGTGAATCCTTTTTTTCTAACCCTAAAAGATCAGGCGAATAATAGTGTTGAGCTTGAAGAAAGAGACCAGATGGCCATCCTTTATTACCTGGAAGCACTACGGACGTTGCAGCATCTTCAGAGACCAATCACCCTTGAAAACATGACCGTGAGTGTTTATATGAGTCAATAGTGTTTTACACCAAGTGTTGTAACGAGTGTCACAACAAACATCTGTTTTGTTATCCTTCAACAGGTACATGAATGGCTGATGAGGACCCGTGAGAATATCCACAGGGACGCAGAGGCTGTGACTGTAACCATAATCAAGGTGGACGTGGGAAGCTCGGAAGCTCCCTTGCAGGTGGCTACGGTGGTCCTGGAATCTTTGGAGGAAATTTGGTTCAAGACCTATTTCGAAAAGATCCGGCCTTTTGTGTTGAAGACCTTCAACAAAGGGGACCATTTTTATCGTCACCAGTGAGGGAGGGAAATGTCAGATATCAGATGACCTGACTCAGTTCCACAAGAGGCAAGTGAAATTATAAAGTTTGTTTATGCCGCTAATGTACTGTAAATTGACTAATCTGAGGTAACTAAAACCTTTTTTTCCAGTTGTACAACCATTTGTAGACCACAAACTAACAAAAATCTCTCACCTTTTAGATTTGACCTTCCTGCAGTTACGTACCAGCAGGCAAGGAAGGATTTTGAACGGTGCAGTTTATCCCACGGTGATGACGAAGTGAAGGAGCTTCTGGAGGAATATTTCAGTATTTCAAAGGAAGGGGAAGATGTCAAGGGCAAGATCGTGAAGGGTGCCATGATGGTGAAGAGGATTCAGAAAGACCGGATGCCTTCTACTTCAGGGTAGGTTGTATATTGCTGATCATTATTTTTACTTGGTGACCTTCTCGATTTTGATCATGTTACTGGCAATTTAATGGTTAAACACAAAATTTTGTTTTTTTTATAGAGACCCGAGGACAGGATGATGAAGCAGTGCCAGTTGACGACAGGGAGTTGGTCTTCAGAAGAGTCCAAGAAGTGTTTCCGGTGGGACTTGATGACAAACCACCGGGTTTGAAGAAATGCTGCATCTTTACAGAGGAAGACGCGTTGTGTTGTCACAAGGGGTGGAGCCGACAGCAGTACGTAATGCGTGTCAATGCGGTCATCGGTGAGTACTAGGGAGGGATTTGGCAGGCCTTTTCAGCATGTGCAGAGACAGAGTTGTTATCTGCCGGCGGAGTGATCCCCGCGGAGCCCAAAAATGGTCTGCCCGTGTGAAAGAGCCCTTAGGGTCCATGATATAATATTGACTAGGAAGCAGGGTGAGGGATCCTGAATGGAAAAAAAGTATTAGGACAATAATATCTATATCGGTATATAGTTATATATACACACAAAGGAACGTGTGCATGGTACCACAGAAAATGAACATAGTTATAAAATTAAAGATCTTATTAACTGTGCTTCATCTAGAGTCATTTACATGCTAACCTGCCCATGTGATAAGATATATATTGGACATGATCACTTTATGCTATGGAAAAAAAATGACGTTTTATGTCCTGAAAAAAAACAACGTTTTTCAAACTTCATTTTCCAAAACGACGCTGCGTACACACCATCGTTTTTCCAAAAATCTCTAGCAGTGCGCGGCGACGTCCATCACGTATGACGGGACTAGAAAGGGTCATTTCCATGCGGAAGACGGCCTCTTTTGCTGATATCGTGTTGCTGCGTGTTAGTAAAAGTTTGGTGAGAGACGATTCACGCTTTTCAGTGTTTGTGCTTTAAATTTTGTTTTCTGTCGTACTTTTTTTTGTATTTGTGGTCGTATCTGTGTTACAGTGCTTTTATTCTGGACGTATTTGTTTTGGCAGTGCGTTCTTGTGTGCACGGTGCTGTTTTGCAGGTCGTTCTTCAGAGGCCTTTCTGTACTTTAGGGCGTAATTTTTTGTCCGATCTGATTTGACGACCGTTTTCTAGCCATGTTGCGGGTACGTTCTCGTCGCCGAGATAGTGCTGTGCTTGTTGTTCGGATGTGTGCTCAGGTCCTTGAGGAGGGCGAGAAGGACTTTGTGGGCCAAGAACTAGTTTCTTCGCAGGGACCAGTTCTCTCATATGCCTCTGCTGCGGGAGATTCGAGAAAACAACCCTGATGATTTCAGGAATTTTCTCAGGATGTCTGACCCCGTATTTCAGCAGCTTTTGGCTTTGGTGTCGCCTTATATCACCAGGCAGGACACTGTTATGCGGGAAGCCATCACTGCTGAGCAGCGGCTAGTTGCTACATTGCGGTACCTGGCAACAGGGAGAAGTCTGCAGGACTTGAAGTTCTCAACGGGCATCTCCCCCCAGGCTCTGGGCCTCATAATCCCGGAAACCTGTTCTGCCATCATTCAGGTTCTGCAGGAGGACTAAGTTAAGGTAAGTGGTGTCCTTTCAATGCCCAAACTATGTATACACTGTATATTGCCTGCTTGTATTAATTTTTTCCAAACACTCCCTAATTAACCTGTTTGTAATATGCTGTGAATGTTCCCTTTGTCTCCATGTATGTTTTTTATTCGAAAAATGTTTTCCCTACATGCATCTTTTATTTAGCCAACCTGTCCAGCATTCTATTTTGTGCCCAAAAACATCTAGCCCAGTCCCTATACCCCACTTAATTTGTTGCCTCCATTGTAGTGCTGCATTTTGTGTGTCCCTATATCCCCCTTAATTCGTTGCCTCCATTGTAGTGCTGCATTGTGTGTGTCCCTATATCCCCCTTTATTTGTGACCTCCATTGTAGTCCAACAAATGTTTTTTTTTTTATTATTATTAAATGGTATTTTTTTGTTTTTTTTTGGTCTTTTTGGGGGTTGTTTTTCAGGTCAGAAATTCATATTGGGCCCCCCCTCCCCCTAAGCTTTTATTTTTCACATCAGGAGGTGGTGATCAATCTGCTTGGTGATCCCTTATTATTTTGGTATCTTAAAATAACACTTTTTTTTTTATATTTTGTTAAAAAAAAATTGTGATCCCAGAGTTTTGTGATATTCTGTTCACAATGTTTCTTTGAATATTTTTTTTTTTTTTTGCTATACAGTTCCCCACCATGCCACAGGAATGGCAGACTGTGGCAGCGGACTTCTCCCAGCGTTGGAACTTTCCGAACTGCGGAGGAGCCATTGATGGCAAGCACGTCCGCATCGTGCCCCCACCCCATTTCGGATCCCATTATTTTAATTACAAGGGGTTCCACAGTGTCGTGCTGATGGCGGTGTCTGCCAACTACGAGTTTTTGTACCTGGATGTTGGGGAAAATGGGCGGATGTCGGACGGCGGGGTCTTTGCGGAGACCTGGGTTTACCACCTGCGGAGGAGAGCGAAGAGGGTCTGCCCTTCGTGTTTTTAGCAGATGAGGCTTTCGGATTGGGTCCCCACCTCATGAGGCCATTTCCCCAATGCACCCTCACCCCTGAGAGGAGGGTTTTCAATTATCGGCTGGCCAGGGCAAGACGGGTGGTAGAGAATGCCTTTGTAATCCTGGCCAGCCGATTCCGATTGTTTTTGACTGCAATAAACCTTGCAGAATACAAGTGGAAGTCCGTTATATTATGCTGCTGCATTCTCCAAAATTTCTTAAAAAGACATTCCACAAACTATTTAAACGGTATTGCCTGATGAGGCCATTGATGATGCTCCGGAGGCGGCCCGTGAGGCTAGGCGTACAGGCTTGGCCCCCCAAAGCGCAAGGTGAAACACCCTTTTTGCCCCAAATCTATTTGTCACAAAATAGACTACTTTTCTTTTCTTTTTTTGGGGTAAAGGCACCCTACTTCCGTAGTTCAGCCTGCAACAACCCCCACAACTCCAGGGGGACCATGTCTGAAGATGTGTAAGGGGCCACAAAGGGCCGCCATCAGGAAATTTGGGTCCCCTTACACAGCTTCAGGCATGGGCCCCCTAGAGCATAGAACCAGGGGGTGCTGACGCCTGAAATTAAGAAGCGGGGGGCCCTTTACGAAAAGAAGAACTAAAAATATATCGGAAAAAAAGGGGCCTTGCCATCCGGGACCTTTAATTTAAAAAATCTAAATATATATACAGTATGTCTTAAAAAAAAATGGTTTGCCTTTCAGGGCCCTGGGGACCTCTGGGCCCCTTACTAAAAAAAATATAAAGAAATCATATATACATTTCTAAAAAAAGGGGATTTGACACATGGGGCCCTGGGACCTTGGAGCCCCTTACTAAAAATATAGCTAAATATACTAAAAAAAAAAATGTATATCGAAATTTTTGGAATAAAAATGGGGGGTTGCCATCTGGGGCCCTGGTGGCCTCCGGGCCCCTGGGGACCTCTGGACCCCTAAAAACCAAAATCTACCCATGCGGGCCCCTGGGGACCCCCAGGCCCCTTACAGGTGTACTGCCTGTACCCCCTGATGGCGGCCCTGGAGCCACATAATTAGGGCTGGCAACCCTGTATGTAATATATATTAGCATTCAATTTGCATCTGTCAGGATTTTCAAAATGTGTGTGATTAATGAAAACAAACTATGTGCCTTTTTTTAATACACGGGCAGAGCAAAGCCAGGAGGAGGCAGGCCCCACTGGGAGCCAGGAGGAGGCAGGCCCCACTGGGAGCCAGGAGGAGGCAGGCCCCACTGGGAGCCAGGAGGAGGCAGGCCCCACAGGGAGCCAGGAGGAGGCAGGCCCCACAGGGAGCCAGGAGGAGGCAGGCCCCACAGGGAGCCAGGAGGAGGCAGGCCCCACAGGGAGCCAGGAGGAGGCAGGCCCCACAGGGAGCCAGGAGGAGGCAGGCCCCAGTGGGAGCCAGGAGGAGGCAGGGCCCAGTGGGAGCCAGGAGGAGGCATGGCCCAGTGGGAGCCAGGAGGCCTGCCGGCGTGATACCATCTCCCGGATGCCTCCACTCCGCACTCCCGCGAAAAGGGTCAGGAGGCTTCACCAAATGGAGGAGACCCAGGCCATGCTTCGCTAAGCAACAGCGGCCATCCGAGAGCAACCCACTGAAGAAGAGGGGTTCGCAGCGCTCATTGCAGCCAAGCTCCTAAAGCTGGAGCAGGGCCAGCGTGTGCGCTGCGAACTCCTTATCTTCAAAGCCATAAGCATGGCATCCATGGGGCAGCTCGATGACGACACCGACATTGTGCGGATTGCTACTCCTTTCCTTGCCACTCCTCTTGCTCCTTCTCCTCCTCTTCCTGAGGCTGCTCTGGCTCCTGGCACTACATCGACTCCGGGAACCCAGCCCCCGAGGACTCAGGCTACAGGGAAGACTGCTGGGACGGCTGCAGGGAAGACTGCTGGGACGGCTGCAGGGAAGACTGCTGGGACGGCTGCAGGGAAGACTGCTGGGACGGCTGCAGGGAAGAAAAAACACGAAAAAATGAGACGGTGCCCCTAATGTGTTTTTTTTTTTTTTGGACTCACAGCCTGGATTAGTGGCTTGGTGGACCCTTGTATTTAATAATTTCCAGCACACTCTGAAGTGCTGCCTTCCTTTGCATCTTTGTTTTTATTTAGTTGGATTTTTGGTTTGCCACCATTTTATTATTTCCAATTTTGGCAGAATAAATGCATTTTTGGTTGATCAGACAGATTTGACCATGTGGATTTTTTAACAATATTAGACATATCATTAGTGAGTGGGCAGACCCCTTTCCAAAACATTTTTGTTAACATTAACAAGGTAAAAAAACATCCTTGTGGGTAACTTCAAAAAAATAAATTAGGTTGTTGCGGCCACTTCACACACTCCAAAATCAACCCAAAATATAGATTTCCGATAAACTTTTGGGCCAAATAATAATAATAATAATTTGGTGATTTAGAGAAAATATATATATTTAGAATTTTGGAGATGGAAGATACACCGAAAAAACACAACACCAAACAAAACATTATATAACAAGAAATAATCAAGTAAAAAGCTTGTCATAACTATGTAACAAGATCAGCCGCAACAAACGACCATTTCCGTGTAGCATTTAAAAGCAGGGTGTAATGCAGCGCATTCTTTGCTTCTATATCACTTGAAAACTAATGAAAACGAATGTGCTTAATCCATTCTGAACAGTAGTTTTACCAGAACGAGCGCTGACGTCTAACTTGCTTCTGAGCATGCGCGGGCTTAAAACGTCGTTTTACCCTACACACGGTCAATGTTTATGACACAAAAAAAACAACGTTTGGGGAAAACGACACATTTTTTACAAGACATAAAACGTCGTTTTTTTCCCATCGCATAAAGTGATCGTGTGTATGCGGCATAAGACTTGGAGAACATACGAGGGAGATGAAAGGAAAAGAATCCTGGAAAACCTCTAGCCAAACATTTCGCTCTTTGCCATGATGGCAAACTGATCAGATCCTCTACAGAAGGAGTAAAATGTGGATATATCGCCTGGGATCACTTACACCGACAGGCTTGAACGATAAAATAAATTTACAACCCTTTTTACCAATTTGATACCCCTGACCAGGATGTATTATATCCTTTTATCATGGATTCCGCATTCAATTCACAATAGTGTCAACCTGGCCTTAAACAGGAATCTACCTAATTGCTAAAATGTTTTTTTCTCAGAAACAACAATATTCCCTTGGCCTGCAAGTTCTGCCTGAAGATGCAGATCACACTTTCAACTCACCTGAGAAAAGTCTGTGTGAAGAATGTGGACGATGCCGAGATCAAGAAACTCGTCCAGGAGGCCCGGTCGAAGATGCGCCATGTGATCAGAGGGCTTGGTATCATCACATACAAAGACCTGGAGCATCCAAGTTCGGGGCAGGCCTTGACAGTTTTGCATAAGTTTTCTTGAGGCCAGGGGAAGCACTGTTCTTACTCCGCCAGGAAGACAGCAGTACATATTAAACCTAACTTTATTTAAAGAATGTTTTCTAATGCTGTAAAACTACATAGACTCATTCATGGCTCTTAGGCCCTGTACACACGATCGGAACCGGTCCGCTGAAACTTGTCCGACGGACCGTTTTCATCAGAACAGGCTGAAGTGGTCCGTTTGGTCTGATGTACGTACACACCATCAGACCAAAATCCGATCGGGTCAGAACACGGTGAAGTAGAACACAACGACGTGCTTAAAAAACGAAGTTCAATGCTTCCAAGCATGCGTCGACTTGATTCTGAGCATGCGTGGGTTTTTGGTCCGATGCCTTTGTGTACTAACCATCGAATCTGTCCAACAGACAGGTTCCATCAGACAAGTTTTTTAAAACTTTAGTTCGACGGACAACGGTCTAATAGGCCTTATAGACCATCGAACTGGTCTGAGGAAACTGGTCTCCAGACCACTTTCATCAGACTTGTCTGATCGTGTGTACGCGGAATTACAGATCTGAAGAAGCACAGGAAGAGGAACAGCCAAAGTAAAAAAAAATATATATTATATATATATATATATATATATATATATATATATATATATATATATATATACACACACACACACATATACACACCATACATACTGTATATTCATTCTAATTTCTGTAATGCATCTTCTCACTTGCACAAGAAAAAATAGGAGCAACAGATGTGCTATTCCCATCTTCATCCCCTAAAAAAAAAAACATTGTAGTTAAGGTGCAGGCCTATTTACATCTCTTTCCCTGCAAAGCTGGGGTGTCACTGATCTGTTGTACTGAGAATTTCAACATCTTCTAGAACTTCGCCATCCTCCTCTCTCCCTTCCTCCTCCTCTCTCCCTTCCTCCTCCCCTCTCCCTTCCTCCTCCCCTCTCCCTTCCTCCTCCCCTCTCCCTTCCTCCTCCCCTCTCCCTTCCTCCTCCTCCTCTCTCCCTTCCTCCTCCTCCTCCTCTCTCCCTTCCTCCTCCTCCTCCTCTCTCCCTTCCTCCTCCTCCTCCTCTCTCCCTTCCTCCTCCTCTCTCCCTTCCTCCTCCTCTCTCCCTTCCTCCTCCTCTCTCCCTTCCTCCTCCTCTCTCCCTTCCTCCTCCTCTCTCCCTTCCTCCACAAGCTTTTTAGTGCGTTTTGGAGACAGTGTGGGCCTCCCTGACTCCTCAAAGCGCTGTCCTCTTCTTTCCCCTAAAAAACATAAAAAAAGGGATACTCATCAGCACACAGATATTTTTGGAGGGCCTAATTTGCAAACATTGCTTAGAAGTGGCGTTACAATTGTATTGTTGGCCTTATTCCAGCACAAACCATATTAATTTTTAGGGTAGATGACTTCTCCCAAGCTGTGATAATGACCCTTTTTTGTGAAGTGACACACATGGCTGGCCTCCAGAATAAGTAGTTTTTGGAGTCCCTTAACCAAAAGTACAAATTATTATTTTATGGGGAGGGGGGGGGGGGGGAGACACAGGTGCTCTTAATTCAAGATTTGAAAACAGCTGCTTATTATGTTATCTCATCATTGTGTGAATGAATGAATCCTGTTTGCCTTTCCAAATAAAGTAAGTTTGCACAAACACATCATCTTTTCAACATTGTTTAGAAACAATGTTTTACGCCAAATAGCCATGTCCAGGTGTGATGTTCCTGGAACAGCGGATTTAGGATAAACTATGTGATGGAACGATGTTTACTACGATCGTGGCAAGTCATCGGATTTATTATACAAACATTACCAACTTTTAAATACAGGGGTTCAAAAGTACAACCAGGCCAAAGAGGCAGATGGCGAAATAGACATGGCAAAAAAATGTAAAAAACAATAGGCACTCAAAAGACATTTTAAAGTACCTACTTTTTTCTATGATTTTCTTGATTTTGCGATACTGGTCTGGCTTGCGCAGTTTTAAGTCCGACCAGCGTTTACGGAGCTGCTCTTTTGACCTGGTGACCCCAAAACATCTCAAAGTTTCCTCGCCGCCTTATCCATAATTTTGGACTTCCTCCAGTTAGGGGTGCTGTATGGCCCATGCTCACCATCATAGTCCTTCCGTCGCAAGATGGACACCATCTCCACCATATCTTGTAGAGACACGTTTGTGGACTTGTATCGTTTTGGCCTGGATCTGGACGTTTCGGCCTCTGTCCCTTCCTGATCCCGATCAGAGGCTAATGTGCGCTCGTGTGACATTGCCATATTTTCCAATCAACATTGCATAGGGGCGTGGAAAACAGGAATTGGTACGTCATGGGCGGAGACGAGGGCGGCGTTTCTTGATTGCGTGGGGATATAATGGAAACGACGTGATTACGTAGGTTACGCGGAGATTACTCGAGCGGAAATGAGGAGAGAGAGAGACAAAGGTAAATGAAAACATCGGATCAGAGGCCTAGAAATTGAACAGCCATGGGGGGCGGGGCTTTGGAATGTTGTTTGCACCCCTTTTTGGGCTACTGTTAATTAGGTATCTTGGGGCCCACCATGAAAGTTTGTGAGCCAAGTGCTTGTATACATCACTTTATCAAGATATATGTAGAGAATGCGCTATCCTCTTTATTTCGATTTTTGAGTATGCAGTCAGATCATGCAAGTATTGTGTGTTGGTTGTACAGAGGTAATTAGGTAGTGTTTTCTGCCATCAATGCTGAGGGGCATGATAGCTACACATGAACTAGTGCTTTGATGAGTGCTAGCATTATTATTCATGGTGGATGTGTTCTTATCTACATGCTACATCTTAAACAAATGGCTCTGCATGACACCTTTTTTGGGGGGTACAACAATGCGGCAGAGCTGGCCAGCAATGTAGCAGCAGAAGACACTGTTTGTATACTGTAGTTGCTCTAAAATGAAGGAATGTGCACATATTTTTAGAATGTCAAAGCTGAGCCTTTTTTAATTTGTGCTTTGTGTTTGTCATTTTCTATTCTAGACATTATTATTGAAGGTAATTTTAGGAGCTTAAAGCGTGGAAACATGGATTTGCTCAAAGGAAAAGGGGCAACCATGCAGTTAATAAACCGCTATCGGGATATGCCCCTTCTTTGGGACACCAAGCACCCGGAATATTTGGACACAGTGAAGAGGGCGGCAGCACTTGATGAGATTGCTACATACCTGGACACTTGGGTGCCAAGTTGCACAGGCGACATGGTTAAGGAGAAATTTAGTAACCTCAGGAGAAGCTACAGGAATGTGTATAAAAAACGCAAATATCAAAAATCAGGATCAGCAGCAGCTAAGAAAAAGGAACCCAAGCTCTGGTACTACAAAGAGCTCCGTTTTTTGGACGATGAACTGGATGGCAGGCCTTCAGGTTCAACACTTCCTTCCAGCCTTCCTCCCAGCGGAACTTCCCCGGATCCCAGGGAGCCAGCAGAATCTGAAGCGGGCTGAGCTGACATGGAGCCAGATCTGGCCATCTTCAGTGAGGTATAGTATTTTCCAACATATTTTGGTGCTGCTATTTATTTAGAATTAGTGAGTTGATCTGGTAAACAAAAAACAAACCTTGGGAAGAGAAACCAAAGTTGTGGGCCTACAAATAGGTGTCAGGGATGCCAAATGCAGGGGTCAGAAGGACAGTCTGTTTATTTAAAATGAATACTAACTAAAACAGTCTAGAGAAAGAAAATGTGTGTGATTGATTGTGCAAAATATTACAACATGTCCCTTTTTTATACACAGGAAGAAGAGACCAGCCAGGAGGTGGCAGCTCCTGAGGCCCATGTCAGCCAGGCGGAAGGGGGGAGTGGCAGCCAGGAGGAGGCCGGGCCCAGTGGGGTGCAGCAGGTCCCCAGGCCCAGCACCATCAGCCAGGTTCCTCCCCTCCAGATGAGGCCACCAGCTGCAAGGAGGCGCAGGAGGCAGGTGCAGGATGAGAGCCTGGAGGTCATAAGGGAGGCTGCAGAAATTATGAGGGCCCCCCTTAACCCCACCGAATGCTATAGCGCATTTGTGGCCAATGAGCTCAACCAAGGGGGGGAAGGAGCAAAAAAGCCTGGCAAAGGACCTCATTAATCAGGTCCTGGCCTGGATGAAAAGGGACCAGCTGAGCAGGGACACTGTGCTGTGTGACCCGGCCCGGCCTGCTCCCCATCATCATCCTCCTCCTGCTGCCACATCATCCCCACCTGTAAGGGTCCGTGATGAAACAACAAAAAAGACATAAGTTGAAAAAAAATATATATATATATATGATACGCTCAACATTAAGTAAAAATATACATCCTAAAAATGTGGAGGAGAACGAAAAAAATGTTGGGACATCTGGCTAGCAAACAGTGTCAAATAGAAAAAACACAAGCAAAAAAGCAAGCTTTCAGTATGGGACATCGGTCAAAATAGCATCAGCAAGAGAACGGGTTTCTTCTAGCAAAAGAACAAAAAAACGCTAGAAACGGGACACTATATAGATAGTTTAAGTGACGAATGTGCCAGGTCCCAAACAAACGCCAGTTTTACCTGAACGAGTGCTCCCGTCCCCTCATTTTGACTGAGCATGCGCGGGTTTTTGGTCCGATGCTTTTGTGTACTAACCAGCGGACATATCCGACGGACATGTGTCCGGCGCAAAAGTTTCAAAGCATGCTTTGGAAATTTTCCGCTGGAGAAATCCGGCCCAATACGTCCGCTTGCCCCTACAGACGAGCGGATTTTTCGGCTGAAATGGTCCGTCGGACCATTTCCAGCGGATAAATTACATTGTGTGTACGAGGCCTATTGGGACCAGATTAGGAGTTAAGCCTGACATTAGGGTTTGCCTTGTGTTCTGTCTTGCAGCCATCTGTGAATTCACAATGGTGGACAAGTTCAATGCACCAGATTTTTTTTTGAGCCAACTTATTCGCATGTGAAAAATAAAATAGTTTCAGATAAAAACAAGAAAAAGGAAGGCAATCTGGGAACAAATGGGTTAGATTTGTAGAGATCTCAATTATTCACGGTGTTCCATCGGTTCCTCACCCCTCCACAGCCTAAGGGTAGGCACGTACCCCTCCCCCGTCCCTCTTTCCCCTCTCCCCCCCTTTTTTCCCTTCTATCCCCTGTTGCTGGGGAACCTGGAGATGACCTCATGGAAACACATTTCTCTTCTAACTCTTAAAAAAAATGGAACCAACAAACAAGTTGGCCATGATTCTTGTCTACATGGATCGGGCATCTCTTGGGGGCCTGGGGTGGGGCTGTAAGAGACGGGAGGTTCTCTCCCTCTGCACAGATTAAGCCCCATAGGGGTGTGCTGGGGGGAGCTTCTCTGGGGTGGCCTAGCTCAACTACGCTATCCCGGCAATTTGACGTGTTGTTGCCTTTTTTAAGGTGTTCCATCGGTTCCTCACCCCTCCACAGCCTAAGGGTAGGCATGTAACCCCTCCCCTATCCCGCTTTCCCTTTTTCTCCTCCCCACTGTTGCTGGGGAACCTGGAGATGACCTGAGGGAAAACCGATTTCTCTTCTAACTCCTAAAAAAAAATGGAAGCGACAGACAAGTTGGCCAAGAGTCTTGTCTACATGGGTCGGGCCCTTCTGACCGGGTGGCTCTGGGGGCCTGGGGTGGGGCTGTAAGAGACAGGAGGTTCTCTCCCTCTGCACAGATTAAGCCCCATAGGGGTGTGCTGGGGGGCTTCCCTGGGGTGGCCTAGCTCAACTACGCTATCCCGGCTATTTGACGCGTTGTTGCCTTATTTAAAGATGTCCTCCTCTCTCATTATAAGACTAGATGATATGCCATTTTTTTTTCCAAGCCGTAATTCTCAAGGTTTTGTTGTCAATGAAATGTAATGTAATAAATTGTACTGTAATTCATACACTGCCTGAGCCTTTGGGTTTTCCGGTGAGTGCGTACCCCAGAGGGGGATCTATAGTCCCACGAGGTGATTGAAGATTTGGGTGGAAGGTGCTTGCTGTCCTGTTTTTCAAATTTTGCTATCTACGGACTTCCTCTTTCCCATTGATACACTCTATCATTGATACTGCACTTAAGTGTAGAGGTGATATCTCTTTCTGGGATCTGCACTGGATTATCACCATTAGCGCCGTTTATGGTTTTAACTGTTGTGACATTTTTAATGTTATTATATAGTGTATTTACCATTTTTTTTTATAATAAATTGTACTGTATACCATTTGAAAATAAAATATTTTCAAAGAAAAAACAAGGAGGAAGGCAGCGATGGAGAAACTTGTGGCATTTGTGCAGACTGCGCACCTCACAGCAGACTACAGTAATGAGAAGACCAAAATTGGTGGCCTGAGGAGTAAATACAATAGGGAGCGCAAGAGGGTCCAGGAATCGCAGAGATGGGGAGTATCAGCCAATGAGATTTATGTCGCCAGGCTGAGGTACAACAGCCTGCGTTTTCTGACAGACCAAAGCGTACCACGCCAAATCCCTATCCACACTCCCTTCAACATCAGCTGAGGCCACAGAACCCGACACTGGTCCTTCTACATAGGAAGAAGATGTGGAGGAGCCCAGATATAGCATTGCTGTATCCAAAAATAGAATGATGTTAAATTAGATGTTACTGATACAAATTTTCTACCTTAAAGAGATTTCCATATCAATAGACAGTAGTGGCCAAAAAGGATAAGGACAAGAATGATACATGCTGGGGTCTAATTGATATTCTTTTGTATGTAGCGCCCCCTTGCTTTCAGCATGGGCACTTCGCTAAAGTTAGTTGGACTTGTTACATTGCTCCCAGTCATGGTTTACCTAAATTGCAAACCTCTGTCATTCTAGAAAGGTCCACTGGGTCGGTCTGCATTCTAGGGATGTGGTATCATCTCTGGTCGGCAGAGGGAGCCGCAGTGGCTCAACGCGATTGGCACTGCGCTGACAAGCCGTTCACCTCTGCAGCTAAGGGTTCGGTTCCTGTTCTCGGCTGCATGTGGATTGAGTTTGGTGGTCTCAGCCCGGCTCCCGGTGGGTGTGCTATGCGAGGTAAGCCTGCGCTTAGTACGCCACCCCCCTCCCACAAAAACCACCACACTTACACGCACTCGAAATTGGGTTAACATGTACGCACTTAGTCCTTCGCCTCTCTTTTTTAGAGACCGCGTGGCCAAACGGGGCTGGCTGAGCGGGTTAGGTCCTCTCACTCCCTCATAGGGAAGTCCCTTTGCCCAGTTGGGCTTCAAAGCGGAGCAGGAAGGGTGGGCTGTGTGGGAGGACCCCCTCACACCCGCCATTGCCACCCGGGGCATGGAGAAAGATGGCAGATTGCCTCTGGGGGAGGCCTGCCTACTCCCAACTCCTGCAGTCCGGCTCCTCTCTTGAGTACACGCACAAAAATACACTTTAAAAAAATAAATGCTGCTAAGCTATGCATTCCTGTCAGGTGGGTCCAACCTTGTATTTATTCATTTTAAAAGAAAGTAAAAATCCAATAAAATATTTGAACAAAAAAAAAAAGAAAGTCTCCAATAGCAGCCTTCATACTTTTCCCAGGAGACACCACTTTCTAAAAGCATTGGTTGAACAATAAACCAATCCCACCGCTCATCCCTGTGATGTCACCAGACTCTGGGTGGAGTTCTTACACCTCATTATTCCCCCCACATATCTTTATACAGCCATCCCATACACCCAACACAGCATGGAGGGGCTCAGTGAAGGTGTGGAGGAGTCGGATCGGGTCACACAGATCATAAAAGGAAATCCACCGGCCTTATAATCCAGATCTTGACTCTGTTACTGGAGATATTGACAGATAAAAAAAGGGACCTTATAAATGGTTATGTACTACAAAATACGGATCATGATCCCTGCGCAAACCCCAAGACTTGGGATCATCTCTAATCCCCAAGTTAAGTCCTGTCTCTCTGCCTATACTGGGGTAACAAATCCCGACTACCCAACTCTCTAATCCCCCGATATCAACTTCCCAGTAATGCCTCCTTGAGAAGAAACCCTGACTACTCCTCACCTGAGAACAATCCTGAAATCTTTTCTGGGTGATTTAGGTTCCCACCTGACCTGGGTACAGTTTTCCTGTCATCTGATGATATCTGTAGATCATTATGAGCCGTGTTTAGAACCAGTTTATTCCCCAGTTGATGCACACTAGTGCGGAACATGTCGGGTACATAGCCTGCTCTTGGCTTTATACACTACGCCTGAATCAAATATTTTTGTGATCACTATTTACAAGCATTTTTAAGACGCCTGTACCTTTTACTTGATTTTATTGGAACAAACCTTTTTCTTCATCATACCATTGGATTCATCTGCACTATGTGGAGGCCTCTTATCTTTTCTATGATCTACATCAGTGGTCTCCAAATTGCAGCCCTGGGGCCGGATGTGGACATTTGCTTGCCTCTAGCTGGCCCTCAGTGCACTGTTCTATTCCTCCCACTGACACCAAGGATGGGGTTCTAGTCCTCCCACCGACACCAAGGATGGGAATCTAGTCCTCCCACCGACACCAAGGATGGGGTTCTAGTCCTCCCACCGACACCAAGGATGGGGTTCTAGTCCTCCCACCGACACCAAGGATGGGAATCTAGTCCTCCCACCGACACCAAGGATGGGGTTCTAGTCCTCCCACCGACACCAAGGATGGGGTTCTAGTCCTCCCACCGACACCAAGGATGGGGTTCTAGTCCTCCCACCGACACCAAGGATGGGGTTCTAGTCCTCCCACCGACACCAAGGATGGGGTTCTAGTCCTCCCACCGACACCAAGGATGGGGTTCTAGTCCTCCCACCGACACCAAGGATGGGGTTCTAGTCCTCCCACCGACACCAAGGATGGGGTTCTAGTCCTCCCACCGACACCAAGGATGGGGTTCTAGTCCTCCCACCGACACCAAGGATGGGGTTCTAGTCCTCCCACCGACACCAAGGATGGGGTTCTAGTCCTCCCACCGACACCAAGGATGGGGTTCTAGTCCTCCCACCGACACCAAGGATGGGGTTCTAGTCCTCCCACCGACACCAAGGATGGGGTTCTAGTCCTCCCACCGACACCAAGGATGGGGTTCTAGTCCTCCCACCGACACCAAGGATGGGGTTCTAGTCCTCCCACCGACACCAAGGATGGGGTTCTAGTCCTCCCACCGACACCAAGGATGGGGTTCTAGTCCTCCCACCGACACCAAGGATGGGGTTCTAGTCCTCCCACCGACACCAAGGATGGGGTTCTAGTCCTCCCACCGACACCAAGGATGGGGTTCTAGTCCTCCCACCGACACCAAGGATGGGGTTCTAGTCCTCCCACCGACACCAAGGATGGGGTTCTAGTCCTCCCACCGACACCAAGGATGGGGTTCTAGTCCTCCCACCGACACCAAGGATGGGGTTCTAGTCCTCCCACCGACACCAAGGATGGGGTTCTAGTCCTCCCACCGACACCAAGGATGGGGTTCTAGTCCTCCCACCGACACCAAGGATGGGGTTCTAGTCCTCCCACCGACACCAAGGATGGGGTTCTAGTCCTCCCACCGACACCAAGGATGGGGTTCTAGTCCTCCCACCGACACCAAGGATGGGGTTCTAGTCCTCCCACCGACACCAAGGATGGGGTTCTAGTCCTCCCACCGACACCAAGGATGGGGTTCTAGTCCTCCCACCGACACCAAGGATGGGGTTCTAGTCCTCCCACCGACACCAAGGATGGGGTTCTAGTCCTCCCACCGACACCAAGGATGGGGTTCTAGTCCTCCCACCGACACCAAGGATGGGGTTCTAGTCCTCCCACCGACACCAAGGATGGGGTTCTAGTCCTCCCACCGACACCAAGGATGGGGTTCTAGTCCTCCCACCGACACCAAGGATGGGGTTCTAGTCCTCCCACCGACACCAAGGATGGGGTTCTAGTCCTCCCACCGACACCAAGGATGGGGTTCTAAGAAGTAAGGGTATGTTGCCATGCGGACATTGTCAGAATATACTACACTTAGTTTTCTTGGCTGCAGCCAGTACTGTCTTCTCCTTCATTTATCCTCTTTCCCTTTTTATTGTCTCGAGCCTCCAGGGGGGTTGGGATGTGACCCTATTTCTCCTTAATACAGCTTTGCTGTTTATACAGGATTTCCCGCAATGAGAGATAGGCATCCCTGCCCAGAGGGCGTTTTATGAGCGTTTTAATAGCGCTATTTTTACCGCGAAAACGCTCAAAAAAGCGGCGAAAACGCACCAGTGTGAAAAGGCCCTTATTCACATGTCTTATCTGTATATGCTGGCTGCTAAAAAAAAAATGTATAGTAGCAAAACTTTCACTTTTTCCACATCCAGTAATCATCGCTCTGCTGGGGTTTTTTGCCTTCCTCTGGATCAACTGTGGGTATGGAGTTGGGTGTATGGGATGTACTGTGTTTTATTTTGTTTGTATATTTTTTTTTCTATGGTTGAACTGGATGGACTTGTGTCTTTATTCAACCTGACTATGTATGTCTACAGTTCTACATTTACCTCTGTTATATCAGATAAACCTGTGTGTAAGACCCCCACCACATCCAGACCCCCTCCATCATGGAGGAGTTCCTCATGTCTCTCTCTGTCCTCATTATTAGTGTTGAGCAGAATATGCCATATTCGATTTCGTGATATATCTCGAATATATAGTCGAATATTCGAGATATATTCGCTAAATACGAATATTCGTGATATTTTTTGGAAATGAAATGATTGCGAAATTTCGCTATTGCGAATGCGAATGCGAAATTTCGAGAAATGCGGAGGGAGCAGTCTGATTGGCTCAGAATATTCGTGATATTTTATAATACCAAATAATTGCGAAATTTCGAGAAATGCGGAATGGAGCACTCTGATTGGCTCAGAATATTCGTGATATTTCACAATACAAAAAAATTGTGAAATTTCGAGAAATGCGGAAGGAGTACTCCGATTGGCTCAGAATATTCGTGATATATTACAATACAAAATAATTGCGAATATTCGGCAAATGCGGAAGGAGCACTTTGATTGGCTCAGAATATTCTTGCTATTTTATCGTAATTTCGCAAAAATGCGATTGCAATTATACTTTAACTCCGAGCATGCCTGGACAGTTAATGGCTGTCCGGTAATAATGGGGAGTTGTTTTGCAACAGCTGTAGGCTCCGTTTAGGAAACAGTGCCGCATACGCAAGTAGCGCCCGCATATGAAAACGGTGTTCAAACACCACAAGTGAGGTATCGCCGCGATCGTTCGAGCGAGAGCAATAATTCTAGCCCTAGAGCTACTCTGTAGCTCAAAAAATGCAACCTGTAGAATTTTTTAAACGTCACCTATCGAGATTTTTAAGGGTGAAAGTTTGACGCCATGCCACGAGCGGGCACAATTTTTGAGCGTGACATGTTGGGTATCATTTTACTCGGCGTAACTTTATCTTTCACAAAATATAAAAAAATTGGGCAAAATTTATTGTTGTGTTATTTTCCAATTCAAAAAAGTGATTTTTTTCCAAAAAAAAGTGCGCTTGTAAGACCGCTGCGCAAATACGGTGTGACAAAAAGTATTGCAATGACTACCATTTCATTCTCTAGGGTGTTAGAAAAAAATATATATATAATGTTTGGGGGTTTTAAGTAATTTTCTAGCAAAAAAAAAATTGATTGCGGAATTTCGACAGTAACACTCTGAAATCGAATATATGTGTTATTTTAGCTAAATACAATATTGCGAGTTTCGCGATCGCGCATGCGCAATCGCGCGAACAACACGCGACTACTTCCTGGAACTTGGCCACTTGCCAGTTTCATTTTCCAAGAGCAAGTTTGTGTTGGCCAAGTGCCCAGCTTTGCTTTAAAAAAATGGTCGGGAGCAATCTGTCAAGAAGTGAGGAAAAGATGCTGATCTGTGTAAGTATTTGCATTATCTTTAACTGCATTTTAGACTAGTCTGTACTGCCTGTACAGCTGCAGACACCCTGCTTGGTAAATGTGTATTTAGGCACTTTCCTTGCTATTTTGCATAATGAATGTAACATGTTGTGGACACCGGGCTAATTTTTCAGATTTGGTGTTTACGAGACTAAAACTTTTTTTTTTTGCTAGAAAATTACTTAAAACCCCCAAACATTATATATATTTTTTTTTCTAACACCCTAGAGAATGAAATGGTAGTCATTGCAATACTTTTTGTCACACCATATTTGCGCAGCGGTCTTACAAGCGCACTTTTTTTGGAAAAAAATCACTTCTTTGAATTGGAAAATAACACAAACACAACAATACATTTTGCCCAATTTTTTTTATATTTTGTGAAAGATAAAGTTACGCCGAGTAAAATGATACCCAACATGGCGTCAAACTTTCACCCTTAAAAATCTCGATAGGCGACGTTTAAAAAATACTACAGGTTGCATTTTTTGAGCTACAGAGTAGCTCTAGGGCTAGAATTATTGCTCTCGCTCTAACGATCGCGTCGATACCTCACTTGTGTTGTTTGAACACCGTTTTCATATGCGGGCGCTACTCGCTTATGCGTCACTGTTTCCTAAACGGAGCCTACAGCTGTTGCAAAACAACTCCCCGTTATTACCGGACAGCCATTAACTGTCCAGCCATGCTCCTAGTTAAAGTATAATTGTTGTACAGCTGGTGACGATGAGCCACAATGGTGTATCAGAGCATGCTGGTAGTTGTAGTTTTTAAATAACATTAACTCCATTATTTATTCTAAATTAATTCATCAAAATGTCAAAAAAATGGCAAGATATAAAATCTGTCATGTTAACCCTGTCATTGATAAGGCGAGAATGCTCCCAATGTTGAATACCATAGATTTCCGTCATATCTCCATAAGGCTTTAAACAAAAGTATTATAATATACTTTGTTCTTCATCTTGCAGACGTTCCTGGAAACAGGCTACGATCAGCTGCAGAGGCAGGCGGAAAAAAAACAAGTGGTGCGCTCCATCATTGAAAAATTAGGCGATCGTCATGGCGGCCCACCAGATCACATGGCCATCCTTAAGAAATGGTCCGACCTGAAGAGGCGCCATATGGACCGGGTCAGGCGTCTCCGTGCTAAATTTCACCCAGGTAAGTTATTGCTGACAGTTATGTTTTTTTTTTCTAAAGTGTATTTCGTGCGTGTACTCGAGAGAGGAGCCGGACTGCAGGAGTTGGGAGTAGGCAGGCCTCCCCCAGAGGCAATCTGCCACCTTTCTCCATGCCCCGGGTGACAATGGCGGGTGAGAGGGGGTCCTCCCATACAGCCCGTCCTACCTGCTCCGCTTTGAAGCCCAACGTGGCAGAGGGACTCCCTGTAAGGGAGTGAGAGGATTTGCCCGCTCAACCAGCCCCGTTAGTCCTTCGCCTCTCTTTTTAGAGACCGCGTGGTCAGAGTGCGTGCATGTTAACCCAATTTCGAAGGGGTGTGTAAGTGTGGTGGTTTTTGTGGGAGGGGGGTGGGCGTACTAAGCGCAGGCTTACCTCGCATAGCACTCCCACCGGGGGCCGGGCTGAGACCACCAAACTCAATTAACATGTAGCCGAGAGCGGGATCAGAACCCCTAGCTGCAGAGGTGAATGGCTCCTTCAGTGACAGTTATGTAAGGTCATATGTAATTAATGTAAGGGCAGATGTTGTTAACCCAGACGCCATGTTGTGGTAACATATATCACCACCAGCCAAGGTATTCATAGTACTGTTGAAAAAAGACATGGGACAGCAGACAGCAACACAGAAGTTATGTGGGAACATTCATTTCCCATTGCTTTGCATGGGACTTTATACAAAAACCACGACCATCACAAATGGGGGTAGTTAATGGATAAATTAACGATCCTATACTTTAAGTGGACGTGTAAGTAACATGTGACCAAGTGTTATCGAAATATCTACAGCTGTTATGAAGTAACATGTATTTCCCATAGAGTTGAATGGGAATTTAAAGAAAAACCCCGACCATGGCAAATGGGGGAGGGTAAGGCTTAAATCACCTATCCTATGTTTGTGGCTGACATATAAGTAACCTGTGTGCCAAGTTTAATGTAAATATCTTTCGCCGTTTGGACGTGATGCTGGTACATACATACATACAGACACGTTGAGTTTTATATATATAGATTCCCACTAAATTCCTGTGTTAGGCGTGGGGTTTTCATAGTAATCCCGTGTGATCCATCAGGCCCTTTTTTTAACATGAGATCGTCTGAACAAAACAAAGGAGACAAAAACAGCTCATTTTACCATGGTGGCAGCCCAGCTCACGCTGAGTCCCCTGTAGTGCCCACAAGACCCTTTAATATAACTTTTCCCATTGGTTAACTGTCTATATAAATTAATTTGTATTCATATACAATACAGCAGAGTACACCGAATTTGCATACGTCATTAGAAAATGTTTTTCTAATATATGAACATTGTGTTATTATAGGAGCTCCGCTACCAGCTGTGCGCACCAAGCGCACAAGACGCCAGCACAATGAGGAGGAGGAAGAAGAGGAGGATGCGGCAGAGGAGGATGCGGCAGAGGAGGATGCGGCAGAGGAGGATGCGGCAGAGGAGGAGAGGGATGAGGAGGATCAGCCAGGGACCTCCCACTCGCCAGCCACCCCTCCTGTTGTGGAGCATGTCCCCCCCCCAAAATAATCCAGACATTGAAGATTTGGATATGCTGGTCGCTGGAGAGGTGGAGGTGGTTCAAACTGAAGGTCCGCTGAGCCTCGTTCAGGAAGGTAAATATGTGCACAAAGATTAATAACATTTCAACAATAAAATGTAGATATAAAAATGGACAACATATAAAGCGCACCCGTCAGATTGCAGAACCATAATATGGTATTTATGATAGAAGTATACAGGTAGTGCAGAATTGTTAGGCAAGTTGTATTTTTGAGGATTCATTGTATTATTGAACAACAACCATGTTCTCAATGAACCTCAAAAACTCAATAATATCAAAGCTGAATATTTTTGGAAGTAGTTTTTATTTAGTTTTTGGTGTTATCTATTTTAGGGAGATATCTGTGTGTGCAGGTGACTATTACTGTGCTGAATTATTAGGCAACTTAACAAAAAAAAAAAATATCTACCCATTTCAATTATTTATTTTTACCAGTGAAACCAATATAACATCTCAACATTCCCAAATATACATTTCTGACATTGAAAAACAAAACAAAAACAAATCAGTGACCAATATAGCCACCTTTCTTTGCAAGGACACTCATGCACCCTGCCATCCATGGATTCTGTCAGTGTTTTGATCTGTTCACCATCAACATTGCGTGCAGCAGCAACCGCAGCCTCCCAGACAATGTTCAGAGAGGTGTACTGTTTTCCCTCTTTGTAAATCTCACATTTGATGATGGACCACAGGTTCTTCTCAATGGGGTTCAGATCAGGTGAACAAGGAGGCCATGTCATTAATTTTTTTTTCTTTAATACACTTTCTTGCCAGGCACGCTGTGGAGTACTTGGACGCGTGTGATGGAGCATTGTCCTGCATGAAAATCATGTTTTTCTTGAGGGATGCAGACTTCTTCCTGTACCACTGCTTGAAGAAGGGGTCTTCCAGAAAATGGCAGTAGGACTGGGAGTTGAGCTTCACTCCATCCTCAACCCCAAAGGGCCCCACAAGCTCATCTTTGATGATACCAGCACAAACCAGTACTCCACCTCCACCTTGCTGGCGTCTGAGTCGGACTGGAGCTCTCTGCCCTTTACCAATCCAGCCACGGGCCCATTCCTTTGGTCCATCAAGACTCACTCTCATTTCAGCAGTCCATACAACGGTAGAAAAATCAGTCTTGAGATATTTCTTGGCCCAGTCTTGACGTTTCAGCTTGTGGGTCTTGTTCAGTGGTCGTCGTCTTTCAGCCTTTCTTACCTTGGCCATGTCTCTGAGTATTGCACACCTTGTGCTTTTGGGCATTCCTGTGATGTTGCAGCTCTGAAATATGGCCAAACTGGTGGCAAGTGGCATCTTGGCAGCTGCACGCTTGACTTTTCACAGTTCATGGGCAGTTATTTTGCGCCTTGGTATTTCCACAGGCTTCTTGCGACCCTGTTGACTATTTTGAATGAAACGCTTGGTTGTTCGATGATCACGCTTCAGAAGCTTTTCAATTTTAAGAGTGCTGCATCCCTCTGCTAGATACCTCTCTATTTTTGACTTTTCAGAGACTGTCAAGTCCTTCTTTTGACCCATTTTGCCAAAGGAAAGGAAGTTGACTAATAATTATGGACACCTGATATAGAGTGTTGATGTCATTAGACCACACACCTTCTCATTACAGAGTTGTACATCACCTAATATGCCTAATTGGTAGTAGGCTTTCGAGCCTACACAGCTTGGAGTAAGACAACATGCATAAAGAGGATGATGTGGTCCAATTACTCATTTGCCTAATAATTCTGCACTCCCGGTCTGTGCTAGACACATAACAAGTGTATAGACATGATAATGATTGATTAATAAGCAACAGAAATATTTTATGTATTTGTTAAGGGTCTTTGAAAACAAATAGTTTTTTCTTATATCCTAACAGCTGCAAAAGAATTGAGTGTTTACCAGGCAGCTCGGAGAAAAATTGTTGACAGGATAAGGGGTAATCAGAGGCAAATAAAATATCTTCAGAAGCAGAACGAAGAGATGGAGAAGGAACTGGCCAAAATTCATTCAAAACTGGAAGAAACCCTGATTCGCCTGAATACTTACCTTGAGTTGTAATATGTTTAATAAAAAGTTTTATTTTTTTGAAATGTTTCCTTTGTTTTTGAGATAGATTTTTTAGGTTTTTCAACACATCTAACTTCACATCTAACACATCAACATCATCTAACTTCATAATAAGAAAAATCATTTTATACTATTATTTTATTTAACACAAAACTAGGACAAACTAAAGTACACAGACACAGTCACGACGAACACAAACTAAACTGTTGAAAAATGAACATAACAAAAGCAACAATAGATATATATATAGATATAGAGAGAGCGAGCAAGAAAGAGAGAGAGAGCAATAAAGAGAGAGAGAGTGCAGTGCTCTTGCATACAGGCTAATGGTTGCAGTATAATGGTTGCAGTATAAAGGCCGCAAATCAGGGTTTAACATAAAGTTCATTGTTTTAGTTACACTTGCTGTTACGGGAGATGGTCAGAGACTGCAGACATAGTACAGGAGATGATCAGAGACTGCAGACATAATACAGGAGATGGTCAGAGACTGCAGACATAGTACAGGAGATGATCAGAGACTGCAGACATAGTACATGAGATGGTCAGAGACTGCAGACATAGTACAGGAGATGGTCAGAGACTGCAGACATAGTACAGGAGATGGTCAGAGACTGCAGACATAGTACAGGAGATGGTCAGAGACTGCAGACATAGTACAGGAGATGGTCAGAGACTGCAGACATAGTACAGGAGATGGTCAGAGACTGCAGACATAGTACAAGAGATGGTCAGAGACTGCAGACATAGTACAGGAGATGGTCAGAGACTGCAGACATAGTACAGGAGATGGTCAGAGACTGCAGACATAGTACAGGAGATGGTCAGAGACTGCAGACATAGTACAGGAGATGGTCAGAGACTGCAGACATAGTACAGGAGATGGTCAGAGACTGCAGACATAGTACAGGAGATGGTCAGAGACTGCAGACATAGTACAGGAGATGGTCAGAGACTGCAGACATAGTACAGGAGATGGTCAGAGACTGCAGACATAGTACAGGAGATGGTCAGAGACTGCAGACATAGTACAGGAGATGGTCAGAGACTGCAGACATAGTACAGGAGATGGTCAGAGACTGCAGACATAGTACAGGAGATGGTCAGAGACTGCAGACATAGTACAGGAGATGGTCAGAGACTGCAGACATAGTACAGGAGATGGTCAGAGACTGCAGACATAGTACAGGAGATGGTCAGAGACTGCAGACATAGTACAGGAGATGGTCAGAGACTGCAGACATAGTACAAGAGATGGTCAGAGACTGCAGACATAGTACAGGAGATGGTCAGAGACTGCAGACATAGTACACGAGATGGTCAGAGACTGCAGACATAGTACACAAGATGGTCAGAGACTGCAGACATAGTACACAAGATGGTCAGAGACTGCAGACATAGTACTGGAGATGGTCAGAGACTGCAGATATAGTACAGGAGATGGTCAGAGACTGCAGACATAGTACAGGAGATGGTCAGAGACTGCGGACATAGTACAGGAGATGGTCAGAGACTGCGGACATAGTACAGGAGATGGTCAGAGACTGCGGACATAGTACAGGAGATGGTCAGAGACTGCGGACATAGTACAAGAGATGGTCAGAGACTGCGGACATAGTACAAGAGATGGTCAGAGACTGCAGACATAGTACAAGAGATGGTCAGAGACTGCAGACATAGTACAGGAGATGGTCAGAGACTGCAGACATAGTACATGAGATGGTCAGAGACTGCAGACATAGTACTGGAGATGGTCAGAGACTGCAGACATAGTACAGGAGATGGTCAGAGACTGCAGACATAGTACAGGAGATGGTCAGAGACTGCGGACATAGTACAGGAGATGGTAAGAGACTGCGGACATAGTACAAGAGATGATCAGAGACTGCAAACATAATACAGGAGATGATCAGAGACTGAAGACATAATACAGGAGATGGTCAGAGACTGCAGACATAGTACAGGAGATGATCAGAGACTGCAGACATAATACAGGAGATGATCAGAGACTGCAGACATAATACAGGAGATGATCAGAGACTGCAGACATAATACAGGAGATGGTCAGAGACTGAAGACATAATACAGGAGATGGTCAGAGACTGCAGACATAGTACAAGAGATGGTCAGAGACTGCAGACATAGTACAAGAGATGGTCAGAGACTGCAGACATAGTACAAGAGATGGTCAGAGACTGCAGACATAGTACAAGAGATGGTCAGAGACTGCAGACATAGTACAAGAGATGGTCAGAGACTGCAGACATAGTACAAGAGATGGTCAGAGACTGCAGACATAGTACAGGAGATGGTCAGAGACTGCAGACATAGTACAGGAGATGGTCAGAGACTGCAGACATAGTACAGGAGATGGTCAGAGACTGCAGACATAGTACATGAGATGGTCAGAGACTGCAGACATAGTACAGGAGATGATCAGAGACTGCAGACATAGTACTGGAGATGGTCAGAGACTGTAGACATAGTACAGGAGATGGTCAGAGACTGCAGACATAGTACAGGAGATGGTCAGAGACTGCGGACATAGTACAGGAGATGGTCAGAGACTGCAGACATAGTACATCTAAACACGTGGGCAGGACTTTACAGCATCAGTAGTGACCATAGTAGTCAATAGTGTCAAATAACTAGTGACATAGGTGTCGTGAGCAGCAGCAGTATTAGTAACAGTAGACAATATAGTGTGAAATCACTTGGGAAAAAGGTGCCATGAACAGCAGCAGCAGCAGCGGTAATAGTAGTATAGAGTGGCAAATAACTTGTGACATAGGTGTCTTCACTGATCCAGAGGACTGATGGGAGAAAGTCATGTGGTCAGATGAGACCATAATATAACTTTTTGGTCATAATTCCACTAACCGTGTTCGGAGGAAGAAGAATGATGAGTACCATCCCAAGGAAGCCATCCCTACTGTGAAGCATGGGGGTGGTAGCATCATGCTTTGGGGGTGTTTTTCTGCACATGGGACAGGGCGACTGCACTGTATTAAGGAGAGGATGACCGGGGCCATGTATTGCGAGATTTTGGGCAACAACCTCCTTCCCTCAGTTAGAGCTTTGAAGATGGGTCGAGGCTGGGTCTTCCAACATGACAATGACCCGAAGCACACAGCCAGGATAACCAAGGATTGGCTCTGTAAGGAGCATATCAAGGTTCTGGCGTGGCCTAGCCAGTCTCCAGACCTAAACCCAATAGAGAATCTTTGGAGGGAGCTCAAACTCCGTTTTTCTCAGCGATAGCCCAGAAACCTGACTCATGTAGAGAAGATCTGTGTGGAGGAGTGGGTCAAATATCCCTCCTCCAGTGTGTGCAAAGCTGGTGAAAAACTACAAGAAACGTTTGACCGCTGTAATTGCAAACACAGCCTACTCTACCAAATATTTACATTGATTTTCTCAGGTGTTCAAATAATTTTTTTCAGCACTGTAAATAGATCAGGGAATGCATGACAAGGGACCCTTCAGCGCCCTGAACCGACGGCGGGTGCCAGAAAGTCACCGCCGATCCAGGACTCATTCATCTTTATGAATGTGAGTCTGTCCACGGAGTCTGTGGACAGACGGGTCCTCTTGTCCGTGACCACCCCACCTGCCGCGCTGAATGTCCGCTCAGATAGTACGCTGGAGGGGGGGCAAGACAATAGCTCCAGCGCATACTGAGCGAGCTCGCGGCAGGTGTCCAATCTGTCAACCCAGTACTCCATGGGGTCGTCGGTATTCATACTCTCAGAAGCACCGGCGGACACCATGTAATCTGCCACCATGTGGGCCAGCCGCTGGTGGTGACTGCTTCTGCTGCTGCTGGTACTGGGTTGATCCGATTGGAAGAACATCCTCATCTCTTCCATTAGGTCCCCTGCTCGGCTGCTGCTGGGTGCAGACACCTGCTGGGTGAGATGAGGGGTGACAACTGGAGGCCGGGGAGTTGCCTGCTCCAACCGGCTGACAATGCCTGCCTGCAGTTCCTCCATCCGGCGCTGCCTCCGGCTGGCTGGGATGAACTGCTCCACTTTCCCCTTGCACCTGGGATCCAAAAGGGTGGCCATCCAATAATCATCCCTGCCCTTGATGGTCTTAATCCGGGGGTCCCTCCTGAGGCATCTCAGCATGTGGGCAGCCATGGGGAAGAGCGCAGCCCGCTGTGACTCCTCACTGCTGCCCAGGTCAATGAGGTCAGACTCTTCATCCCTGAGGCGCTGCTGCTCACGCTCAGAGATGCCCAACCCCCGGACTATCGGTGCCCCCAACACCGGCTCGCCCTCCTGACCAGGCCCTGACTCCAGGACGACACCAGCAACCTCCTCCTCATCATCATCATCCTCCTCCTCCTCCTCCTCCTCCTCCTCCTCCTCGTCGTCCTGGCCTCGGTGGAGCAGTGCTGCCTCCTCCTGCTCCACCAAGGCACTCTCCCCAGCTTCGAGCAGGCGATCTAGTGTCCTCTCCAGCACGAACACTATAGGGAGCACGTCATTGAGGCCGACATGCTCCCTGCTGACCATCTTGGTCGCCTGCTCGAAAGGGCCCAACACCTGGCAGACCTGGTGTATCTGCCCCCACTCCGCACAGGTGATGTACGGGAGTGTTGGTGCTGGGCCGGCAGTGGGTTGCTCCAGCAGGTACTGCCTCACCGCCCTTCGCTGCTCCCACAACCTCTCCAGCATGTGGAGGGTGGAGTTCCACCGCGTCACACTGTCCACAATCAGCCTGTGAGGGGACAGCCTGTTGACCCGCTGCCACTTGGACAGGGACGCGGTAGCGGTTGGGGAGCGCCTGAAGTGGCTGGCAATCCTACGCACCCTTAGCACAATGTCACTCAACCCAGCATAGGTGCGCATGAACTTCTGCACCACTAGGTTGAGGACATGTGCCAGACAGGGCACGTGAGTCAGACTGCCAGCCTGAAGGGCGGAGAGTAGGTTGCTGCCGTTATCACAGACAACCATACCTGCCTGGAGCCTTCGGGGTGTCAGCCACTTCTGGACCTGAGCCTGAAGTGCGGTTAGCACTTCTTGTCCAGTGTGTCTCCGGTCCCCTAAGCTAACAAGCTGGAGCACGGCCTGACAGCGCACGTGCACCACACCTGAGTAGCTACGGGGGCGCTTGCTGGGAGGCTCAGCAGCTGCGGAGACAGAGGCTTGACGGAGACCAGCAGTTCTCCCCTGGACACCCCGGGGCGGCACCACAAAATCTGTTGCCGCCGATCCCTCCCCGGCGCCTTGGAGGGAAACCCAATGGGCAGTGAGACTTATGTAGCGCCCCTGCCCATGCCTGCTGGTCCAGCCACCCATTGTCAGATGCACCCTGTCGCTGACAGCGTGATCCAGCGACAGGGTTACATTCTTCACAATGTGCTGGTGTAGGGCAGGGACACCAGTCCTGGCAAAGAAATGGCAGCTGGGGACACGCCATTGGGGTTGGGCCTGCTTCAACATCTGCCTGAAGGGGTTGCTGTCCACGATGTTGAAGGGCAGAAGATGTTGGGCAATAACCCTTGCCAGGAGCCCATTGAGGGAACGCACACGTCGGTCTCCGGTGGGGAAGGGAGTGTTGCGTTCAAAGGCGTCTGAAATCGTCGCCTGGCGCCGGATGGCAGTGCGGGACACAGACGCGGAGGGTGCTGTCAAAGTAGAGGTCTGGATGCTGGTACCAGTACCTCTACTAGAGGGAGCGGGGGGGCATGACCTGCTGGGAAGAGATGAAGCTGTGGCAGGGGCTGCTGTACCCTGCTCACTTGTGGTGGTGGCGCTGCTACCACCACCACGCTTCATCTCGTCATGCTCCCGCCAGTGGTTTATCCTCAGGTGCTGGTTCAGGGCTGTGGTACCCACCCGAGCCAAATGCTTTCCTCTTCACCCTGACTGAACAGATCCGGCAGATGGCCACTAGAGGGTTGTCTGCCACCAGGGTGAAGTAGGCCCAGACAGGTGACTTCAGCGCCACCCTCCTGTCAGATGGGGTGACGCTGACTTGCACCTGCTGGGACTCGGTGCGCACAGGTGGAGCTGCCTGCTGCTGCTGCTGACACCTCCTGCTGCCATCTCCAGTGGAGACCCTGACGCTGGACTCCCTGGTGGTGACCTGGCGCACCGTTTCCCCAGGGTGCCTACCTTCCCCGTCGTCACTGTCGCAGTGAGCCGACGAGCCAGATGGCAACCATGATGGGTCACCCTCCTCTTCGCCCCCAGAGATGTCAGACCAAGGGCTGAGATGTTGTGGTATGAGGGAACCAGCTGACATGGAGCCGATAGCCTGGCTCCGCTGTCCCCTCACCCACGCCTGGGTCTGAGTAGGTGCTGCTGTTTCCTGCACCAAAACAGCAGCACCACTTTGAAGGGATGTCTCTGGGATACTGACAGCAGGTATCCCATCCTCCTTGTCCATCCCTTCAAAAAGGTCCTGACCATCAGGACAGAGCTGGAGCTCTGCCCGATGCATGGCCTCCACCAAGACATCCCTCTCACTGTCACTGTCGAACAGTAAGATGCTGGACTCTTGGGGGCTGGGGGGGGGTACTACAGGAACCGGTGTAATGGTGGTACTACTGGGAGTCGGGACCGACGACTCAGTGGCACTGCTGTGCCCCATGTAGTCCACCACTACTTGAGCCTGAGATGGCAATATCGGGCGGCTGCCCGATGTAAAAAAATCCCGCATGAGGCGGAGTCCCCTTCCACGCGATCCTCTACCACTAGTAGGGGCACGAGAGGTACCCCGTGCTGGCAGCGACCCAGCACTGGGAGTAACTCCCCTACCCCTGCTGCCACGGCCACGGATGCCGCTCATGATTGCTGATGTGTGTGTGGGGGGGTAAACTTTATTGGGGGGGGGGGGGGGGGAATGTGTGGAAAATGTTTTTTTGTGTTTTTTTAAAAGACAGGCACGCAGACAAAGACGTACACAGACAGCTACTAAACTATAATAAAACTAGGACACCAAAGACAAGGACTACAAAAAAAAAAAAAAAATGCACTAAACAAACACCAACTGCTTACACAAACATATATGACTATAAACTAAAGCTAATTTTTTTTTTTTTTTTACACACTAACTGACAAGGACTACAACTACAAAAAAAATTCACTAAAGAAACACTAACTAATAACTTTTTTTTTTTTTTTAAACACAGAACACAGACACTAAACACACACTTAAGTAAGCTAGCTGAAATAAATGTACACCAACAGTATGTACACTTACTATACAGAAATCAAACTAAACTGAACACAAAACTTCGCTTTTACAAAAGCTCTTGGGCCTTTTGCTTTGAAAAAAGCAAAAGCTAATCAGGAAAATATGCACTTAAATCAATAAGAAGCAATCAAAAGCTAAGCTGCAAGATACTACAGTAACACAAGCTGAACAACACAGCACAAAACTTAGCTTTTAAAAAAGCTCTTGGGTGTATTGCTTTGAAAAAAGCAGTTTATAAACTGGAAAATATCCACTGAAATCACTAAGTAGCAAATAGCAACGATAAAGCACAATGCTGATGATGTAAGATGCAAGATTCCAGCAAAATACCAGCAACACAGACACAGTCTCCACACTATCTAGCCAACTTCTGAATCTGCAATGAAATGCTGCTGGGAGTGACCTTATATAATGCCCGTGCAGGCAGGTTCCTATTGGTTGCTAACCTATGACGAGTGTGGAAGGGGAACTCTGATTGGCTCTGATGCAAAAGGGAGGAGTAAATAATCGCGCAATATTCCGATTGCCGAACATTCGCATTGCGAATATTCGGCAATATAAAACGATCGCTTCAGCTACTCGGACCAAGGTCTCTAATAATAACAGCAATGCTTTTAGACGTCGAAGGAGATCACTAGGATGTGATCTGTTTTAAAAATTAAACTGAAATAATCGCTCTGAGGCGGAAGATAGGGCGGAGAAAATAATCGCGCGATATCGCTATTGTCGCATAATCGCATTGCGATTTTTCGGCAATATAAAATGATCGCTGCAGCTACTCGGCCCAAGGTCTCTAATCATAACAGCAATGCTTTTAGACGTCGATGGGGATCTCTAGGATGTGATCTGTTTTAAAAATACATTTTGAAAAATCCGAATATTCGGAATTGCGAATATTCACCGCGATATTCGAGATATTGCGCGATTACTCGAATATGCAATATTCGATCCGAATATTCGCAATGCGAATATCTCCATCCAAGTCACCTGTGTCTGATTCCTATAAGAGAGTCAGTGGATCCGTCATGTTACACAGCTCCTCAATGTGACGCATCTTCCTGGACAGCTCCTCCTCCTTTATTTCCAGATCCCGGATGGAGATCCGCTCTGCCCTCCCGGAGATCTTCCTCGGGACTCTCTTCTCCAGATCTTCTAGATATCTCCTGAGATCTATAAGCAGAGCAGGGACTCTCTAGGTGTCACCAGCTGCTTCTAGTTTCCTCCTGTGTTCCTGCAGACTCTGGACTCTTTTCTCCGTCTCCTCTCTCTTTGTCAGAAGTTTCTTCAGTGTCACGCCGTGCTCTTCATGTTATCTTTGCTTTCATAGAACAAATGTTTACTTTGATTCCTTTTTTGTTTATTTACAGAGCTAAACTTGTGATGATGGCCACCAGAAGTTCCCGGGGTATGAGGCAGGAAGGCCGCAGGGGAAGAGGAGCTAGTTTTTGGCCACTTGGCCCCTCCCCCTCCATTTGTTCCTGCCTTGTAAGTTCCTCCTCCAATCATGTTTGCTAGCTCTTCATGTTATCTTTGCTTTCATAGAACAAATGTTTACTTTGATTCCTTTTTTGTTTATTTACAGACCTAAACTTGTGATCATGGCCACCAGAAGGCTCCGGGGTGTGAGGCTGGAAGGCCGTGGGGGAAGAGGAGCTCGCATGGCGCCAAGGATGCCTTCACCAGGGGAGGGATCCGCGCAAAGGCTACAAGGGCGCATGCCTCGATTTTCAGACAGAGAAAACTGTATGCTGGTGTCAGAATATTTGCTGCGCCATGCAGAAATAAGGGGCCTTGGCACCTCACGTGCGGGTGGTCCCCAAAGGGGAGTGGGAGGTCGTGTTCGCCGTACCGCTGAAAAGGTGCAGAAGCACTGGAATGACCTGGTGGGGCGGCTCAAGAGGTTACTGGGCACGTGAACTCGCCAGGGGTATGTGACAAGGCAAGGAGTGGCGCCATCTCACCTTAGCCTCCTTAAGGACTACCAGAGGCAAATGCTGGATATCATCAGCCTGGAGACAGTAGTTGGTGTGGATTCTCGGGATGACACTGATGATATCCAGCATGGTAAGTTTAAATCACATGTATCATTTTAAAAGTGTGTCTTGAGGAGGAAACATGTTGGATTTCTAAAATTGAATGTGCTTGCATTGCAGCCTCCAGTCCTCTGTCATCTACCCCTGGCAGACCCTCTGGCCCGCCACAACCCCATGAGCCGCCCACACAGACTGACCAGGTCCCCCCTGGTAAGTAAGCAGATGAGCTCTGCTATGTGTGCCCAAAATACAACAGTAAGAGGAAACTTGTTTAACCTTAAAAATATCTTTACAGCAACACACCTGCAGGGGGAGGAGTCAGCGGCGGCGAGCGCCTTCCCACTGCACCGAACCCAGGAGGAAGATCTAGGTTAGTATGTTTTTAACTGCCAATGCCCCATATGCTTGGAGATCAAAAGAAATTTGGTGGTGGGAGTGGGGTAGGTGGGTGCTCATGCTTTATATACAGAATTCTGTGAATAGGGTGTCCTCCATTGCAAAGCAAACTCACACATATATTGGGGGCAAAGGCCTCTTTACTGGTGGTTTGGGGCTGGTTTGTCAGTGCCAACATTTGCATTTGAAGTCTTTGCCAAGCTAGGTCGCATTGAAATATTTGTCCACATGATTCACAAAGACAAACTGGGCAAAATGTCTGTTCGTAATGAAAGATTATTTTGGTTGTTTTACTTACTTTTCCTTTCTTTGTTTGAAATGCAGATCCTCAGTTGAGTATGGCTGCTGCTGGAGTGGGGGACGATACTGCATCCAATGTGGGGGTATGTGCAATTCCCAAAATGTGTGGGGAACATTGAAAGGAGTCCTATGTACTTGTTGTAATGGTAGACTTTTTTGGGGGGTTTTAGGCTTTTGAAGACAATGCAGCTGCTCCTGCTGACCTGCCTCCACAGGTGGTAAGTTCAAATAATGAATCTTCTTTGCCACAAGTGTTTACACAGAACCTTTATATATTTGTTGCTTGCCCACAAAATAGACCTTGTCCATTGACCCATCAAGTTATTTTTTGGAAATGGGATAGTGACTAATCTTAACCACATCCATACCGGGGGGCACGTACGCACCTTGCCGCCCAAGCCAAATTTTCAGCTTTCAGCGCTGTCGCACTTTGAATGACAATTGCGCGGTCATGCTACACTGTACCCAAACAAAATTGGCGTTCTTTTTTCCCCACAAATAGAGCTTTCTTTTGGTGGTATTTGATCACCTCTGTGCGGTTTTTATTTTTTGCGCAAAACAACTAATAAAAGACTGAAAATTTTGAAAAAAAAAATACATTTTAATTTTTTTCTGTTAACTTTTTTGTAAATAAGAATGTTTTTTCTTTCCATTATGGGCACCGATGAGGTGGCACTGATGGGCACCGATGAGGTGGCACTGGTATGCGGCACTGATGGGCACTGGTATGCGGCACTGATGGGCACTGGTATGCGGCACTGATGGGCACTGGTATGCGGCACTGATGGGCACTGGTATGCGGCACTGATGGGCACTGGTATGCGGCACTGATGGGCACTCATAGGTGGCACTGATGGGCACTCATAGGTGGCACTGATGGGCACTCATAGGTGGCACTGATGGGCACTCATAGGTGGCACTGATGGGCACTCATAGGTGGCACTGATGGGCACTCATAGGCGGCACTGATGGGCACTCATAGGCGGCACTGATGGGCACTCATAGGCGGCACTTATGGGTGGCACAGATGGGCACTGATAGGTGGGGACTGGGCATGGATTGGCACGGAGGGGTGGCACTGAAGGACACTGTGGGGTGGCACTGATGTATATGTTGCCAGTCAGTGCCCATGTGTGGGAACTGACTGGCATCTTTTTTTTTACCTGTTTTTATTTTAAATCCTGTTTTTTTTTTACGTTTTATTTTTTGCCCTGCCAGTGTGGGCATCCCTGGTGGTCTAGTGTGGGCATATGAGGGAGGGCTGCACTGATAAACAATCAGCGTGAACCCCCCCCCCTGTCAGGAGAGCCGCCGATCGGCTCTCCTGTACTCGCGTCTGTCAGACGCGAGTGAGGAAGAGCCGTCGACGGCTCTTACTGTTTACATTGTGATCAGCCGTCATTGGACACGGCTGATCACGTGGTAGCGAGCCTCCGCCGGGCGCGCGCATCATGAAATCGTGCAGGACGTTTGAGAATGTCCAGTCACAAATTTCATAACCACTTCCCGGCCGTAAATCTGCTATTGGCCGGGCGGGAAGTGGTTAAGCATCAGGTCAAGTCAAATCGTATTCAAAATGCATCTTGATCCAAACATTTGTTTGAAGTCTCCTGTGCCAAGTAACGCAGCCTGGAACATGTTCTATTTTTTGGGCAAATGGCGCCCACTTTTACTAATGTTTGTGTTCAGCAATGCAAAGGATTTGTTTTCTAATTGAATGTTCTTGTTTTTGTTTCTTTTCAGCCCACATTGGATGCAGCAGAATCAGCACCCCCTGCCACCTGGGCGAAGCCAACTTCTCAATCTTGGTGAAAGGTTGGCTGCCCAGGTGGATATATTATGGGAGCAAGGTAGGCCTTCTATGCAAATTAATTATGTAGAAAGGACACTGGAGCTCCTACAGCAAGACTTAAGCCAACAAGCTCGGGACCGCCAGCAAGAACAATTGCAGCGTATGGACCAGGATCATGCTTCCGAACTTTCCCTGTTGACTACAGCTATTAACAACCAGACTGGAGTCCTCAGGGAAAGTCGTGATGAGATTCAGGCTCTGCGTTTAGCGGTACAGGAACTAAATGCAACAGTCGCCAGACACTCTCACAGCAGGGGCAGTAGCAGTGAAGAGCAAGGTGTTGTGTTGCTACAAGATGAGCATATTGCCAGGCCAGGGACTGAAAGCCAGGGGATGGTTGATTATGAAGTTTCCCCGGTGGACCCTCCCTCCCAATTAGATATTCTCCACCTGCCCCCACAGACCCTAACACACAAACACACCATTCTTCTCCTTCCTGTTCCCATACTTCACACATGCCCCCACTTGACCAGCCTACATCTTCTCACATAGCACCTACCTCCACTCCACTTTTCTCCTTGCCCTCTGCCACACACACACCTCCAGAAACGCTCAACCTGACCTCTCCCCTTATTCAACTGTCACTACCCCTCTTCACGAAAGCCCAAATCCCCAAATCCATGCTTTCCCTGATCAAAATGTACTTCCCCCTAGTGTACCCCTTTTTAGTTTCCCAGTTAACCCCCAAAGTTTCACTCCCCTCCCTGGTTTCACCTATTTTGCGTTGCCCCAATCCACCTCTCAGGCCTTCCCCATCCCTCAGGCACAACCCCAGTCCAGGAACCCACTCCAGCAGAGACCCACCATACAACTGCCCCAGCATCAGCAGCAACAGATGGCGAGGCTCCTGAACCCCCAGCAGGAACAACGGCAGGAACGGCGGGACAAACGTCAGGAACCCCATAAATTTTGCCCTTGCTGTTTTTTTTTTGTTCTTTCTAAAATTGTCAAATTGTCCCTTTTTTATTTATATTATTGAACTTAAAAATAAAATTCAGTTTAAATAGAAGGCTTCCCTTTGTGTTTTTTGGAATTTGATATTTCACTCTGTAAATGAAAGTCCACATACACACTATTAGTTTGGCTAAAATATATTTTCCCCATGAGTCGCTGTCACTTAACTCCTCTGTAAGCGATTCTGTATCGCCGTCTTCCAGCAGGTCATATTTTGGGGTGGAGGCAAGCAAAATTCAGCCTTTGGAACCACTGTAAGATGTTGATGGTTTTCTCCCTTTTCAGTTGAACTTTGTGACCCGATTCCTCTTCTTCGTGGACAGCAAGGAGGTTTCTTTGAAGTGTATCGACCAGCCAGACAAGACCATCGATTTCTTCAATCAACTGGAAGCATCTGGAGCCAGCAGATCCACCGTGCTCAACTACATGGGCAGCATTCAAAAGTTTGCAAGGCACATCTCCTCGGAAGATCCTTCTTCACAACCAGCCGCGTCAAGATTTGTCGACCTTCTGAATGAGATCCGTCAGAAAATGCACAAGAAAGCTGCCAAGCCCAGAAAGGAAATGGGGTAGGCAATATTGATGGCAATAAACATTATATTGCCTTTTAGCCATTTTTTATGCATTTTATTTTGCCAACTAGACATGCGATATTAGTTTTTTTATTCTCTTACCCACAGACATTCGGCTCAGGATCCAGAGGCGAGCCAAAGGATTCGCTCTCTCGCGAACCCTTTTTTCTAACCCTAATAGATCAGGCGAATAATAGCGTTGAGCTTGAAGAAAGAGACCAGATGACCATCCTTTATTACCTGGAAGCACTACGGACGTTGCAGCATCTTCAGAGACCAATCACCCTTGAAAACATGACCATGAGTGTTTATACAAGTCGATAGTGTTTTACACCAAATGTTGTAACGAGTGTCACAACAAAAATCTGTTTTGTTATCCTTCAACAGGTACATGAATGGCTGATGAGGACCCGTGAGAATATCCACAGGGACGCAGAGGCTGTGACTGTAACCATAATCAAGGTGGACGTGGGAAGCTTCCTTGCAGGTGACTACGGTGGTCCTGGAATCTTTGGAGGAAATTTGGTTCAAGACCTATTTCGAAAAGATGTGTTGAAGACCTTCAACAAAGGGGACCATTTTTTCGTCACCAGTGAGGGAGGGAAACATCAGATTTCAGATGACCTCATTCAGTTCCACAAGAGGCAAGTGAAATTATAAAGTTATAGGGAGCTGTGGTGGCGCAACGCGATTGGCACTGCGCTGACAAGCCGTTCACCTCTGCAGCCAAGGGTTCAGATTCCGGTCTCGGCTGCATGCGAATTGAGTTTGGTGGTCTCAGCCCGGCTCCCGGTGGGTGTGCTATGCAAAGGTAAGCCTGTGTTTAGTACGCCCCCCCCCCCCCTACAAAACCACCACACTTGCACGCACACAAAATTGGTTTAACACGCACGCACTTTGGCCATGCGGTATCCTAAAAAAGAGAGGCGAAGGACCTACGGGGCTGGCTGGGTGAGCTAGACCCCCTCACTTCCCCATAGGGGGAGTCTCTCTGCCCCGTTGGGCTCCCAAGTGGAGCAGGTAGGGCGGGGTGAGTGGGAGGCCCCCCTCACACCCGCCATTGCCACCCGGGAGGATTGAGAAGGATGGCAGATTCCCTGAGAGTCTGGCTCCTCTCTCTCGAGTACACGCACAAAATACAAAAAAAAAAAAAAAAGACCTATTTCGAAAAGATCCGGCCATTTGTGTTGAAGACCTACAACAAAGGGGACAATTTTTCGTCACCAGTGAGGGAGGGAAAGGTCAGATTTCAGATGACCTCACTCAGTTCCACAAGAGGCAAGTAAAATTATAAAGTTTGTTTATGCCGCTAATGTACTGTAAATTGACTAATCTGGAGGTAACAAACATTTTTTTTCCAGTTGTACAACCATTTGTAGACCACAAACTAACAAAAATCTCTCACCTTTTAGATTTGACCTTCCTGCAGTTACGTACCAGCAGGCAAGGAAGGATTTTGAACCGTGCGGTTTATCCCACGGTGATGACAAAGTGAAGGAGCTTCTGGAGGAATATTTTGGCATTTCAAAGGAAGGGGAAGATGTCAAGGGCAAGATCGTGAAGGGTGCCATGATGGTGAAAAGGATTCAGAAAGACCGGATGCCTTCTACTTCAGGGTAGGTTGTATATTGCTGATCAATACTTGGTGACCTTTTAGATTTTGATCATGTTACTGGTACTGGTTACTGTTACTGGCAATTTAATGGTTAAACACTCATTTCGATTTTTATAGAGACCCGAGGACAAGACGACGGGATGATGAAGCAGTGCCAGTTGACGACAGGGAGTTGGTCTTCAGAAGAGTCCAAGAAGTGTTTCCGGTGGGACTTGACGACAAACCACCGGGTTTGAAGAAATGCCGCATCTTTACAGAGGAAGACGCGTTGTGTTGTCACAAGGGGTGGAGCCGACAGCAGTACGTAATGCGTGTCAATGCGGTCATCAATGAGTATTAGGGAGGGATTTGGCAGGCCTTTTCAGCATGTGCAGAGACAGTGGGCCAGATTCAGGTAGTTGCGCGCATATTTTATCCAGCGTAGCGCAGCGCATATACGTTACGCTGACGCAAACTAGTGAGTCAAGTACAGTATTCACCAAGCGCATATTCGTTACTTTGCGGCGGAGTAACGAAAATGCGCTGGCGCAACCCGACACAAGTGGAAGTGGGTGTGATCATACGTAAATGATGGGCAGAGCCCAGCGCAGAGACTTGCGTTCAGCACATCATCCACGGAGCATGCGCAGTGAGGGAGGGCTCCACTCGCTCCCCTGTGCGCATGCTCACAACTTCCGTCGGCACCACTTCATGGGAAACGGCAGCGCAATGTGTTCCGTTGCGCGTATAAAAGCGGCCGCAGATGCGCCTTTCCGGCGCAAAAGTATATCCGGTTCCCCCCACCCCAGGGAAGTTACTTTTAGTGTGCGATGGCTGCTCCCGTTCCCCGCAAAGAGAGGAGAAACCTCAACTTCAACGCCCAGGAGCTGTCTGTAGTGATCTCCCCTATGGAGACCTACAATGACTTCCTCCATGACAGGAAAAGTCGGAAGACCAGCCGGGATAGGAAGCAGGCCATCCTGGAGAGCATTGCTGGCAGGGTCAATGTTTTGGGCTACTCCACCCGGACTGCTACAGATATAGGAAAATAAAAATCAATGATTTGAGGCGCAAAGTCCGGGGCAAGGTGGCCACCATCAGGAGGCATGAGAGGGGCACGGGTGGTGGACCCCCATGTGCGGTCAGCCTGACCACGGAGGAGAGGTGGTAGCCCGCTGCCTGGAGAGGGAGCAGTTGGAGGGGGTACCGGGATATGATTCCGTGGAGGAAGGCTCCAGGACAGGGAAGTGTTTTTAATCCCCTATTTGGTGTGTTGCATGTGGGGGGGGGGGGTACATGTGCCAAGCGTGTGGGACCACCAACATGTGTCAGCTTTGTGTCGTTCACAGATGACGGTGCTGGGCCATCTGCCGGCGGCCAGTCCACCCCATCCCCCCAACGGCATCCTGAGCCCGACACCCGGGGTGGTGAAGACACCGAGATGGAGGATAGTGCCCACACCTCACCTGCTGAGGTGGTTGAGGAGGAGCCTGTTGTTGCCGAGCAGGACTTGGTTTTATTTTTGGAGGAGTCCTTCCCTTCAGCAGGGCCCTCTCAAATCCCCTCCCCCATCCTAGGAAGCCCCTCAAGGGCGACTCCATCCCCCCGGGGACTACCATCTCCTGGCCCCAGGAAGGCCACCCGGAAGACCAGGGGGGTGTCTGATTTGGTCCATGACCAGATGGCAAGGGACCAGGCCAAGCAGACCCAGCAGATGGGGGAGATTGCTGGGCACCTGGACCGGGTAGCTGACAGCCTGGGCTACGTGGCCCAGATGTCCAACGCAGTGCAGGATGTCAGCTGCAACTGCGCTGCAGTGGTAACCAGCCTGGGGGGGGTGCAGGCTGATCTTACGCACCTCACTGCAGCCGTCCAGGCCAACACTGCTGCCATCAGGGACCAGGGGAGGCAGAGGCAGCGTGCAAAACATTACCAAGTGACCCGGCAGCTGAGGATGCAGGGCCACACAAATTCCTACCTCGGCCGGATCGCCATGGCCTTGGAGGGCATGCAGGCTACACCTGCCAGGAGTGGCCCACCCGGGGATCAGCCACCTCCAGATGCCCCCCCACCCACTCCCTCCAGGCAGCTGAGGAGCCAGAGAGGGCCCACTAGAAAGAGCCCTTGTCAGCCCAGATGAGGGCTTTTTGGATTTTTTAATTTTTTATCTTAATGTTGCTCAGGTTATGAGCTTTTTTTTTTTTTTTAATGTTGCTCAGGTTATGAGCTTTTTTTATTTTAATGTTGCTCAGGTTATGAGCTTTTTTTTTTAGTTTAACTGCACACGGTCAGTCGTGCAGGGGACAGTGTGAATGGTGTGTGAATGTGAGGGGGTGGCACTCCTGCCAGTAAGGGGTGTCACCCTCGGCCGTTGGGGAGAAGTTATCCCCACGGCTGTGTGAATGACGTGTGAATGGACAGCGACACCATTGGGGCCTTGCTGCTCCCAAGTCCTGCATGTTAGACTTGGGCTAATCCAATGCGATGTGGATGTGGTCCGTGTGATCTAGGGACCTCAGTGGTGTGCATGCATGCATTGTCCGTGTGATCAATGTTTTGGTTTAGTGTCCAAAGATGCTTACAGCGAGGATTCTCCTGACTGCTCTTCCATCAGCTGAATGGGTCTCCTCTGGCAGGGGGGGGGGGCTGTCTGGTTGGGGGGTCAGGTCATCACGTATGTCAATCTGCAGGCCCTTTCTCATGGCAAAGTTGTGCAGAATGCAACATGCACCGATGATCTGACACACGAAGGTAGGGGAATACAACAGGGCCCCCCCAGACTTATCCAGGCATCGGGAGCGGGACTTCAGGAGCCCAAATGTTTGCTCCACCACTGCACGAGTTTTGATATGTGCGGCATTGTATCTTCTCTCTCCTCTGGTTTGGGGGTTCCGGAAAGGAGTCATGAGATGGGGTCCCAGTGCATATGCAGAGTCACTTGTAAGGGAAAAGACAGGAGGATGTTAGTCATGCATGTGCCCCACAGTGCGTGGGAATCTGTCAATGCTGTAGAAAACTGTCATTGCCTTCAGCCGCAGCTCCTCAGTGGTGGGTCTGATGATGTGGTGGGACATGCGTCTGAGGATTGCGGGGACAACCTGGTACACACATCTGCTCATGGAGGATTGTGACATCCCAGCCACCACTCCACTTGTACGCTGGACTAATGGAATAATATAAAATGATCGTGTGTGGGCTTTACGTCGTTTGTCTTCAAAAATATATTTTTATGAGACAAAAAACGACCGTGTGTACGCGATTCCTCCTCTTCGTGGACAGCAAGGAGGTTTCTTTGAAGTGTATCGACCAGCCAGACAAGACCATCGATTTCTTCAAACAACTGGAAGCATCTGGAGCCAGCAGATCCACCGTGCTCAACTACATGGACAGCATTCAAAAGTTTGCAAGGCACATCTCCTCGGAAGATCGTTCACAACCAGCCGCATCCAAGATTTGTCGACCTTCTGAATGAGATCCATCAGAAAATCCACAAGAAAGCTGCCAAGGCCAGAAAGGAAATGGGGTAGGCAATATTGATGGCAATAAACATTATATTGCCTTTTAGCCATTTTTTATTTAATTTTGCTAACTAGACATACAATATTATTATTTTTTTCTCTTACCCACAGACATTCGGCTCAGGATCCAGAGGCGTGCCAAAGGATTCGCTCTCTCGCGAACCCTTTTTTCTAACCATAATAGATCAGGCGAATAATAGTGTTGAGCTTGAAGAAAGAGACCAGATGACCATCCTTTATTACCTGGAAGCACTACTGACGTTTCAGCATCTTCAGAGACCAATCACCCTTGAAAACATGACCGTGAGTGTTTATACGAGTCAATAGTGTTTTACACCAAATGTTGTAACGAGTGTCAATTACAACAAACAAATCGGTTTTGTTATCCTTCAACAGGTACATGAATGGCTGATGAGGACCCGTGAGACCATCCACTTGGACGAGGAAGGCTGTGACTGTAACCATAATCAAGGTGGACGTGGGAAGCTCGGAAGCTCCCTTGCAGGTGGCTACGGTGGTCCTGGAATCTTTGGAGGAAATTTGGTTCAAGACCTATTTCGAAAAGATGTGTTGAAGACCCTCAACAAAGGGGACCATTTTTTCGTCACCAGTGAGGGAGGGAAACATCAGATTTCAGATGACCTCACTCAGTTCCAGAAGAGGCAAGTGAAATTATAAAGTTATAGGGAGCTGTGGTGGCGGAACGCGATTGGCACTGCACTGACAAGCCGTTCACCTCTGCAGCCAAGGGTTCAGATCCCGGTCTCGGCTGCATGTGAATTGAGTTTGGTGGTCCTCCTTCACAACCAGCCGTGTCAAGATTTGTCGACCTTCTGAATGAGATCCGTCGGAAAATCAACAAGAAAGCTGCCAAGGCCAGAAAGGAAATGGGGTAGGCAATATTGATGGCAATAAACATTATATTGCCTTTTAGCCATTTTGTATTTATTTTATTTTGCCAACTAGACATGCAATATTTTTTTTTTCTCTTACCCAGAGACATTCGGCTCAGGATCCAGAGGCGAGCCAAAGGATTCGCTCTCTCGCGAACCCTTTTTTCTAACCATAATAGATCAGGCGAATAATAGTGTTGAGCTTGAAGAAAGAGACCAGATGACCATCCTTTATTACCTGGAAGCACAACTGACGTTTCAGCATCTTCAGAGACCAATCACCCTTGAAAACATGACCGTGAGTGTTTATACAAGTCAATAGTGTTTTACACCAAATGTTGTAACGAGTGTCACTTACAACAAACAATCGGTTTTGTTATCCTTCAACAGGTACATGAATGGCTGATGAGGACCCATGAGACCATCCACAGGGACGCAGAGACTGTGACTGTAACCATAATCAAGGTGGACGTGGGAAGCTCCCTTGGTCCTGGAATCTTTGGAGGAAATTTGGTTCAAGACCTATTTCGAAAAGATCCGGCTTTTTGTGTTGAAGACCCTCAACAAAAGGTGACCATTTTTTCGTCACCAGTGAGGGAGGGAAATGTCAGATTTCAGGTGACCTCAAGATTTCAGATTTCAGTTCCACAAGAGGCAAGTGAAATTATAAAGTTTGTTTATGCCGCTAATGTACTGTAAAATTGACTAATCTGAGGTAACTAAAACATTTTTTTTCCAGTTGTACAACCATTTGTAGACCACAAACTAACAAAAATCTCTCACGTTTTAGATTTGACCTTCCTGCAGTTACGTACCAGCAGGCAAGGAAGGATTTTGAACGGTGCGGTTTATCCCACGGTGATGACGAAGTCAAGAAGCTTCTGGAGGAATATTTCGGTATTTCAAAGGATCGGTCACCTCCCCCAGTCAGTTACCACCCCACACAGTTAGAACACACCCAGGATACACATTTAACCCCTTCCTTGCCCCCTAGTGTTAACCCCTTCCCTGCCAGTCACATTTATACAGTAATTAGTGCGTTTTCATAGCGATGTTCGCTGTATTAAATGTGAATGGTCCCAAATAGGTGTCAAAAGTGTCCGATGTGTCCGTCGCAATATCGCAGTCCTGACAAAATTTGCAGATCGCCGTATTACTAGTAAAAAAAAAAAATTGTCAGAATTCTATCCCCTATTTTGTAGGCGCAAACCAATTACTGTAATATTCTAAGGTACAGATAGTTGGCGCTGCTGTATAAATGAAATTTGTATATCTTTTGTCGGGTACTTGTAGCCGGTGGGTTTATTGAAACAGAACTCCCCGCTTCACCAAGTAGTCCCTTGTTTCTGACAATCCCTCATCACCTTTGAAAACATCCATAGACGAAACCAGTCAGGTGACCTACGCTCTTACGTCACACGCTCCGTTACGCACAGCTCAGACCAGCAAGGACTTCCGGGTTGGGACGCGCTCAGAAGTGGAACGCAAACAGCAGGCACGCTCCACACGGATAACAAACACAGAGGCTCCCTTAACCCGACTGGTACAGCTCAGCACACGGGACTTTTTATTTTAAAGCTACGGTGAAGCAGCTTTCATCTTTTAAATCTTTATGTTTTAATTTTACATTTTGTTGACCCAATTGGGAAACGTTTTTTTTTATTAAATACCGGAATATACTACACCATGAGGATTTCTTCTCTTCTTGCCTCCTTATAATTACCACAACCCTGATTTTTGGGAGACATCGGATACATGTTAGGAACCACCACGCACGGCGATTGATTCAACATGTGGAACAACTGAACTCATCAAGTGCCGTGAATTACCTACTAAGAATAGAGGTTGGTACACATCAACTACTACCCACTGATCCCCAAGGCTCCATACCCCCTATGTGGGGACAACAATCTGGTAAGTGGGGATACATGTGGGGGGATAACTGGAATCTCGAACATCATCTGCAGTCCAATACCTGTTTATTACACCACAGATGACTACGCAGCTGTTTAATTGAACTTTACCTATAACGTCACTGATGATTATATTTATATACGGATATTAATTTATTTTATCGTACTGGAAGATATTATGTAGGAAACTTCACTTTTTAGAACACAGGAACATAGTATCTACTAAGAATAACACTTAAAGCTGATCACTGAAAGAGGGACTTTATTTTTGGTTTTATTTTTGGCTTTATTGTATATATTTACTTATACCTGTATCACAATCCCTCACTTACTAATTTACTATGTGGGTGATCACACCACACAATAGAGCAATTGCTCTGTTCAGTGAACATTGATCACATGCACTGGACCACAGAAAACTAAGGGTACATAGGAGGACCAAAACTTTTTACAAGTCACTACATATTCACAACACAAAAAAAAAAACTTTTGATGTCACGTTTGATTTATACTGTTATACAGCTTGTTTGATTTACACAGCACCTTACATCAAAATATTGGACTTTGGAGTGATAACATCAACTGAGTTGTCAACACCAAATTTTCAATAAGAATTAGAAACTTTATTAAATATCAAGAAAAGGCCTTACAACCACCAATTTCACAGGGACTCACCAGTAGGATCACACAAGGACACAATAAAGCACCCTTATCCCCCTGAGGGATTATCAGAAACAAGGGACTACTTGGTGAAGCGGGGAGTTCTGTTTCAATAAACCCACCGGCTACAAGTACCCGACAAAAGATATACAAATTTCATTTATACAGCAGCGCCAACTATCTGTACCTTACAATATTACAACACATCATCTCCTTACAAGAGATTAAACAGAAGGCAGCAGCTCATATCCCCAGTCCTAGCGTGGATTATTCTCCAACATGCAAACCAATTACTATACTCCTATTGCTATTTTTTTTTTTTTTTACCAAAAATATGTAGAATACATACCGGCCTAAACTGGGAATTAAAAAAATAAATAAAAAATGGGTTATTTATTATAGCAAAAAGTAAAAAAAAAATGTGTTTTTCTTCAAAATTGTCGCTTTTTCTTTGTTTAATAGCGCAAAAAATAAAAACCGCAGGAGGTGATCAAATACCACCAAAAGGGAGGTGGTGGCTCAACGTGATTGGCACGTGATTGGCACGTGATAAGCCATTCACCTCTGCAGCCAAGGGTTCGGATCCCAGTCTCGGCTACATGTGAATTGAGTTTGGTGGTCTCAGCCCGGCTCCCGGTGTGTGTGCTATGCGGGGTACGCCCACCGCCCCACAAAAACCACCACACCTGCACGCACACGAAATTGGTTAAACACGCACACACTTTGGCCATGCGGTCTCCTAAAAAGAGAGGCAAAGGACCTACGGGGCTGGTTGGGTGGGCTAGACCCCCTCACTCCCTCATAAGGGGGAGTCCCTCTGCCCTGTCGGGGTCCCGTTGGGCCCTGTTGGGCTCCCAAGCGGAGCAGGTAGGGCGGGGTGAGTGGGAGGCCCTCCCTCACACCCGCCATTGCCACCGGGGGCATGGAGAAGGAAGGCAGAGTGCCTCCGGGGGAGGGTCTGCCTACTCCCAACTCCTGCAGTCCGGCTCCTCTCTCGAGTTCACGCACAAAAATACACAAAAAAAAAATACCACCAAAAGAAAGCTCTATTTGTGGGGAAAAAAAACGACGCCAATTTTGTTTGGGAGGCACGTCGCATGACCGCGCAATTTTAATTTAAAGCGACGCAAAAATACAGAATTACTTTTTTGAAGTACTGAACTGGTATTCTTAAATGTGGGCAACTCAATTGTTCCCTCCCCTTTACGGGGAGCTGAAGGAGGTATATCAATACCACAAGGGCCCAATCAGCATCATTCTAGATCAGCAGCCACACAAGACGTTCCTTTAGGGGAGACTTTGATGAAGGCTCCATCAAGGAAGAATTAAGTATAATTAACCTAACCCCCTATCGGAGGAGGAGCTAACAGTACCCAAACTTGGGCTTAGCTTCTCTCCATATGCAAATCTGGAAAAGTATGAGGTCATCAAAGACCTATACCTGTTCGCACGCAAATTAAAAAACGTACAAATACATATTTGATCCCGATAGGAAAAGGAATTATCTGAGCAAATTAAGAAATACACAATGAAAGAATTCAGAGCATTGAAAGATCTCATGCTTCTTCTAGATGAGAACGCAGATGGCCCAGCAACACAAACTAGAAGTCCACAACAAAGTTTAAGAAAAAAAAAAATCAGACCAATTCCCCGATCTCAACACCAATCCGCAAATTATGGCCTTCCTAATTACCACCATACATGAAATAAAAAATATTCCAGCTACATCATTACCATCCAATCTATCTAAACAACAATTCAAAGCCCTCAAGGGACTTCAAACTAGAAAAGACACTGTTATAAAGGCCTCCGATATGGGGGGGGGGGGGGGGGGTAACATTGTCTTGCAGACATGTAAGCAATATGAAACAATGGGCCAGATTCAGGTACATCTGCGCATTATTGGACCGGCGTAGCGCACCGCCTTTACGTTAGACTTGCGTAATTTTGCCGCGTAATCACCCTATTCTCGTAGCTTTTGCGCAGAAAATTGCGCATGCGAAACGTTATTTCAGAGGCGTAAGGCGGAGTAATACAAATTGGGAAGGACGTGAGCGTGTTGCATTGAAATGGGCCGTGACCCCATGCAAATGAAGGGCCGGCCGGCTCGCGCATGCGCGCTTGAAGGAGACCATGGTCAGCTCCGCTGTGCACATGCCCACAACTCGGGAGCGGCGCAATCAGTGAAATTGGAAATGGATTAAGGACTACGCAGACAGCATATATAGACACACACAAACGCACTTGCATTGCAAAAGTACATCCCTTTGTCCCTTCCCATTTAACCAAGTGCTTTTGTCCTATTCGTTGCGGTGTGTTTTGTAGTTGTCAGATTAGTGTTCTGTGTGATCAAGTGTTTGTTAGTAGATCTTTGAAAGTGTTTTTTGATAAGTGTTTGAGAGACTGTTTGATATATTTCTGTTCGTTTGTTTTCTTGCTGATTTTTTGCTGTTTGTTTTTGTGACTTTTTTGCTGAGTGCTTGTGTGATTTTTTGGGTGTTACTTTTCTCTTTGTGTGTGTTCTTGCTTGATTGGTTGTGCTTGTTTTTGTGACTGATTTTTGTTGACTGGGAGTGAGTTTTTTTGGAAGTATGACAGAGAGAAAGCGAAAACTAAATTTTACTTTGGGGGAAAAAAGAATTATTGCCCGGGCCATTAGCGAGTATGGGCGTTTCCTCCACGGCCCAGACAGTGCCAACACCACCCCGGCCAGGAGGAGGGAGATTTTGGACCTCATCACTGAGCAGGTCAATTCAGCGGGGAAGGGGAAGACACGGACCGGGTCTGGGATTGACAAAAAAATCAATGACCTCCGGCGTCTGGTCAAACAGAAGCTGGCCAGAATGCTTGCCCATGCCAGGGGCACAGGAGGGGGGCCCACCATGCCGTATTAGGCTGACAGCGTAGGAGCGTGCGGTGGCCCCGACCTTTCATCGGCATGAAGTTGAGGGCCTGCCCAGCTTTGACGCAAGTCCGGAGCCCGTGGTGCCAGGTAAGTATTTTTTTAAATATTAGGTGTGTAGCATGTGTGGGGGAGGGGGTGTAAGGGAATATGTGGCAAGTGTGTGGATCCTCCAACCTGTGAATGTTTTGTGTCATCCACAGATGTGCAGGAGGGTGCAGGGCCATCTGGCCTGACCGCACCATCCCCAGGACAGCAGCCTAATGAGGCCCCCCCTGACAAGGCCGGAGTCCGCGGAGGAGGTTGAGGAGGAGGAGTCCATGTCAGGCACTGGACTTTTGGTTTTTGAGGACTCTTCCCCTCTGGCTGGCAGCCCTCCCTAAGGAGGAGCCCCCCTCCCAACATGGCTCCCCTCCCAAGGGCCTCCCCTTCTCCCCGGCCACAAGCATCAGCTGGAGGCAGGATTTCATCCCAGAACACCAGGGGGTTGGCCGATCTCCTGCCCGCCACTCTGAGAAGGGACCAGTTCCTCCAGACCCGCCATCTGGGACAGGTCAGCCAGACATTGGTGCGGATGGAGGAGAGCCTGTCTTCCATCAAGGATACGCTGGGGAACCTGGACTGCCACTCCCGGGCTTTCACAAACTGCCTAAATGAACTGCAGACGACATCAGCAGGCGTTGGGCAGGATGTGAGGGCCCTTACCCAGGCTATCCAGGCCAACACGGCAACACTTGGTGCTGCCCTGGACAGAATAGCCGTGGCCTTGGAGGGCAGGCCGCCAGGTGGGCAGAGATCAGGGGCTGCTCCTCCTTCCCCGGTTTTCCCCCTCCCCCATGAGTCTCCCCTGAGGAGCCGGGGCCGCCCCAGGCGTGGCTCACGTCAAGGGCAATAATTTTTTTTCCCCTTTATTTTTTAAATATTTTTTTTTTGATTTTGCTGGTCATTTTTTTTTGGGGGTTGTGAATGCTGTTTGAATGTGGGGGTGACATTCCTGCCGGAAAAGGGGTGTCACCCTCAATTTTGGTGGAGAAGGGTTCCCCAGGACCAGGGAGAAGTGATCCCCAGGTCCGTGTGAATGGTGTATGAATGTACAGTGACATAATTGGAGCCTTGGCGTGGCGTTGCTGCTCACAAGTCCTGCATGGTGGACTGGTGCCCATCCAATTTGATGTGGATGTGGGGTGTGTGTGCTAGGGACCACAGTGTTGTGCATGCATGCATTCTCATTGTGCCATGATTAATGTGTGTGTTTAACGTGCAAAGATGCCCAATGTGAGCTGTCTCCTGGCTGCTCTTCCCTCAGAAGACGGGGTAGCCTCGGTTAGGGGGGGATTGTCTGGTTCAGGGGTCAGGTCATCATGTAGGCCAATCTGCAGGCCCTTTCTTACTGCGAAGTTGTGCAGCATGCAACATGCACCGATGATCTGGCACACGAAGTTTGGGGAATACAAGAGGGTACCCCCAGACTTATCCAGGCATCGGAAACGTGACTTTAGGAGGCCAAAGGTGCGCTCCTCCACTGCACGTGTTTGGGCATGTGCTTGATTGTATCTTTCCTCTCCTGGGGTTTGGGGGTTCCGGATAGGAGTCATGAGATGGTGTCCCAGTGGATATGCAGAGTCACCTGTAAGGGAAAAGACAGGAGGATGTTAGTCATGCATGTGCCCCTTGTGATGTGTGCATCATGGGAGGGGATAGTCATGTCTGACTCCCATGTCACTCACCAACCAGCCAGGTGTCCCCATACACGTTCTGTTCGAATTCCATTCGGATGTGGCATTGATTGTATATGTAGCTGTCATGGCTGGACCCTGGGTGTTTGGCACGGACGTGCCATATGAGGCCTTGGGCATCGACTATCACCTGTACGTTGATGGAATGCCAATGCTTCCGATTGACGTACATGTGCTCTGTCTCCTGGGGGGGCTGGAGTGCCACATGTGTGCAATCAATGGCCCCCACGGTGTGCGTGGGAATCTGGCAATTCTGTAGAAATCTGTCATTGCCTTCAGCCACAGCTCCTCAGTGGTGGGTTTGATGATTTGGTTGGCCATGCGTCTAAGGATTGCAGGGATAACCTGGTGCACACATCTGCTCATGGAGGATTGCGACATCCCAGCCACCACTCCACTTGTACGCTGAAAAGAGCCACTGGCAAGGAAATGGAGTGTTGCCAGGACCTTCACCAGTGGCTGCACTGCATGTGAGCGGTGTGTTGGGCTGGTGATGTCCTCCTGCAGGGTTGTGGTTAATTCCAGGATGACATGAGGGGTGAATCTGAAGATGCGATACACCTCAGAATCACTCATGCCAAAGAGGTCTATGCGGGTGCGGTATATCCTCTCCCGTGCCATCCTCCATGCCCTCCTCCTTCTTTGCTCATCTAAAGTCAGTAGTATAGCTATGCGCGACGATGCCCCTGGCATGTTGGCATACAGATTGTTGTGCAACACGTGTGACTGCTGAGCTCCTCACTAACAGTGTTGCTTTATCTAACAAATAGACTTTTTTTCTCTTTTTAGACCAGCTTTTATATGGTCTAATTTTAGACAGGACATTTTGCTGTTGCACACACTGCGTAGCCTGCGCTGCCCCAACGTTCTTTTGTGGATCCCCGTAAGTCCCTCATTAGCATATTTGACTAGCAAATCAATGGTCTGTCTAGCACAGTTTTGCGCGGACGGATGTGCCTGTCTAACGGAATTACGCTGGACAAAAAAAAAGTAGGTTTTTTGCTTATCTCGTTTCGGGGATGCCGTGCATCGAAACGCACGCGCACATTTAGACTTACGCCGCGCATCTCCTGTTGCGCAGGCGTAATCGCTCTGTGAATCTGGGCCAAGGTGTTTAAAGATTTTACAAAATAGGGAATGGTACACACCTATCACTGCTGAAATTACAGCTCAGTTCAAACTAGAATTCAAAATGCCAATTTATTCAGCATATACTGAGACACTCATTGATAAGTCAACTTATGAATTTTTCAACGTTTCTTTCCCAAAGGGAACCAATTTTCTACGCAATTCCCAAAAATCTGAATGATCCACCAGGGAGACCAATCATATCTGGAATTGGCTCCCTGACGGAAAATTCAAGACGTTTCGTGGACTTCTTTTTAATGCCACAAGTTATGAGGTTGCCATCCTATATTAAAAGATACTTTAGACCTCCTTAAAAAACTAGATGGACTCTCTATTCCCACCGAAGCCCTTTTGGTCACAATAGATGTTGAAGCTCTCTACTCAAGCATCCCACAAAGGCCTCCAAATTGTTAAAACCTTCCTGATGGAAGAGGACCATAGACAATGGAAATTCCAGCTCTTTATTGTGTCATTGTTGTCTTTTATATTGAAAACACAACTACTTTTCGTTTCTCGGCTCCCGCTACCTCCAGGTGCAGGGCGTTACAATGGGAACTTGTTGTGCCCCTGCATACGCAAACCTGTACCTGGGGGGGTGGGAGCTTGACATTTTTGCCGATTTATGCCATCAACCATTTTTGAGTTATGTTGGTACAGATATATCGATGACATTTTTGTCATTTGGACAGGACCCGTATCTTATGCTTCATGAGTTTTTGGTTTTTTTTAAACTAATGAGTTTAATATTAAATTTACATACGAATGGCAACATAACTCGGTATCTTTTTTAGATGTCACTATCTATAGAGATTTGAAGGACAACATTGGCACAAAACTTTTTCGGAAAAGTACAGCGGGGAACACTCTCATAGCTTTACATACGCGCAGTACCTGCGGTTACGCGGAAACTGCACCTATGATGTAGACTTTATAGATATTTTGTTTATATACACTTGGGTTACTGCCTATATAAACCTTTCCCCCCACCAATCTGTGAATTACATATGTTTATCTATTTTCTTCAATAGTGCAATATAGTCATGTACGGTGCATTATGTGTAAGCAATAAAATCTTTAAACGTATTCCAGATTTATCATCATTATTTCCCCCAACTTATTGCAAACCTTTCCCGCACATGCGTCATTTAAAGTCCTGCCTGTTCCTTTCTCTATATACAAATACAAGGGTTGGAGGTAATTAACCCATTACCTCATTTAAAGTCCCCAAAAAAAAACCCTCCCCCCTTTTCATACACTATAGGTGTATCTATGTTTCTGTTGTAACGGTCTATGTACTAACTGGACTAAGATCAGGTTGAGACATTCCTGATCGCCGTGGCAAGCAGGGCTTGGCGGTTTTTCGTGTCTTGAGACAAGCGTTTTGGTAAGGAGACGTACGGTGCCTATTGGCTTTACTCTGAGCACTGCTGTCCATAAATATTTACTAACTAACCTGTCAGTTTTTATCATTCTGTGAATAATTGTGTATTTATGTGTATGTATGTATAATGACAATTTGTTAATGAATCTTCACAAATGTGAGTTGATTTTTAGGGAATATTGTATGTGTGATTAATGAAGGGAGACTGATCATCTCCCAAATAAGGATTTTTTTTTTTTTTTCATAGATCTTTCATTTTTATTACTAGAAAACAATTGACAATATAGCTTTCATACAGATATTAGTGTATGATTGCTGAAGACCACAAGGGGGCGATATGTTATCTTATCTGGAAGGATGACCTCTTCCACTAACAGAAGACAGATGAACACGTATCACATACAAAAACGTTATTTGTCATTTTGCTGGGCTGCGTTGGTACGTAAGGCACAGAATTGTATAAACATAGAAAACCTGCAAACAGTGGCTGAAGTCTTGGCAACAGTGGCGTGTGCCACTTGTGTGCCTGTATATAGATTATATTTAAATGAAAAGAACAAAACTGTAGATCTAGATATACTTTAATAAATCTTTGTTCCTTTTTAAAAGTAAATGGAAGTTTTTCATATGGTCATGCAAATGTACAAGACAACAGCAAAGTGTCTGATGTGTGGGAAGGGTTTCCCAGGATTGGGGTGTACACAGCACTAATATCAGATAATTGTACCCATTTTATATGAAAAATCAGTTCCATTCTGTTCTATGCTTGACAGACGGTAGAACCTTGTGTCCACACTCAAATTCATTGATGGACATCATGTGTGGGCTGTTGTAGACCAAAATAAACAACATTTGCTGGGCCGGGGGCTAATAAGATGGCGGAGGGCTCTCATCTTCCTCTCATTTTCTTGTCTCTTCCTCAGGTGGCCATGGCGACTGGTCAGGTGTTATTCCAGCGCTTCTACTCCCAGTCCTTCGTGAAGCACAGCTTGGAGGTGGCCATGGCGACAGGTCAGGTCTTATTCCAGTCCTTCGTGAAGCACAGCTTGGAGGTGGCCATGGCGACAGGTCAGGTCTTATTCTAGCGCTTTTACTCCCAGTCCTTCGTTAAGCACAGCTTGGAGGTGGCCATGGCGACAGGTCAGGTCTTATTCCAGTCCTTTGTGAAGCACAGCTTGGAGGTGGCCATGGCGACAGGTCAGGTGGAATAACAGCGCTTCTACTTCAAGTCCTTCGTGAAGCACAGCTTTAAGATGGTTGCCATGGCTTGTATTAATCTCGCTTCAAAAAGTGAAGAAGCGCCCAGAAGGACTAGAGATGTAATCAACGTTTTTCATCACTTGCGCCAATTAAGAGTAAAACGATCTCTTGTCTCCAATCAAAGCCACTAGAGGAATGTATGTCAGTAACTCTTCAAGACTACGGGCCAGATTCAGGTAGATGCGCGCATCTTTTCGCCAGCGTAGCGCAACGCATATACGCTGCGCTGACGCAAACTAGCGAGTGAAGTACAGTATTCACCAAGCGCATGGCCGTTACTTTGCGACGGAGTAACAAAGATGCGCTGGCGCAACCCGACGCAAGTAGAAGTGGGTGTGATCATATGTAAATGATGGGCGGAGACCAGCGCAGAGGCTTACGTTCAGCGCATCATCCACGGAGCATGCACAGTCAGTGAGGCTTCACTCGGCCCCCTGTGCGCATGCTCACAACTTCCGTCGGCACCACTTCACGGTAAACGTCAGCGCAATGTGTTCCGTTGTGCGTTTAAAAGCGCTAGCGGAAGTGCCATTCCGGCGCAAAAGTATTTCCATTTCCCCCCACCCCAGGGAAGTTACTTTTGCTCTGTCATGGCTGCTCCCCCCCCAAAGAGAGGAGAAACCTCAATTTCAATGCCCAGGAGGTCTCTGTGGTAATCTCTGCTATGGAGACTTATAACGACTTTCTCCACGGCAAGAAAAGTCGGAAGACCAGCCGGGAGAGGAAGCAGGCCATCCTGGACACCATTGCTGGCAGAGTGAATGTGTTGGGGTACTCCACCCGGACTGCTGGCGATATCCAGAAAAAGATAGATAAATGACCTGAGGCGCAAGGTCCGTGGCAAGGTGGCCACCATCAGCAGGCATGAGAGGGGCACGGGTGGTGGACCCCCATGTGCGGTCAGCCTGACCACAGAGGAGGTGGTGGTCGCCCGCTGCCTGGACAGGGAGCAGTTGGAGAGGGTCCCTAGATATGACTCCATGGAGGAAGGCTCCAGGACAGGTAAGTGATTTTTATCCCCTATTTGGTGTGTTGCATGTGGGGGGGAGGGTACATGTGCCAAGTGTGTGGGACCACCAACATGTGTCTGCTTTGTGTCATCCACAGATGACGGAGCTGGGCCATCATCTGTTGGCGGCCAGTCCACCCCAACCTCCCAACGGGATCCTGAGGACGAGCCCCTGGGTGCTGAAGAGACCGAGGTGGAGGAGAGTGCCCAAACCTCTTCTGCAGAGGTGGTTGAGGAGGAGCTTGTTCCTGAGCAGGACTTTGTTTTGTTTTTGACGGAGTCCTCCCCTTCTGCAGGGCCCTTTGTCATCCCCTCCCCCATCCTCGGTAGCCCCTCAAGGTCGACTCCATCCCCACGGGGACAACCTTCTCCTGGCCCCAGGAAGGCGACGCGCAAGACCAGGGGGGTTGTCTGATCTGGTCCAGGACCAGGTGGCGATGGACCACGCCAGGCAGACCCAGCAGATAGGGGAGATTGCTGGGCAACTGGCTCTGTGTCGCAGCTGACCAGTGGTGTGCAGGATGTTGTGACCAGCCTGGGCGAGGTGCAGGCTGATGTACGGCACCTCACAGCTGCCATCCGGGAAGAGGGGAGGCAGCGTGACCAGCGGCATCATGTCACCCGCCAGCTGAGAATGCAGGCCCAGACCAATCATTTTCTGAGCCGGATTGCCGTGGCCTTGGAGGGCATGCAGCCAACAGCTGCCAGGAGTGGCCCACCTGGGGATCAGCCTCCTCCAGATGCCCCCCCCCCACCCACTCCCTCCAGGCAGCTGAGGAGCCCGAGAGTGCCCACAAGAAGGAGCCCCCGGCATCCTAGATGAGGGTTTTTTTTTTTGTTAATTTCTTTTTTTTTTTTTAATGCTCAGGTTATAAGTTTTTATTTTATTACTCAGGTTATTAGATATTTATTTTATTTTTAACTGCACACGGTCAGGAGTGCAGGGGACAGTGTGAATGGTGTCAGTAAGGGGTGTCACCCTCGGCCGTGGTGGAGAAGTTATCCCCACGGCTGTATGAATGACGTGTGAATGGTGTATGAATGGACAGCGACATCATTGGGGCCTTGACGCGGCGTTGCTGCTCCCAAGTCCTACATGCTGGACTTGGGCTAATCTGTGATGTGGATGTGGTGTGTGTGATCTAGGGACATCAGTGGTGTACATGCGTGCATTGTCTGTGTTAAATAATGTTTTGGTTTAGTGTCCAAAGATGCCTATGGCGAGGACCCTCCTGACTGCTCTTCCATCAGCAGACTGGGTCTCCTCTGGCAGGTGGGGACTGTGTGGGTCGGGGGTCAGGTCATCACGCATGTCAATCTGCAGGCCTTTTCTCATAGCAAAGTTGTGCAGAATGCAACATGCACCGATGATCTGACACACAAAGGTAGGGGAATACAACAGGGTCCCCCCGGACTTATCCAGGCAGCAGAAACGGGACTTCAGGAGCCCAAATGTTTGCTCCACCACTGCACGGGTTTTGATGTGTGCTTCATTGTATTTTCTCTCTCCTCTGGTTTGGGGGTTCCGGAAAGGAGTCATTAGATGGGGTCCCAGTGCATATGAAGGGAAAAGAAAGGAGGATGTTAGTCATGCATGTGCCACTTGTGATGTGTGCATCATGGGAGGGGATAGTCATGCCTGACTCCCATGTCACTCACCAATCAGCCAGCTGTCCCCATACATGTTCTGTTCGAATTCCATTGGGATGGGGCTCTGATTGTATATGAAGCTGTCATGGCTGGACCCGGGGTGTTTGGCACGAACGTGCCATATGAGGCGTTGGGCATCGACTATCACCTGTACGTTGATGGAATGCCAATGCTTCCGATTGCGGTATATGTGCTCTGTGGCACTGGGGGGCTGGAGTGCCACATGTGTGCAATCAATGGCCCCCACAGTGCGTGGGAATCTGGCAATGCTGTAGAAATCTGTCATTGCCTTCAGCCGCAGCTCCTCAGTGGTCGGACATGCGTCTGAGGATTGCGGGGACAACCTGGTGCACACATCTGCTCATGGAGGATTATGACATCCCAGCCACCACTCCACTTGTACGCTGGACTAATGGAATAATTTAAAATGATCGTGTGGGCTTTACGTCGTTTGTCTTCTGAAAAACTAACCAAAAAATAATTCGAACCTTCAGTTTTTTTATGTCGTTTTTCAAAATGTCGTTTTTTTGTGTCATAAAAAATGATCGTGTGCGCGCTAAAACGACGTTTAAAACAACGTTTTTAAACCCGCGCATGATCAGAAGTTATGAGACGGGAGCTTGAATGGAACAGTGTGCCCTCGTACGTGTTGTACGAAACCGCGCTTTGCAAGAGCATTTTCAGAAAACGATGGTGTGTAGAACACGTTGTTATTTTAAAATGAAGTTTGAAAACAAAAATTATTTTTCATGAGACAAAAAACGACCGTGTGTACGCGATTCCTCCTCTTCGTGGACAGCAAGGAGGTTTCTTTGAAGTGTATCAACCAGCCAGACAAGACCATCGATTTCTTCAATCAACTGGAAGCATCTGGAGCCAGCAGATCCACCGTGCTCAACTACATGGACAGCATTCAAAAGTTTGCAAGGCACATCTCCTCGGAAGGTCCTTCTTCACAACCAGCCGCATCCAAGATTCGTCGACCTTCTGAATGAGATCTGTCAGAAAATCCACAAGTAAGCTGCCAAGGCCAGAAAGGAAATGGGGTAGGCAATATTGATGGCAATAAACATTATATTGCCTTTTAGCCATTTTTTATTTATTTTATTTTGCCAACTAGACATGCAATATATATATTTTTTTTTCACTTACCCACAGACATTCGGCCTTAGGATCCAGAGGCGAGCCAAAGGATTCGCTCTCTCGCGAACCCTTTTTTCTAACCCTAATAGATCAGGCGAATAATAGTGTTGAGCTTGAAGAAAGAGACCAGATGACCATCCTTTATTACCTGGAAGCACAACTGACGTTGCAGCATCTTCAGAGACCAATCACCCTTGAAAACATGACCATGAGTGTTTATACGAGTCGATAGTGTTTTACACCAAATGTTGTAACAAGTGTCACAACAAACATCTGTTTGTTATCCTTCAACAGGTACATGAATGGCTGATGAGGACCCGTGAGACCATCCACGTGGACGCAGAGGCTGTGACTGTAACCATAATCAAGGTGGACGTGGGAAGCTCGGAAGCTCCCTTGCAGGTGACTACGGTGGTCCTGGAATCTTTGGAGGAAATTTGGTTCAAGACCTATTTCGAAAAGATGCGTTGAAGACCTTCAACAAAGGGGACCATTTTTTCGTCACCAGTGAGGGAGGGAAACATCAGATTTTAGATGACCTTACTCAGTTCCACAAGAGGCAAGAGAAATTATAAAGTTTGTTTATGCCGCTAATGTACTGTAAATTGACTAATCTGAGGTAACTAAAACCTTTTTTTTCCAGTTGTACAACCATTTGTAGACCACAAACAAAAACCTCTCACCTTTTAGATTTGACCTTCCTGCAGTTACGTACCAGCAGGCAAGGAAGGATTTTGAACGGTGCAGTTTATCCCACGGTGATGACGAAGTCAAGGAGCTTCTGGAGGAATATTTCAGTATTTCAAAAGGAAGGGGAAGACGTCAAGGGCAAGATCGTGAAGGGTGCCATGATGGTGAAAAGGATTCTGAAAGACCGGATGCCTTCTACTTCAGGGTAGGTTGTATATTGCTGATCAATATTTTTACTTGGTGACCTTCTAGATTTTGATCATGTTACTGGTACTGGTTACTATTACTGGCAATTTAATGGTTAAACACTCATTTTGATTTTTATAGAGACCCGAGGACAAGACAACAGGATGATGAAGCAGTGCCAGTTGACAGGGAGTTGGTCTTCAGAAGAGTCCAAGAAGTGTTTCCGGTGGGACTTGACGACAAACCACCGGGTTTGAAGAAATGCCGTATCTTTACAGAGGAAGACGCGTTGTGTTGTCACAAGGGGTGGAGCCGACAGCAATACGTAATGCGTGTCAATGCGGTCATCGGTGAGTATTAGGGAGGGATTTGGCAGGCCTTTTCAGCATGTGCAGAGACAAAGTTGTTACCTCCCAGCGGAGCGATCCCCACTGAGCAAAGCGGAGTCCAAAAACGGTCTGCCCGTGTGAAAGAGCCCTTAGGGTCCATGATATAATATGGACTAGGAAGCATGGTGAGGAATCCTGGATGCAAAAAAAGTATTAGGACATTAATATCTATCTCAGTATATAGTTATATATACACAAAGGAACGTGTGCATGGTACCACAGTATTGATTTCACTTGTATGATTGCAGTGATACGTGCTTGGAGGGGAAAAATACGATTTTCATTCAAGTATCAACAAGTGCATCCAAGTGGTATTCCTCCACTACTTGCTGTACGGTTCCAGAGAGCGGACTCCGAGTGGGAAAAGAATACCCGTTTAAAAATGTATCTCTCCCCTCCCCCCCATCCTAAACAGTCCACTCACCATACTTGACTATATTTGCGTGCCTTCTTTCTAGGGAGTTACAGATGTTATGTCAGGGGGCTTAACCTCCAACATCAAAGAATCTAATGTTCAGCAACCAGACATTGTTGTTATTTTTTCCAACTCAAGACTTTTTTTTTTTAGATATCTAGTTGGTGGTGTGTATTGAACACATTCCCAAAAGTCAAAATCTTAGATCTTACACAAAAATTCTCCTCTTTTAGTCTGACTTGCTATGAATAGGTAAAGCCAAAATCTCGCTCTTCCTGGCAAATAGACATCCTTTCGGCAAACACGCAGCGGATGTTTGATGATTCTCGGTGCTTGTGTAGAGAAGATAATGTTTCTTCTAAATTGTTTAATAATTATAATCCTCATCTGGTGTTTCTAGGGGAGTAGTATTGCCGCCACCCCCCCTCTCCCCAATGGAACAGCTGTAGGAACGATCTGGGAGTGGAGGACTAACGATCGCCAAAAAAATGCGAAAAGGTACAATTGTAAAATTGGGGCATCGTTGGTCAGTGGCCTCTACCGCTTAGATCAAGGCCTATATTGGGACCAGATTAGGAGTTAAGCCTGACATTAGGGTTTGCCTTGTGTTCTGTCTTGCAGCAATCTGTGAATTCACAATGGTGGACAAGTTCAATGCACCAGATTTTTTTTGATCCAGTGAGGGAGGGAAACATCAGATTTAAGGTGACCTCACTCAGTTCCACAAGAGGCAAGTGAAATTATAAAGTTTGTTTACGCCACTAATGTACTGTAAATTGACTAATCTGAGATAACTAAAACCTTTTTTTTTCCCAGTTGTACAACCATTTGTAGACCACAAAACAAAAATCTCTCACCTTTTAGATTTGACCTTCCGGCAGTTACGTACCAGCAGGCAAGGAAGGATTTTGAACGGTGCAGTTTATCCCACGGTGATGACAAAGTGAAGGAGCTTCTGGAGAAATATTTTGGTATTTCAAAGGAAGGGGAAGACGTCAAGGGCAAGATCGTGAAGGGTGCCATGATGGTGACAAGGATTCAGAAAGACCGGATGCCTTCTACTTCAGGGTAGATTGTATATTGCTGATCAATACTTGGTAACCTTTTAGATTTTGATCATGTTACTGGTACTGGCAATTTAATGGTTAAACACTAATTTTGATTTTTATAGGAGACCCGAGGACAAGACGACGGGATGATGAAGCAGTGCCAGTTGACGACAGGGAGTTGGTCTTCAGAAGAGTCCAAGAAGTTTTTCCGGTGGGACTTGACAACAAACCACCGGGTTTGAAGAAATGCAGCATCTTTACAGAGGAAGACGCGTTGTTTTGTCACAAGAGGTGGAGCCGACCGCAGTATGTAATGCGTGTCAATGCGGTCATCGGTGAGTATTTTATATTTTCCCTAGCATCTATGACTTAAAGCAAAGTTTGACTCACTTTGACCCATCGTTTTTGAATATATATAATATATATATATATATATATATATATATATATATATATATATATATTATATACACACACACATACATATATACATACATACATACACACACGTATAGGGTCAGTAGTCAGTGGATCTCACCATCTGCTGCGCCTACTACGCAGACTTATTCCCTTTATTCCTAAAGAAGACGTAGCAGTCGTGGTAGGAGCAATTGTAAACTCCAGATTGGACTATGCAAATACCCTCTATCTCGGACTCCCAAAGTACCAAATTGCTCGTCTGCAAGTCGTTCAAAATACGGCCGCCAGACTTGTGACTGGGAAAAAAATATGGGAATCAATCTCACCTTCGTTGAGATCCCTTCACTGGTTGCCAGTAAAAGACAACATTGCTTTTAAAGCACTCTGTCTGACGCATAAGTGCATCCATGGGAAGGCTCCGCAATATCTATGCGACAAGATAAAAGCTCACAACCCCAATCGCGTTCTGCGATCCACCAATCAAAATCTGCTTCAGATATCTAAAGCCAAATTCAAGTCGAAAGGAGAAAGAAGATTTGCGCTCCAAGGTCCCAGACTATGGAATGCTTTACCGACCAGCATTTGGTTGGAGGAAAACCACCTGACCTTCAGAAGAAAGATCAAGCACATACATATATATAATTTCTTTTCTTTCCTTTTTTGAATACATGGTGTAGTTATGTTCCAGTTGGGGCTATGCAAAGGATGTCCTGTCCTCTTGTGGGACGAGCCGAGCCCCCTTGCTGTCTTCTGTGCCCTGCTAGTAGGAAACCATCAGTGAAGTCGCAAGGCTCAACTGCTGGTTTCTCTTGGTTATAATGGCAGCACCTGAAGACGATCCCATGGATCGATCAGTCTCGTGGGAGCGACATTACGGGCTCCCTGGACAGGTAAGTGTCTTTATTAAAAAGTCAGCAGCTGCAGTGTTTGTAGAAGCCGACTTAAAAAAAATTATCTGTCGGGAACTGTGCTTTAAGCATATTCTATTCTTGCATTATATTGTAATACACGTTCTTCTGCTTTCAGGAAGTTTCAAGCGGAATCCTCCCACTGGAGAGCAGGTAACAACCTTTTCTCAAAGGCAGGGATAGACAATGAACAAGCCAAAGATCAACGGCATCCTGGAAAGCTGGAAACCCGCCATGGCCAGGGAGAAGGTTCAAGAAGACGCCCATCTAGAAAGTCGCATTACCTTACAAGACTGGAAGGGGCTTGCCATTTGTAACGGCTACCCAAGTAGGGAGAGGGTATCAGCCGTTGGAGAAGTCCTTTTCCTTGGCAAGTTGCTATATAAGTAAGTCCGGTATAAGCCCATCCACGAGATCCAGAGGGAGAGTCAGGTCCAGTTGTAAAACAAACAGAATAAATATCCCATCGCATGCCCTTTTCAAGAACGAGACAGGCTACGTTTTGAAGGGTCAAGTAGACTAACTTTAATGGTACATTTCTTGGTTTATATCTAGTTACAAACTTGTGAGTACTCAAGGAACAATGGAACTCTCCGCCCCCTCCCTCCACAGGGGGGCCCCAAGTTAGACACCCTGGCACCAGGCCAAAGAGGCCACATTCCTTTCTCAATCACAGATAATCCCATCAGTAGCTAAACATTTCGGCACCGCAAAGCCTGACAGTTCTGCTGAACATAATTGACATGCTATTTCAATACAACTGACCGGAGACTGTTAATTTGGAATACAATACACCATCTCTTAAGGATAAACACAGGTCTTTCACACACACACACAATAGATCAATTAACCTTTGGGAATAGAGAGGTGCATTAGCATACCTAAAGAGAGGTTTCAGGAGCCAGGCTGATTCAGTTCTAATCTACATCTAGACAGACAGAGGATAGTCACACCTCATAATATCCCACTGCATGCTTATTATAGATGTACAGGCAAAATACATAGTTCCGTTACACCATTGTTGAAGACCGTGTTGGTAACACTGGGGAGACAGTCTTCACGACATTATCCTTCAAGAAAGGCGCGGTGGTATGCGACTACCATGGACCAATCATATCTCATGGAATAGGAGAGGAGCTTATGAACACAATCAAAAATAGGAGTTACTACAAAAAGTAGTAAAAAGGCGGACTTTTTCAGGCAATCACAGGGACATACAATTTAAGAAAAAAAATTTAATTATGTATCATAAAATCCAAAACAACACAAAAACTAAAATATACAAAAACAGGATATACAGGATATATATTAGCAATAGTAGCTTGAATCTCGCCTACGCGTTTCGCCAAACGGCTTCTTCAGGGCGAGTTTGAGAAAGGGCTGGTAATATATGATTGCTAATTTCATATATCTGCAAAGAAAGAAAATACATAAACAAATGACAAATTTTAAAACAGTTTTCTAAAAAACACTGAAGGTCAATGAGCAACAAGGGATCCCCAAAAGAAATAGTACCAAAAAAGTTTGCTGTCCATCTGATTATATCAAGGATTATGTAAATATCCGAGTGGCACATGAAAGCTCAATGCGGCTTTTTTTTTTTTTTTTTTTTTTTTTTTTTTTCTTTTTTCAGCCGCATTGAGCTTTCATGTGCCACTCGGATATTTACATAATCCTTGATATAATCAGATGGACAGCAAACTTTTTTGGTACTATTTCTTTTGGGGATCCCTTGTTGCTCATTGACCTTCAGTGTTTTTTAGAAAACTGTTTTAAAATTTGTCATTTGTTTATGTATTTTCTTTCTTTGCAGATATATGAAATTAGCAATCATATATTACCAGCCCTTTCTCAAACTCGCCCTGAAGAAGCCGTTTGGCGAAACGCGTAGGCGAGATTCAAGCTACTATTGCTAATATATATCCTGTATATCCTGTTTTTGTATATTTTAGTTTTTGTGTTGTTTTGGATTTTATGATACATAATTAAATTTTTTTTCTTAAATTGTATGTCCCTGTGATTGCCTGAAAAAGTCCGCCTTTTTACTACTTTTTGTAGTAACTCCTATTTTTGATTGAATTATTTCGGATGTTGGCTACATGTGAGTGCTTTTATGTTTCCCCGTTCCCTATTTTTGAACTTACTCTGGGGTGGTAAACACCGACCTGTCTTATTGCACTCATAGATGCGTGTGTCTCATATACATAGGACCTCGCATCTTTCTCTCCCTCTTTCATAAATATTTTTTCTTTGTTGTTGAGATTTTAACATATATCTATGTGTCTTATCTAGCTAGAAGAAGGCAAATTCTTTTTGGCTTCTTTTCTTGTAATTGTCTTGGTTGAATAACGTGGTGACTATGGCTACTTTTTCAGGCAATGACTGGGAGGGCTTCATGTTAGAGATTCAGAAAACATGCTCTTCCTCCAACACAAATGAGGTTGAATATGAAATAGTGTATCAAAAACTCCTGCAAACCTTTGAAAGAAAATCCAGTCTGTTCCGGCATATTAAGTACTTTGAACAATATATTACTGATGGGCTCAATCCAAAAGGCCTGAGAGTACAAGTGTTCCCAAATATATGGGCTATTGATTCTGATCTCAAAGCCCGGTGGGAGCAAAATTTACATGCATGTTCCAAGAAAATGATGGAGCTAATGGTAGAGTACTATATGCAAGAACTGAAAATTGTAGACTGTGAGATTAAAAGAATCTATGATGAAAATAGTCTAATACTAAACAAAACAGGTTTTGGAATTTTTGATACACGGTTGAAGGAGCACATACAAACTTTTACAAGCGAACTCCTAAAGAAAAAAGGAGGAGAAACTATCACGGGACAAATTAGCATTTGCAGGCAAACATGCATACAATTGGCCAAATGCCAATGGACAACGAGGGGGTCAAAGGATCTTTGGACATAATAGAAATAGAAGGGGCCAGGTTCAGAAAAATAAAGACAAAAACAATGACTCTGACTCTTCTGTCAATTCTCTTAATTCACAGAACTCGAAGACCAGCGACCAAGGACATTCCAAAAGGCCGGCAGTCCAGAAAACGTTACCAACAAGGTGGTGGGTACCAGACGGGCACTGTGAGTAAGAAACACATAACCGACGCTACTGATCGACCTAATGTTAATACACAAAATGAGACACAGAATCGAGACACAACATCTGAAGGAACACGTACTGTTACTATGTTTCCTCTCTCTGCACCGGGTGTCTCCTCTGAGAACTTTCCTATCCTGTCGACAGTATCAAAACCTGAGGAAAACTTACGACATAATATTATTGAGACAGCACAAACCATGGCAAGATCACATACCAACATAAATAAGGAGGGGACAACAAGGGATGGCCCTAAATGACGCATGGACCACTTTTTTCCTATTATTTCCCAGAGACAACCAAATAATACCTTAGGTAACACCCCCGAGATCAGTCCATCTGTGCCAAGTGATATAACTAATGCCATTACCACTACTGGCAACTCCTGCCAACTAGAGGTAATTAATTTATCATCCCAGGTTCTCAGTCCACCTGAGATTACTCTCCTCAGCCTCGGTCTGGGTTTCTGTCCCGACAACACATTTAACCAATTTGAACTTATTAAAGATCTATACCTTTTCGCGCGTAAACTTACTTTTAATTTTATGTTCGATAAGGACAGATGTAAACGACAAACCGAATACGCACAACAGGATATATGGAAAGACTTCACGGTCGCGGATTTCCGTGCCTTGAAGACACTGGTTCTTCTATTAGAAGAGAATGAAGGGCCAGATGACCCACCTGAGTCCGCTGAAGCACTAGGTCAGCGAATACAACTTACATGCTATCAAAATGATCTAGAGATATTGGAAAGAGCCGTAAAGAAAAAATCCCTTAAATTCCCCCCACTTCAGACCAATCCAAATGTCTGGGCCTTCCTAATGCAGGCAATAAAGGATATTGAATCCTTGCCTTCATGCCTCTCTAATGCTAACCATAACCTTACTATGGCTCAAATACAAGCTCTTAACAATCTGAGCCGCAGTCCTCATCTGGTGATCAAGCCCTCGGACAAGGGTGGTAATGTGGTAGTCATGAATGAGCTCAACTACCGGAACATGTGCTGGGACATACTGAAAAATAGAGCCTGGTATAGACCAGTAGCACATGATCTCATTGACAAACACAACCAACAATATAATGATACCATTCAATTTGCTCTCTCCGAGGGCTTGATCACCAGATCTATATTTGACGGGATACAAGTCCCTCATCCTAAAACTCCAACCTTCTACTCACTCCCCAAGACCCACAAAAATCTACGAGACCCTCCTGGCCGCCCAATTGTTTCTAGTATCGGCTCCAAAACTGAACGAGCAAGTAAATTTGTAGATAGTTACTTGAGACCACATGTGAGCACTATGCCTTCCTATATCCAGGATACCCCTGATCTACTACGAGTATTGGACGGCCTAACTGTACCCCCAGGTTGTCTCTTAGTTTCAATAGATGTGGAGGCATTATATTCCTCTATTCCACATAGAAAAGGATTGGAAACGATTGGCAGATTCTTGGCTGAAAGGGGCCCTAAATCTGGTAAACTCAACGATTTTGTTCTGAAACTTTTGGCTCATATCCTTACTAAAAATATTTTTTTGTTCGATGGGTCCCACTTCCTCCAGGTACAGGGTGTCGCTATGGGCACGTGCTGTGCACCGTCCTATGCGAACCTGTACCTGGGGGGGTGGGAACGGGAGGTTTTTTCTAGTGATGTTTTTTTCGATCTTCTACCATCCATATTAGGGTGGTATCGATACATAGACGATATCTTACTCCTATGGACGGGATCCCAGATGGAACTTAATACCTTCATGAGAAAACTTGGTCACAATAGCTATAATTTAAAATTTACCATGACCTCTAGTCTGACAGAGTTAGCCTTTCTGGATCTGACCATCAGTATTTCGGAAGAGGGTGTGCTGAACACCTCCCTATACCGAAAACCCACTTCAGGGAATACGATACTTCATGCTACAAGTAATCACCCCAGATCTTTAATTCAAAGTATACCATTTGGACAATATCTGCGACTTCGACGAAACTGCTCAGATGACCTAAAATTTAAAGTAGAAGCAGATCTCCTATATACACGACTAAGAGTAAGGGGGTACAGTAAAAATTGCCTCAAAAAAGCTTTTGCTAAGGCCAATGGCAAGTCAAGGAATGACCTCCTAGCACACAATAATAAACCAACCAGTCCTAGTACAACACGGCTGATTACAACATATTCCAACCAACATGATGTAATTAGAACAATAGTACATAAACATTGGCATATACTCACCTCCGACCCAGTACTATCGAAGCATATTGGACCTAGACCTGAAATCACTTTCAGACGGGCTAGATCGATCCGTGATCGCCTGGTCGCAAGCACTTACTATAGATCGAGTGATATGAAACGAGACCTTCCCGGCCTATACAGATGCGGTGAATGCAACTACTGTGATTATGTGTCAGTAGGTACTACTATACTCTTGCCTAATGGGCAAAGACATACCATCAAACAACACATTACTTGCCAAACGAAGGGGGTCATATACCTGATTCAATGCCAATGTGGAAGCTACTATGTTGGGAAAACTATACGGCCATTCTGGAAACGCATTAAGGACCATATCTATTATGCGACCAATGGTCTTCTCAACACCACTATGGGCTACCACATAGCTTTTACACACCAGTACGAACCCCATGTATTCAAATTTAATGCCCTAGAGAGTGTATATGAGGATCCGAGAGGGGGTAACTTTGACCAACGTGTTTTACAATGTGAAACACGCTGGATCCATAGACTGAAGGCTAACACGTTCCCCGGCCTTAATGATGCCCTGAGCTTCAAACCCTTCCTTAATCCCTAAATATGTAAGTACCTCTGCTACTAAGCCTGTTCTCCCCCTGGTCTTCATTATATAATTCACATCACGCCCGAACAGGAGAATTAAATACATGCCACTAACACAAACACCAACTTTAGCCATTCAAAAATTTGCCAGGACTCTACCAAGATTTGCCTCTACAGTGTAGAAAAAGATTAGACACATAGATTCACCATGCATATAAGTTTGCGTATGGTGTAATTATATGTTATGTTCCCCTATTTTTTGTTTATCTGTTTAAATGTATATAAATTAAATTATATCTGTATGTTATTGTATTAGAGAATTGTCACAGTTTTGATATATTTTATATTCTTTTTGTAAATATCTTGATATACATAAAAAATAATTTCCAAGCTCCCAATTCACTGATGGTCTGTGCGCGCTTGGGACCTCTATTTGTACCAATGTTTGCTGAACAATCCAAGTTTTTTATTTACTGCTGCCATCTTGTGGCGATCTGTAGTGATTGCACTCAAACTATCCTCTTTAGAATTGACCATTTACACCTGACATATGACTATGTTCCCACCTCTGTAAACACAGATTGCTCCTTTTACATCTACATATACATGTTCTACTTCTTTTTCTTTTGGGATTACCCCCATGTTGGGCCCAACTTCTCTCTCTTTCTCTCTTTCTTTTTTCCCCATGCATTCTACATATGCATGGTTGCGGGCGGGGAAGTCTCTCTCCATGTTTATGTATCCATGGTATGTGCATGCTTCGGTGGGACGGACAGCGCCGCCGTGTATGGACGCACGGTATATACTACTAGGCACTGGGGCGTTTCTGTCTGCCACAGATCCTGTGTGCATGGCACCGCCCCCTTTTGAAGTATGGTCCATCCCCAGATGGGCGGTAACATACATCTTCCTTGCCTTACGATCCACCTCTCTCCCCTACCCACCAGTGAGCTGCCTTTCATGCGTCTCCTATGTACGGGCGCCGCGCCGATTACGTCACCACGCTTCCTTGTCATGTGACAGCCCTCGCAATCCTATATAAACTCCCATTAGGAAATGTCTAATTGGCGTGCAGCACAGGTCTGACTCCCCCCGGGACACATCATCAGCGATTCACATCCAGGTATGCAAATACTATAACTTAATACTTCTGGGACAAATGCCTTCCTTTTCTGGCTTTACTTATTAGCAACTCTCTCTGCATTTAGACTCCTGATTCACTGGACTGTCCTATACTGGACATTACAATCCGATTTAGTCTATTGCTACTGGATTTTACTCCTCTCTGGCTGTGGTCTATGTTTTATCGCTGTGGTCGGTCCCGGGTTTTCTTTTTATCTCTGGCTCTACCCCAGGTAAACTGACATTTCTTATAGCTGCCATGAATGCATATACCATTTGTCCGTATATTTTTATTTACTAGTTCCTTCTTTTTCTTTTTCTTTTTCCTTTGTAGAAATACATTTATTCATCTGTGGATGATGATTCGTTGCTAACCATACCAGACATTCTTTTGTATACTTGATACACTCTGTCTGGTAATTAATTTTAATTGATTGTATTTCATTATTATTTTATAGCCTATAAATTCATAGCATAAATACATGACACCTGTTCTATGTTCTTTTTTTTTTTTTTTTTTTTTCTTTTTCTTTTCTTTTTTCAGCCGCATTGAGCTTTCATGTGCCACTCGGATATTTACATAATCCTTGATATAATCAGATGGACAGCAAACTTTTTTGGTACTATTTCTTTTGGGGATCCCTTGTTGCTCATTGACCTTCAGTGTTTTTTAGAAAACTGTTTTAAAATTTGTCATTTGTTTATGTATTTTCTTTCTTTGCAGATATATGAAATTAGCAATCATATATTACCAGCCCTTTCTCAAACTCGCCCTGAAGAAGCCGTTTGGCGAAACGCGTAGGCGAGATTCAAGCTACTATTGCTAATATATATCCTGTATATCCTGTTTTTGTATATTTTAGTTTTTGTGTTGTTTTGGATTTTATGATACATAATTAAAAAATTTTTTTTTTTTTTTTTCTTAAATTGTATGTCCCTGTGATTGCCTGAAAAAGTCCGCCTTTTTACTACTTTTTGTAGTAACTCCTATTTTTGATTGAATTATTTCGGATGTTGGCTACATGTGAGTGCTTTTATGTTTCCCCGTTCCCTATTTTTGAGCTTATGAACACCATGGCAGCAGGTAAGATTGTGAGGTGGGAAAAAAATGGTATCAGATTGACACGTGTGGTCATCGATTCTGTACACTACACTTTTCCCCCTTCTGTCAATCTCAGCCAGTAAGAATGAAGCGGGGGTTTGGGGGGACGAGCCACCCACTGTGTGATTGTAGGCGTGTGCATGCACACACTTGGCTGTCTTGGGAGCGAGCATACACAAGTGCATGCTTAGCAAGGGGACCCAAGTGGAGGATCAGGTCTGCTCTGTGCAAAAACATTGCACAGAGCAGGGAAGTATAACCAGTTGGAGCAATTTTCTCTGCCTCCCACCTGCACTGTGCTCCGATGGCTCTCCATTTCCCCTGCACTCTGCATTACCACAGCTATAGATGCAGCGATGCAGAGTGCAGGGGAAACAGAGAGCCATCGGAGCACATGGCTGGAGGTTAGTGATGGTGGACTATCATGGAATGGTTGTGTTGGAATCTGTATCAATGGTTGGCTCAATGAAAGGCTTTTTCCTCACTTGTAAAAAAAAGAAAACCCTAATGTTGTGACAACAAAACTGCTTTATTCATAGAGAAGTGCTCATGTCCAAAACTCTTGGAGCTGAGCTGAAAAAAGTGTTCTGGATGATGTGACAAAAATGGTGAACTTTATTAACCACTTAACCCCCGGACCATATTGCTGCCCAATGACCAGATCACTTTTTGTGACTCGGCACTGCGTTGCTTTAACAGACAATATCCCCCAAAAATATATATTAAAAAACAATTTTCCTCAGGTTAGGCCGATACACATTCTACATATTTTTTGTAAAAAAAAAAAAAAAAAAATCGCAATAAGCGTTTGATTGGTTTGCGCAAAAGTTATAGCGTTTACAGAATAGGGGGTCGTTTTATGGCATTTTTTTTTCCCCAAGTAATGGTGGCGATCAGCGATTTTTTTCAGTACTGTGACATTATGGCGGACACTTTTGACACATTTTTGGGACCATTGGCATTTTTTTTTTGCGATCAGTGCTATAAAAATGCATTGATTACTATAAAAATGCCATTGGCAGTGAAGAGGTTAACACTAGGGGGCGAGGAAAGGTCCAAGTATGTTCCTGGGTGTGTTTTAACTGTATGGGGGGGTGGACTCACTAGGGGAAATCACTGATCTTCTGGTCATACATTGTATGAACAGAAGATCAGCATTTCCCCCATTGACGTAAACACACAGCTCCCTGTCCTCGCTCTGTAATGAACAATCGCGTGTGCCCGGCGGCGATCGTGCCGCCGAGCATGTGCACGGGACTCTAGGGCGAGTGGGGCGGTGCACACGCGCCTCCTAGTGGCAGCTAAAGAGCCGACATAGAGCTACGGGCTCTCGCCCAGGAGAGCCGACCTGCCGCCGTAAAATGACGGCGGCAGGTCGGCAAGCAGTTAAACAAAGACCAATTCACTCAAGAACGTTTCAAAAACTTTGCGAAAGCATGAAGAAGGACCATGTAACCATCCTGCTGCATACAGAAATCAGGTGGCTTAGCAGAGGACGAGTTCTCTACAGAGTTGTAGGTTGGATTTTGCTGAGTGCTTTGAAGAGGAAGAGTGGCTGCAGAAACTGGCATACTTAGCGGACATTTCTAATCATAATGAACCTACTGAACAAGTCTATGCAAGGTTCTGGAGAAAATATCCCGACTTCAAGTGACAAGATACTTGGATTCAAAAGAAAATTGAATCTTTGGAAAAGCCATGTTGTGAAAGAAAATCTGGAGAAGTTTCCTCCGTTACTTGGCGTTGGAAGTGAGGAAGGATACAAGCAAGTTTCAAATCTAATTGAAAGCCCCTTGGATGTATTACAGAGCAAAATCGGAATATTATTTTCCTTCTCTGTCAACACAAATATATGATTGGGTGAGGAACCTATTCTCAGAGTCTTCTGTTCAGAGAACTTGAATTTAAAAGAACAAAAATAAATTTGTGATTTGCAGTCTGATCGTACCCTCAGGTTTGATGATGTATCCTTGGACAAATTCTGGATTTCAGTCAAAGAAGAGTTTCCTGCCATTTACAGAAAGGCATTGACAGTTTTCTACTTCCTACATGTGTGAGCAAGCGTTTTCCTGTTTAACAAGCATCAAGAGCAAGGAGAGAAAATCGTTTACTTTCAGTTGAAGAAGAAATCCGTGTGTGCATATCTCAAGTTCCACCCAGAATTGAGCATCTGTGCAGAAAAAAGCAAGCCCAAGTTTCATATTAAGGAGGTAAGTGTTTTTACAATATCTATTCTATTATTTGATACGATTTCTTTATTGCTGTTATATCTATGGCTCGCTGATCAGATCCAATGATCCGTGAGCTTTAGATCTGAATTTTTTTTTTCAGGGGTTCCCCGAGATCTCAAACTTTTTGCCAAGGGTTCCCCGAAGGCAAAAAGGTTGAGAAACACTGATATAGGTAATCCTAGGATCTCAAACTGAACAGAGGGGCTTGTTTTGTTTTATTAGCCCCCTTTTATTACTAAAATACTGCAATAGGCAGAGGGTTCAATGTGACAAATAGTGAAGTTTATATTCATAAAATATTAGACTTTTTGGTGGTACAGATGACTTTAATGATCTCTTCCTTAACCACTTAAGGACCGCCGCATGTACATTTACGTCGGCAGAATGGCACCGACAGGCACATCAACGTATATATACGTTGGTGCCTTGGGGGGGATCGGGGGTCCGATCGGACCCCCCCCCGTACATGCGGCGGTCCGCGCGGCTGCAGGAGCGATCCGACAAGTGGGGGCGGCTATCTGTTTTCATCCGCCCCCTCCGGATCGCTGCCAGCCAATGCGCGCGCCCGCATGACCTGTCACTTCCTCCTCCTGTGTAAACACAGGAAGGAGGAAGCGACGTGATCTCTCCCTCGGCGTTTGTTTCAAGCGCCGCTGAGGAGAGATCACCACACTACAAGTAAGTCCTGCACCAACACTACACTACACACACACAAAATCACATTTAACCCCCGCGATCGCCCCCCCCCCCCTCCCCCCTGTCACAGTGTCACTGAATGCAGTAATCATACATGTATGATTACTGTATTTAGTGTCAGTGTGACAGACAGTGTGACAGTCAGTCAGTGTTAGTGTCAGGGTAGCCCCCCCACCCCCCCCCCAATAAAGTTTTAACCCCTTGATCACTGCCCTAGTTAACCCTTTCACTCCCTATTGCCAGCATCACTAAGCGATCATTTTTCTGATCGCTGTATTAGTGTCGCTGTTCCCGCTAGGTAGCTAATTTTTTTTTAATGCGATTTTTTTTTTTACCAAAGACATGCGGCTAAATAAATTTTGGCCTAAATGTTTGACTAAAATTTAGTTTATTGGTTTTTTATTATAACAAAAAGTAAAAAATATTGATTTTTTTCCAAAAATGTCGCTCTATTTTTGTATATAGCGCAAAAAATAAAAATCGCAGAGGCGATCAAATACCACCAAAAGAAAGCTCTATTTGTGGGAAAAAAAGGACGCGAATTTTGTTTGGGAGCCACGTCGCAGGACCGCGCAATTGTCTATTAAAGCAACGCAGTGCCGAATCGCAAAAACCCCTTGGGTCATTTGCCAGCGTATTGGTCCGGGTCTTAAGTGGTTAATTAGATGCTTAGACACAATGGCCCAGATTCACGTAGATCGGCGCATTATCGGTCCGGCGTAGCGCACCACTTTTCCGTTAGACTTGCGCAATCTAGCCGCGTAATCCCGCGATTCACGTAGCTTTTGCGCAAGAGATTGCGCAAGCGTAAGGTTTTTTCCTGAGGCGTAAGGAGGAGTAATACAAATTGGGAGGGACGTGGGCGTGTTACATTGAAATGAGCCGTGACCCCATGCAAATGAAGGGCCGGCCGACTCGCGCATGCGCGCGTGAAGGAAACCATGTCAGCTCCGTTGTGCGCATGCTCACAACTCGGGAGCGGCGCAATCAGTGAAATTGGAAATGGACTAGGGCAACGTTGTGAACTACGCAGACAGCATAAATAGACAGACACAAACGCACTTCCATTGCAAAAGTACATCCCTTTGTGTCCCTTCCCATTGAATCAAGTGCTTTTGCTCTGTTGTTCGTTAGAGTGTGTTTTGTAGTTGTCAGATTAGTGTTCTGTGTGATCAAGTGCTTGTTGGTAGTTTTGTGAAAGTGTATTTTGATAAGTGTTTGAGACTGTTTGTTTGATTGATATATTTCTAAACGTTTGTTTTCTTGCTTTATTTTTTCATCTGATTTTTTTGTGACTGTTTCTTGCTGAGTGCTAGTGTGATTTTTGGGTGTTCTTTTTCTCTTTGTGTGTGTTCTTGTCTGATTGGTTGTGCTTGTATTTGTGACAGATTTTTGGTGACTGCTAGTGAGTTTGTTTGGAAGTATGACTGAGAGAAAAAGAAAGCTTAATTTTACAGTGGGGGAAAAAAGAATTCTTGCCCGGGCCATTAGCGACTATGGGCGTTTTCTCCACGGCCCGCAGAGTGCCACCACCACCCCGGCCAGGAGGAGGGAGATATTGGATATGATCACGGAGCAGGTCAATTCATCGGGGGAGGGGGAGACACGGACCCGGTCTGGGATTGAAAAGAAAATAAATGACCTCCGGCGTGAGGTGAAAAAAAAACTGGCCGCAATAAATGCCCATGCCAGGGGCACAGGAGGGGGCCCACCATGCCGGGTTAGATTTACAGCGACAGAGCGTGTGGTGGCCCTGACCTTTCACCGGCATGGGGGCCTGCCAGGCTTTGACACAAGTCCGGTCCCCGCGGTGCCAGGTAAGGTTTTTATTTCTCTCAGGTGTGTAGCATGTGTGGGGGAGGGGGAGGGGGTGAAAGGGAATATGTGCCAAGTGTGTGGATCCTCCAACCTGTGAATGGTTTGTGTCATCCACAGATGTGCAGGAGGGTGCAGGGCCATCTGGCCTGACCGCTCCAACGCCAGGACAGCAGCCTAATGAGGCCCCCCCAACAAGGCCAGAGTCCGCGGAGGAGGAACAAGAGGAGGAGGAGGATCATGCGGAGGACGATCATGAGGAGGAGGCGAATCATGAGGAGGAGGAGTCCATGGCAGGCACTGGCCGTTTGGTTTCTGCGGACTCTTCCCCTCTGGCTGCAAGAAGCCTGCCCTCCCTAAGGGGGAGCCCCCCCCCTCCTCCCCCAACATGGCTCCCCTCACAAGGGCCTCCCCTTCTCCTCGGCCACAACCATCAGCTGGAGCCAGGAGGTCATCCCAGAGCACCAGGGGGGCGCCCAATCTCCTGCCCGCCTGTCTGAGAAGGAACCAGGCCATCCAGACCCGCCTTCTGAGACAGCTCTGCCAGACTATGGGGCGGGTGGATCAGAGCCTGTCCTCCATCAACGATAGGCTGGGTAACCTGGACTCCCACTCCCGGGCCTCCACAACCTGCCTAAATGACCTGCAAACTACAGCAGCAGGCGTTGGGCAGGATGTGAGGGCCCTTACCCAGGCTATCCAGGGCAACACGGCAACACTTGGTGCTGCCCTGGACAGAATAGCCGTGGCCTTGGAGGGCAGGCCGCCAGGTGGGCAGATCTCAGGGGCTGCTCCTCCTTCCCCGGCTTTTCCCCTCCCCCATGAGTCTCCCCTGAGGGGCCGTGGCTCACGCAGAGGGCATTAATTTTTTTCCCCCCCTTTTTTTGGTTTGAAACCATTTTTTTTTTGTTCTCTGCATTTTTTTTTCTTCTCTGCATTTTTTTTTGTTTTGCTGACTTTTTTTGCATATTTTGGGTTGTGAATGCTGTTTGAATGTGGGGGTGACATTCCTGCTGGAAAAGGGGTGTCATCCTCAATTTTGGTGGAGAAGGGTTCCCCAGGACCAGGGAGAAGTGATTCCCAGGTCCGTGTGAATGGTGTATGAATGTACAGTGACATAATTGGAGCCTTGACGTGGCGTTACTGCTCACCAGTCTTGCATGGTGGACTGGTGCCAATCCAATTTGATGAGGATGTGGGGTGTGTGTGCTAGGGACCATAGTGGTGTGCATGCATGCATTCTCATTGTGCCATGATTAATGTGTGTGTTTAACGTGCAAAGATGCATAATGTGAGCTAGCATGAGATGGGGTCATGAGATGGGGTACCAGTGCATATGCAGAGTCACCTTGAAGGGAAAAGACAGGAGGATGTTAGTCATGCATGTGCCACTTGTGAGGTGTGCATCACGGGAGGGGATAGTCATGCCTGACTCCCATGTCACTCACCAACCAGCCAGCTGTCCCCATACATGTTCTGTTCGAAATCTGTGGGGATGGGGCTCTGATTGGATATGTAGCTGTCATGGGTGTCATGGGTGGTGCCATGTGTTGGGCTGCTGATGTCCTCCTGCAAGGTTGTGGTAATTCCATGATGGCATGAGGGGTGAATCTGAAGATGCGAGACACCTCAGAATCACTCATGCCAAAGATGTCTATGCGTGTGTGATATATCAAGTGAAGAGTGAGGGGCTTGTATCAGATAAGAATATTGTATTAGATTAATTTAAATTGTAAATTTTACATAAGCAAATAAAAAAAAAAAAAAAAAAAAAAAAACATCTCCCGTGCCCTCCTTAGTGCCATCCTCCGTGCCCTCCTTCTTTGTTCATCTAAAGTCAGTAGTATAGCTATGCGCGACGATGCCCCTGGCATGTTGGCATACAGATTGTTGGGCAACACGTGTGACTGCTGAACTCCTCACTAACAGTGTTGCTTTATCTGACAAGTAGACTTTTTTTCAAAATTTAGACCAGCTTTTAGGTCCTCTAACTTTAGACAGGACATTTTGCAGTTGCGCACATCGCGTAGCCTGCGCAGCAACTGCGTTTTTTTGTGAATCCCCGTAACTCCCTCATTAGCATATTTGACTAGCAAATCAATGGTGTGTCTAGCGCAGTTTTGCGCAAAGGGAAGCGAATGTCTAACTCAATTACGCCGGACCAAAAAACGTAGATTTCTGGCGTATATTGTTTTGTGAATCGCGTGCAACTATACGCACGCGCACATTTAGACTTACGCACGCGCAACAGCAGTTGCGCACGCGTAATCGCTCTGTGAATCTGGGCCTAAATGTATATATAGAAAAAGGCAAAAAGTTGGGCATTCTTACAAAAAAAGAAGCCAAATATCTAATCCCAGAAACTGCAAAAACACCTATTATCTACTATGTCCCAAAAGTACACAAGAACCAATCAAACCCACCAGGAAGGCCAATTATAAGTGGCATAGACTCCCTTTTCTCAAGGCTTGGAGCCTATATTGATGGATTCCTACAACCATTAGTGAAGAAAGGACCATCATATCTCAAGGATAGCAGACAACTTATAATGGAACTTGTGGACTTGGAAATAGAACCCACGGACCTTCTCGTTACCATAGATGTCAACTCATTATATACGAATATAGTACAAGAAGACGGCATTAAAGGGGTAAAATGGGCTTTACACAAAGACTCAAAATTAAAACAGGAACAAATAAACTATATTTTGGAGGGGCTAACATTAGCTATGAGCCACAACTACTTTTGGAATAAAGGAAATTTTTTTGTCCAGAGTAGCCATGGGGGCCAAGTATGCCCCAGTGTAGCCAACATCTTTTTGAATCATTGGGAGGCAGAATAGATTCAAGGAACAGAAAGACCATCATTGAAACTCTACAGAAGGTATATAGATGACATACTAATAGTATGGGGAGGCACAGAAACGGAGTTACAGAAGTTTTTTGATGAGATCAACCACAATATATATGGGATTACTTTTACAGGCATTTGGAATGCAGAATCCATTGATTACCTGGACTTACAATTATTCAAAGCAGAAAACAGAATACACACCAGAACGTTTTTCAAAAAAACAGATAGGAATAGCTACATTCCAGTAACCAGTTGTCACCACAAAAAATGGATTCAAAATATCCTTAAAGGACAACTTATGAGAATATTCAGAAATTGTAGCAACGAAGGGGATTTCGAACTACAAGCTACACAAATCATTAACAAATTTGTGGAGAAAGGTTACCAACGTAGAGATCTAGAAACTCTGAAAAATAAAGTTAAAGAAATGAACAGAGACAACATCATAGCAGGAACACAAAGGAAGAAAGCAAACAGGAAAACCACAGAAGTAGCCTTCCTGACTGGATACAATATACAACATAGAGACGTTGAAAAAAATTTTAAAAAATACTGGCCCATTCTGCAATCTGATAAAAGCCTGAAACATCTATTACCGAACAGACCGAGTTTCATATATCGTAAAGCCCCCAATCTAAGAAATCGATTAGTCCACAATGCGATTGACCCCCCAAAACAGATTCAAATTTTCAAAAACCTCAAAGGCTTCCACAAATGTGGCAAATGCCTACCCTGCCGAGTTAGTAAAAAGACAAATAAGAAAAAAACTGAGTTCACATCTACAACTAATGGAACTACACATAAAATAAGAGAGCTGATAACATGTAGTAGTACACATGTTACGTATGTCCTGGAATGCCCATGCCAAAAACAATATGTAGGCAGAACAACAAGAGAACTACATATCAGGATTAGAGAACACATAGCTAACATTAAAAAAGGGTTCCATAAACATAAAGATCCGGGATGCATGACTTTCTATGGAATAGACAGAATAAAAGAACACTGGAGGGGGGAAAATAAAACTATAAAAGTATCCCAAAATGAAACCCGGTGGATCTACACGTTAGACACCCTCCAACCGTCTGGTATGAATATTGATGTGGATCTAAATTGTTTTTTAACCAATTTTTAATAATTTTACAAAAAATTTTATATTCTCAAATTCCATATTGTATATTTTATATATTTTATTTTTATTTTATTTTTATATATATTTTCATATAATCTTTATATAAAAATAATATTTTTATTACGGGAATTTTTTCATATACCTCGACATATACACATCTACCTCTTTTTTCTATCAACTACTCCTCATATAATTTTAATTGTATTATCTTCTATCAACTAATGTTTCCCATAATGTCCATTTATACATTTTATATAATTTTTACATATATATTTTTCACCTATTTTTAATCTTATATATGTCTGATTATATTATTAACATCACTCTGTTGTAATATGGAGATCAGCTAAATAATTAAGTTTTTGCTATATTTCGATCTAACTTCCGGGTTTTTTTCCCGATCTGAAAACAAACTTATTTTTTTCCTTTTAACACAGCCTCTTGAGACTGGACTCCGGTCTGCAAAAATCTCTAACATGGAGGACGCTCGAAAGTTAGGATCTTTTTCGACGTAAGATCAGGGGTTCGTTTTCCCGACAGAACGTCCGTTGTAGTGTCGACTCGAACACTGAGCCTCTAGTGTTAGGACTACGGTCTGTAGAAATCTCCAACATGGAGGATACCGGAACAACGGAGTTTTTTACGGCGTAACGTCGGACCTGTTTTTTCGACACAACGTCCGCATTTTCCGACATAACGTCAATTATAAATAGCAAGTGCTGAAGGCTCAGAGGCACACTCCAGATGACGTCAGAACGACGAAACCGGTAGAGCGAACGTTCCTCAGAGCTACAGCACACATTTTCTAAAGGCTTTTTAACTACATGTAAATTGTGAGTACCCATTGTTTATCAAGAATAAATTTTACTTGTTACAAAACGGTATCACGCTATTGGGCATTTTCGTTTCATCTTATCTTCTCTATGAGCGGCTGAATGGTTGGATAGACCCCATGCGAGGAAACCAGGCAGATTTTATTGAAGTGTGGATACTTATTGAGAAAGCCTATTACCCCTGCAGGGGTAGTTGGATCCGGTAAGTGCGGGACCATTGGGGGAGAGCACTGAGTGATCCACTGACGGCTATACCTGCATGAAGCACATATCACCTTATATCATTACTTTTCGGAAGCAATCTTGAAAATATATATATTTTTTATAAAACTGGACTTTTCTTGGATTATTATTATTATCATCATTTAATTTTGCAACACTTATTTTGGAAATATTTATCACTAGGAATTGGACTTTTATGGATTATTATCTTTTAATATCTTTATATTTATATTAATTCAATCACATAATTATCAATTAATATTTAATTTATTTTGTGTTGTATATATATGTTATATTAATACTTTGACATCACTACAAGGACCAGCACTTTTTTGGACAGACACATTTTATATTTATATTTGCACATTCCTTTATGCACGTTTATCTAGTAGGCGCCATTACCTGCTATTTTTTACTTACTAATTTTTTTGGCTTTTTGATCTCCAGAAAGCAAAATAGGCTTCTTGTGCTTGACAAAAATTAAAGAGCTGAAGGATAAACTGTTGGCCTTTAAAAATTCCACGAATACCATTCTCTCTCCTGCAATCTCATCTGGAGAAGGAGGATAAGGATCAAAAAACTAAAAAAGACATTTAGTTTTAGGAAAAATATTCAAGGGACACCGGTGACTATAAACAATGCACCGTGTTTAACTGGCAGAAAGCATTGATGGCCACGCCTACCCTTGACCCTCCCATTGAAGTAGACGGAGACGGAGCAGGAGGCCATTCAAATGGGTACTCGCAGAGTGCATACCAGTCTTCACACACACACACACACCCTAAACCCCCACCCCCTTCAAGTAGCCAACCGTCTAAATTGAGGCACCCAGGTTTTGAGACCCCATCCGGGGGGGGGGGGGGTCACAATAACCATAAATATGATAGGTGGCAGAGGTTGTTCTAGGAGTAAGCACCCGGATTCAAGGATCATGATTATGTTGAGGCTCCTAGAACAGTGGTCATTGTGACGGTAGTAGAACATATCCCCGTCAAGCATTCCCTTCTTCCATAAAAGAAAATGACCCAATATTCCATGAGTAGGAATATCCCTGGAATCGCAGAATAATCCATACATGAGCAAAGGCTTAATGCTGAATGTAAACAGGACACACTTTATTGAAAGTACACAGCACACTTTTATACAGGATTTGGAACATCCCGCCCCCATCAACCGCTTTCTTATTGGTCCTTTTTAGAGTCCCATCAGTTCCCCATCAGGTCCACCTTCCATGCAAATGAGGACTTGAAAATGACACAGCAGAGATTGGTCAGAACGGTTTGAATAGAAAGACATGTGTATTCAGACAAAAGCCCCAGGGGGGGCAATCAATGTACACAATAGCCAGCCACAGAACAATGGAACCGTCTGGGTTGAGTTGAGAGTTGAGACAGGGCAGAAGACATTTACACCTGATAATCAAAAGGCTTTAGATAGGGTTATCACACAATGGACAATGAGTATCTCTTCTGAGTCTATTGACCTGGCTGGGGTTCAGAATATAATCTCCTGTAATACATGAATTAGGATTTCATGTAGAAACACTTCAGTATTTCATGGTCCATGACATTTGTCCTGCAGGTCCCACTAACAAAGCCAAGTTTGCAAGATAACTGAAATACATCACAGGTGATATCATTTGCTGCTCTAGTGATTGCAGTATTCTAGTCTGCATCTCCCCAAGTAATACATAAAACTTGGCCTGTTAGTGGGCCCTGCAGGAATGGTTGATGACCACTGTCCTAGAAGGTCTAATGATATGACCTCATATGAATCGGGTCCCCATCATTATAATTACCCCCCTGTTCATACAGACAACAAGTTTTTACCTCTCTGACGTTCGTGAAAGTCCTAATTACCAATGGTCTCAACAGAACCAAGATTATTATGGCCCTAATCCCTGTAAGGATTTTCACAGGGGCGGACCAGGCCTCAAAAGGCCTTCTGACGCAAGAGAGGCAACAGGGGAGGCAGGAAACACCAAAGGAGAAAGGTATAAAAGGACAAGGATTATTTAATCTGAGTAGTAAAATACTTACAAATGATGAACTGTGTTAGATAAGGGCCTTAAATTTGCCCCTCTTAACAAGTTGAACAAATTCGATACGCAAGAAAATTTTACAACCATCCGATACCCAAAGAAGGTTTTCAGTCTCTTTGTAATCGTAAGGATATCATAGTCCGTCCTGCTGATAAGGGAGGTGGGATTGTTATTATGGATAAGGTTGATTACATCGCAGAGATGAAATCGCATCCTTGGAGACGAGGATACATACCAAATACTTCCAAACAATCCGACCAATGTTTTTAAACAATTGGTTAAGCTGGTTACTAAAAAAGGTTTTAGTTCTTGTATTCTAAACCAAAAAGAAAAAGCATATTTAGTACCAGCTGCCCCGAGAATTCCAACAATTTATCATTTACCTAAAAATCCACAAAGACACACTCAAACCCCCTGAAAGACCTATTGTCAGTGGGATCAATTCGATTACCTCTCAAATCGGTCGATACATTGACTGTTATTTTACAGCCTCTGGTCAAAGCGACCCCATCTTACCTTAAGGATACTACCTCCACCATCAAACTATTGGAAGGTATTTTATTTGTAGTTCTTAATTTTATTTTTATTATTTTTATGTATCATATGTCGGATATATTACTATGATTGCCTGTCTCAGCCATCCATATATGGACTAGTCTTCTCATTGCCTTAGTTGGTTCAGACATTTGCTGGCGTTGTTCAAGATGATTTTAGCGTTTACTGTTTAAGACCTTCCTAATCCTTTGGCGAGGCGCTGTGTGGGCAATCTACAGTTTTTCTCCCCATTTCAATATGGGTAGCTGTCCCGTGGTTGTCAGCTGGAGCATCCTACCCATCGGGACTTTTTAGATTTTGACCAATCAGATGCCTTAAGTTTGTGTCTGGTCCTCAAGACGAGGCTTTGTCCTTCCCTTTAGGCTGATTGGCTGGTGTGATCAGCCGGAGGGTTGGACGTTGATGTGGCCCTAACCCGCGAGTGTGCGTTGATACGTGACATCTGTTTCGGTCACGTGACGTCTCCTTCTTGCCCGGTCACAGCCATTGACTGATTTGTGTGCTTGGTCAGGTGTTTGATGGGGGTCACGTTGGTCCTACACCGAGCCGTCACATTGACGTTTTTGATCATGTGACGTAGATGCGTCTTTCCCCATTTCGTCTCGTCACAGTTTTTCTTTTTAATTATTCTATTTTAGGCTATTGAATTAGCGTCTTTTAATGTGTAATGACATTTGTAATTTTATGGCCAGTGTTTGCGTAGTCTGGCGTTTTTCGTCCAAGTACGCATGCTCGTTGCAGGGCTCGCCAGAGTGAGTCTTGGACCGCCCGCATTTGCGCATGCGCACGCTCGTATTGGCGTCTGTGACGACGCCCTGGCAATCATGACAACAGATTGTTTTATAAAAGGGGGATAATCTGGTGTGTCACCCGTGCCCCATGAGTAAGCGATTTGTCGCAAAACCGGCAGGGCGGGATTTTGTGTTGCACCGGATTATCCCCCACTGAATACACTTCTCCTCACCAAATTGGACGGGATAGGTTTCTTGTGGATTACTTCCGGCCGGAGTTCCATCTCAAACTGACAAGCCTGTTTTCTATGTTACTATGTAAGTGAGTTTTTGTCTCTTTTTAATTAAATTTCCACCTATGGTATTACACTTCTGGCCTTCTGTGTCTCTCCATGGTAATTGCTTTTGAGTTTCTCATCCAACTGTCATGAAGGGGGATTGATACCTGACCTGGTCCAATTTCAACCTTCCAGTGATTAACCACATGCCTTCTGGGGTCTTCTTTTAAGTATGGGACCACCAGAAATCTGGTAAGCGGATTCTATATCTCTTACGGTGGAGGATCTTCTATCAGCACTTTTTCATCAGAGTATCACCACATAATGTGTTTTTATACCATTCCACTGGTGTACTGAGTTCACGTTGCTCATTATAAAGACTGATTTATTTTTTCTTGTTTTAGACATTTATGGACAATTATTATGACAATTTTTTTCATTTAAGTTTGATTACCACCTTTGTAGCGCATCCTGTTTTTTTATCATATATATTAAGGGTGATTATTTGCTTGCCACTGCTGACGTGGCATCGCTCTACACTTGTATCCCCCCCAACAATTGGGAATTGAAGCCGTCACTCATTTTCTAGATCGTGATCACTCTATCACTGATGTACAAAAGGCGTTCATTATTGAGTTGTTGGAGTTTGCCACCACCCACAACTATTTTTGGTTTGACCAAAAAAATTTTGCAGAAGCGTGGCGTTGCCATGGGGGCCAAGTTTGCCCCCAGCCTTGCCAACTTATTCATGGCCAAGTGGGAGGACGTCTAATCTGAGCGCAATCCCTCTCGGATCCTTTGGGCCAGATATATAGACGATGTCCTCCTCCTTTGGGATGGTTCCTCCGAGGCATTGGGTGAATTCTTTACTTTTTTGAATGACAATGATCGTGGCATTTCATTTTCCTTTAACTCTAGCCCGACAAAGGTCAATTTTTTGGATCTTGAAATAGCAATTAAATCTGGTCGGTTTGAGTTTCAGACTCATTTTAAAATCACCGATAGGAATAGTTTCATCCCTACTGACAGCTGCCACCATAAGTTCTGGTTAAATTCAGTACCTAGGAGTCAGTTCCTCCGTCTTCGTAGGAATTGTACTAGTACTGACACACACAGATCCTGTTGGACAATGCCACGACAGTGGCCTATATAAAACAGACAGGGGGGCATATGCTAGGTTGGGTAGAGCCCCGTACTCGATCCTTGTCCGCCGTCCATATAAAGGGGACTCTAAATGCGATAGCAGACTTCCTCAGCAGGAACTTAGTCTTAGAAGCGGAATGGCAGTTGAATCCAGAAGTGTTCAATCTGATAGCAAAAAAGTGGGGACAGTCATGGGTAGATCTCTTTGCGAACCAAGAAAATGCACAGATCTCCCGCTTTTTTCTCTCTAGACCGGAGCAAGTCAGCTGTGGGGATGGATGCTCTAGCACACAGGTGGGAGTTTTTTTACCTCTGTTACGCTTTCCCCCCATTCCAGCTCATCCCTCAAGTCATATCAAAGATCCGGAAGGAGGATACGACGGTGATCCTTGTCACTCCCTTTTGGCCCAAGAGGCCTTGGTTTTCTGCCTTTCTGCAGATGCAAGTCAAACCTTACTGGCACCTACCGCTGAGACAAGACCTGCTCCTACAAGGTCCACTGTCCACTGTTTCACCAAGATCTAAGAAAACGAAATCTCACAGCCTGCCCCCTAAGGAACAGCTCCTGAGGAGAAAGGGCTTCTCGGCTAGGTTGGTAGCGACCCTCCTGTCCAGTAGGAAGCAGGTTACTAGATCAATATATTTCAAAATCTGGATGGTCTTTAATACTTGGTGCACATCATCTGGCAGGTCATTAAATTTAAAATTTCTTCTATCTTAGAATTTCTACAGAAGGGAGCCGACAGGGGTCTAGCGGTCAGTACCCTCAAAGTCCAGGTTGCCGCCCTTGGAGAATTTCTGGAAAAAGCGGTTTCCTCAGAACCATTAGTGAAAAGGTTCTTTAAAGCCCTTACTCGGCCTAGACCAGTAGCAGTGAGAGATTGTCCTTCATGGGATTGTCAGTTGTGTTACAGGCCCTGACCAGGGAACCTTTTGAACCTTTGAGTTTAGCCTCCCTAAAATTATTAACTTTAAAAAAAAAAAATTTAGTGGCTGTTACAACAGCTCGAAGGATCAGCGAGCTGCAAGCCTTGTCTATCAGGGAGCCTTTGTTTAATTTTTTCAGACAGAATAATGTCGAATCTCTCTATATCGAATTTTTACCGCAACGAAAACAAAGCATTTTTTATGTCCGATCTTTCGGATTTTGTTTCTTGCGCTTTCGTTATCGTTTGTTAAAATGATAACGAAAAAAACAAAGTGCACTCTCAGTGTCTGTCTAGGAGAGGAAAGGGTCCCTCAGAGCATCGTCCTCCTCCCTTCCTGCATAGTGAGGGCAGAAATGCAGTGAGACGTTGCAGTGAGACTCCCTCCAGAGGTGGATCTGGCCAGCTCAGTAGATTGCTTTAAGAAAGGCCTGGATTATTTCCTAAATGTACATAATATAACGGAGTACTAAGATGTGTAGGTAAAGGTGATCCCGGGTAAATCTGATTGCCTCTCGGGGGATCAGGAAGGAAATTTTTTCCACCCACTGTAGCAAATTGGATCTCATGCTCTGCTGGGGTTTTTTGCCTTCCTCTGGATCAACTGTGGGTATGGAGTTGGGTAAATGTGATGTACTGTGGTTTTTTTTTTTTTTTTTGTGGTTTAACTGGATGGACTTGTGTCTTTTTTCAACCTAACTATGTAACTATGTTCCCATGGCACTGTGAGGGTGGGCAGTGATCTCTCTCCCTCCCAGCTCTTGTACTTTTTTTCCCAGACCTGAAATGAGTAAATGAGGACCCAGAGATTGCTGATAATTAATATAAAAGACTGCATCCAAGACTACTTGGGAGCTTTCCTCGATGTCCGGAACTTCTTTATTCATAAGTCCCGTGGGATCCGAACCAAAGAAATGTATTCGGATAAAAATTGCTCTATATAAAAAGGATCCTTCCAGCAGCTTACAGTGCCTTGGTTTTGGGACTTCTGGTGTCGATCTTTGGCCATCTCATCACCAGTTCTATTGTGGCCATCAGCTTGAGGAGCTCTTACATGCCTGATTGACACACCGCCGCTGGCGTTTGTGTATCTGGTAAGGAGTACCCAACTTTTACATCTATTTGGACACCTTAGATGACCCTGGAGGATTGAGGTTTTGAAGGGACTTTTTATATTCACCCCAGTTACCATCTGGAGTACCCAGTGAATATATTGATTCCTACCTTAAGACGACTCGCCTCACATGTGTTCCAACATAGTCGATCTAAAGGACTTCCCTCCTTGTTTGTTATATATTGAACTCTGTTCTAGTAATAGACGCCCAATGTATTGTATATGTGTTTCACTATGATATATATATATATATATATAGATATATATATATATATATATATATATATATATATATATCACTTAAACTTTAATTTATTGGTTTATATTTATTTTATTGCTTACTGGTCACAGTTTTTGCAATTACCCTCCCTGGGTGCGATTATTAATAATCTCTTAGGCATAGTTTTCACTATGTTTATCTAGCGCTGCACTTTTTTCTTTTTTATTCCTGTTTGCAACATTGTTCCACTGTTGGTGCTGGCAGCTACATACACATTTATTATAAGCAGCGCAACATTTTCCAATTTTCTTTTGCTAATATAAATAAGGCCATCTTCTCGTTTATGGTACATCACCACATTTGGTGTATACCTATTTTTCTCCTTATGTATTCCTTTTTCTTTTTAGTTCCTTTTGGATAATTTCTCTATTTTTCGAATCTCATTTAATCAAAAAAGGTGGCTGATATACGCTGATGCGATTCAGGGCTCCAGTTAAGCTACCATAAGGGGCGAAGCTAAACAAGGCCTTAACAGGGGAGGCAACAAGGCAATCTTCCCTCCAAAAACAAAAAACAACCAGAGAGCAGCATGGGGGGGTCAACAAGTCAGGAGCAAACATTGACATCAAACCAAGTGCAAGAGCTAAGTGTGTGGTGAGCTCCAATATGTTTGGAGGCATGGGATCTGACTTCTGGACTCAGCACACACCTTGCCATTGTGGACGGCATCAATTTCCCTGATCAGAGTCACACTGGAGGGCCAAAGCAACCCGAGAGAGAAAAGATAAAAAAAAGAGGGAAAAGAAAAAAAAAAAAGGAGGAGAGATCTTTTTCCAAATGTTTTAGCCTTTCATTAGTATTTGCAATTGTCTCTGGCGCCCCATCCCCACACAAGCGGTATTGCATTCATGCAATAGACGTCAATGTGGAACCATTTTTTAACATTTACATGGATTTTGATGGGGCAAACGCGCTTTGGTAGGTGTGTGCTTTGGATTCCAAGCATTCTCCTGCAATGAATTCGGCACGTAATTCAAGGTTGCAATGTAAAAATGAGAAAGGCATTTTATAATTATTCCTTGCATTTCACACTTGGATCTGTAGTGACGTTGCCTCTAATGTCTAAACCCCTGGCTCCAAATACTAGAAATTGCACATTATGTGAGGTGCGACTTTTTGGATTCACTGTGTGGGAAATATATATATATATATTTATTTTACCTTCTTTCCTTTTTGTTCCCCCCCCACAGTTCTTCCTTCTCAAAGGCTATGACGGCAGGTGGACCAATGCTGCCAAGCGGGGGATTATACGGGTAGTCCGCAATCGGTTGCGGCAGAAATTCCAGACATGGCAAACAGTGCCGCAGATGCAGGTTCAGGACTGTTGGTCGGACCTGAAAAGGCGGAGGGAGCAATTCCTCCGCTTTGGGTGTTTGAGAATTTCTGGTAAGTCATTATACTGTAAAGTTTGTTACAAATGATCTCTGTCAGGAAGTCTGGTGTAGTAACTTTGCAGGTGAATTTGTGTTGTGGATTTGGGGTAAGGGATGTGTTTTATACCCTGGGTGTGTCAGTTGAAGATCTTTTTTGTTTTTCTCTTGTACTAGCCACAGCCGAGGGAAGACTACCCGTGGTCACTTTGACCATATCCCCCGCCTGCCTGAGCTATGTACCTGCAGGAGCCGCATACCAGCGGTTGAAAATAATTCATGGTAAGCACTATTTAATCAGCCTGGTGTGTTTTGATCTATATTTCGGTCTAGCTTGATGTATAGTATAAATATCTCATCTCTTTATGTACAGAGCAAGGTGACCAGGCCCAGCACTAGTGTAGCTCAAGAATATTCGCATTGCGAATATTCGTTATGAATATTGCATATTCGAGTATTCGCGAATAACTCGAATATCGCGGTGAATATTCGCTATTGCGAATATTCGTATTTTTTCAAATTTATTTTTAAAAGAAGATCACATCCTAGTGATCTCCATCAACGTCTAAAAGCATTGCTGGTATGATTAGAGACCCTGGGCCGAGTAGCTGAGGCGATCCTTTTATGTTGCCGAATATTCGCAATGCGAATATTCGTATTACGAATATTCGCGAATACTTTCTCTGCCCTTCTTTTGCATCAGAGCCAATCAGAGTTCTCCTACCACAGTTGTCAGAGGTTAGCAACCTCCATAGCAGCCAATAGGAACCTGCCTGCACGACCATTATATAAGATCACTCCCAGCAGTATTTCAGTGCAGATTCACAAGGTGGCTAGAGAGAGTGGAGTGTTTCTGTGCGTTTTTCCTGTGTATTGCGATCTTAGAGCTTAGCATTGTGCTTCCTATAGTGCTTTCAGTTCTGAGTTTCCTGCTTCTAAAACCAAATGCTTTTTTCAAAGCAAAAGACCCAACAGCTTTTCTAAAAGCTCAGATTTGTGTTTTGTGCGGGTTAGTGTAGCTTAGTGTTAGATAGATTTCTGTGTAGTTAGTGTAAGTGTACATTTCTTTAAGGTAGCTTAGTTTAGTGTGTGTGTTTAGTCTGTTTTTGTGTATAAAAAAACGAAAAAAAAATTCCTTTAGTTTAGTCATAAGTTTGTGTAAGTAGGAGTTAGTGTTTAGTGCATATTAGTTTATTATTTGTAGTCCTCGTCTTTGTCTGCGTCCTTCAGGTCTAAAAAAAAAAAAAAAAAACCCAAAAAAAGTTTTAGCTGTAGTATTTTAGCTCCTGTTTAGTAGCTGTCCATGTCGTAGTCTACATCTTTGTCCGTGTAAAAAATAAAAAATAAATTAGGTGTAGTAGTTTTTTTCTAGTTTAGTAGCTGTCTGCGTCTTTGTCTGCGTGCCTGTCTTGCTAAAAAAAACAAAAAAACACTCTTTTCTCACATTTCCCCCCCCAATAAAGTTCCCCCCCCCCCACATCAGCAAGTATGAGCAGCACACGTGGCCGTGGCAGCAGGGGTAAGGGAGTTACTCCCAGTGCTGGGTCGCTGCCAGGACGGGGTACCTCTCGCACCCCTACTAGTGGTAGAGGATCAGGTGGAAGGGGAGTCCGCCTCATCCGCAAGTTTTTTCCCCTCAGGCAGCCGCCCGATATTGCCTTCTCAGGCTCCAGCAGTGTTGGAGTATATGGGGCACAGCAGTGCCACAGAGTCGTCAGTCCCGACTCCCAGTAGCACCACCAGTACACCTGTGCCTTTAGCACCCGCCCCCAGCCCCCAAGGGTCCAGCCTCTTACTGTTTGACAGCGACAGCGAGAGGGATATCTTGGGGGAGGTCCTGCATCAGACAGACATCCAGTTCTGTACTGATGGTCAGGACCTTTTTGAAGGGTTGATGGAGGAGGAGGATGGGGTACCTGCTGTCAGTATCCCAGAGAGATCCCTTCCAAGTGGTGCTGGTGTTTTTGGACAGGAAACACCCGCACCTAGTCAGACCCAGGCGTAGGTGAGGGGACAGCGGAGCCAGGATAGCGGCTCCATATCAGCTGTTTCCCTCAGACCACCACATTTCAGCCCTGGGTCTGACATATCTGGGGGCCAAGAGGAGGGTGACCCAACATGGGTGCCACCTGACTTGTCGGTTCACAGCAGCAGTGACGACGAGGAAGGTAGGCACCCTGGGGAAACGGTGCGCCAGGTCACCAGGGAGACCAGCGTCAGGGTCTCCACTGGTGATGGCAGCAGGAGGTGTCAGCAGCAGCAGGCAGCTCCACAGGTGCGCATCGAGTCCCAGCAGGTGCAAGTCAGCGGCACCCCATCTGACAGGAGGGCGGCGCTGAAGTCACCTGTCTGGGCCTACTTCCCCCTGGTAGCAGATAACCAGACCATAGCCATCTGCCATATCTGTCGTGCCAGGGTGAACAGAGGTTAGTGCTTGGCTCGGGTGGGTACCACAGCCCTGAACCAGCACCTGAGAATAAATCACTGGCGAGAGTTTGAGCAGATGAAGCGTGGTGGTGGTAACAGCGCCACCACCACAAATGTGCAGGGTACAGCAGCCCCTGCCACAGCTTCATCTGTTGCCAGCAGGTCATGCCCCCCCGCTCCCTCTAGTAGAGGTACTGGTACTGGCAGCCAGACCTCTACTTCCACAGCACCCTCCTCTTCTGTGTCCTGCACTGCCGTCCGGCGCCAGGCGTCGCTTTCCGACGCCTTCGAACGCACCACTCCCTTCCCCCCTGGAGACCGACGTGTGCGTTCCCTCAATGGGCTCCTGGCAAGGGTTATTGCCCAACATCTGCTTCCCTTCAACATTGTTGACTGCAACCCCTTCAGGCAGATGTTGGAGCAGGCCCAACCCCAATGGCGTGTCCCCAGCCGCCATTTCTTTGCCCGGACTGGTGTCCCTGCCCTACACCAGCACATTGTGCAGAATGTAACCCTGTCGCTGGATCACGCTGTCAGCGACAGGGTGCATCTCACAATGGATGGCTGGACCAGCAGGCATGGGCAGGGCCGGTACATCAGCTTCACGGCCCATTGGGTTTCCCTCCGAGGCACCGGGGAGGGATCGGCGGCATCAGATTCTGTGGTGCCGCCCCGGGGTGTCCAGAGGAGAACTGCTGGTCTCCCTCAAGCCACTGTCTCCGCAGCTGCTGAGCCTCACAGCAAGCGCCCCCGTAGCTACTCAAGTGTGGGGCACGTGCGCTGTCAGGCCGTGCTCCAGCTTGTTACTTTAGGGGACCGGAGACACACTGGCCCTGAAGTGCTGACCGCACTTCAGGCTCAGGTCCAGAAGTGGCTGACACCCCGAAGGCTCCAGGCAGGTATGGTTGTCTGTGATAACAGCAGCAACCTACTCTCCGCCCTCCAGGCTGGCAGTCTGACCCACGTGCCCTGTCTGGCACATGTCCTCAACCTTGTGGTGCAGAAGTTCATGGGCACCTATCCCGGGTTGAGTGACATTGTGCTAAGGATACGTAGGATTGCCTGCCACTTCAGGTGCTCCCCAACCGCTACCGCGTCCCTGTCCAAGTTGCAGCGGGACAACAGCCTGCTCCTTCACAGGCTGATTGTGGACAGTGTGACGCGGTGGAACTCCACCCTTTACATGCTGGAGAGGTTGTGGGAGCAGCGAAGGGCGGTGAAGGAATGCCTGCTGGAGCAAGGCACTTCCGGGCCATCAAAAACACTCACCGTACATCACCAGTGCGGAGTGGGGGCAGATACACCAGGTCTGCCATGTGTTGGCCCCTTTTGAGCAGGCGACCAAGATGGTCAGCAGGGAGCATGTCGGCCTCAATGACGTGCTCCCTATAGTGTTCCTGCTGGACAGGGCACTAGATCGCCTGCTCGAAGCTGGGGAGAGTGCCTTGGTGGAGCAGAAGGAGGCAACACTGCTCCACCAAGACCAGGCCCAGGACGAGGAGGAGGATGATGATGATGATGATGAGGAGGTTACTGGTGACGTCCTGTAGTCAGGGCCTGGTCAGGAGGGAGAGCCGGTGTTGGGGGCACCGAAAGTCCGGGGGTTGGGCATCTGAGCGCGAGCAGCAGCACCTCCAGCATGAAGAGTCAGACGTCATGGACCCGGGCAGCCATGAGGAGTCACAGCGGGCTGTGCTCTTCCCCATGGCTGCCCACATGCTGAGATGCCTCAGGAGGGACCCCCGGGTTAAGACTATCAAGGAGAGGGATGAATTTTGGATGGCCAAGCTTTTAGATTCAAGATGCAAGGGGAAACTGGAGCAGTTCCTCCCAGCCAGCCGGAGGCAGCACCGGATGGAGGAACTGCAGGCACGCATAGTCAGACGGTTGGAGCAGGCAACTCCCCGGCCTCCAGTTGTCCCCCCTCATCTGCACTTTTTTATTTTTTATTCCTGTTTGCAACATTGTTCCACTGTTGGTGCTGGCAGCTACACACACACACACACACACACACACACACACACACACACACATTTATTATAAGCAGCGCAACTTTTTCCAATTTTCTTTTGCCAATATAAATAGGGCCATCTTCTCGTTTATGGTACATCACCACATTTGGTGTATACCTATTTTTCTCCTTATGTATTCCTTTTTCTTTTTAGTGCCTTTTGGATAATTTCTCTACCAATTTTTCGAATTTCGTTTAATCAAAAAGGTGGCTGATATACGCTGATGTGATTCAGGGCTCCAGTTAAGCCACCATAAGGGGCGAAGCTAAACAAGGCCTTAACAGGGGAGGCAACAAGGCAATCTTCCCTCCAAAAACAAAAAACAACCAGAGAGCAGCATGGGGAAAGAGTGTGGTGAGCTCCAATATATGTTTGGAGGCATGGGATCTGACTCCTGGAATCAGCATATACCTTGCCATTCTGGACCGCAGAGTCACACTAAGGGCCAAAGCAACCCAGACAAGGAAGAAAAAAGTATTCAGGAGCCTCTTGTTTGTGCACAGGGCCGCTGATAGGGTAGTAACAACCAGCCCTGTTGTACTGGGCCCAAGCAAAGGGGGCCCGACCAGATTTCTAGCTAAAAAAAATAATTGGCAAGCTATATAGTACCTTCCTGTGCCCCAGCATGTTAATAGAGGGGCCGAGAGAGAGAGAGGTGTTTAGGAGCCTTTCATAGTATTTGCAAGTCTCTCTGGCACACCACCCCCCTGGACACAAGTAGTAAAGCATGCATGCAATAGAAGTCAATGTGGAACCATTTTTTAACATTTACATGGGATTTGATGGGGTAAACGCGCTGGTAGGTGTGTGCTTTGGATTCCTAGAATTCTCCTGCAATGAATTCGGCACGTAATCCAAGGTTGCAATGTAAAAACGGAAAAGGCATTTTATAATTATTCCTTGAATTTCACACTTGGATCTGTAGCGACGTTGCCTCTAATGTCTAAACCCCTGGCTTCAAATACTAGAAATAGCACATTATGTGGAGGTGTGACTTTTTGGATCCACTGTGTGGGAAATGACTATACACACACACACACACACACACATACACACACACACATATATACACACACACAGTACATATGTGTATGTATGGATAGTGAACAAAAGCAAGATTGTGTTCATGGTTTGGGTTTGTCTTATTTGCCATTTTTAAAATTCTGGTCTTGTGTTGCAATTTGACCTTCTTTCCTTTTTGTCCCCCCCCCCCCCCCCCCCCCCCAGTTATTCCTTCTCAAGGGCTATGATGGCAGGCGGTCCAAAGCTGCCAAGCGGGGGATTATACGGGTAGTCCGCAAACGGCTACGGCAGAAATTTCAAACACGGCCAACAGTGCTGAAGATGCAGCACTGTTGGTCAGACCTGAAAAGGCGCTTTGTGTGTGTGTTTGAGAATTTCTGGTAAGTCAATATACTGTAAAGTTTGTTACAAATGATCTCTGTCAGGAAGTCTGGTGTAGTAACTTTGCAGGTGAATTTGTGTTGTGGATTTGGAGTAAGGGATGTGTTTTATACCCTGGGTGTGTCAGTTGAAGATCTTTTTTGTTTTTCTCTTGTCCTAGCCACAGCCAAGGGAAGACTACCCATGGTCACATTGACCATATCCCCCGCAGGCAGGCGGACCGCCTGCCTGAGCTATGTACCTGCAGGAGCCGCATACCAGCGGCTGAGAATAATTCATGGTAAGCACTATTTAATCAGCCTGGTGTGTTTTGATCTATATTTCGGTCTATCTTGATGTATAGTATAAATATCTCATCTCTTTATGTACAGAGCAAGGTGACCAGGAGCAGGCCTCAACTCCCTGTAAGTTGCTTGCATTAGATTGCATTTGTATGTTGTGTTTTGTTAAGGAGGGATTTGGCATGCATTCTCAGCCTTCATGTCCCCAATCAGGATGGGCTTGGTCATGAGTGTTGGCCAAAGATTGGCAGATTTATGTTTAGGGCCAATAATACTCATTTGCAGGATGTTTGCTGGGTTTCACCCCGACAAACCCCCTGCAATGCACTGAGTGCTGCACAGTGCATTCAGCGCTAGTTGGAACCAGGTCACCCTGTAGAGGCACCAACACATTACAAGAGACAGGGGCTTGGCATGATCCAGCAAGGTTTGAGATGAATGGCTCTTTGCTTTTGTGTTCCTCATGGCCTACATCACAGCCAGTGAGGAATGAGCATGGTTTGTTCACGAGCTGCAAGTCCAGAGTCTGACTAAATTGGATTTTGACATAGTGGACAAGCATGTAGAAATACCCACATAAATACCGCTTGGATTTTTTGCCTTTTTCATACTGAAAATGGCAGGAGGTGGAAAATGTGCTGGCTGTGGCTCTATTGCCTAGTTGAACAGGCCATCTTAAATGAATTAGGGGAGCAAGAGGCAGCGGGGATTGCTGCACCCCGCATTCGACAGCCTCGGCTGTTTCTGCCACGGGCCATTCTAGAAGACATGAGGGACACTGATGTACGGAGGAGGTTCCGACTCACACGAGGAGCTATAGATTTTCTATATGGTCTGATGTCTGAAAAGCTAGAGCCACAAACCCCGAGAAGCCAGGCGGTTCCTCTGGCCTTGTCTTGGGGATCAGCCAACCCACAGTGTTTATGCAGGTCATCAATGCCATTCTTGACCTGGTGCCTCAATTTATACACTGGCCACAACAAATTGAAGATGAGTGGAATAATGTGAAGGTGGCTTTCTACCAATGTAGAGAACTTCCACAGATCCTGGGGGCCATTTATTGTACCCACGTCGCTATCAGGCCCCCCAGGAGATGTGAAGTGGACTTCAGGAACCGCAAGCAGTACCACTCCCTGAATGTCCAAGGTGCATGTGACGCCATAATGAGTGCGCGCACGGGTTTTCCAGGGTCATGCCATGATGCTTTTATTCTTCGCCAAACTGCCCTTTATCAGAAGTTTGAGAGTAGCCACATGCCCTCAGGATGGCTCCTTGGTAAGATATAATGTAAAAACATTTTCTGAACCAAATCTACACCGTTTAATGTAATCACCCTGTTCTGCAGGACCCACTAACAGGCCAGATTTTGTGTATTACCCTGGGGGAGATGCAGACTAGAATACTGCAATCACTGAGCAGCAAAACTTGTTGGCCTGATTGCAAACACATTTGAAGTGTTTATATGGTTATGGAAAATCTAAAGTTAAGTTATAGAAGAAAATTGTATAATGTATGGCCAGCCTTAGATACCATGTATAGTGTAAACCTTGAACTTGATGGAAAACTTGTTGTGGGTGATGTAGGGGGGGAAGTCACTTCACAAAACATGAAATTTACTAATTTTTACTTTTCTTTTGGCAGGGGATGCTGGTTACCCCCAACTGACGTGGCTGATGGCCCCAGTGAGGTACCCCCAGAGCCAGCCAGAACACAGATACAATAGGGCCCAACGCAAAACCCGCTCTATTATCGAGTCCACTTTTGGGCTACTCAAGAGCCGGTTCATGTGTCTGGCCAGGCCTGGGGGAGAACTCCTGTACTCTCCTCAGAAGTCTGCCAGGATCATTCTTGCATGCTGTGTATTACACAACATCTGTTTGTCAAGGAATGACTCCTGGGAGACTTCTGAGGAGAGGGAGCCTGAGGTCCATCAGCCACCGGTTGCCAGGAGGGAGCACACTGAGGATTGGTTACTCGGGCTGAGCTCATCAGGCGATACTTTACAGGTAAGTAATCATACCTGGTTGGGAATAGGAAAAAAATAAAACATAACATGGACACACACACACTAAGAAATATCTGTCAACTGTTCTTGGCATTCTATGGAGTCTGCTGCCATCAACATGATGCCACTGGGCAGCACAACCCCAAAATAAATGGCAAGCATAGTTTATTTTCTGACATGGAGTGGAGAAGGAGTAGAACAGCTGTCAGGTGTTTGTGTGTCCCCTTTAGAGAGCTAATCTGTCTATTATGAAATGAGTTCTGCTATGTTTTTGATGTTTGGAATGTTTTTTTATTATTCTTTAGCTGAATAAGCACATGAGCTTTGGACCCTGGAAAACCCATTCAGAAGGAGTGTCTGGAGTCACAGGTGTGTGCCTTAATCAGTACCCAGGTGATACCTGGAGCCCAATCGCAGCTGCCTGTCCAAGGAAGCAAAGCGGTTTGTAATTTCATAAATTAGTAACATCTTTAATAACTTTGCGATTGATTTCCAAGAGCAACCAAAACCTAAATAGGCACAGCAGGCATGCACTACACAGACCAGCATGCACACACGGCTCGTCTGAGTCTATAGGTGCCCAATGACAAACATGGACCTAACTAGTCCTGTATGCCCCACATGAAGTTAATACAGTGTAGTGTAGTGAAGGAGCTGTGGTGGCTCAACGTGATTGGCACTGCGCTGACAAGCCATTCACCTCTGCAGCCAAGGGTTCGGATCCCGGTCTCGGCTACATGTGAATTGAGTTTGGTGGTCTCAGCCCGGCTCCCGGTGGGTGTGCTATGCAAGGTACGCCTGTGCTCAGTACACCCACCCCCCCTCCACAAAAACCACCACACTTGCACGCACACGAAATTGGTTTAAAACACACGCACTTTGGCCATGCGGTCTCCTAAAATAAAGAGAGGCAAAGGACCTACGGGGCTGGCTGGGTGGGCTAGGCCCCCTCACTCCCTCATAGGGGGAGTCCCTCTGCCCCATTGGGGTCCCGTTGGGCCCCAGTTGGGCTCCCAAGAGGAGCAGGTAGGGCGGGGTGAGTGGGAGGCCCCCCTTCACACCCGCCATTGCCACCAGGGGCATGGAGAAGGATGGCGATTGCCTCCGGGGGGAGGGTCTGCCTACTCCCAACTCCTGCAGTCCGGCTCCTCTCTCTCGAGTTCACGCACAAAAATACACTTTAAAAAAAAAAAAAAACAGTGTAGTGTGTTCCAGCGCTGGTTAGAGATCAGTCAGATAGTCTTTTTTTCTAGCTAGATAGAGCAGGCAGGCTAGTCAGTTAAAGTTACAGGGCCAGATTCTCGTAGCTGCGCGCCTAATTATGCAGGCGTTGCGCATCTCAGATGCACTACGCCGATGTAATGCGGAGTGGCAAGTACCGTATTCCCTAAGTAAATGCGCTCCAAGATGCGCCTGCGTCGCGTAAAATCATCAGCGTAATCCGGCGCAACTCCAAAGTAGGAGGGAAGTGGGCGTGTTGCATTGTAATGAAGCGTGACCCCATGCAAATGCAGGCCGGGACGAACGGAGCATGCGCCGTGGATGACCCGCGCCGTGACGTGGATGCCTTCTGTGCATGCGCAAAGCCTCCCTACGATTCGCCGGCACAGGGTATACAATGCGGCCACACATGCGCCCGTGCAGCGCAAAAGTCTCCCATTTTTTTGATTGTCACGGGAAAACGTTGTGCTGTACCATGGCTTCTGTTGGTAAGGAGAGGAGGAAGAAAAATTTCTCCCCAGAGGAGAGGGCCATTGTTGTCAGGGCAATGGAAAAATACGATTCCCGGCTCCATGGTGCTGACCGTGCCCGGACCAGCAAGTCCCGGAGGGATCAAATCCTGATGAAGTTGGCTTGCCAGGTTAATGCCCTTTCTCACGAGACCCGGACCCCGCAGGATATTCAAAAAAAAAATTAATGACCTGTGGCGTCTCATGAAGGGCAAGCTGGCGACTCAAGCTCGGCATGCCAGGGGCACTGGAGGGGGCCCACCCTGCAACGTCCGCCTGACTGAGGATAAGGTGGTCGCCCGCTGCCTGCAGAGGGAGCAGGTTGAGGGAGTTGGGGGCTATGAGTCGGTTGTGCCAGCCCTGAGGACAGGTAAGTGTGTTTTATATTCTATCTGTTGTGTAGCATGTGTGGGGGTGGAAGGGAACATGTGCCAAGTGTGTGGGTCCACCAACATGGGCATCTTTTGTGTCATCCACAGATGTGCAGGAGGGAGCGGGGCCATCTGTGGCTGCCAGGGCCCGTCCGGAGACATCCCCCGAACATCCAGTCCCTCTGGCTGCCCCCCTGGAAGAGGACTTGTTAGAGGGAAGTGGGCACACCTCTACGGAGGAGGTGGTTGAGGATGAGCTCGTCGACCAGGAGCTCTACCTGGTTTTGGAGGAGGACCATGGGTTGCCCGGACCAGCCCAGGCTATCCCCCCATCTTTTTCAAGCCCCTCAGTGTCCACCCCCAACCTCTCCAGTCCCTCTGTTTCCCCCCCCCCCCCTCATCTCCGGCCCCTCAACATCCTCCCTTTATGCCAGGTCCCCTGCCACTCCCCGGAAGGCGACTTGCAAGACCAGGGGTGTACCCAAGGTCCTGCTGGAGCAGCTGGCCAGGCAGCAGGACCAGCAGAATCGTCACCTTTCAGAGGTCGTGGGCGAGATGAGGTGCCTGGGCGACAGCCTGGCCTCCTCGGATGCCATTACGGACGCCATCCTGGATGTCGCTGGCAACAGTGCAGCGACAGTCACCAGCCTGGGGGAGCTGCAGGCGACCACCTCCGACCTTGTGGGGGAGGTCAAAGCCCTGCGGCTTGCAGTCGTGGAGCAGACAGCTGTCCAGACCCGCATTGTGGTTGCCCTGGAGGGCATGCAGGCAGCCAGGGAGGGACATGGGGATGCTTCTCCTCCACCTGCTACCCCACCCACCCACCTGTGACTGCCCCCAGGCAAGTGAGGGGCAGGAGCCGTGGCACCAGGCGGAGCCCCCGCCAGGCCCATTAATTTTTTTTTATTATTATTTTCCTGTTTAAGAGCTTTTTATTTTATAATGCTCTGGTTAAGAGCTTTTTTTTTTTAATAATGCTCTGGTTAAGAGCTTTTTATTTTATTTTCTTGATACTGCACACGGTGCAGTGTGAATGGTGTGTAAATGTGAGGGGGTGGCACTCCTGCCAGTAAGGGATGTCACCCTCGGCCGTTGGGGAGAAGTTATCCCCACGGCTGTATGAATGACGTGTGAATGGTGTATGAATGGACAGCGACACCATTGGGGCCTTGACGCTGGCGTTGCTGCTCCCAAGTCCTGCATGTTGGACTTGGGCTAATCCAATGTGATGTGGAGTGTGTGATCTAGGGACCTCAGTGGTGTGCATGCGTGCACTGTCTGTGTGATTAATGTTTTTGTTTAGTGTCCAAAGATGCCTACGGCGAGGACCCTCCTGACTGCTCTTCCATCAGCTGACGGGGTAGCCTCTGGCAGGGGGGGCTGTCTGGTTGGGGGGTCAGGTCATCACGTATGTCAATCTGCAGGCCCTTTCTCATGGCAAAGTAGTGCAGAATGCAACATGCACCGATGATCTGACACACGAAGGTAGGGGAATACAAGAGGGCCCCCCCAGACTTATCCAGGCAGCGGAAACGGGACTTCAGGAGCCCAAATGTTTGCTCCACCACTGCACGGGTTTGGATATGTGCCGCATTGTATCTTCTCTCTCCTCTGGTTTGGGGGTTCCGGAAAGGAGTCATTAGATGGGGTCACAGTGCATATGCAGAGTCACCTGGAAGGGAAAAGACAGAAGGATGTTAGTAGTGCATGTGCACCTCATGATGTCTGCATCATGGGGTCGGACAGTCATGCCTGACTCCCATGTCACTCACCAACCAGCCAGCTATCCCCATACACGCTCTGTTCGAATTCCATTGGGATGGGGCTTTGGCGGTATATAAAGCTGTCATGGCTGGATCCGGGGTGTTTGGCACGGACGTGCCATATGAGGAGTTGGGCATCGGCTATCACCTGTACGTTGATGGAATGCCAATGCTTCTGATTGCGGTATATGTGCTCTGTGGCACTGGGGGGCTGTAGGGCACGTGGGTACGTGGAAATCTGGCAATGCTGTAGAAATCTGTCATTGCCTTCAGCAGCAGTTCCTCAGTGGTGGGTCTGATGATGTGGTGGGACATGCATTTGAGGATTGCGGGGACAACCTGGTGCACACATCTGCTCATGGAGGACTGTGACATCCCAGCCACCACTCCACTTGAACGCTGGAATGATCCACTTGCAAGGAAATGGAGGGTTGCCAGTACCTTCACCAGTGGCTGCACTGCTTGTGAGCGGTGTGTCTTGCTGGTGATGTCATCCTGCAGGGTTGTGGTTAGTTCAAGGATTGCATCTGGGCTGAATCTGAAGAGGCGATACACCTCCTCATCACCCATGCCAAAGAGGCTCATGCGCGTGCGGTATATCCTCTCACGTGCCCGCCTCCTCCGTACCGGGGGACCCATTAGTAGTGCTAGGACCACGGCTGCCCCTGGCATGTTGGCACACAGAGGTGTTGTCCTTGCACGTGTGGTTGTTTAGCTTGCTAGTTTCGTCGGTAACGCTGCTGCTGTAGCTGCTCTCCTGCTGACCTGTGGCCGTCAGGAGAAAAGATAAAGCAGCTATTTGCAGGAATAACTTTGCGCCAGACGTACTCGCGGCGCACGTAGCCAGCGTCTGGTGCTAATCAATTCAGGAATCGGCATATCTCCCTCATTTGCATATTTGAATGGGAAATCAATAGGCGCGACGGATGCACCAAGCGAAAATATGCGCTGACGATACTCTGGCGTAGGAAAGTTAAGCCGGTCGGAGATAGCCCGATTTCTGGCGCATCTAGTTTGGTGGGTACGGCCGCATAGATACTACGGCGCATCTTTACACTTACGCGGCGCAAAGCGATATACTCCAGCGCAAGTCTTTCTGAATCTGGCCCATGGTGTACTTCTGTTCCAGTCGGGCCCATGCGAAGGATGTGCCGTCCTCTTGTGCGACGAGCCTCCTTGCTGTCTTCTGTGCCCGGCTAGTAGGAAACCATCAGTGAAGTCGCAAGGCTCCACTGCTGGTTTCTCTTGGTTATAATGGCAGCACCTGAACACGATCCCATGGATCGATCAGTCTCGTAGGAGCGACATTATGGGCTACCTGGATAGGTGAGTGTCCTTAAAGTCAGCAGCTACAGTGTTTGTAGCAGCTGACTTTAAAAAACAAATCTGGCTGGAACTGTGCTTTAAGCTTATTCTATTCTTGCATTATATTGTAATACACGTTCTTCTGCTTTCAGGAAGTTTCAAGCGGAATCCTCCCACTGGAGAGCAGGTAACAACCTTTTCTCAAAGGCAGGGATGGACGACGAACAAGCCAAAAATCAACGGCATCCTAGAGGGCGGCGTTTCTTGATTGCGTGGGGATATAATGAAAACGACGTGATTACATAGGTTACGCGGAGATTACTCGAGCGCAAGCGAGGAGATCGAGAGACAAAGGTAAATGACAACATGGGATCAGAGGCCTAGAAATTGAAGAGCCATGGGGGATGGGGCTTTGTATGTTTGCACCCTTTGTGCTACTTTTATTTAGGTATCTTGGGGCCCACCATGAAATTTTGTGAGCCAAGTGCTTGGACACATTACTTCATCAAGATATATGTAGAGAATGCTCTATCCTCTTTATTTAGATGTTAGAGTATGCAGTCAGATCATGCAATTATTGTTGTGTGTTGGTTGGACAGAGATAAGTAGTTAGTGTTTTCTGCCATCAATGCTGAGGGGCATGATAGCTACACATGAACTAGTGCCTTGATGAGTGCTAGCATTATTATTCATGGTGGATGTGTTCTTATCTACATGCTACAACTTTCAAAAATGGCTCTGCATGACACCTTTTTTGGGGGGTACAACAATGCGGCAGAGCTGGCCAGCTATGTAGCAGCAGAAGACACTGTTTGTATACTGTAGTTTCTCTAAAATGAAGGAATGTGCACATAATTTTAGAATGTCAAAGCTGAGCCTTTTTTAAGTTGTGCTTTGTGTTTGTTTGTCATTTTCTATTCTAGACATTATTATTGAAGCTAATTCTAAGAGCTGGCATCTTAAAATAATGGATTTGCTGAAAGGGAAGGAGGCAACAATGCAACTGATAAACCGATAATCGGGATATGCCCCTTCTTTGGGACACCAAGCACCCAGAATATTTGGACACTGTGAAGAGAGCGGCAGCACTTGATGAGATTGCTACATACCTGCACACTTGGGTGCCAAGTTGCACAGGCGACATGGTTAAGGAGAAATTTAGTAACCTCAGGAGAAGCTACAGGAATGTGTATAAAAAAAGAAAATATCCAAAATATCCAAAATCGGGATCAGCAGCAGCTAAGAAAAAGGAACCCAAGCTCTGGTACTACAAAGAGCTCCGTTTTTTGGACGATGAACTGGATGGCAGGGCTTCTGATTCAACACTTCCTTCCAGCCTTCCTCCCAGCAGAACTTCCCCGGATCCCAGGAGCCCTGCAGAGTCTGAAGCGGGGCTGGCTGACATGGAGCCAGATCTGGCCATCTTCAGTGAGGTATAGTATTTTCCAACATATTTTGGTGCTGCTATTTATTTTGAATTAGTGAGTTGATCTGGTAAACAAAAAACAAACCTTGGGAAGAGAAACCAAAGTTGTGGGCCTACAAATAGGTGTCAGGGATGCCAAATGCAGGGGTCAGAAGGACAGTCTGTTTATTTAAAATGAATACTAACTAAAACAGTCTAGAGAAAGAAAATGTGTGTGATTGATTGGGCAAAATATTACAACATGTCCCTTTTTTATACACAGGAAGAAGAGACCAGCCAGGAGATGGCAGCTTCTGAGGCCCATGTCAGCCAGGTGGAAGGGGGGAGTGGCAGCCAGGAGGAGGCTGGGCCCAGTGGAGTTCAGCAGGTCCCCAGGCTCAGCACCATCACCCAGGTGCCTCCCGTCCAGATGCGGCGACCAGGCCTAAGGAGGCACATGAGGCAGGTGGGAGGAGAGCCTGGAGATAAGGGAGGCAAGTGCTATCATGAGGGCCCCCCTCAACCCAACAGAAGACTTCAGCGCCTCCATCGCCCGTGAACTAAATCAAGGGGGGGGGAAGGGGCCTGGCAAAGGACCTCATTAATTAAAAGGTCCTGTGGTGGATGCATAGGGACCTGCTGACCAGGGACACTGACCTAAGTGACCCGGCCTGGCCTGCTCCACATCTGCTTCATCCTCCTGCTGCCACTGAGGAAGGAATGGCTACTCGAGCTGAGCTGATCAGCAGATACTTTACATATAAAAGTTCCCCATCCTTTATGTTGCTATGTAGGTGTATAATTGCTCGTCTTCAAATAAAAACCTTGGAGTGGACATCAGAGACCCCTTGCTTTCCAAAGTTGGGAGGTGCCATGTGTTGGCAAAGAGCTGCGCATTTGAGTGAGCATTCTCCGTCTCGAAATAGACACATATCCAATTAGATCCTAGAGAAATCCATTAAAAGTCAAATTAGATGTTTCGAAATTTAGTCCAACGTGGGCCTTAGCATCAAGAAGATCCTAAAACCGACCTCTGTTGTGGGCCAAGGACAAATGATTAACTGGTTCAGGACCAGCTACCAGTGTCATGCCGCGTACACACGATCGGACATTTACACAACAAAACCGTGGATTTTTTTTTCCCTGATGGATGATGGCTCAAACTCGTCTTGCATACACATGGTCGCGAAAATGTCGGAAATTCCGATTGCAAAGTGCAGTGCAAAGTGCAATCTCAGTGTCTGTCTAGGAGAGGAAAGGGTCACCCAGAGCATCGTCCTCCTCCCTTCCTGCATAGTGAGGGCAGAAATGCAGTGAGACGTTGCAGTGAGACTCCCTCCAGACGTGGTTCTGGCCAGCTCAGTAGATTGCTTTAAGAAAGGCCTGGATTATCTCCAAATTGTACATAATATAACTGAGTACTAAGATGTGTAGGTAAGTTGTTCCAGGGTAAATCCGATTGCCTCTCAGGGGATCAGGAAGGATTTTTTTTCCCCTACAGTAGCAAAAATTGGATCTCATGCTCTGCTGGGGTTTTTTGCCTTCCTCTGGATCAACTGTGGGTATGGAGTTGGGTAAATGTGATGTACTGTGGTTTTATTTTTGTTTGTTTATTTTTATTTTTTTGTGGTTGAACTGGATGGACGTGTGTCTTTTTTCAACCTAACTATATAACTATGTAACTGTGTTCCCATGGCACTGAGGGTGGGCAGTGACCTCTCTCCCTCCCAGCTCTTGTACTGTTGTTTCCAGACCTGAAATGAAGCCAATGGGGAGAGTAAATGAGGACCCGGAGATTGCTGATAATTAATATAAAAACCTGCATCCAAGACTACTTGGGAGCATTCCTCGACGTCCGGAGCATTCCTCGACGTCCGGAGCATTCCTCGACGTCCGGAGCATTCCTCGACGTCCGGAGCATTCCTCGACGTCCGGAGCATTCCTCGACGTCCGGAGCATTCCTCGACGTCCGGAGCATTCCTCGACGTCCGGAGCATTCCTCGACGTCCGGAGCATTCCTCGACGTCCGGAACTTCTTTATTCGTAAGCCCCGTTAGATCCGAGCCAAAGAAATGTATTCGGATAAAAATTGCTCTATATAAAAAAAGATCCTTCCAGCAGCTTACAGCGCCCTGGATTTTGGGACTTCTGGTGTCGATCTTTGGCCATCTCATCACCAGTTCTATTGTGGCTATCAGCTTGAGGAGCTCTTACATGCCTGATTGATTAACTAGCTAAAAAATCTCTCCTTTTAGTCTAACTAGCTAGGAATAGGTGAAGCCAAAATCTCCTCCTTCCTGGCAAATGGAGATCCTTTCAGCACACAGTAGATGTCTGCCACCCTCCGATGTTCCTCTGCCTGAGTAGAGAGGTGTGGGTTTTTTTCTTCAAATTTCCTCCCTAAGAATAATTCTCTCCACCTGTGTTTTTTAGAATTTACTTTTATTAACAACCCCCCCCCCCACCACCACCACCACCACCTCTCCTAATAGTTGTGAAAGGGTTTTCAGGTGTGTTTGTGAGCAAAAAATACAACAACATGAGGAGTGGCTGGCTCAGCTTGAGGCAAAATATTTCCAAAAGTGATGCGATTGTAAATAGTTAATTTTTATTACATTTTTATTTTCCGAAAAAAGAACTTCTAACTTTCTTGATCTGGTCATATGTCCCTTTATATTTAGATTTTGAACACTTTGAAACAGGTACAAAACACATACATATCTGCCCTAGTCTGCTAGCTTGAGGCACGATGGGCAGATTTGGAGCATTTTCAGGTGATTAGATGGCAATAAGCCAAACAATAAATAACCTAACTTCAGCTTTTACCTTTAAAGTTGATGTGTTTCTAGGTTAATGTTTGTAAGGGATTGCAGCTCATCCTTTTTTTTGGGGGGGGACAGTCTTTTCCCCAAAAAAGTGTAAAGTGCGCCTGCCTGTCTCTTTTTAATATTTGCCAGGGATCAAGTTTGGCCAAAATCATTGCCACAAGGTAGATTTGGTGTGTGCAAGTTTGGGAAGACTCCTCAGTGGGCAAAGGGGGTTTATGAAGTATCTGAAATGTAATTCCACTTTGCACTACAAGTGCAGTCGCTGTAGATTTGAAATGAGGGGGAAGCTCAGCTACATTTCTTAGACAAATCATTTGCAAGCTTTTTTTTTGTTTCTTTTCATGCAAATGTGGTCACCACTGTTTAGGATGATTGGAATGAGGAAATGACCCATACCAGGCTGTCTGTATCCTGTCAAGCCCAGCAGTTTGTGTATAACATATGCAACCTGGGGTCCCCTGTAATTTAAGGGACAATCAGGATCTGGTAAGCAGATTTGTGTGCTCCATCGGTGGAGGCTCCTAGTGGTTGGATTGTCACCTATCATCCATACCATATATGACACCATTTTAGGACTTTTCACATGGGTGGAGGAAGTTAAGTTTTTCCCTTTCTTTTTTGGTCACAGACATGATTTTTCTTTGATCACTTGATTTATGAACTTTTTTGAAAGCAATCAAGCTCTTATTTCATGAGGACTTGATTGGTCACAGATTTTTCACTATATACCACGTGATTTATGGACTCTTCGTGTTTTTTTCAGTAACATGTGAGAACTGCTCATTTGTTATATTATTTATCTTCACTGATTTTTATATGCACATTGTTTGAGGTTTAGCACGATTATTTTCCATCAACATCATGTGTTCCTACGCTATGCGCGCCACGTCATTTGGCAGCGGTGATGCGCTTACATGGTGCTATTTACATCTGAGGGTTTGCGAGGACTCTACCCCGCTCTACCATTGCAGCATTCATCCAACCTACCGCCACATGGCGTTGGTGGTGGTCCCTGGTCGCATTGGAGTTTCACACTACATCCTGCGGTCCTTTCCTGGGTCCTGCTCGCCCTGACACGGTGCACCATTTTATTGAGCGATCTATACAGGTTCTTTTAGTTCTAGTAATTGCCACTCCCCTTTTCGGTCGGTCAATGCACTTCACTGAAGACCTGATGGAGGAGACTCAGGAGAGACATGAAGCTCCAACCTCAAGGCAGGAGAGAGGCCAGGCACACACCAGGAGCAGGAGGAGGTACAAAGCCACCAACATGTCCTTCGATGAGATGGTTGCCATTCTTAAAAATAGGAGGAGGACTAGGACTGCAAAAAAGGGCCTTACAAGAAGCCAAATAAAGTCAAGGCCCAGATCATGGAGAAGGTTCAGAAGACTATCCATGAAAAATTCAGGATGAAGAGGTCCAGGGAGCAGTTGCGTAAAAGGTGGTCTGACCTGAAAAATCAGAGAGCCGGAGCAGATGGAGAGGATTCGAAAAATCATCAGAAGTAATTTTCATCATGTGTACTCTGATTTGTTTTTATTATTTTGTGGCATGTGCTTTTGAATCAAACTGTATACAACCTGAAAGAAAAAAATATTCAACCCCCCCAATGCTGTAAAGGGTTTTAAGGAATTTAGTGTACATTTGTAATTGTGTGGTTACAAACATGGTGAAGTCAAGAGAATGGTCCAGGAAGACAAGAGAAGAGGTGATTACTCTTCACAGGAAGGGCAATGGCTATAAGAAGATTGCAAAGATGTTAAACATACCAAGAGACACCATAGGAAGCATCATTCGCAAATTCAAGGCAAAGGGCACTGTTGAAACGCTACCTGGTCGTGGCAGAAAGAAGATGCTGACTTTGACTGCTGTGCGCTACCTGAAGCGTAGAGTGGAGAAAAGATCCCGTGTGACTGCTGAGGAACTGAGAAAAGATTTGTCAGATGTGGGTACTGAAATTTCTGCTCAGACAATACGGCGCACACTGCATAATGAAGGCCTCCATGCCAGAACTCCCAGGCGCACCCCCCTTGCTGTCTCCAAAGAATAAGAAGAGTCGACTGCGGTATGCCAAAAGTCATGTGGACAAACCACAGAAGTTTTGGGATTGTATTCTGTGGACTGATGAAACAAAATTAGAACGGTTTGGGCCCATGGATCAACGCTGTTTGGAGGAGGAAGAACAAGGCCTATGAAGAAAAAAGTGCGGTGGTGGAGTTGGCTCACAAGTTTGGATGCACAGCGTTGTATGACCATCATCGATCATTCTCTGCCAAAGCTGCCACCTTGTTGGCCCAGCATCAGGTGGTGCCAGTTTGGAGCCAGACACAGAGCTGTTGTGCCGCCATCTTGCGGAGTTAAGGTCACCGGTTTGTGCCACCTGCCAGTCGTCATCTCACACAGCCTATTGGTGCCCCAACACGGAAGCTCCAGTCCTCCCGAGCACTTCCAGAGCTTTCCCCGGGTCTCCACCAGCCACTGTAGATAAGTTGGGTCGGCCCATTCAGTATTTGGGGAGAACCCTTATTTGCAACAATTTCAATCACAGGGTCTGTAACTACGGTCAGTGTCGGTTGCTGCATATCTGCTCAGGGTGCTTCAGGGCCCATCCCAAGTCTTCCTGTTCGCTCAGACTGAGCAAGAACAGTTGACTGAGCCGCATCTATGTCGGGTTTCTGCAGGACTGCTTGTCCTCCCACCCATCCACTGAGCTAGGCCCCTTTTAGTTGGAAGGTTTCACCCGAGGCTTCCACGCCGGGTTCATCACATTGCCGTTGGAGAGCTTTGAATGTGCCAATCTCAGGTCTTGTGGCGGGACATGGGGGCGGTGGACGTGTCACTCCAGTCCGAATTTGACAAGGGGTTCATCATCGGTCCTTTTTCAGTGTCTCAGTTTCAGTTTTGGAAGGTCAATCCGTTGGGTCTGGTCAAGGGGAAGTTCTCCAATAAACTGAGATTAATCTACGACTTGTCCGCCCCTCATTGCTCCGCTGTGCCTAGCCTCAATTTGTTGAACCCATCTGAAGAGTTCTCCCTAAAATATGCATCAATAGATCAGGCTATCCAAAAGGTCATCGAGATTGGACAGCCAAGCCCCTGCCCTAAGCGAACATAGCGGACGGTTTCAAACTCCTCCCAATCACGCCGTCACTCTGGCAGTGGCACGGGATAAAGTGGAGAGAGTTATACTATTTTGCCACCAGACTCACCTCCGGGTCAAAAAGTAGTCTGTGGTTATTTGACATTTTTGCACAAGCACTTGAGTGGATTCTCATCCATGTGGAGCGGTGTCATGCGGTCATTGACTATCTGGATGACTTCCTCCTCATTTAGAGTCCTTAGAGAGTCCCCATGGATTTGCAGAAGCTGCTGGCGTTTTTTTTCAGCGCTCAATGTGCCACTGGCAACCAAGAAGCTGGAGGGCCCGGCGTCGACTCACCTTTTTGGGGGTCATTTTGGACACCAAGGCCATGCAGGCCAGGCTTCCGGCTGACAAACGCGCCAGGGTCAGGGAGTGTATTCATTCCTTCAGGGTCTCTCGGGTCTGTACCAGGGTGGAGTTGTCGTCAAATTTTGCCATGCCGCAGGGTAGATCTTTCATTTCTAGGTTGTTGGCCTTGTTACCATCAGCACCGGATTCGGACTCACGGGTCAAGCTGGACGCTGCGGCATTGGCGGACCTTCGCATGTGGGACAAGTTTCCTCCGGTGTTGGAATGGAGTCGCCATGTTTATTCCTGGGGAGTCCTGCTCCTCTCCCCAGGTAGGAACTGACGCGGCAGCCACGGTGGGTTACGCTGCCATCTTTGGAACTCATTGGTTGGCAGGGCCTTGGCCGGAGGACATTTTGGCCATCCCAGGGTTCACGGAGTCATCTGCCTTGTTCGAAATATACCCCATAGTGGCTGTGGCTTGGGTTTGGGGCAGTTTATGGTCAGGGCAGACAGTGGTTTTCTCCACGGATAACCAGGCGGCCGTGGAGATCATCACCAATGGGAGGTCTCAGTCCTTGGTCATCATGGCATTTGTACGTAGGTTAATCTGGTTGTCCCTGAAACATCATTTTTATTTCCTATGCAAATTCATCAGTGGGGTGGAGAATGGTACGGCTGATGCTCTTGTGCGGCTGATGCTCTTTCGCGGCTCAATTTCCCATCATTTTTCCTACAGGTCCCACATGCCAATGCACAGGCCCACACCATCTCCGCAGGCTTCTCTTCTAATGATGGATTGAACACCCTCTTGCTTGATGCGGACTTAGTTGGGGCGTCTCTGGCGAGCAACACCAAGAAGGCTTACACCACGGCCTGGAAATCCTTCCAGGTCTTTCAGTCCCAGCAACCCTGTGACAACGGCCTTGACGTCCGCCATTTGTTGGCTTTTGTCACACACTGCCACACTCAACTGAGGTTGTCTCATGGCACCATCAAAACATATCTTGCCGGGGTTCAGCACCATCTGTCCTTGCAGGATCCTAATCGGCCTTCCATTTTCTCTACCCATATCATCAAGGCTGCATTGAGGGGCATCCGAAGGAGTTGTCCTCCAGCTACCACTTGCCGTCTCCCGGGCACAGGGCACATCTTCCACAGCATGTCTGGTTTGCTGGATGGGCTGCCTTTCGGGAAGCTCCTCAGTGTGGTACTGAAAGCAGATTTTTACTTGGCTTTTTACGGGTTTCCTAGGCCAGGTGAATTTTGCTGTTCCGGCCCCGTTTCCCGGATTCTCACGGTAGACCAGTTGGTCAGACACCCGAATCATTTTAATCTACATCTGTCAGCTTGCAAGACACAGCCGTTTGGGGCTGGCACAGATGTGTTGTTTTTCAAGACCGATGGGACATGGTGCCCCATGATGGTATTGGGTCAGCTTGTTGCATTGATCGGCAACAAGCCTGGGGACAGTCCCTTGCTCCCTTTCCCGGTGGCTCCCCCCACGGTGGCGCAGTTTTCCAATCACTGCCGCACATTGTGGTCCTACTTGGGGTTGAACCCGGTGAGCCTGTCGGGTCACTCGTTCAGGATTGGGGCGGTCTCTGCGGCATCCCGGCTCATGTCATTAGGAAGTTGGGGAGGTGGAATTCGGGCTGTTAAGCCAGATATATTTCGGGATCCTCAGGTCGAGATGGCTGGTGTTTTCATGCATCTGACTGATTAAGGTTTCATTTCACTGCAATGAAATGTCGAAAGGAGATTCGCGGTCCAAGGTCCCAGACTATGGAACGATTTACCAACCAGCATTCGGTTGGAGGAGAACCACTCAGCGTTCAGGAGAAAGATCAAGACTCATCTCTTTTGATACCAAAGGAGAGACAGGAACAACAAGCGCCCAGAGGCGATTAAGTTCGCATGTGCTGCGCTACATAAAAGTTTTCATTCATTCTCCATTTACCCTAGTGTCCTTTTTTTTGGCCCCTTTAAAGGTGTACTGACCACGTGACCTCTTTCACACTCCAGGTCCTGTTCAGGTCATCTTTCCACGTTCGTTACTCACGTCTCACGCAGGAGACTCCAAGTACAAATACATCCCTATACCGGAAATCGACAGCTGGTAATACTATTTTACACGCTGCCATCGCTCATTCCCTGATCCATAGTATACCATTTGTTCAGTATTTACGCCTTGACGTAACTGCTCTGAGGATATCAAATTTAAACAGGAAGCTGACCTTTTGTATACACGACTCAGAGGATATAGCAAAAACGGTCTCAAAAAGACCTTTAAAAAAAAAAGGCAGCTGGTAAACCGAGAAGTGCTATAGTATCCAAAACAGCCACATCAGATGGATTAAGATTCATTTACCACCTATTCGAACCAGCATGCCCAAGTTGGCTTTATTATGCAAAGGCATTGGCATCTACTTTCAGCTGACCCTGTGCTTGCCCAGTATATAGGACCAAGTCCCGAGATCACATTTAGACGTGCGACATTTATTCGTGATCGTTTGGTACTGAGAAAATATTGTAGAACAGACAATAGAACGCCCGATAGGCCAGAACCATTTAAAATGTGGCCAATGTAACTTTTGCTTGTTAAATATTGGCAGGGACAACCATCACACTCCCAAATGGTCAAAACCATATACTGAAACAGCATATAACATGCCAAACCAAAAGGAGTACTATAATCTTCTGTCAAAAACTCGCGCACTATGTGGGGAAGACCATCCGCCCCTTTTGGAAACGAATGAAGGATCATGTATACTACGCCACGAGTGGCCTACTGAATACTACCATGGGACACCACGTGGCTTTCAGGCACAAATACGAGCCCCATGTGTTTAAATTTGCCGCTCTTGAGTGTATTCATGAGGACCCTAGGGGTGGCAATTTAGATCAGCGAGTCCTGCGATGCGAGAACCACTGGATTTATAAATCGGTTCCCTACTTTATTAGGGCAAGTACACCTTGTCCTCTCTGTGCTCCGGCTGTCAATGGTCGTATGGTCTTAAGCGTCTAATGCAGCGTTTCTCAACTCCAGTCCTCAAGCCCCCCCCCCCCCCCCAACAGGTCATGTTTTCAGGATTTCCCTCAGATGAAAAGGCTGTGGGAATTACTAAGGCAGTGAAACTGATCAATCACCTGTGCAAAATAATGGAAATCCGGACCTGTTAGGGGTGTGTGAGGACTGGAGTTGAGAAACACTGGTCTAATGGGACGTCTATGCCGTGTGTTCATTGACTGCCTATTTGCCTCGGCTCTACTCTCCAGGTGCCCACCCCTTCCACTTCGATGTGGGCGTCACACACATAAGCCCACCCACTGTCTTTCTATGCGCAGAGACTAGCGTGATGACGCCATCACCTTGTCTCCCCGTTCAGCCTTGATTGTTTATGCGCCGACCTAAGGATACGACGCATGCGGGTGACATCATTATGTCGGACGCCACTCATCTCTGCCAGCTATTTAAACGCTGGTTTGAATCTGTAGCCTGGTGTATAGCACAGGACGAAGTCTACTAAGACGAAACAACGTAGGGTGAGGCAGCGTGCTGACATCACTGCATTACATGGAGTCCCGGAGTGAACGGCTGTGTTATCCAGCCACAGAACTTTTTACATGCGATTTTATATCTACACAATGTGAGTGTGTTTTTACTTTCTATTCAAATTTATACTGGATTACGCTATGTTCGCCCCTTTTTTCCCCTTTTCCTCGCCTGGCTGTGAGCGGTAGAGGATTTTAGAGACATTGGGGTGAAGACATCTCGTTAAAAACGGACCTCTAGGCTGGGTTCAAAGCCTTATGCCAACAGAAGATCTCTAATTGGGATCTTCCCATCTGGTAAGAGGCAGCTAATCACTGAGGTGGAGGATCCTCTTTCCTATCCTGTAATTTCTTCGTGGTGTTTTTTTGATGTCATTGTTCATTATAGAAGAGCAGCACATCTCCACTTAGAAGAACACCTTTGATGGGGCATTTACTATTTCAGAGACCCATTTGTGTATCATCTCTTCTCACACTGATTGTGCTATCCATTCACTTTGGAGATCTTTTCTATTAGTCACTATCCATTCACTTTGGAGATCTTTTCTATTAGTCACATATTTTGTTTGTTTTTTCACTATTGATTGCCTACAGCAGGGGTGGCCAACCAGTGGCCCAGGGACCACATGTGGCCCGCCGAGCCCTCTGATGTGGCCCGCGACCTCCTGCTCCGGAATGGTGGGTTGGCAAGCCCAAATCGCAGGTTGCCATCCCGCCATACCACAGCATCAGTGTTGTGAATGAAGCTGGTGGCAGAGGAAGAAAGCGGCTGCGGAGTAGAGCCCCATAAGCTGATGCTTCCTCTACAGCGCATTACATGGTAAGACCTACCCCGAAAATAAGCCCTACTGTGTCTTTTGTTGGAATAATTAATATAAGACCCGGGCTTAATTTCGGGGAAACAGTATATTGGACATATATTTGTCCCGACTATACTTTCTCCTGCTTGCCCCGGGACTATTGCTTACCGGCCCAATGATGGGTATTTCTCTGTATAAAGTTTTTCTTTCATATATTGAATATTAGATGCAACTGGTACTTTTCTCTATTCTTATTTGGAATTACTTTCCATACACACGGATTAACCGCCAATATAAAAATTAGGGCCATCTTCTCGTTTATGGTACATCACCATATTTGGTGTATACCTATTTTTCACCTTATGTATTCCCTTTTGTCTCTTTAGTGCAGTTTGGATAATTTCTCTACCTATTTTTTCGAATCTCATTTAATCAAAAAGGTGGCTGATATATGCTTATGCGATTCAGGGTGCTACGCAGCAACTTGGGAGGGCCGACGCCGCTTTGGTATTTATGGAGACATTTTGCATATGACTTTTTAATTATTTTAAACCATTAAAACTGTTTTTGATAAATCTGTTATTATGATAGGTTTCATTCTAGATAATGAGATCTACATGTGTCCCACTACTAAATCTTTTGCTTGTCATGAGGAAGCCCCAAAAGGCGAAACGCGTAGACGATGCACAGAGGATATTTTTTACATCATATATCCTATTTATTTTTATTTAATTTGTTTATGTATAAACTTTTGTAGATTTTTGTATTAAAATAAATAATTTTTTTAAAATGTCCGTCTTGCCTTAAAAGTCCGTCCAATTTAATTACTGCTAGTTGGGTAATTTTTATTTTTAACATGTACAAGAAGCTATTGGGATATGAGCAAAAAATAAAAACAAAAAAATCTTTCTATTGCATTGCAGGTCAGCAGTGCCCCTGGAAGACGTGACCTATCACGAAACTAGTAGGGCGGAACGAGCGACCTTCCTTCACTGCTTGTATCTCCAGATGGGATTGGTCTGACTGCTTGCGTCCGGCCGGCGCAGCAGGCTTTAGGCAGATCTGTCATTTAAAATATTTAAGTGCAATGTTTTAATTTTATTAAAATGCCCAGAAATCCTCGGTGTACCATTGCTGAGTAGGGTGGATATGGGTGGCTTCTGTGCGGAGGACGGAGCCTGGTTCCCCTGGAGAGTTTGTTGGGAGAAGATGGTTGGCCGCAGTGGGAAGCACATACATTACGGTTTTAGACTGTGGGTAACCCTTGGGTTGTGGGCATGGCGAATGGGATTATGGGTCTGATGCCTACAACTTTTGTCAGGAACAACAAGTGATCCATGAAAGCTGAATGCTATATGAGGTGAATTTGTCAGGCCCTTAAGGATATGTAAGGTTTGACTCCCTGACTATTGTATACTATGCAATGTAAAGCCAAGAATTTTGTTTTTGTTTTTCTTTGAAGAAATTTCAACATTATTGAAACATAAAATGCCAAGAAGTTTTTACACTATGAGGCACTTTGTCTTTCATGCCACATCCATGCCATTTGGGTAACATCATGGAGTGTGCGGACTAGCGATGCGGTGGGTCTCTGGTGACATACAGCCCAGCGGTGATCATACTCGAAGCCTCTCCGGGTCCCCTGTAATAAAGGGACCACGGGGCTCTGGTAAGCAGGTATTTTTGGCATTTTGAGGTAGACACATTATTGGGCTACACATTCCCTACTCGAGGAGTTTTGATCTTACAATTCAGGCTGGGTTCACACTTGTCCGACAAACGCTCCTACATTGGGAGCTCATGTCGCATGACATGTGAAAATCAATGTTTCCCTATGAGAGCTGTCTTAACTGGTCCTACACAAGTCGGTCCGACTTTGAAAATGCTCCATGTACTAATTTGGTCCTACATTGATCCTACTTCAGCCCATTGAATATCATTTAAGTCGGACCAAAGTAGGAGCCTTGTCCTAACCATCCCACTTTTGACATCTGACATGTGATTACAGCACCAGTAAAAAGGAATTTATCTCACTCTGGGATTGTTTTGATTGGTCAAAAACAAGTCAGTCTATCACAAAGTCGGATCAACTATTGTGGACCTAAATTTCGGAACAAAATTCTTGCGATTCATTTTGCAGGTTGTAAATTGTATCCATATTTTTTCAGCATTTAAATCTGGAAGTTCAATTATTTTCACTTATATGTATAGATTTACTTTCATTCAGTATTTGGTTATTTATTTTCATTTAGGTTTAGCGCAAATATTTTTTCCCTTGGGTCAGGAGTCAGACTGGAACCTGGTAGCTCTCCTACAACTTGGCACTATGTATTGGAGCATTTCCATTATGTAGAGCAGAGTAGAGGGATTACTTTGACGCAGTTTGACAGCTTAAACATGAATTGCAATGTATGTAGAAGGTTTTTTTTTTTTTTTTAGGTTTGCTAAAAATATAAATATATATATTATATAAATATTATAATTAGGGCTGTGCAAATTAACTTTTAATTGATTAATCTTTAATTTTTTTGATCGATCAAAATATTGTTGATCGATTTACAATTCTTTTCATTGGCACTCAACTCTTCGCTGGTTTCTGGGCCTTCAGGGAGTTCCGTCGGAGATCTGGTGATGTCACGGCCACCAGCGGGGCTTGCCGTGTCCATCTGAAGAGCTCCTTTGCTGTGCCTTCATATCTGCATGCCGGCGGGACCTTACTATCGTCGACACGCAAGGGCTTCCCTCTATCACTTCCCTCTATCACTTCCCTCTATCACTTCCCTCTATCACTTCCCTCTATCACTTCCCTCTATCACTTCCCTCTATCACTTCCCTCTATCACTTCCCTCTATCACTTCCCTCTATCACTTCCCTCTATCACTTCCCTCTATCACTTCCCTCTATCACTTCCCTCTATCACTTCCCTCTATCACTTCCCTCTATCACTTCCCTCTATCACTTCCCTCTATCACTTCCCTCTATCACTTCCCTCTATCAACCTGGGATTCTACAACCATCCACTGGGAGTTGTGATAGTTCCCTTCACGGGACATCTACATGCCGACGGACTGATGTTAACCCCTCCTCATCTGGATTCAGCAGTGGCATCGTTGTACACATTGTTATACCAGTATTACACTTAGCTACATGTTTTTATGACTGCTTTTGGTACCGTTTGGTATTACTCGCACCATTTTTACAGTTTATGTAGCTACAATCGATTTTATCTCCAGCAATATTTATTTTGTTACCTACTTGAAGACTATAAAAGTTTTAATGCTATTCCCATCGAGCGCTGCCTTTGTGTGTTTTTTGTATCCTGCTATTATCCAGTGGTTGGGAGCTGCACTGGGAATCAACCTGCAAGGAGATCAGCTAAAAGTAGTTGGATCTGTATGTGCGTTATAATTAATCAAAATTAGTCGATTAAAAAAATAAACGATTAATCGAACACAAAAACTTTGATCAGTAACAGCCCTAATTATAATATATAGTACTGTACAGAGGCGTCATCCAGAAATGTTAGTAACATGTTCTCACCCCTTTACTACAATTGATTATAAAATTATGAATACATTTATAATTTTGATACATTTATTTTTCTTCATTTTACACAAAACAAATTCAGATATTTTCCCAATATCCAACAAACCATTCCTCGTTTAAATACACATAAATCCATGTTCTTATATTACACAACCAATATATATTTGCAAATAATTTTTATTATTTACCAAAAACGTATACCAATTCAAACCATTCACCCACCACATTACCCTAAAACCTGGAAAAAAAAGGGGGGGGGGGGTCTAAGCGGCTTAGGAAGGGGCTGGGCCCCCGGACTCCCAGTATCTTTGGAAGGAGCTATTGATATATTGCATATAATATATCGCTCCTGTACTAATATTTGCTCAAATTCCGTATATGGTCTATCCAGTACCCCATTTTTTTGTTTGTGATTGAATATATGTTTGAAGTTGTTAATCATGTATCCACTTATTTCTACATTCTGAACCCATTGAGGGTGGGGGTTGGGATTTGCCTTTCACCTGGACTACTCTTGTATCCTCCTTTCTATTCTGGATTATAGAACTTTTGAGCACAGGTGTAACTGCATCTTCCTTCTGAAGCATTCTTTACCATACAGACCCTGCTATAGTAGTGTTAGCAGCAGATCAGCAATGTTATGATTTTTTATTTTATTTTTTGAAAAGCCTATGGCGTGTTTAAACACCCAAAAAAACTCCACCCGGTGCAGAAAAAAATGTGCACAAAGTGTTCACAAATGGGTGCATAGGTGTGCACAGCCTACTGCATTAGGGTGTGGCACCCCAAAGCTCCAACACATATGCGTTTGACATATTTACCGCCCTCTTCCCCGGTCTCCATCCTGAAACAATGGCAGGAAGGGGGGGCACATGGGGGACTCGGGCAACAGAAGGAAGAGGAAAAGGGGTGGCATATATATTAGTACCGATCCCCTATATTTTCCTTCTGTGGCAGCTGAATGTTGACAAAGGTGAGAGGAGGAGAAGCCTACTTGCAGCTGCTGCAGGTTCTGGAGGGTCGGCAAGGATAGATTGCTATTTACCTGTCACCTGCCCACCATTGACAGGTTGCCAACCCCAGGATTAGGGTGTGCCTAGGCACACCTGGCACACCCCTTGCGCACGCCTATGGACAAGTGCAACGTCAAGTGGTCCTCCTGTAAAAAAAAAAAAAATTGACCCAAACCCTGATCCCCCGGGGCCTTGGGCTCCAGGACGGGGACTGAGGTACTCTGTGGTCCGATTAACCGAAGCCGACAGACCCAACTTATTTGGAGGGACTGCCGAAACAGAACCCCCCCAGTACTAGGTGGGGCTCCCCTGAAGGGAGACCCCATGAGAGCAGGCAAACAAAGCCAGAAGGCCATGTCCGCCCACTCTTAAGACGTTCCGGGCTGGCTCGAAGACCGGCACCCTACTAATCACACAGTGAATGAATAACATGCATAAATGAAAAAAATAAATAAAAAACGTGACAAACATAGGCAATTAAAGAGGGGGAGAGGGATAGTGGAGCAATGTTATGATTTACACTGGTGACTAATGAGAACTTTCCATCCAGATGATTATTGGAGGAGACTCTTAGAACATGAGAGATCCTGATCTGACCATAGCATGGTTAGTGAGAATACTAAATATCCCGTACAAGATAAATATAGAAAAAAAAAAAAACGTATAGACCTACATGTACCGCCTTGTATACTAAAAAAGACAATGTAGCATTTTCATATCATGTATAAAGGCAAAGTTATCCACCCAGCCAAAAGCAGATTTACATACATTTTTTATACTTTTTTTTTTTTACTTTTTGAGTATAGATATCTTTGTCCTAAACATGTTACTACTTTTGATACTATGGGAGTCTTTTTTTTTTATCTTATACAACAGAAAAGCACATAATCCATGTTTGCTGATCTACATACGAATTATAGCTGTCTGGATCATACGGGTCGAGAGCGTCTCCCTGTATAGCATTTGCCTTAAAACTGATGTGAATCTATTGCTTTTTAGCCTATCGTTGCACTATTGCAAAGTCGCACACATTTGATGCGACGTGAAGCAATGCCTGTGTATTCTTGGAGGTTTAAGTTGCATTAAAGCCGGACCAAAAAATAGTGCAGGGACGACTTGAAGTCACATATGAACGGTGCCACTCATGCCTCGTTTCCACTGAACGGAACGGTACGGTACAGTTTGGAGCGCTTAGAATGGTCCGGTCTATTCTGGTGAGCATTTCCACTGCAAATCAGACCATCCAGGACCATACAGGGTTTAGAAAAAAATGCCTAGCGCGTCCACCAATCAGTGGAATGTATTGTAGCTCCCCCCCTAACCAAACCGGTCCATTTTCTATGGCCCCACATCTGAAGCAGCACCCAGAATGGTCCGGTACGGTTCGGTTTTAATGGCACACTTTCATAATGGAAATACCCAAAATAGCGTACCGGACCGAACCGATCTGCTCAGTGGAAATGAGGCATCATTGGAAATATGGGGTACGACTTGTCATGCGACTTTGCAGTCCCAAGTCAAAATCGCACAAGTGGGAACATAGCCTGTGTTTTTTTGTATGACCCCCATGTTTGGGCTTAGCCTGTGTTTTGTATGAGCCTCGTGTTTGGGCTCAGCCTGTGTTTTGCACGAGCCCCGTGTTTGGGCTCAGCCTGTGTTTTGCACGAGCCCCGTGTTTGGGCTCAGCCTGTGTTTTGCACGAGCCCCGTGTTTGGGCTCAGCCTGTGTTTTGCACGAGCCCCGTGTTTGGGCTCAGCCTGTGTTTTGCACGAGCCCCGTGTTTGGGCTCAGCCTGTGTTTTGCACGAGCCCCGTGTTTGGGCTCAGCCTGTGTTTTGCACGAGCCCCGGGTTTGGGCTCAGCCTGTGTGTTTTGCACGAGCCCCGGGTTTGGGCTCAGCCTGTGTTTTGCACGAGCCCCGGGTTTGGGCTCAGCCTGTGTTTTGCACGAGCCCCGGGTTTGGGCTCAGCCTGTGTTTTGCACGAGCCCCGGGTTTGGGCTCAGCCTGTGTTTTGCACGAGCCCCGGGTTTGGGCTCAGCCTGTGTTTTGCACGAGCCCCGGGTTTGGGCTCAGCCTGTGTTTTGCACGAGCCCCGGGTTTGGGCTCAGCCTGTGTTTTGCACGAGCCCCGGGTTTGGGCTCAGCCTGTGTTTTGCACGAGCCCCGGGTTTGGGCTCAGCCTGTGTTTTGCACGAGCCCCGGGTTTGGGCTCAGCCTGTGTTTTGCACGAGCCCCGGGTTTGGGCTCAGCCTGTGTTTTGCACGAGCCCCGGGTTTGGGCTCAGCCTGTGTTTTGCACGAGCCCCGGGTTTGGGCTCAGCCTGTGTTTTGCACGAGCCCCGGGTTTGGGCTCAGCCTGTGTTTTGCACGAGCCCCGGGTTTGGGCTCAGCCTGTGTTTTGCACGAGCCCCGGGTTTGGGCTCAGCCTGTGTTTTGCACGAGCCCCGGGTTTGGGCTCAGCCTGTGTTTTGCACGAGCCCCGGGTTTGGGCTCAGCCTGTGTTTTGCACGAGCCCCGGGTTTGGGCTCAGCCTGTGTTTTGCACGAGCCCCGGGTTTGGGCTCAGCCTGTGTTTTGCACGAGCCCCGGGTTTGGGCTCAGCCTGTGTTTTGCACGAGCCCCGGGTTTGGGCTCAGCCTGTGTTTTGCACGAGCCCCGGGTTTGGGCTCAGCCTGTGTTTTGCACGAGCCCCGGGTTTGGGCTCAGCCTGTGTTTTGCACGAGCCCCGGGTTTGGGCTCAGCCTGTGTTTTGCACGAGCCCCGGGTTTGGGCTCAGCCTGTGTTTTGCACGAGCCCCGGGTTTGGGCTCAGCCTGTGTTTTGCACGAGCCCCGGGTTTGGGCTCAGCCTGTGTTTTGCACGAGCCCCGGGTTTGGGCTCAGCCTGTGTTTTGCACGAGCCCCGGGTTTGGGCTCAGCCTGTGTTTTGCACGAGCCCCGGGTTTGGGCTCAGCCTGTGTTTTGCACGAGCCCCGGGTTTGGGCTTAGCCTGTGTTTTGTATGAACCCGGCGTATGGGCTTAGCCTGTGTTTTGTATGAACCCGGCGTATGGGCTTAGCCTGTGTTTTGTATGAACCCGGCGTATGGGCTTACCCATTTTTTAAACTTTGTTCCAATATTTTATTGTATCGAAAGGTTTCATTACAAACAATAAAAAAACGATAATGAAGTAGCAGCAGCTAAGTAACAGAAAGCAGATGAATAAACTAAGGAAGATGTATGTAGCGATGAGTGATAATAACCTTGTTGACTACTTGTCCATATAAACTAGGACGTGACGTGTATAACGGAAGATAACTGAGGGCGCATGCTCAATCTTGAGCCATAGACAAAGATTATATATTGGCGTTGTCTAGTGAGAGAGAACAGGGATGTGATATCAACAGGGAGATATGGAGATATTAGAAAGTCAAGGTGTGCATGGGGGGGGGCAATCTAGAATGGGTGCAAAATCAATTCCACCGGGTCTGCGGTACTATTGTAATGCAGAAACCTCGAAAGGTACAAAATGGGGAAGGGAGGAGTGGTCGCCACATATGAGGGGGGGGGGGGGGGGTGGAGGTAGTTAGATAGGCGTGGGAGAGGCCCATTTCATAAAAACTTTGCTTCATAAAAATCTCAAATAAATGATCATCTTCCTACCATTCTCAAGTTAGGATGGTTCTGTGTAATGTTAGGTTTTACAATTGTTAATTTGTAGGCCCCTTTCACACGGGGGACAATTTTTCGGGCACTTTGGCGTTAAAAGAAAAAAAAGCCTGTAAAGCGCCTGAAAGCCTCACCTGCAATCCCAATGTGAAAGTCTGAGTGCTTTCAGAGCCCTTTCACACTGCCAGCGCCCAAAAATTGCTGGTAAAAGCACCGCTAGGACGTTTTAGGGCAATTTTGCAGAGCCTCAGTGTGAAAGGGTAAGGCGTTTTTTACAACACTTTCAATTCATTTCAATGGAGAGGGGCGTTTTTGAAACTTTTTTTCCCCCCAGTGTCCAAAAGCTGCTACTTGCAGGACTCCGTGTAAAAGGGTCCATTGAGATGCATGGAGAGCGTTTGAGCACTTTAATTTTTAACACCAAATCGCTGTAAAAACGATTCAGTGTGAAAGGAGTCTTAAGCCCCGTACACACGGTCGGACTTTTGCCCAACCAACATCAAAATCCGACACTTTTCGCATTTGTCCGACCGTGTGTACGTTCCATCGGACCAACTTTTTTGGCTTTCATCGGACAAAAAGTTGGGTCTGCGAACGGACCAACTTTCAGGCAACAAAAGTCCGATGGTGCAAAGTCCGATCGTGTGTACAGCAAACCATCGGACTTTTGGACAAATTACAAATGCACATGCTCAGAACCAATGTTAAAATCAACCAACAATAGCAGAAGTTAACCAAAGGGTGGCAGTAAAGAGCAGAAAAGAGCAGAACAACCACGTGATGATGGGAAAGTTTTAGAAAAGTTTGCAGAAAAGTCCGAGCGTGTGTATGCTATGGGTGTGATCGGACAAATCAATTAGGACAAAAACCCAAGGGAAGTTTTGTTGGATGTCCGACCGTGTGTACGGGGCTTTAGTGTATTCTCAGAATCACAGAGACAAGATGATAATTGAACACGGTTTCCTATGGATCCTGGTTTATATCTATGCAGTTTCCTGCTTTGTGCATTTTTGGAAGCAGGGCTGATCCGCCCAATAGGCTCACTATGCAAGCCGCTTAGGGCCCCGCAAAGCTGCGAGGGCCCCCCAAATTACTAGAGGCCCTGACTGGTGAGAAGTCATTTTCACCCCCTCACCCTGCTTCTCAACTTGCTGGCTGCATGGGAGAAGAAGAGGTAAGAAGTCAGCAACCACCGCTTCTCAATTTAATGTAAGATGTAATTTCCGACAGAACACCCCCTCCCCCCACTTTCTTTAACATGACATGTCACTGTCAGACATTTTGCTTAGGGCCCCAGGGGAGGTCAGGATTGGCACTGTTTGGAAGAGATACGGGTTCTTTATCATCATGTACAAAAAAAAAAAAAAAAAAAGTGCATTTTTGGGTCTACAGGATTTTAATGGAAGAGCATCAAAAACAAAATGCTTTTGTAGTAGGGCGTTGTGTGTTCATAAGCGGCCCTCCTATAAAATGCATGAGACCAAAACATAAAAAAAAAAAGCCAAAAGCACACAGATGGGAACCTCGCCTAATACTGCATGTTCATTAAACAGGTCCGCTCATTCAAGAAACACATTGCTATACTGAGGACCTCTACCAAGTGCTGTATGAGCTGATGTGACACGCTATGCCAGTCTGCACGTCTCCCACCATATAAATCAACATTATATACAGCGGTGGTCTGCGAACTGCAGCCCTTTGCTTGCCTCTATCTGCCCCTTGGAGCATTGTTCCTCTCACCGATACATGACAGTATTGCTCTCAGTGATGGGGCACAATTGCTCCCACCGACCCCCCCCCCCCCCCCAACGAGGGGGCACAACTGCTCCCACCGACACAAATAGAAGAACATTCCTCCAACTGACCTCAAATTTTGGGGATTTGTCCTCCCCACTGAAACCAACATCCAGCCCACCCCCCCCCCAAAAAAAAAAAAAGTCTGAAGGACAGTAAGAAAATAGTTACATGGTTAGTTGGATGAGCCATATTCCAACCATCTCCTCCTCGGAGAATTAGAATTGTGGCATTATGTTTTGTCATTGATTTTCCTTGTTTCATGTTTTTATATTATTTGTATTGAGTAATTATTTCTATATTTGTATAATATATCTTTTTTTTATTTTCTTTTGATCTATTATTGTTGCCCACATAATCCCAATCCTAGGAGGTTACCTTTAATTTTTCTAAGCATTGGGGGGGGGGGGGGGGGTGATGGCAACTTCATGTCCCCCTGCATGAGCTGATCCATTCACACATAGTTAGGTTGAAAAAAATAAAAAATAAACGGTCCATCCAAATAAACCATAAAAATTATTATACAATCCCATATACTCATTTAAATACCCACAGTTGATCTAGAGCAGGGGTCTCCAAACTTTTCAGTCGAAGGGCCAGTTTATTGTCTTTCAGACTTTAGAAGGGCCAGACTGTGGCCAGTGGGGGCAGAAAATCTCCTGGGCTTGACATCAGTGATAACATATATGGCCTCAGGGTTGGTGGTCAGTAAGAGGAGGAGTAGTACCCCTATTAGGAGGAATAGTATCCCATCATTGGTATCAGTGGAAGAAATAGTGCCTCCTTGTTGGTGTCAGTGGAAGGAATAGTACCTCATATCAGTGAGAGGGATAGTGCCCGAGGGCCGGATAAAGGCTAGCAAAGTGCCACATCTGGCCCCCAGGCCGCAGTTTGGACACCCCTGATCTAGAGGAAGGTGAAAACCCCCAGCAGAGTAAATTGTCACCATTTAAAAAGTTCAGAAGCCCCCTCTGATACACGAGGAATAATGATGGTCTAAGGCTCCATTCACACTGGTGCAATTTTCAGATGCAACTTGATTGATTCATACAGAAATCACACAACAATGGGAAGAGATTGTTGCAGGCATGACAGGGTCTCTTTACTACTTTACTGCCCCCATAGAACATACAAAAGTACTTCAATAAAATAAAGTATCAAAGTGTCCCTACATCATTGCACCGAATCAGATGAAATATCAGATCGCAGCAAAGTGAACTAAGCTTGAAAAATAATGGAGGCCGAGATGTGCAAGTTGCTTCTATAGATATGGAATTCCTGCTTCATTTACTAAATAAAAAAGTCCAAAGTTCTCTATTATAGCAAAAGATAAAATAAAAGTGCAATATCTCAGAAGGCTTTTGTTCCCTGCTCTGATCTTGTAGCATAAATCAGGTGCTAATATTATTCCATTGTAAATACTTTTCTATGAAAGAATTCCCTAAGATATAAAAGATCTGTATTTCCCTATCAGTAGGTTCAGTCTCTTTAGAAAACATGCTTCTCCCCTCCCCCCACCAAAGCTCAGTCCCTCTCCCAAAGCACAAATGACCATGTGCTCTCCTTTCCCAACCTTATAAGTTTCTCAGGCCCAACCCACTCATCACATGGTCTCCTCCAACCAATGATTTAATTTCACACATGGTTTAAGCCAGCCCCGCCCACTGAACACATGGTCTCATTCAGCCAATCAATGATTTCATTTCACACTTGGCTTTAGCCTGCCCCCAGGCTCAACCCACTAGTCACATGGTCTCCTCCAGCCAATGACCTCTATTTCACACTTGGCTTTAGCCTGCCCCCAGGGCCAACCCACTAGTCACATGGTCTCCAGCCAATGATTTCATTTCACACTTGGCTTTAGCCTGCCCCCAGGCCCAACCAACAAATCACATGGTCTCCTCCAACCAATGACCTCCATTTCACACTTGGCTTTAGCCTGCCCCCAGGCCGAGCCCACTGATCACATGATCTCCTTCAGCCAATGATTTAATTTCACACTTGGCTTTAGCCTGCCCCCAGGGCCAGCCCACTGATCACATGGTCTCCTTCAGCCAATGATTTCATTTCACACTTGGCTTTAGCCTGCCCCGCCCGATGATCACATGACTATCCTCCCAGCACTCTGGGCTCGTTATTCCCACTCCCTGTCCCATTAACTCTTTCATGTGTTCAGCTCCTTATGGTGACATCTGAATTTGAAAAACCTATGCCTCAAGTCGGTCCCATTTATAAATGAAATAAATGCAGTATAAAACCTTGAATTCCGAGCATCATTTGTTCCGTAGGCATGCTTGTAATCCAAAGCACTTGTATATCAAAAGCAAAAATTCCCCATAAGAAATAATGGAAACGCAGATGATTCCCAAATCCTTCAGTTTATAATCCATATAAAAAGATTATAGCGATACGATTGGTTGTGTAACCATAAAATGTCCCTCCACACATGGAAGCCTCCACAACGGGGGTAGAAGACCCCTTTCACACTGGAGTGTATTGCAGGCGCTATAGCGTTAAAAATAGCGCCTGCAATCTGCCCTTAGACCCCGTTTTTTTAAAACGCTGATAAAGCTCTCCATGCATCTCATGGGACCCTTTCACACTCCTGCAAGCAGCATCTTTGGAGCAGCTTTTGGGCGCTGAAAAAACGCTCCAAAAAACGCCCCTCTCCATTGAAATGAATTGAAAGCGTTGTAAAAAACGCCTCGCCCTTTCACACCGAGGTACTGAAAAAAAAAAACGATTTAAAACGTTGGGGTCTTAGCGGTGCTTTACCAGCGGGTTTTTCGGGCGCTGGCAGTGTGAAAGGGCTCTGAAAGCACTCGGTCTTTCACATTGAGATTGCAGGTGAGGCTTTGCCTGAAAAACGCTTGAATAAACTTCCAAAACACGGCCCAGTGTGAAAGGGGCCTTAAACAGCTGTCACATTCAGGGGCTCTCCCTGGAGCGTTGTGCTAGCAGGGCGGTAAAAAAAGTCCTGCTAGCCGCATCTTTGGAGCGGAGAAGGAGGGGTGTGCTTACCGCTTGTTCATCGCCGCCCATTGAAATCATTTGGCTATGTTTCAATGGCAGCTGCTAGCGGGGGGGTAAAACCGCCCCACTAGCGTCCGAAATGCACCGCAAATCCACCTATAGCGTTGGCGGTAAAAATACCGAAGTTTTACCGCCGACGCTGTGACCCAGTGCCATCTGCCAGTCACTTCATCAGCAGTGCTGCCCAGTGCCATCTGCAAGTACCTCATCAGCAGTGCTGCCCAGTGCCATCTGCCAGTCACCTCATCAGCAGTGCTGCCCAGTGCCATCTGCCAGTCACCTCATCAGCAGTGCTGCCCAGTGCCATCTGCCAGTCACCTCATCAGCAGTGCTGCCCAGTGCCATCTGCCAGTCACCTCATCAGCAGTGCTGCCCAGTGCCATCTGCCAGTCACCTCATCAGCAGTGCTGCCCATTGCCATCTGCCAGTCACCTCATCAGCAGTGCTGCCCATTGCCATCTGCCAGTCACCTCATCAGCAGTGCTGCCCAGTGCCATCTGCCAGTCACTTCATCAGCAGTGCTGCCCAGTGCCATCTGCAAGTACCTCATCAGCAGTGCTGCCCAGTGCCATCTGCAAGTACCTCATCAGCAGTGCTGCCCAGTGCCATCTGCAAGTACCTCATCAGCAGTGCTGCCCAGTGCCATCTGCCAGTCACTTCATCAGCAGTGCTGCCCAGTGCCATCTGCAAGTACCTCATCAGCAGTGCTGCCCAGTGCCATCTGCCAGTCACCTCATCAGCAGTGCTGCCCAGTGCCATCTGCCAGTCACCTCATCAGCAGTGCTGCCCAGTGCCATCTGCCAGTCACCTCATCAGCAGTGCTGCCCAGTGCCATCTGCCAGTCACCTCATCAGCAGTGCTGCCCATTGCCATCTGCCAGTCACCTCATCAGCAGTGCTGCCCATTGCCATCTGCCAGTCACCTCATCAGCAGTGCTGCCCAGTGCCATCTGCCAGTCACCTCATCAGCAGTGCTGCCCAGTGCCATCTGCCAGTCACCTCATCAGCAGTGCTGCCCAGTGCCATCTGCCAGTCACCTCATCAGCAGTGCTGCCCAGTGCCATCTGCCAGTCACCTCATCAGCAGTGCTGCCCAGTGCCATCTGCCAGTCACCTCATCAGCAGTGCTGCCCAGTGCCATCTGCCAGTCACCTCATCAGCAGTGCTGCCCAGTGCCATCTGCAAGTACCTCATCAGCAGTGCTGCCCAGTGCCATCTGCAAGTACCTCATCAGCAGTGCTGCCCAGTGCCATCTGCCAGTCACCTCATCAGCAGTGCTGCCCAGTGCCATCTGCCAGTCACCTCATCAGCAGTGCTGCCCAGTGCCATCTGCCAGTCACCTCATCAGCAGTGCCATCTGCCAGTCACCTCATCAGCAGTGCCATCTGCCAGTCACCTCATCAGCAGTGCTGCCCAGTGCCATCTGCCAGTCACCTCATCAGCAGTGCTGCCCAGTGCCATCTGCCAGTCACCTCATCAGCAGTGCTGCCCAGTGCCATCTGCCAGTCACCTCATCAGCAGTGCTGCCCAGTGCCATCTGCCAGTCACCTCATCAGCAGTGCTGCCCAGTGCCATCTGCCAGTCACCTCATCAGCAGTGCTGCCCAGTGCCATCTGCCAGTCACCTCATCAGCAGTGCTGCCCAGTGCCATCTGCCAGTCACCTCATCAGCAGTGCTGCCCAGTGCCATCTGCCAGTCACCTCATCAGCAGTGCTGCCCAGTGCCATCTGCCAGTCCCTCATCAGCAGTGCTGCCCAGTGCCATCTGCCAGTACCTCATCAGCAGTGCTGCCCAGTGCCATCTGCAAGTACCTCATCAGCAGTGCTGCCCAGTGCCATCTGCAAGTACCTCATCAGCAGTGCTGCCCAGTGCCATCTGTCAGTACCTCATCATCAGTGCTGCCTGTCATTGCCCGTCAGTGAAGAAGAAAACATTTTATGACAGAAACTAAGAAACTTTCTTTTTTTTTTTTCAAAAATGTGGGTTATTTTATTTATTTTTGTTTAGCAAATAAAAACCGCAGAGGTGATCAAACACCACCAAAAGAAAGCTCTATTTGTGGGGAAGAAAATTATAAAAATATTGTTTGGGTGCAGTGTAGCACAACCGCGCAATTGTCATTCAAAAGTGTGACAGCGCTGAAAGCTGAAAACCGTCCTGGGCAGGAAGGGGTGAAAGTGCCCCCCCGGTATGGAAGTGGTTACATTTAGAGTCTGCAGGATCCAGGGAGCCTTCACGGGACTTGCAGTTTATGCATGTATTTGCAAACGTGTGCAACTAAAACCCTGCTTTTAACTCATACCGTTAGCGACCCCTTTCACACTGGGGCGTTTTTGGGGCGCTTTGGTGTTAAAAAAAAAAAAAAGCCTGTGAAGTGCCTCATCTGCAATCCCAATGCGAAAGCCCCGAGTGCTTTCAGAGCCCTTTCACACTGCCAGCGCCCGAAAAAAACGCTGGTAAAGCACCGCTAAGACCTCTTTCACACTGGGGCGTTTTTCAGGCGCGTTGGCGGTAAAAAAAAAAAGCCTCAATGGGAAGGGGCGCTTTAGGAGCGGTGTATTCAATGCTCCTAAATGCACTGCAAAGAAGCTGCTTGCAGGACTTTTTTGACACTCTTTTTTGACACTCAAAGCACTCGGGGCTTTCACATTGGGATTGCAAATGAGGCTTCTTTTGGGCACTGTTTTTTAACGCTAAGGCTGCATTCACACCCGAGCGTAGCGTTTTTTACCGCGACAAAAAAACGCAGCTTTTTTTTTAACCGCGGTTTTGTACAGGTCTAGGGTCGCCAATGTTAAAAACAGAAAAAAACGCCCAAATACGCTCAATTCGAGCGACAACAAAGGGGTCCAGAACTTGTTTGAGCATCAGGCGTTCGGCGTCAGGCGTTTTGTAGTGGAGATGTGAACCGTCTCCATCGAGAATAATGGATTTTTTCCCCTCTGGCGTTTTGGAGCTCCACGCTTCAGGCGACAAAACGCTCAGGTGTGAATGCAGCCCAAGACCCCTTTCACACTAAGGCGTTTTTCCCAGGCGTTTTTCAGGCGTCTTTATGTGAGAGCACTCGGTCTTTCACATTGGGATTGCAGATGAGGCTTCTTTCAGGCGCTTTACAGGCACTTTTTTTTGCCCCTTTTTTTTTTAAGATAAAACGCCTGAAAAATGCCCCAGTGTGAAAGGGGTCTTAGCCCTGGTTCACACCGATGCTACTTTGAAATTGCGCTACTTCAATTAAAGTAGAACGATTTCAAAGTAGCAAGGTCAGCGCAATTTCAGGTGCTACTTGATAGACATTTGCGTGGCTTCATACACAGATGTCTATAGAAATCGCACCTGAAAAATCGGTAAAAGTAGTGCAGGAAGTACTTTTGCAAAATTGGTGCGGCGCCGCAAAATCGGTGTCGCACCGATTGAAACAGTGCCATTGCCGCCAATAGGCTGCGACTTGTCATGCGATTTGATCTCTCAAATCGCTCCAATGTGAACCTAGGCTTAGACCGGTTAATCTGGTTGGTTTGCAGGCTGGTTGGTAAGTTGAGCACGAAAATTCTTAGACATGCTATCTGTATGGCTGAAATTGCACGGACATCGCATGTGGTTTGCAGTGCGGTGCGAATCACATGCGATAATCACACAACGCACCTGAAAAATGGAGAATCCGGGACAGAGATATCCAGTGAAATCTTCACATCTCACCTTTAACCACTTGAGTCCCAATCACGTCCCTGGACGTCATCGGGTTTGTGCGGTGATATCTGAGTGATGGGTGCAGCTGCAGGCATCATTCGGATATCGCCGTCTTCAGCCGGCGATTCTGTGCACCAGAAGAACGATCAAAGCGGCGGTTCCACCGCTCGATCGTTCTAGGCAGCGGGAGGGGACGTTCCCCCCCCCCCCTCCCGCCGCCATCCGGTGCTTCTCCGGGCTCTCCCGTGCCATCGGGGGCCCGGAGAGCGAATCGGCCGGCGCTCGTTGGTGAAGCATAGAGATGTCTGGTGACCAGACGGTAACAGTCATCTCTATGACCGTCAGAGGACCGGGCGCGACATGATGATGTCACGCCCGGTACCCCGAAGTAAACAAAGCCGCTATCGCGGCCATCAGCATGTGATCTGTGATTTTTTTTTTCACCGATTTCATGCTTGTAAGCCTGGAGGAGAGATGTGAAGTCTTATTGACCACCCCGCATCTCTCCATAAAGAGGACCTGTCACACGGATTCCTATTACAAGGGATGTTTACATTCCTTGTAATAGGAATAAAAGTGATCAAAAAGTGATCAAATAATTTTAAAAACGCCCCTGTCCCGGTCACTCGCATGCAGAAGCGAACGCGCATGCAAGTCCCGCCCACATATGAGTTATCGTCGCGTGCGCTAGAGCGTGTGCAACAATTCTAGCACTAGACCTCCTCTATCTTAAAAATTGTAACCTGTAAAACATTTTAAAGCGTCACCTATTGAGGTTTTTAAGTACCGAAGTTTGGCGTCATTGCATGAGTGTGCGCAATTTTAAAGCGTGACAGGTTAGGTATCTATTTACTTGGCGTAACATCGTCTTTCACATTATACAAAAAAAATGGGCTAACTTTACGGTTTTATTTTTTAATTCATGAAAGTTTTTTCCCTAAAAAAAAAAGGGCGTTTGAAAAATTATTGCGCAAATACCGTGCCAGAAAAAAAAAAAAAAGTTGCAGTAACCGCCATTTTATTCCCTAGGGTGTCTGCTAATATATATATAATATATATATATATATATATATATATATATATATATATATATATATATATATATATATATATATATATGTTAGGGGGTTCTGATTAATTTTCTAGCAAAGAAAATTGTGATTTTTACATAAAAAGGAGAAAAAAGTGCCAAAATAGGCCCGGGAACGAAGTGGTTAACCACTTGCTTACTGGGCACATAAACCCCCTTCGTGCCCAGGCGAAATTTCAGCTTCCGGCACTGCGTCGCTTTAACTGACAATTGCGCAGTCGTGCGACGTGGCACCCAAAACAAAATTGGTGTCCTTTTTTTCCCCACAAATAGAGCTTTCTTTTGGTGGTATTTGATCGCCCGTGTGGTTTTTATTTTTTGCGTTATAATGAAAAAAAGAGCGACAATTTAAAAAAATATATATATATTTTTTACTTGTTGCTATAATAAATATCCCATTTTTTTTTTTTTTATATTTTTTTTTCTCAGTTAAGGCCGATACGTATTCTTCTACGTATTTTTGTAAAAAAAAAAAAAAATCACAATAAGTGACTGCTTTGCGCAAAAGTTATAGCACCTACAAAATAGGGGACATAATTATGATTTTTTTTTTTACTAGTAATGGCGGCGATCTGCGATTTTTATTGGGACTGCGATATTGCGACGGACACATCGGACACTTTTGACACATTTTTGGCGCCATTCACATTTATACAGCGACCAGTGCTATAAAAATGCACTAATTACTGTATAAATGTGACTGGCATTGAAGGGGTTAACACTAGGGGGTGAGGAAGGGGTTAAATGTATTGCCTGGGTGTGTTCTAACTGTGTGGGGGGAGGGGGGGTGACTGGGGGAGGTGACCGATGCTGTCTCCCTATGTACAAGAGACACAGCATCTGTCACCTCACTGACAGGACGTGAAGCTCGGTGTTTACACTCAGAGCTCCATGTCCCTGCTCTCTCACCGACGATCGCGTGTACCTGACGGACATCGCGGCCGCCGGGTACACGCATCGGATCCTCGGTGATGCGTCGGGACTGTTTTTCCCCGCCGCGCGCCACAGGGGGAATTACAAGCAAATCACGTCCAAAGACGTGACCCCGGCGCCTCAGGTCCGCGCTGTTCACGTATTCTGTTAATAGCGCGGACCTGAAGAGGTTAAAAAAGGTCACTTTTACACAGGTGACCAAAGGGGCGTGTCCTGTGATGAGAAATGAAGAGCATGTTCTCTCCACTCCTCATCTCATAACCTGAGGGATCAGCCGTCATCATCAGGATCTCAGCTCTTCTCTCAAACGTTCACCATAGAGCACTAATCATTGAATAGATGAGGCCGCAGTGCTTAACGAAGCCCCCCACCCGGCATGAACACGGGGCTGTGGGTGCTCATTTCTTAGATCTCCTGCAGGTGGAGTGAAGTGATCTGATCTCTATGAGCAGCTGGTGTGAATTGGGAAGCTTCAGAGTAATTGAAGCCGATGCCAGAGCACCTGGTGCTGGTTAGCGGGGTTTGGTCACCCAGCATAAACTTTGGAGGAACAAAATGTTTACATTTAACCACTTGACAACCCGGGCCTATTCTGGCACTTCTCTCCTTTACGTAAAAATCAAAAAAAAAAAAAAAAAAAATTCTAGAAAATCAGAACCCCCAAATTTTATCTGAAACCACGATGCTACAATTGGCCCTCCCTTATAAGCACCACACAGCGCTAAGAATGACTGGAAATAGGTATCAAGTAGTATAGGAACAATAATTATAATATCTTTTTTTATGTTCAAAATTTTTATTGGTATTTCAGAATAAAGTATAACAACAAATATGTAATCAGGTAAAATCACAATTAAAACAATGAATTGTCACATAAGTGCATATGGAATGTTTAGTATACAATTTTACAATTAAAATAAGAAGGTGCGAATCCATAGTATAATTAAGAAAATTACAATTACACATCAAACAACAGAACTACGAAAGGGGAAGTAAAAACAATTAGTGATCACCGATTAGATATTAAACCACTTAAGGACCGCCTACTGCACATTTACGTCGGCAGAATGGCACGGCTGGGCACATCAACGTATATATACACGTTGATTTTAGTACCCAGCCGTGGGTCGCGGGCGCGCAGCCGCGACCCGGTCCGAAGCTCCGGGACCGCGGGATTCGCGGACCCGACCGCCGCTGCAGTGCGGCGATCCGTCCCTGGAGCGGAAGAACGGGGAGAACCTTAGCATCGATCGCGTCATCCCTGTAATAGAGGGATGCGATCGATGACCTTACACCTACAGCCACACCCCCCTACAGTTGTGTACACAACACATCCCCTACAGCGCCACCTGTGGTTAACTCCCAAACTGCAACTGTCATTTCCACAGTAAACAATGCAATTTAAATGCATTTTTTGCAGTGAAAATGACGACAATTGTCCCAAAAATTTGTCAAAAAATTGTCCGAAGTGTCCGCCATACTGGTCGCAGTCACGAAAAAAAAAAATCGCTGATCGCCGCTATTAGTAGTAAAAAAAAAAAAAAAAATAATAAAAATGCAATAAAACTATCCCTTATTTTGTAAACGCTATACATTTTGCGAAAACCAACCGATAAACGCTTATTGCGATTTTTTTTTTACCAAAAATACGTAGAAGAATACGTATCGGCCTAAACTGGAGGAAAAAAATTGTTTTTTTTATATATTTTTGGGGGGATATTTATTATAGCAAAAAGTAAAAAATATTGAATTTTTTTTTAAATTTTCGCTCTATTTTTGTTTATAGCACAAAAAATAAAAACCGCAGAGGTGATCAAATACCACCAAAAGAAAGCTCTATTTGTGGGGAAAAAAGGACGCCAATTTGTTTGGGAGCCACGTCGCACGACCGCGCAATTGTCAGTTAAAACGACGCAGTGCCGAATCGCAAAAAGGGGCCAGGTCCTTTACCTGCATTTTGGTCCGGGTCTTAAGTGGTTAAGTTTATAATTAAAAAGAGGGAAGGAAGAAAATAGTAAGAAGGGAATAATTATACAATTATCGCTTTTTTTTCCCCTTTTTATTTTTTATTTTTATTTTTTTTAAATAAATACTATTGGTCGTTAGTAGGATTCACAGGGTGTTTGACAACAATCAGGAAGAAATTATGTTTGAATATTCAGCAGATTTGGTACAATGGACCCAGCAAGCCCATTTTTCATAGAATTTTTTAGGAGAATCTCTAGCTTGCTGGATCAATTCCTCCATCTCAGCAATTTTGTTAACTCTTAGAACCCAAATCAGAAATGGAAGGAGGAGACGGGTTTTTCCACCGTACTGGGATACATAAACTTGGCTGCATTAATTAGATGAATAATAATAATAAATTATAATATCTTATGTAATAATGATTAAAGAATTACGCAGATGTACATTAGCAGCCGCTAAAATGGGAATAGTATATATAAAACAAGGAAAAAATAAAGGAATCGCAAAAGAGAGTCCAAATATATATCGCAGCAGTGCTTAAAATTCTCGCAACGAAGTGAGAACTACATGGGATACAATCCAAATAAATGCCAGACTGAAGAAAGTTCATAAAGGATAGGGATGTGCACTGCAGAGGAGTAGGATGCCAGAAGTCTTCTTATCAAACCACCACTAAATCACCGCGTGACATCAAATTTTATATATATTTTTTTAGCAGACACCCTAGCGAATAAAATGGCAGTCATTGCAACTTTTTTTCCTCATACGGTATTTGCGCAATCATTTTTCAAACACCTTATTTTTTTGGGGGGGAAAAAAAACATGAATTAAAAAGTAACAAAACAGTAAAGTTAGCCCAATATGTTTGTATAATGTGAAAGACGATGTTACGCCGAGTAAATAGATATCTAACTTGTCACGCTTTTAAAATTGCGAACACTCATGGAATGGCGCCAAACTTCGGTACTTAAAAATCTCCATAGGCGACGCTTTAAATTTTTTTACAGGTTTCCATTTTCGAGTTACAGAGAAGGTCTAGTGCTAGAATTGTTGCACGCACTCTAACGCACGCGATGATACCTCACAAGTGGGGTTTCAACGGCGTTTACATATGTGGGCGGGACTTGCATGCATGTTCGCTTCTGTGAGCGAGCTACCGGGGACAGGGGCGTCTATAAAAAAAATATAAATGTAAAATGTTTATTTTACTTTTATTTTACTTTTGTTATTTTTACACTTTTTTTTTTTTTTTTTTGTAAACATCCCTTGTAATAGGAATCAGTGTGACAGGTCCTCTTTATGGAGAGATGGTCAATAAGACACCACATCTCTCCTCCAGGCTTGCAATCGTGAAAAAAAAAATTAGTCACCAATCACATACCGACATACCGATTGCGTCTGTTTACTTTCGGGTACCGGTCATGACGTCATCACATCACGCCCGGGCCTCCGACGGTCATGGTCACTAGTCATCTCTAAGCTTACCCAGGCAACGCTGGATGATTCGTTTTCCGGGCCCCCGATGGCACGGGAGAGCCCGGAGAAGTACCGGATGGCGGCGAGAGGGGGGGCGTCTCCTCCCGCTGCCTATAAGAACGATCAAGCGGTGGAACTGACGCTTTGATCGTTCTTATGGTGCACAGAATCGGTGTCTGAAGACGGCGATACTGTATCTGAATGATGCCTGTAGCTGCCCCCCATCATTCAGATATCACCGCACAAAGTCGAGGACGTCATATGACGTCCTCTGTTGTAAAGTGGTTAATACGTTTTTTTGTTTTTTTTTGTTTTTTTTTTACTATTAGGCCCCTTTCACACTGGGGCGGCGGCAAAGCGCCACTATTTTTAGCTGCGCTTTACAGTCAATTTTGCGGCGATATTCGACCACTAGCGGGGAGCTTTTACCCTCGCTAGTAGCCAAGAAAGTGTTAAAAACAAACGCAAAAGCACCTCTGCAGAGGCGGTTTAACCGCGGTGTGCATTGATACACACCGCCTTCACCTCTCGAAAGATGCAGCTAGCAGGACTTTTTTTACTGTCTTGCCAACGCACTGCTCCAGTGTGAAAAGCCCTCACACTTTCACATTGGAGACCCAGCAGCGGCTTTCAGTTTTCCTTTGCAGGCGCAATATTTTGCGTTGTATCGCAAAGACCCAGTGTGAAAGGGGGTCTTACATTTAAAGATTAGCCTGTGCCTTTAACTGTTACCTTAAAAGGCACAGCTACATGTTTGCTTCTCTTGACCACTGTTAAATAATGATGTAATGTTCAGTTCTGTGAATGTCATAGCAATGTAACTTCTAACATGTGCCACGTGCTTGGACTATTACATCTTTTGTCATTACTTGTAATATTGTATTGCTTGTATCTCATTTTATCTGCAATAAAAACCGTTTGGAAAAAAAAAAAGAAGAAGAATATAATGACCACATGATTGAGCCCTACCTGGCAACCAATAGATCCATTCAAAACCATTGCCAAGCAGCTTGGTGAAAGGATGACAACAGTTGGTGCGATTATACGCAAATGGAAGAAAGCATAAAATAACTTTCAATCTCCCTCGGTCTGGGGCTCCATGCAAGATCTCATCTCATGGAGTATCAATGATTATGAGAATGGCAAGGAATCCGCCCCGAACTACACAGGAGAATCTTGTCAAGGATCTCAAGGCCGCTGGGACCAGTCACCAAGAAACCAATTGGTAACACTCTACACCAGTGGTCTCCAAAAACTGTGGCCCTTTGCTTGCCTCTATCCGGCCCTTGGGGCACTATTACATCCATAACTGACACCAAGGATGGGACACTATTCCTCCCACTGACACCAACGATGAGGGACTATCCCTCCCCACTGACAGCAAGGATGAGGGACTATCCCTCCCCACTGACAGCAAGGATGAGGGACTATCCCTCCCCACTGACAGCAAGGATGAGGGACTATCCCTCCCCACTGACAGCAAGGATGAGGGACCATCTCTCCCACTGACACCAAGGATGAGGCACTAATCCTCCCACTGACACCAAGGATGAGGGACTATCCCTCCCACTGACACCAAGGATGAGGCACTATTCCTCCCACTGACACCAAGGATGAGGCACTATTCCTCCCACTGACACCAAGGATGAGGCACTATTCCTCCCACTGACACCAATGATGGGACACTATTCCTCCCACTGACACCAAGATTTCCTCCCACCAATATCAATAGGGCACTAGTCATTCCACTAAAATCAAATCAATGATGATGGGGAATTGTTCACTCCCACTGGCCACAGTCTGACCCCCATAAAAACTGAAAGACAGTAAACTGGCCCATTGTTTCCAAAATTTGGAGACCCCTGCTCTACACCATAAAGAACTGAAATCCTGCAGTAGCCTCAAGGTCCCCTGCTCAAGAAAACATATGTACAGGCCCGTCTGACGTTGTGGTCAGATAAGACCAAAATCAAGCTCTTTGGCATCAACTCAACTCGCCATACTTAGAGGAGGAGGAATGCTGCCTATGGCTCCCAAGAACACCATCACACATGGGAGATGGAAACATTATGCTTTGGGGGTGTTTTTCTGCCAAGGGGACAGGGCCATGTACAGTGAAAGTGGTTGAGATCCTCCTTCCCTCAGCCATGGCATTGCAGCATGACAATCACCCAAAACACACGGCAAAGGCAAAAAAGGAGTGGCTCAAAAAAATGACGGTCCTACAGTGGCCTAGCCAGTCTCCAGACCTTAATCCCATAGAAAATATGTGGAGGGAGCTGAAGGTTCAAGTTGCCAAACGTCAGCCTGGACACCCTAATGGCTTAGAGAGGACCTGCAAGGAGGAGTGGGACAAAATCCCCCCTGAGATGTGTGCAAACCTGAAGGTGGCCAACTACAAGAAACGTCTGACCTCCGATTTGCCAACAAGGGTTTTGCCACCAAGTACCAAGTCATTTTTTTTTTTTCAAAGAGTTCAATTACTTATTTCACTCAGGCTCGGTTCACACTGCTTGTAAGGTTGCTGGTTCAACTAGACCCGGGCTTTAAGGACTATCTGGATGTATGGAACTCTCCGATGCATCGGCCAGTGAAAACATACCACATATGGTATGTCAAGACTAGATTTGATTTCTAATGCGTACTTGTACATAATAAAATCATACAATAAGGGAACGCCCTTGACTCAGCCAATCATATTTAAGTAATTAGGTTATACAAGTAATATTCATCACAATTATACATTGTGTGTAAAATATAGCAATCCATCTTCTGTGTGCCCGACTGAATCTTGTTTCTACTGCACCTTATCCAAGTTATTGTTCTTTGCCCAGTACATCATAACATTGGCACGGTTGTTTATTAGCTTTTTGTGTAACTTATCCTAGAAGCTCAAGGATACATCTTCATACAAAGCATTAATTACTATGGGGGAACTCTAGCAAGCCTTATAATGCATTAATCACTATGGGGAAACTCTAGCAAGCCTTATAATGCATTGGTATTATGGGGGAACTCTAGCAAGCCTTATAATGCATTGGTATTATGGGGGAACTCTAGCAAGCCTTATAATGCATTGGTATTATGGGGGAACTCTAGCAAGCCTTATAATGCATTGGTATTATGGGGGTACTCTAGCAAGCCTTATAATGTATTGGTATTATGGGGGTACTCTAGCAAGCCTTATAATGCATTGGTATTATGGGGGAACTCTAGCAAGCCTTATAATGCATTAATCACTATGGGGAAACTCTAGCAAGCCTTATAATGCATTGGTATTATGGGGGAACTCTAGCAAGCCTTATAATGCATTGGTATTATGGGGGAACTCTAGCAAGCCTTATAATGCATTGGTATTATGGGGGTACTCTAGCAAGCCTTATAATGTATTGGTATTATGGGGGTACTCTAGCAAGCCTTATAATGCATTGGTATTATGGGGGAACTCTAGCAAGCCTTATAATGCATTGGTATTATGGGGGTACTCTAGCAAGCCTTATAATGCATTGGTATTATGGGGGGGAACTCTAGCAAGCCTTATAATGCATTGGTATTATGGGGGGGAACTCTAGCAAGCCTTATAATGCATTAATTACTATGGGGGAACTCTAGCAAGCCTTATAGGGGAACTCTAGCAAGCCTTATAATGCATTAATCACTATGGGGGAACTCTAGCAAGCCTTATAATGCATTACTATGGGGGAACTCTAGCAAGCCTTATAATGTATCACTATGGGGGAACTCTAGCAAGCCTTATAATGCATTAGTATTATGGGGGAACTCTAGCCTTTCACTGCTGTGAATTTGTTCTTTTTCTGTCCTGTGTGAGGTGCGAATTTTCCCGTGAATTTCAGGAGTTGGACATAGCTGCAATTGATGTTCTAGCCAATGGAATCATAAAAGGTAAAATAAAAAAGGGTGTAAACTTTCTGTGTACATCGTGGTTTTTCGTGGAGAGTAGTGTGGTGGAATTCGTACATATCTGAACAATGCGATTCCAGAATGATTTACATTGATGTCTATGGAGACTAAATTCACAACGCGGCGCTGAAAACTCGCACAAGACACTTTTATTATTATTGCATCGCATTAGTAGAGGAATCACAACGCATAGATGTGAATGACCGCCATTGAAAAAAATGGACTTTTTGGTTGACGTGAATCTAGTTTTTTTTTTTTAACGCATCGCATTTGTTATCAAGTCGCACAAGTGTAAACCGGCACTAAACGCAAATCCATTTATAAAACTTTTTTGAAATGTGTTTTTTTAGGATATTTTGTTATTCCGTCTCTCACTGTTAAAATAAACCGACCATTAACCACTTGCTTACTGGGCACATAAACCCCCTTCGTGCCCAGGCGAAAATTTCAGCTTCCGGCACTGCGTCGCTTTAACTGACATTTGCGCGGTCGTGCGATGTGGCTCCCAAACAAAATCGGCGTCCTTTTTTCCCCACAATTAGAGCTTTATTTTGGTGGTATTTGATCACCTCTGCGGATTTAAATTTTTTGCGCTATAAACAAAAAGGAGCGACATTTTAAAAAAAATATATATATTTTGTACTTGTTGCTATAATAAAAATATCCCATTTTTAAAAAAAAAAAATAATTTTTTTTTCACAGTTAAGGCCGATACGCATTTTGAGGTATTTTTGCAAAAAAAAAAAAAAAAAAAAAGCGACTGGTTTGCGCAAAAGTTATAGCGCCTACAAAATGGGGAACAGAATTATGTTTATTATTTTTTTTACTAGTAATGGCGGCGATCTGCGATTTTTATTGCGACTGCGATATTGCGGCGGACATATCGGACACTTTTGACACAAATTTGGGACCATTCACATTTATAGAGCGATCAGTGCTATAAAAATGCACTAATTACTGTATAAATGTGACTGGCAGGGAAGGGGTTAACACTAGGGGGTGAGGAAGGGGTTAAGTGTGTATCCTGGGTGTGTTCTGACTGTGTGGGGGGAGGGGGGTGACCGATGCTGTGTCCCTATGTACAAGGGACACAGATCGCTCTCCTCTCCACTGACAGCACGTGGAGCTCTGTGTTTACACACAGAGCTCCACGTCCCTGCTGTCAGCTGTTCGTTTTCCCGCCGATCGCGTGCACCCGACGGACATCGCGGCCGCCGGGTACACGCATCGGCATCCCAGCGATGCGCCGGGACAGTGTTTACCCGCCGCGCGCCACCCAGTGGCGCGCGCAGGTAATGCAGTTGAAACACGTCCAAAGACGTCCACTTGGCGCCTCAGATCTGCGCTGTTGACGTATTTTGTCAATAGCGCAGGTCTGAAGTGGTTAAAAATTATAGACTGATCATTTCTGTGTCAGTGGGCAAACTTACAAAATCAGAAGAGGGATCAAATATTTTTTCCTTCACTATATGGATAGTAGCGGAAGGATAGTGTGGGATCTCATATCACAAACTCTAGGTGGACAGATTATTCCCTTGTACCACTTTCAGACATCTTTTTCACAAATCCTAGATTGTAGTAAAAAAGTTTTTCTCAAACAAAAAGCTCACAAAAAGGAGTCAGCAAGATTGCACAGTGAGGAACTTTATGCAAATCGGCCAGCTAGGCTGGTTAAGATAAGGGCTCTGGGCTGAGATATTTGCATGTTTTAGATGTAACACGATTGCTGTTGATTTCTTTCCTAAGTTTTGGACATGCTCTGGACTTTCTACCTTCTTTGCTTTTTTTGACCACAAACTGCACCTACCGACACCTCATACTCCGGGAAGTCGGTCTTTTGGGGGGTACTGAATGACCATGTTCCTCGTACTCATGCCAGGACTCTACTACGTATATTGTTATTTTATGCACATAAAACCATTTTACTACACAGGAAGAATGTGGGCCTCCTTTCGGCCCATGTTTTTTTTTTCCCCGCATTGTTTATGGGGTCCTCCCCAAATTCAAATTGATAGAGTAGGGCAATGCCCTAAGAAGTTCACCAAAGTATGGCAACCATGGCTAGATGTCTCGAAGGACTTCCGGGGGGGGGGGGTGTCCTCTCACAGCAATTTTTTGGGGTGCTGTGACTTAGTAATTCCTACTTAGTCACCGTCTCTATGTATGGGCAAAAATTACTTTCCTGACGCAAGCATTACAGCATATATGTATGGGAAGGCTCCGCCTCCCTGCCCAATCAGGACCGTATTCTCAGTTTTTTCCTCACTGCTACAGGCGGTTATGCTACTGCTAGAAAGCAGCAATTTTTCTCTTTTCCCTCACCTTGCCGGACACTTCTGGCCAAGCCGCACAGGTTCAAGCCTCTGTGACAAAGCTCCCCGCTGTACAGCCAGACCTGAACGCCTAATGGGGGAGGCCTCATCTCAGCAGGATCCAGGAAGATGGGGGTGAAGGCATCTGGTCTCTAGGGATTGCTCATTTATCATGACGCCATGGATGGACATTCATTGGACTTTGGACATGAAGCATGCAGGTGGCAAAGCACCACATGGTGCACGATTCTATTCAGTTACTGGTGCACGATTCTATTCAGTTACTGCTGCAAGTATGTGGTTAAACTTGCATTACTGGTTTGCGTCTACAAATACTGCCAATGATGATAGCAGGTGTGCTGTGCTGGGCTGAAGCCCTCCTTTTAACTGAACAAGCCTGGCTTTTTACAGTCTTGACTTATTTTCTGCAGGTAAGTTGTTAGTTTGCATTTCTGAAAAGCATATGACACATGTGAATGTAACTGGATGTCCGCAGTGCCACTCTGTTTACTAGTATTAAACAGACTGAAGGAAGTGTTTGCAGCATTGCTGAAGCTTGAACTGATAACAGGTGATACTGAGAGCCCTTTCATTTTAATGCAGGGCCTGGCCCTGCCGGATGGGCTCACTGTGTATTGAAGATCGGTCTCCTTGGTGGTATGTTTTTCTAGGTAGGTTTTAACCTGCTAGTGATAATTGTCAGATGACTATTAATTTGCGCTGCTTGCCTGTGATTACATTAACTCCACATTAGGTAAGGCTGTGATGTGTTTATTTCTATGTATTTACATGCTGACCTTGGTGCTAAAATATCAGAATCTTCCCTCAGGAAGGACTTGTCCCTAGCAGATAACCCCCTAATGGCAGCAATCAAATACCCAGAGCCCAAAAAGTTGATATCCCAATTCCACATTATACTGACCCTTCCAGAGGGCGACCACGTCAGCCTATGCTTTGAAATCAAGATGGGAGAGGGAGGTGGGCCCCCTGGAGGATGATGAGTGGAGCGATGCTCTGGATGCCTGTAAAACTCGTATCCCCTAAACTAATCGGACCGCCTCACACAAACTTTTATTGTCGTCAATAGAGCATACCTCACACCCCTCAGGGTATCTAGATACAAGAGGGACCATCCTGCAGCTTGCTCAATGTGTGGCCAGGTCCCGGCCACCTTTTTCCACTTAATATGGCAGTGTGTCAAGATCCAAGCATTCTGGGAACAGGTGGTGAGGTTCCTGCATGACCAAATGGGATCCCCCATAATCCTACAGCCAAAGCCATGCCTGCTTGGCATATATTTCCAGACGTGGAAATGAATAAATTCCTCCAAATTTTCTTGCATGAGACACTCTTTGTAGCTCGGAAGATTATTGCTAGGGTCTGGATGAGACCGGATCCTCCAGAGCTCTCCCACTGGCTGTCAGAAGTCAATGTTCTGCCGTACAAAAAAAAAAAACTAGTCTATTCGCACAGGGAATGCCCATCCAAGTATGATAAGATATGGGGCAAGTGGCTCAAAACACCTGGGGCCAGATTCTCGTAGATCCGCGCCTATTTATGCAGGCGTAGCGCCACTTGACTCCATCCATTAGTTCCTGCCTTGTAAGTTCCTCCTGCAATCATGTTTGCAAGCTCTTCATGTTCTATTTGCTTTCATAGAACAAATGTTTTAATTTTCTATTTTTTTGGGGTTTGTTTACAGAGCTTGTGATCATGGCCTCCAGAAGGCCCCGGGGTATGAGGCTGGAAGGCCGCAGGGGAAGAGGAGCTGACATGGGTCCAAGGCTGCCTTCACCAGGGGAGGGTTCCTCCCAAAGGCCACAAGGGCGCTCTGCTAATTTCTCAGAACGGGAAAACCGTGTCCTGGTGACAGAATATCTGCTGCGCCGTGATGAAATTCGGGGCCTTGGCACCTCACGTGCGGGTTCTATGGCGCCAAATTGCTGAGGCAGTCAGTTCAGTGGGAACCCGTGCTCGCCGTACCCCTAAACAGGTGCAGAAGCACTGGAATGACCTGGTGGGGCGGCTCAAGGGTTTACAGGGCACATGGGCTCGCAAGGGGTATGTGACGAGGCAAGGTGTGGCGCCATCCCACCTTGCCCGCCTCAAGGACTTCCAGAGGCTAATGCTGGGTATCATCAGCCTGGAGACCGTAGTTGGTGTGGATTCTCGGGCTGACATTGATGATATCCAGCATGTTAAGTTAAATCACATGTAGCATTTTAAATGTGTGTCTTGAGGAGGAAACATGTTGGATTTCTGAAAATATATGTGCTTGCATTGCAGCCTCCAGTCCTCTGTCCTCTACCCCTGGCAGCCCCTCTGGCCCGCCACAACCCCATGAGCCGCCCACACAGACTGCCCAGGTCCCCCCTGGTAAGTAAGCAAATGAGCTCTGCTTTGTGTGCCCAAAATACAACAGTAATAGAAAACTTGTTTAACCTTAAAAATATCTTGACAGCAACACACCTGCAGGAGGAGTCAGTGGCAGCGGCGAGCACCTTCCCACTGAACACAAGCCAGGAGGAAGATCGAGGTTAGTATGTTTTGAACTGCCAATGCCCCATATGCTTGTAGATCAAAACAACTTTGGTAGTGGGAGTGGGGTAGGTGGGTGCTCATGCTTTATATACAGAATTCTGTGAATAGGGTGTCCTCCATTGCAAAGCAAACACTCACACATATATTGAGGGCAAAGGCTTCTTTACTGGTGGTTTGGGGCTGGGTTGTCAGTGGCAACATTTGAAGTCTTTGCCAAGCTAGGTCACATTGGAATATTTGTCAACATGATTCACAAAGACAAACTGGGCAAATTGTCTGTTCGTAATGAAAGATTATTTTGGTTGTTTACTTACTTTTTCTTTCTTTGTTTGAAATGCAGAGCCCCAGTTGAGTATGGCTGCTGCTGGAGTGGGGGACGATACTGCATCCAATGTGGGGGTATGTGTAATTCCCAAAATGGGTGGGGAACATTGAATGGAGTCCTATGTACTTGTTGTCATGGCAGACTTTTTTGGGGTGGTTTTAGGCTTTTGAAGACAATGCAGCTGGTCCTGCTGACCTGCCTCCACAGATGGCAAAGTTCAATAATGATTCTTCTTTGCCACAAGTGTTTACACAGAACCTTTATATTTTTTGCTTGCCCACACATATACCTTGTCCATTGATCCATCAAGTTGATATTTGGAAATGGAATAGTGACTAATCTTAAGCATCTGGTCATGTTAATTGTATTTGAAATTCAGCTTGTTCCGAACATTTGTTTGAAGTCTCCTGTGCTAAGGAACGCAGCTTTGAAAATGTTCTAGTTTTTGGTCAAATGGCACCCACTTTTACTAATGTTTGTGTGTTCAGCAATGCAAAGGATTTTTTTTCTAATTGAATATTTTTGTTTGTTTCTTTCCAGCCCACATTGGATGCAGCAGAATCAGCACCCCCTGCCACCTGTGCGAAGCCAACTTATCAATCTTGGTGAAAGGTTGGCTGCCCAGGCGGATAGATTATTGGAGCAAGGTGGCCCTTCTACACAAATTTCTTATGTAGAAAGGACACTGGCGCTCCTACAGGAAACCTTGAGCCACCAAGCTCAGGACCGCCAGCAATTGCAAGAACACTTGCAGCGTAGGGACCAGGATCATGCTTCCCAACTTTCCCTGTTGACTACAGCTATTGACAACCAGACTGGAGTCCTCAGGGAAAGTCGTGTTGAGATTCAGGGCCTGCGTTTAGCGGTACAGGAACTAAATGCAACAGATGCTCTCACAGCAGGGCCAGTAGCAGTGAAGAGCAAGGTGTTGTGTTGCTACAAGAAGAGCCTGTTGCCAGGCCAGGGCCAGAAAGCACGGGGGTGGCTGATTCTGAACTTTCCCCGATAGGGTCTGTGGGGGCAGGTGAGGAAGTGGGGATATAGAATTGGGAGGGAGGGTCTAACACCCAAACACACCATACTTCACACATACCCCCACCTGACCAGCCTACAACTTCTCACACAGCACCTACCTCCACTCCACTTTTCCCCTTGCCCTCTGCCACACACACTCAACCTGACCACTCCCGTTATTCAACTTCCACTACCCCTCTTCACGAAAGCCCAGATCCACTACTATTAGCTTACGCCAATGCACAGTATCTTCCCCCTAGTATACCCATTTTTAGTTTCCCAGTCACCCCCCAAAATCACACTCCCCTCACTGGTTTCTCCTATTATGCAGTTCCCCAATCCACCTCACGCCTTCCCCACCACTCTGCCACAACCCCAGGTCACAAACCCACTCCAGCAGAGACCGGCCATAAGACTGACACAACACCAGCGGCAGCATATGGAGACCCTTATGGCCCAGCAGGTGGCCCTGCGGCAGCAGATGACCCAGCTCCTCAACCCCCAGGCGGAACAACAACGGCGGCAACACCCTTAAATATTGTTTTTTGCCTTTACAAATGCACCAATTTTGTTTCGAATTTTTATGTTTGCTTCTTTAAATAAAATGTAATAATTACCTTTGAATAGGACGCTGCCCCTTGTGTGTTTTTCATTGAGATATTTCACTTTGTAACTGAATGTCCACATACACATTATTTAGTTTCAAAAACTATATCTAGATATATTTCTATATTATTGGTTATTAACAAACGAGAAGATGAGCACAAAGCTTAAATGGGTTATCAAGGTTTGCTTAGGAATTTCCTAGTGAAAAAATGTTTACTTGAAGCTAGGGAATTGTTGGTTCACTTCCCCTTTTGCATTCATTGGGTTTTGTACATTTTTTGGGTGTCTGAATTTCTCACTTCCTGTTTCTCTGCAGTAAGGCGTTCAGTAAGCTGTTAAAGCGGATGTCCGCTCAAAATAAAAAGATTAACCACTTGACCACTGGGCACTTAAACACCCTTCCTAACCAGACCAATTTTCAGCTTTCGGTGCTCTCACAATTTGAATGACAATTACTCAGTCATACAACTTTGTACCCATTTGAAATTTGTGTCCTTTTTTTCACACAAATAGAGCTTTCTTTTGGTGGTATTTGATCACTTCTGGGTTTTTTATTTTTTGCGCTATAAAAGAAAAACTGAAAATTCTGTAAAAAAAAATAAAAATCTTGTTTCTGTCATATTAGCAGGTTATTTCTCACACACAGCATATGCATACCACAAATTACACCCCAAAACACATTCTGCTATTCCTCCCGAGTATGGCGATACCACATGTGTGAGACTTTTACACAGCGTGGCCACATACAGAGGCCCAACATGCAGGGAGCACCATCAGGCGTTCTGGAACACCCAGACCAATTCTGACATTTCTCTCCTACATGGAAAAATCATCATTTATTTTCTAGAAAATTACATAGAACCCCAAAACATTAGATATGCTTTTTTAGCAAAGACCCTAGAGAATACAATGGCGGCCGTTACAACTTTTTATCTCGCACAGTATTTTCGTTAAAAAATTTTTGAACGCGTGTTTTTTAAAAAAAACGGTTTTGTGCTAAAAAAAATCAAAAAAAAAAAAAAACTGAAGTTAGCCCAATTTTTTTTCATAATGTGAAAGATGACGTTACACAGAGTAAATAGATACCCAACATGTCACACTTCAAAATTGCGCACACTCATGGAATGGCGCCAAACTTCGCTACTTAAAAATCCCCATAGGCGATAGTATTTGGGTATTGCGCATTGCAGAGTATTTGGGTATTTCAGGGTATCGCACAGGGTATTGCGGTATTGGGGTACTGGAGTACTGCAGAGTATTGGGGTACTGGGGTACTGCAGAGTATTGGGGTACTGGGGTATTGCAGAGTATTGGGGTACTGGGGTATTGCAGGGTACTGGGGGATTGCAGGGTACTGGGGGGGATTGCAAAGCTAGGATGTTTTGAGGGATGGCTGGATCTGTGACTGCATTTGTCACAGATCCAGCCACAGCTCAGCTGCTGACACCCCGCTCCCCCCTCTCTCCTCGCACACTGTACCGAACGGTACAGAGAGCAGAGGGAGGAGAGGGAGGAACCGGCGTCATCAAATGACGCCGGTTTGTTTACAAGTGATCGCGCCGTCATTTGACAGCGCAATCACGTGGTAAACGGCCGCTATCAGCGGCAATTTACCGTGATCCGTGATGCGCCGGGTCTTCTAGACTCGGCGATCACGGACACTTTCGCGAGCGCGTCCCAGGGGACGCGCAATCGCGGAAGTGAAGGACGACGTCCCAGGGACGTCGTGTCAAAACTACTCGACCGCGCTGTAGCAGTATTTTCGCTATAGCGCGGTCGGCAAGTGGTTAAAAGCCAGCAGCTACAAATACTGCAGCTGCTGACTTTTAAATATTAGGACCCTTACCTGTCCTTGACTCCAGCGGCGTCCGCAGCAGAGGACAAGCGTTCGCTCGTCACTCTGCTGCCCCCCCGACATCCATGGTGAGGGAACCAGGAAGTGAAGCGCTCCGGCTTCACTGGCTGGTTCCCTATGGTGCATGCCTGAGTCGTGCTGCGCCCGCCGATTGTCTCCCGCTATGTGCTGGGAGCCGAGTAATCCCAGCACACAACGGGGGTGACTAAATGCCCACATTTTGCCCGAGAATGCTGGGCTGGAAGTGGGTGCAAATACCTGTCTTTAGACACATCTCTGCACCCTCCTCCCCCTGAAAGGTGTCAAATGTGACAGCGGAGGGGGGGAGGGATCCGATCAGCGTAAGTTCCACTTTAGGGTGGAGCTCCACTTTAATGACTTACTACCGCTCCAATGATGGTGTAAAGCTTACTGAGAAAAAAAGGGAAGTGAGAAATTCAAAGAAATGAAGGCATTTGGAAGGGAAATGTAAGGAAAGAGTAGAAAATACTTAACCAAACTCTACAACCCCTTTAAAATTACCTATTTGTATGCAATAGGGCAGGCCCTTACACTACAGGATATGCTTAGGCTGGGGCCGAAGTCTGCCATTGCTGGAGTGTTCAGGAGGGGAAGGTCTGATTGTGCCAGCTAGGCGCAGAATACCATCGTAGCCTAACTGACCCTTTGCCAGTCTTATTCACAAATACTATTGGAGTTCTTTACAAAAACGTCAATCCTCTTTGCACTACAACTGCAAATTGCACTTCAAAGTGCAGTTGCTGGAGATTCTAATGGGACATGCCAGGAACCTAAAACTAGCATTTAAACTAGCAAATGGTTGGCTAAGAAATGTAGCTGAGCTTCCCCCTCATTTCAGATCTACAGCAACTGCACTTGTAGTGCAAAGTGGAATTACATTTCAGATACCTCGCATGCTGGGTCCAGGAACTTGCATGGAGGTCTTGGCTGACCGCCGCCATGCCGTCGGATGCCGCCATATTGGAGTCAGAGATGGAGAAACGAATGTGAAACTAGTTGGCTAGGTTAGAATTGAATAAACGAAAATTCGACAAAGCATCGAAAATCGCCGAATCTGACTCCTTGAAGGCTTATGGTGTATATCGAAAGTGCTAAATCAGATTCGACGGAGAAGATATACTGCACTCGTATATTTTTATGCTCCGCCCATAGGCTATAGAAACATTCTAATGTTAGTTGACTATGACTAATAATATAATTATTTATTATTACTAGTAGTCAATAGTCATACAATAGAATTCTTGTAGGCGGAAAATTCGACCGAAAATTTGCGATTCGGCGTAAAGTTTCGAAGTTCCGTTGAATATTCTTTTGACCATTCGACAGAAACCGAGTATTATTGGATCATCGGACGAAAGCTATTCCCCAACGAAAAAACGAAATAAAAACGATTTTCGGCAGTAACTAAATAAATGTATGTAATTTTCGAGACAAAAACGAAACAAAATATTCCAGTCTGCACATGTCTAGATTGTAGTACAGTTGGGATTGTATATCTGGCCATGCGCCTTTGCGGCGCATTTTATATTGGAAAGACCAAGCGGCCATTTTCTAAAAGAATACAAGACCATCTGTACTACCTTGATGCAGGATTGTTATATACCCCAAACACATTGGACTCAATCATAGCTATGATCCATCTTTTGTTTCATTCTTTGCAGTGGAGGTCATCTCTGAACCTCAAAAGGGGAGACTTTGACAAAAAGGTCCTCCAGCAAGAAGCAAGATGTATTTTTAGCCAAACGTGCGCCACCAACCCGCCAGGCCTGAACACAGCGTTATCATTTAACCACTTTAGCCCCGGACCATATTGCTGTCCAATGACCAGAGCACTTTTTGTGATTCGGCACTGCGTCGCTTTAACTGACAATTGCGCAGTCGTGCGACATGGCTCCCAAACAAAATTGGCGTCCTTTTTTTCCCACAAATAGAGCTTTCTTTTGGTGGTATTTGATCATCTCTGCGGTTTTTTATTTTTTTGCGCTATAAACAAAAATAGAGCGACTATTTAGAAAAAAAATTCAATATTTTTAACTTTTTTCTGTAATATCCCCCAAAAATATTAAAAAAGTTTTTTCCCTCAGTTTAGGCCGATACGTATTCTTCTACATATTTTTCGTTAAAAAAAAAAAAAATCGCAATTGGCATTTGATTGGTTTGCGCAAAAGTTATAGAGTTTACAAAATAGGGGTTAATTTTATGGCATTTTTATTATTTTTATTTTTTTTACTAGTAATGGAGGCGATCAGCGTTTTTTTTCAGTACTGCGACATTATGGCGGTCACTTCGGACACTTGACACATTTTTGGGACCATTGGCATTTTTTTAGCGATCAATGCTATAAAAATGCATTACTATAAAAAATGCCATTAGCAGTGAAGGGGTTAACACTAGGGGGCGGGGAAGGGGTTAAGTGTGTTCCTGGGTGTGTTCTAACTGTATGGGGGGGGGGGGGTGGACTCACTAGGGGGAATCACCGATCTTCTGTTCATACATTGTATGAACAGAAGATCAGCGTTTCCCCCGCTGACAGGAACGAGAGCTGTGTGTTTACACACATACCGTGTTTCCCCGAAAATAAGACACCGTCTTATATTTTTTTTTCCTCAAGAAATCACACTATGGCTTATTTTCGGGGGGTGTCTTATTTTTATTACAGAAAATAAAGGTTGCCTACCTGAACCACACTTGCGCTTCTTAGCATTTCCTCTGTCCACCTGTAGACTGAGATTATCGTATTCTGTACGCCATTTTTGGACCATTCGGATATCCAACTTCTTCTCTTTGCAAAAAGCCGTAAGATTCTTGCCTCGGGAGTCCTCCACAATTCCTTTCTTGTACTCAACAGAATAACTCTTTCTTTTTGCACTCATCTTGTCTGGTTGTACCACTACAAGATATCACTACAAGATTCGACACTACATCTTATTTTCGGAGATTCGACACTACATCTTATTTTCGGAGATTCGACACTACATCTTATTTTCGGAGATTCGACACTACATCGCTACGTCTTATTTTCGGAGGGGTGTCTTATATTTCTATCTTGCGTCGAAATCCCGCTACGGCTTATTTTCGGAGTACGTCTTATTTTCGGGGAAACACGGTAGCTCCCGTTCCCCGCTCTGTAACGAGCAATCGCGGGTGCCCGGCGGCGATCGTACCCGCCGGGCACGCGCGCGGGACTTGGGGGCGGCGCACACGCGCCCCCTAGTGGCCGCTGAAGAGCCGACGTAGAATGACGGGCTCTCGCCCAGGAGTGCCGACCTGCCGCCGTAGAATGATGGCGTCTGGTCGGCATGTGGTTAAACCATTTCTATAATCAAATCACTGTGTGTATAGATAACTAACTGATGAGTTAGTAAGATATAAATCATATGCACATCACTAGCCTTTATGTATGCCCAACTGGCTGATAATATTTCTGCAGATGGTAGACATACAATAATTAAATATTCTTGCCAGATAGTTTGTTTTACCTTACTGCAACAACGTTACATTGCACACTATGCAGATAAAAGTTATTAAATCTATTATAGATATCTCATGACAGAATCAAAGAGTATTAAGGATATTTTTCATCATATGACATTAGCACAGGGGTCTTCAAACTACGGCCCTCCAGTTGTTCAGGAACTACAATTCCCATCATGCCTAGTCATGTCTGTGAATGTCAGATTTTTACAATGCCTCATGGGAAGTGTAGTTCCACCACAGCTGGAGGGCCATAGTTTGAAGATCCCTGCATTAGCAGCTAGAACAATAGCAGCTTGCAAAAATCGAGAGAAAAAAAAATCCCAAAAACATACAGTGGGGATCGAAAGTTTGGGAACCCCAGGTAATAATTTGTATTAAAATGTGCACAACAAAGCCAAGAAAAGATGGAAAAATCTCCAAAAAGGCATCAAATTACAGATTAGACATTCTTATAAAATATGTCAAAAGAAGTTGGATTTTATTTCCATCATTTACACTTTCAAAATTACAGAAAAAAAAAAAAATGGCGTCTGCAAAAGTTTGGGCACCCTGCAGAATTTATAGCATGCACTGCCCCTTTGCAAAGCTGAGACCTGCCAGTGTCATGGATTGTTCTCAATCATCGTCTGGGAAGACCAGGTGATGTCACTCTCAAAGGGTATAAATGCCCAGACTCCTCTGACCTTGCCCCAACAATCAGCACCATGGGTTCTTCTAAGCAGTTGTCTAGAAAACTGAAAGTGAAAATAGTGGTCGCTCACAAAGCTGGAGAAGGCGATAAGAAGATAGCAAAATCGGAGGAGGAGCCAAGGCGGGTTACGGATGTGGACGTCTGATCCGTGAGCTCCGCTACAGGCTGTCACCGCGGCGCCCACAGCTCGGTACACAGCTTCCCCAGGACAGCAAAAGACTGCAGGCTTATTCCTCACATTAGCGGGCACATTTCTACACCTCCCGGTCCGCTGTAAGACAAGGTTTGGAAGCCGTTTTATGAAGCTGATGAAACGTGAGGTAAATCCAAGATGACCGTCACAAAGCTGCCTCAGGCTCAAACGCTCAGCCTAAACGACCAAAGGAATTACAGGTCAGAGCCATCATTCTTCCCTCAACAAAATCACCCCTGATACAATGGGGAATCCCCCACAAATATGCTCCCTGTCCTCTGCTCCCACTGATTTAATGAATAAGCATTTTGTGACTGAATTATCCCCCTCATTACTGGGAGTTAATGCATCACTGCAGCAAAGTTACCTCAGGCATGACACACGTTCACTGGATCCTGCTATCCTAATGGAGGACCTATTCCTCAAGTTTTCAACCTTACTAGATAGAGGATTGTCTCAAACTGCAGCTAAAAATCACAGGTGATTTAAAAGCGGACTTTCAATCTCTGGGCTCTAGGATTGAAGCTATTGAAAACAAGATGGAGGAAACGATTGCTGCTACATCTCAGAACTACAAGCACATACATACATACACTCCAGGACCAACTAGATTTGGCAATGTCCCGCATAGATGACCTTGAGAACAGGTCAAATATTAGAATTCGTGGACTCCCCGAGACCATTCTTAATGTGCCTGAGGCAGTGCAAGATCTAATTAAAAATCTCCTTCCTAACATCTCCCCTCAGCGACTGGAACTGGACAGGGCTCATAGGGCTATGGGGCCCCCTAGGAAAGATGGCTCCCCGAGAGACATCATTGTCAAACCCCACCACTACTCCGTTAAGGAGGAAATCATGAGGAAAGCAAGGTCTGCTCAGGCTGTGATGTGCCAGGGTCACCAGGTACAAATTTTTGCGGACCTATCTCCATCCACTATACAAAGACGGAGATCTCTAAAGCCGCTGCTTCAAGCCCTAACCCAGAAAGCCATTAAATATAAGTGGGCCTTCCCATTTGCAGTCAAGTTCGCTGTCAATGGTAAACCTTATGCTTTTTCCACCCTTTCTGAAGGTGAGAAATTACTCCTACACCTGAAGCTCATTGCACACGAAGCTGACATGGATACTTCCTACGTTGGACAGGGATCTAACAAACGTGCTGTCCCTACCAGTCCTCAATCTCCCCTGTGGCTTAAGGGCAAGACTAAGAAAGCAAGAGACAATAGAGCCACCTGAAGATCTGACTCTCCTGCTCTACCAGCGTATACTCGCTTGCCTTAGTGTTTGGTCCTGGATGGGCTGAACAAACCATTTTGATCCTCTCCATGATTGGACTACAAATCATGGAGATTATTGATCCTGACGGGAGATTTCTCATGGTGAAAGGCAAGGTGGGGGACCAATTATTCTCTCTAGTTTCATTTTATGCACCTAACAGGGGACAGGCTAAATTTTTCTCCATGATTTGACTTCATCTTTTTGGTGTTTTTCCCAATTTATCGTTCCGAGTCTTATGAGCTTTTTGCTTTTCCTCAACTGGCTACCCCAGATGACTGTGATGTTTTCTCGGTCTAACCTAGACTTAACAGGTTCTTCCTATCTACCTTGTTATGGCCCTGTATCGGAGCTCTCCCTACTGATCCTGGGGGGCATCATGCATGGCCACCCATTTTGATCACTGCATGTTTTTTTAAAATATAATTTACTGTATTTCTCTGGAGGAGTGACGCTGTTTCGTCACCGATACCCCACTAAATGAGGCGGGGGGAACCTGCAGGGACCACAGAAGGGTGACGGGCGCCCGCAGTGATTAATTGGGGCTAATTGAATAACGCTAGAGAACTATTTAACATTAGACTCCGCATTGCCTCCCATAATGTACAAGGCATCAACTCTCCAATTAAACGGAGAAAGGTGATGGACCACTACAAATCTCTTCATCTTGATATAACTATGTTACAAGAGACACATTTTCCTATCCGTTATAGCCCTATTTTTCTCCACTCATATTTCCCTCAGTTCTATTTAGCCAGTGCCGAAAACAAAACCAAAAAGGGGTGGCAATCCTGTTTTCCAGGAAATGTAATTTTGTCAAAATATCTGATATTATTGATCCTGACGGGAGATTTCTCATGGTGAAAGGCAAGGTGGGGGACCAATTATTTCTAGTTTCATATTATGCACCAAACAGGGGACAGGCTAAATTTTTCGACTCAATGCTTAACACCCCATCTCCCGAATTAGAGGGCACCATTGTTTTCGGAGGAGACTAATACAGCTCTGGATCAGGGCTTGGACAAAACGAAACCGCCAGGGTCTAGATTGATACGTCCCACAAGAGAGCCTTAAAATTGCAAAAATTCTTCACGAATATGGCCTTGCAGACACGTGGAGCGAACTCAACCCCTCTAAGAGAGATTACACTCATTTTTCTCATCCTCACCTTACATATGCTCGCATAGATCACATCCTCACCCCTTCTACCATCCTCCTAGCAGTCCTTTCCGCCTCTATCAGGGATTCTGCATTATCCGACCATTCCTTAGTGATCATATCTCTTAAGTTAGGGCTTCCGGGAGGGACACACACGTTTTGGAGACTGAACGAATCTTTGCTCTCTGACCCAGCCAGAGTCACGGAGATAGGAAAAGCCCTGAAGGAATACTTTACGCTTAATGACACAGGGGAAGTTTCCGCTGAAACGCTGTGGGCTGCCCACAAAGCCTTTGTCAGGGGTAGACTCATTCAGATCTCCATGCAAGTAAAGCGCGAAAGAAAAGTTGAAATAGACAAAATTGGAAACTGAATATATTTCCCTTAAGGCTTCGCATAAAAAGGACCCTTCCGGAATCCCCACAAACCAACTTGACAATGCCAGGTTAGCTCTTAACCTCGCTCTCACGACCTGGGCAGAGAAATCGATCAGGTGGAGTAAACACAAATTCCACACCCAGGCAGACAAATTCGGCCCCCTCCTTGCGTCTAAACTCACCCCTAAATCCAAGCTCCTTTCCATGCCCAAAATCAAAAATAGGGGGGCACCCTCCTACGACCAACCCGACCAGGATATTAGAAGCTTTTCAAGGTTTCTACTCACGCCTATATGATTCCACCACCCTACCTACTGCTGACTTAACCTCACGATTTCTAGAGGGACTTCCAATCCCTTCCCTGTCAACAGCCCACAGAGACATAATGGATTCCCCAATCACAGAGAATGAGGTGATGGAAGTAGTCAAAGGTCTCTGTAGTGGGTCGGCCCCGGGGCCAGATGGACTACCTATTCCTTATTACAAAACTTTTTTGGACATACTAACGCCACATCTGGCCAGATTTTTCAATTCTAAAGCCAAAAGGCGACCCCTTTGATTCCCAGATTAACACAGCCTTTATCACGGTGATTCCCAAACCAGACAAAAATCCAGAAGATGTCAATAATTATCGCCCGATTTCCCTTAACAACGATCTTAAGGTCCTCACTAAAATTCTAGCCAATAGAATGGCAGGGTTCATCGGGCAATATGTACATAAAGACCAAGTAGGCTTTATACCCGGCAGACAAGGCCCAGACCAAATTAGACGAGCAATAGACCTGGTATTGATTTTACAAACCAATTGGACGGGGGGGGGGGGAACCATCAGAAGGGATTCTTATTGTCACTGGACCTCCAGAAGGCCCTATATCTTCAATATACTAGAGCGTTGGGGATTTGGGGCCGGGTTCTTGGGAATTATTCGGGCCCTTTACTCGAACCCTAGAGCGCTCATTAGGATTAAAAGGTCATTACTCCACACCTATTGAAATTAAACGAGGCACTCGACAGGGATGCCCTTTATCTCCACTAATTTTCGCCATCGCAATCGAGACTCTGGCAATTGCTATACAACAGAACCCTAATATATCAGGAGTCCAATGCGGGGAACAGAACCACAAATGTGCCCTCTTCGCGGACGACATCCTGCTATTCTTGACCTCCCTTATCTCCACTCTTCCCAACCTGTGCCGCACTCTTGACGAGTTCGCTAAAATATCAGGCCTATCGGTCAACTTCTCCAAATCGCAGGCACTTAACGTCTCTCTATCCCCTCAAATGATGTCGGACCTTAAACAATCCTTTAAACTTGTCTGGAGTGATAGGGCGATACCCAGGTACTGGATCGAGGTATCGGCTAGGACAGAGACTCTATACGACCTTAACTACCCCCCTATCTATAAAAAACTGGAGGCTGATCTTATTATGTGGTCCAAATATAACCTCTCTTGGCTGGGAAGAATCAACCCAATTAAAATTACCCTGCTCCCGAGAATGCTATACTTATTTCGCTCCCTTCCAATCCCACTCAGGAGAAATCTAAAATCTTTTCAGAGTAAATTACTTAAGTTTATTTGGGGTACATCGGGGTATCGAATTCCGCAGGAAACGCTTTTCGCCACAGAAGCAAGGGGGGTCTGGGATTGCCCGACCTTCACAAATACTATCTCTCAGCTAGATTGGCACAATTTTCCACCCTATACTCCAGACTCGATAAACCGGATTGGGTCAATATTGAGAAGCAAGCTGTTCCCACTATTCCTCTAGACTATCTCCTATGGTCCCCCACCAAGTCCCGCCCACCCATCCTTTCCCCAGTGTTGTCTCAGTCTTTTGCCATGTGGGACTACCTCAGACGCAATCCCTGCCTAACATCTACTGCTCGTCCTCTAGCACAGATTTTTAATAACCCCGACATTCCACCAGGCTTACGAACCACAGAGTTTAAGCGGTGGCTAGACAAGGGGCTGTTTCGGATAGGTCAATATTTTACTTCCAGTGGTCCCATCTCCCTAGACTACTGTATTCACACTTTGAAACTTCCTGATTCCGGGAAGGTCCACTAGACAAATTTCACAATTTCTACATAGTATCTGGAAGTCCAAACCCCTACCCCCTAATTTCACTTCATATGAGATTTGGTGCGGACAAGCCATGGAGCGGAGGGGGGGCATTTTGGTGGTCTACTCGGCCCTCACTCACCCCACAGATAAAACGTCTTATATGGAGGCTTGGGAGTCTGACTTTCAGAGCAGCATTAGCTTGGAGACTTGGCACAAAGCCGTCTCCAGATCATTCCGGGGCATTAAAAGTGTCTCCTTAGTGGAGGCAAGCGTTAAAGTCATTACCAGATGGTATCTCACTCCCTCCAGATTGGCTGCCATGTTTCCTGATGCAGATCCCCTTTGCTTTAGGGGTTGCCAGCTTCGGGGCACCATGGCCCACATCTGGTGGGAGTGCCCCAGGATCCGCTCCTTCTGGAGAATCATCTTCAACATGATTTACAGAGTGACCAGATGTCGGATCCCAAGGACCCCCGATGTAGCCTTATTGAATGCCCATATCCCACAGCTTTCTAGAACTACACAAAAGCTGATCCACTTTATTTTACTTGGCACCAAAATTGGAAACAGCCCAAGCCGCTCATTTCGGTTGTTAAAAAGAAAATCTCATGGATCATGACTCAAGAAAAATTATCCAGCATACTGGCTAATACCACCGTGATGTTCCATGAGATTTGGTCTCCTTGGGCTGAATATGTTGGTATTCACCTTGCCCCTGAACCTAATGGCGTTTGACTGAATTTTTGATTGGAGTTAGGCACTATGCTTCCCCTCATCCCCTTACCCGTCCCCCCTCTTCTTACTCTCCTTTCCTTCTTTCTTTGCCTCTCTTACTATCCCTGTTTGTTTTTGTATTTTTAACAATCTACATAAGAGATTGTTGCATGGTTTCTATTTTCAAATAGTTATTTTTTTTGGGGGGGGTATTCCTTGTGTGATCCTTACAATAATTTATCTTTCTTACCCACATCAGTAAGGGTAGTATGGGATCGGGACGGGGGCTGGGGGAGTCGGGGACCTTGCTCTTGGCGCAGCATGTTTCACAAGAGGTGTGCTGAGGGTGTGGGTTCCGGATTGCCCTTGGGTCCGGGCTTTTTCTCTAAGGTAATGAGGCTCCACATTTGTGAGAGCTCTAATATATCCCAGACTGTTTTCCAGGCAGTCATAATATTTGAATTACCTCTCCATTATAGGTTATTATTGTTTTCATTATATTCTTTGGTTTGTAAAATTGTGTGCGTCGCCCCTTGGGGCTATTGTAATTTCTGACGCTTATGTACTTGCTGTAACCTTATCCCTAAACTCAATAAAAAAATGTATTAAAAGAGAAGATAGCAAATAGTTTTCAGATGTCAATATCCTCTGTTCGTAATGTAATTAAGAACAGTGGAAGTTGAAGCAAGATCTGGGAGACCAAGAAAAATATCAGACAGAACAGTTCGCAGGATTGTGAGAAAAGCAATTCAAAACCCACGTTTGACTGCATGATCCCTCCAGAAAGATCTGGCAGACACTGGAGTTGTGGTACACTATTCCACTATAAAGAGATACTTGTACAAATATGGTATTCATGGAAGAGTCATCAGAAGAAAACCTCTTCTACATCCTCACCACAAAAATCAGTGTTTGAACTTTGCAAATGAACATATAGACAAGCCTGATACATTTTGGAAACAAAAGGATGGAAGGTTAAAATAGAACTTTTCGGCCGGAATGAGAAAAGGTACGTTTGGAGAAGAAAGGGCACAGAATTTAATGAAAAGAACATCTGTCCAACTGTGAAGCATGGGGGTGGATCAAATCACACTTTGGGGTTGTATTGCAGCCAGTGGCACAGGGAACATTTCACAAGTAGAAGGAAAAATGTATTCTGTCATGGACCTTGGGATGCTAAAGTATTTCTATTCAAACTACCGGGCTATTGTGTACATTGATTGCCCCCTGGGGCTTCTGTCTCAAAACACATAAACCATCTTTCAATATCATGGACCTTAGGATGCTAAGTGAGCTAGCTGGCTTGTGAAAGACTTTTCATTGTGTTCTGCAGGTGAATAGCTGTTGTCCGAGACGGGACGTCTGGGGGGGTAATTACCTCAACTGAATGTCTTTTAGAATGTGATTGAAGTTTATTGTGTGTGTATGTGTTAAGAAGATCTGTTTACGCTTAGGAGGTTGTGTATTGTATAGTGGGGAATTGACGGGACGCCTAGTTACCTCGTCGGGCTAAATGGATTAGATAATTGGCTCATGTTAATTATTGTTCGGATTGCTTCAATGTAGTAATTACCTCCTCTCTATGCGGAGCCAAGCTGTCTAGATAACGTATTCTGTTACAATTAGTGATAACTTCACTGATGTCATTATCTAAAGGAATGTGACCTCTCAGGTGTAGTAATTAAGTCATGTTAAAATGTCTCTCCAACATCGGTATGGAAGCCCCCAGTGTGTGGAAAAGGGGGTGGAGATTTAATTGTTCTTTGATTGATGACAAGCTTGTAAAACGGTATATAACCAGCAGAATGCTTCCATTAAAATAGTCCTGTTTGAACTTACATACAGCCTGCCTGGTGTCTGTTCTAATGGGTCCGAACAGCACATAGCTGTAGTTCAGATCGCGGAACTTTGGATGACTGAACCATCAGATGTTGCGATCGGCAATCTGATCCACTAGTAGCAGAGGAGTGTTGGTAGAGAGGAAGCAAGCAAGCAAGCAAGGGTCTCGTTGCATATTCAATAAAATTTCAGCAAATTTGGGATGGTAACTTGATGCGAACTGTAAAAAAGCTGAAGTTAAAGAGAGGATGGCTTCTACAAATAGATAATGATCCTAAACACACCTCAAAATCCACAGGGGGTTACATCAAGAGGCGTGAACTGAACATTTTGCCATGGCCTTCACAATCTGACCTCAACATAGTTGAAAATCTATGGATAGAGCAGTGCCAGACAGCCCAGAGTTCTCAAAAGAACTGGAAGACTTTTGTAAGGAAGAATGAGCAAAGATACCTCAAAAACCTCAAAAACAAGAATTGTAAGACTCTTGGCTGGCTACAAAAAGTGTTTACAAGCTGTGATACTTGCCAAAGGGGGCAGTACAAGATATTAACTCTGCTTGGTGCCCAAACTTTTGTAGACGCCATTTTTTTAATTTTCTGTAATTTTGAAAGTGTAAAAGATGGAAATAAAATCTAAAAACTTTTTTTGACATATTATAAGAATGTCTAATCTGTAATTTGATGCCTTGGAGATTTTTCCATCTTTCCTTGGCTTCGTTATGCACATTAATACAATTTTTTACCTGGAGTGTCCAAACTTTCGATCCCCACTGTAGCAGAATGGATATGTGAAACAAATGAAATATTATATATGAAAAAGACAGATAAGGGAACTGCCTCTGTGGTTTCACAAAGTATTAGGAAATATAATGAGATTCTGAAATCGGGCACACACAGGTTGGGCATGACAGATGACAATACTCTACAATTTCTAAATATAGAAAGCCCAACCACCACAAACATTCTATGCACTACCCAAGGTACATAAGAGTGTGTTATACCTCCACCAGGGCAACCCATAGTGTCAGGTTTTCGCTCATTAACTGAGAATGCCAGCAGAATAATAGATGATAATTCTATACCCCCATGTGCGGAGCTTGTTCGCACACGTGAAAGATACGATAGAACTCCTGAAAATCGTTTATGGTTTGACAAATACCCAAAAACGCCTGGTTAGTGGCAATAGACATTGAGACGCTCTACAACTCTATCCCTCACTTGCGAGGGATGCAGATGGTGAGAAGCTTCTTGAATGAATGTGACAAAGGATTCACGGAAATACAACAACTTCATAATGGAAATGCTGGAATTTATCATAACAACATCTTTCCATTCAAGCGCTCCCACTACCTACCAGGTGCAGGGAGTGGCTATGGGGGCGGGTTGTGCGCCTTCATACGCCAACCTGTACCTGGGGGGTTGGGAGCGTGACCTTTTTGGGGTGGATACACAACGACCAGACCTCTGAGAATATTCTCACTTGGCACAGATATAATCGACGATGTGCTGATATGGGCGGGATCTAAAGATAACTTGATTATCTTTTTGGAAAGTTTACAGACCAACATATACAGCTTGAAATTTACATACAAAATTTCAGCCAGGAACGTATTACGTTCCTGGATGTGGAATTGTATGTGGACAGTGAGAACAGTTTATGTTCTACCCTTTACAGAAAACCAACAGCTGGCAATAGTTTACTTCAGGGGTCTCCAAACTTCCTAAACAAAGGGCCACTTTTTCTGTTCAGACTTCAGGGGGCCGGACTGTGGCCAGTGGGAGCAGAAAATGTCTCCCATCATTGGTATCAGTAGGAATAGTGCCCCAAGGGCAGAAATAAAAGGCAGAGGGCCACAGTTTGGAGACCCCTGGTTTACTTCATGCCTATCAATTGAAACAACTAATCCGGTTGGGAGTGAAAAAAAATATTTTGAGCAAGAAAGAATCAGTGTTTTTGTTGCCGGAAACATGCAGGATTCCGGTAATATATACCATTCCAAAAGTGCATAAGGATAAGGTCAACCCACCTGGTAGACCCATTGTAAATGGGATCAATTCTATCACAGCCAGGATGGGACAGTACCTCAATTTTTTTCTACAACCAGCTATTCAACAGACCAAAGCATATTTGAGAGTCACAAAACATGTTCTACAATTGTTAGAAGAGGTTCCTGTAGTGGAAGGTCAAACCTGGATTGCCACTGCGGATGTATCGTCTCTATATACGATCGTGCAACACCACCAAGCTTGCAGTGCGACCAAATGGTTGCTCAAGAATTATACCGTACTTATTTGTAAGCAACGCAAATTCCTTATCAAGTGCCTAGAATTCTGTCTAAAATCAAACTATTTCTGGTATAACCAGACCTACTACAACCAGAGCACAGGAATAGCTATGGGCGCGAAATTTGCGCCCTCAGTCGCCAATGCCTTTATGGCACAATGGGAGGAAGATGTGATTTATTTTGATACCCCCATTGAACTGGTCTTCTACAAAAGATACATAGACGACGTACTGATGGTGTGGAAGGGCACTAAAGAATCATTGGAGAAATTTTGTTCAGATCTAAAACACTAATGATAAGAATATTAATTTGGTTTTCCATATTAGTGATAAATCAGTCAACTTTCTGGACTTGGATATCACCATATCACTAAACAAGCTGTTTACGAAAACTCACTTTAAGAGTGTTGACTTAAACAGCTATTTATCATTAAATAGTTGTCATTATAAATCTTGGTTGTCGAATATACCGAAAGGACAACTGGTTTGGATTAAAACGCAATTGCACAAACGATACCGTTTCCTAGCACAAGCAGAATTTATAGGAGATAGATTTAAAGCGAAAGGTTATTCCCACAAGTTTATTTAAAAACAGATTCAAGAAGTTGCTGGTCTCGATAGAAATATCATGTTACGGGGAAATGTGAAAAAACAGCGTGATATGATGGCCCCGGCCATCATTTTGGATTATAACATCCAACATAAAAATGTAGCTAAATTGATAAAAAAAAAACATTGGCATGTGTTGAAGGGGGATAGGCACTTGAAACGTATCCTACCGGAAATGCCGAATATTGTGTATAAAAGAGCCCCTACCATTAGGGATTTGTTGGTGAGAAATGTGGTTGATCCCCCACCCAGGAGTGGCTACACGTTTTTCAACACAAAAGGCTTTGTTCGTTGTAAATATTGTTATGCCTGCAAACGATCTAAGGGTCCTCAACAGAAGACACAATTTGTTGGCACTCAAACTCAGGAGTGCCACCAAATTAAGAATTTCATTAGCTGCCATACAGAAGGCGTGGTGTATGTGTTACAATGCAGCTGTAACCTACAGTATGTAGGAAGGACGAAGAGAGCATTGATGGTCCGGATAAAAGAGCATGTTGTCAATATTGAAAATGGTTTTTCCAAGCTCAACTTTAGGTTCGACACTTTGCCGAAAAACACAAGACCCCAAACATCTATAATTTTGGGGCATAGATACATTTAATAAGCCTTGGAGAGGAGCCCATCTGGTTAGGACCATCAATCAGATGGAATCCCAGTGGATTCACTCTCTCAACACTATGGTCCCCATTGGGTTGAACGTGGAGTTCGAACTAAATTGTTTTCTCAGAAATTTTTAAATTGTTTTTAACTGTATTTTAATTGAATTTTAAATGTTCTAAAATGTCCATTAGTCTATGATACAATTGTGTAATTTGACTTATATGATTAGGATTATTTTAAGTATATTTGATGTAACCGGAAGGGGTATTGCTTATTTCCGGTTGGTCACCCCCTCTCCCATTTTTATATCATTTTGGGTATCAATTATACCTCTTTTTGGTAAAGCCTTTCCATAACACTTTTTGGCTTGCCTCCATAGAAGTACAGTGGCAAAGATATTGTCATCCTCTGTCATCCCCTTTTGAGTGTTGTTTGAATTTGCCCTTTGTTGATTTGTTGATTTATGCAGACACTATTCATTTCCGCCATATACATATAAAAAGGCAGTATCCGATAGGCCCTTAGTAACCTCTGATGAAGTCAGGGACGTGACGTAACGCGCAAGGTTGACCGGAAGTGACGTGACACCCTGACGTCCGTCAGGAAGTGCCGTTGTTTGGCGTTTTTGTTTTTCTTGCAAGTGCATTTTAGCTCCATTAAACTGACCCCAGTTTTACTTATTTCACGATGAGTCTCATTTCTTTAATCCATCCATGCTTTAACTTGCGGTGAGCTATTGTGGCTGGACTTTGACAACATTCCCTACGGAAGACGGCTATTTACATCATCATTGAGGATTGCGTTGAGGCCCCTTTCTTCCTGGTGGAAGGTAAGCGCTCTGTATGCACATTTGTCTTTGAAGATTCGTCTGGATTGTTTCATTGCCCACATGGACAGAAGCTTTCGTTTTGGTTGATGCACAAAGTTTTGTTCACCATCACTGGACTATTTTTTGAGCTTTTCATTATATTTCCACTTAAGCTGTGATTGTACATGTTTTTTTTTTTCACTCTAGGGAGTGTTGATCACTCCCTTGTAGCATAGTTGATTTGCGCTCTTCATACCCATTTCTTTGTTGTTAGCACACACCAGATTTGAGCTGCATTTTGATTTTTCACTGGTCTGCATTGTTTACTTATTCACTGTTGGCAAGCGCTTTAGCTTCACTTTTAATTACCACATTAATAAATAGTATTCCATTTTTTTTTTTGTCTTATGGGAATGTTGGGGTCTTATGGGGCTGTCTTATGGGAATAGTGTTTTTTTTTTTTTTTTACACAATGTCACTATGGGGGGGGGGGGGGGACAAGGAGGAGTAAATCACAAGTAAGAAGTAGCTCAATAGGATCACGAGAGAGAATGAAAGCTGAAGGCACAACTATTGTAACACAAGTGATTAAAATCTATTTAGACACACAGTGGCACTTTGGCCCTTGGGCCTCTTAAGAGAATCTGACAGAAGTAATTAAGCTGAAGAGAAACATGTTGATTTTTTTAACACCCACATATATAATCTGACACTATGATCACAAGGCCCCTTGCAAGGGGAGGGTAAGGGTCAATACACTCAATTATGTAAGAACTAAATAAATAGACACATGGGTTTTTTTTTGTGGGGGGGGGGGGGGGTTTCCAAGCTCAGTAAGTCGAGAGTACAGGGTTAAAATAGCTACACCTCAGCGGAAAGGAGACAGAGGAGAAGGGGAGGAGGGGGAACAGGGGGAGTGAGAGAATTATACATATATTTTTTTTTTCTCATCTTTCCTCTTCTTGTTTTTTTGACGGACGGACGGGGGGGGGGGGTAGAATGACCGGTAGGCATCCACGGAAATTGCAACTTTGGATTAATTTTCTTAACAAGACAAATGTAATGGTGTATCTAATAAAAGAACGTATAACCTTGTATGAAATAAAGTAAAATAAAAAATGTTGATTATAATAAATAGTATTCCATTTAGTCAATATCTTAGACTCAAATGTAATTGCTCACAAGACAACGATTTTAAAAACAAGAAGCAAAACTTCTCTATGCACGTCTTAGAGACTGAGGTTATACGAAAACCTGTCTACGCAAAGCCTATAACAACGCTCTAACACATAAGAAAGGAATACACTGATCTATAAAATCAAAGGGCAGAGCGAAAAACAGGCACAACACGTATCATCACCTGCTACAAAAATCGCCAGCACTCGTCAATTAGAAAAATCTACAATAAAATTCTGGTAGGAATCAATCATATGCCCCATAATACCCACATAAATTCGCCGCAATTAACAAATTTCACTCTAAAACCCATCTCCATCGATGTCGCTAAAAATATCATCGGTACCCTGCGAAATACCACAGCACCCAATGATATCATCCCCACCAAAATTGTTAAAAGGAATGTGTCAATATTTTGGCACCGGCTATCACGCAGCTTATAAACCAATCAATCATTCAAGGAGGGCATGGTGCCTAGCCTGTTGAAACAAGGTATAATCAATTCAATTCTAAAAGAAACCCACCCTCAAACCCCAAAGACCCAACCCATCGTCGACCCATGAAGGCCTAAAATGTCTTCTCCATAGTAAGGCTGGGTTCACACTTGTCCGACAAACGCTCCGACATTGGGAGCTCATGTCGCATGACGTGTGAAAAATCGATGTTTTCCTATGAGAGCCGTCTTAAAACTGATCCGTTGCAAAAAAACGGGGGGTATATCCTGTGTTAATCCAGAAAAGGATTGATGAATAAAATAAATATAGAAAACAAAGCTGCAACATAAACATGTGATAGTCATGTGGTATAAGTTGAAAAGGCAAATAGTTGCGCTAAAGTAGGCCAAATATAGTGAATATTACCCTGGCATAGAAAAATAAACAGTGAAAAAATGCAATAACTGAATTCAGACTGTCAAATGCCAATTGATGATAGAGAAGACGCATATAAATGAAATAAAGTGATCAAAAAAAACACAATAAAGTGAAAAAGAGTGTCCATAAAGGATATACATATGTCCAATAATCAATGTAAAACATGGGTTAGTGCCTCATCACCGATCAGCTGTTCCAGATATATGGATAGTGAAAAAAACAGTTCAGTGTAAAAGGGAGAAAGCACTTATAGACTCCTGATGGATAGATGTGCAAAGACAGTAAGATAGAGCTGTCGTCCACCACCGCGGTGTTGCAAACAACCTCCAGTGCCACACAGAATAGTAATAAGGGGGGACCCTTACCAGAAACGTAGGACCTCAGAGGATAAGGTCAAAAACGCTTGTGCAGAAACACACCGCTGCAAGGGTGTATGGAATCGTGCAGCCTCACCAGTCCTCCAGATCTCCTCGGGGACTCCTCCTCTGGGACGACCAATAGAGACCAGACCTCAGCTACAATGGATCCCGTTCCACAGAGCATAAAAAAATCAAGAAGTAGGCAACATGTGCATAATCGATCCGACACAAGTCGGTCCGACTTTGAAAATGCTCCCTGTACTACTTTGGTCCAACATTGATCCTACTTCAGCCCATTGAATATCATTGAAGTCGGACCAAAGTAGGAGCCTTGTCCTTATCAGACATCAGACATCTGACATGTGATTACAGCAACAGTAAAAGGAATTTCTCTCACTCTGGGATTGTTTTGATTGGTCAAAGAACAAGTCAGACTATCACAAAGTTGGTTCAAAGTAGTATCCTGTTTATGAAAGTCGGATGGATGTAGTACCAATGCACGACCAATGTAGGACAGATGTCGCAGAGCAAAAGTCGGATGAAAGTTGTACTGCTGTCGTGTAGTATAGTGTAAACCCAGCCTAAAAGGAGAAAAGTTTAAAACAGCTACAACAACATTTAGACACCCATAAATTGCTCGATCCATTCCAATTAGGTTTCCGTCCTGGTCACGGAACTGAAACAGCGCTTCTCAAAATATGGGATGACGCCCTCAAGGCCGCAGACGAAGGAGGTTCTTGTCTTCTGGTACTGTCGGGCCCAAGCACAGCTTTTGACACGATAGACCTCAAACTATTACTAACTCGGCTGGCTGAAGTAACCGGAGTCGCGGAATGTGATTTATCTTGGTTCTCCTCCTCTTTATATATTCTAGGTGAGCATCTTGATCTGCTGTATAAGTTTCATTCTAACTGGTCCTTTGTTGATCGCTAGGCCTGTTCCATTTCGGAGGTTTACATGTCCGCCTCCCTGGCACTCTGAACCTGGGTCTTGAGCCCAAAATTATTTAGAGGAGCAACTCTACCTTATTCATTAGTGGTATGTCTATATCTGAAGCAGGCGTTACATTATATGAGAATCTTACCTTATTTTATGACTTTTTCAAATATCCGATTGTGTGTTTGTTATTGCTTTCTACTAAAAAAACAGAATGAAAATTTGCAAACTACCCACTTCTGCGGCCCCTGATGACGGCTTTGTTGAAAGGCCAGAAACGCGTCGGGCATTTCCATCATTTTGTGGAGTGTTTTATTCTATGTAATTTGTCATGTTTTGGTTCCCCCTCTTTCTGTCACATCCGGTATACACACACACACATACATACATCTAACATCACCAAAAGTGTGTGTGTGTGTGTGTGTGTGTGTGTGTGTGTGTGTGTGTGTGTGTGTGTGTGTGTGTGTGTGTATAGTATTATGCATATGTTGTCGTTTTTATGCACTTAGGTGCCGAGTGTACATTTGTAACAAATACCGACAGACACCTTTGTCCTAATTTACACAGTTTTTGTGTTTGGCCTTAAAAGTCCCACTCTGGGGGTATACATTTTTTCTTGTTATACATTTATCAGGGATGTGGCCAATCTCACAATTATTGGATTTATGAGCACCTCTCTTCATACCTTTTTGGAAAAATCGATCACAAATATTCAAATTGGGGCCTTTCACTTCTGAAAAAAGCACAGTGTCATGCGGAGTCCCCCAGGGATTCCCTCTGTCGCCCGTCCTGTTCAATATCTATCTCCGCCCTCTCTTTGAAATCATCAGTAACCAGAAGTTACTCTATCACTTTTATGCAGACACACAACTGTATTTTCGTATCTGCAACAAAAAGGATCATCATCTTAGATTACAGACATGCCTCTCTCTTTGATAGAAAACTGGATGACAAAGAGTTATCTTAAACTCAACGGTTCGAAAACAGAACTCCTCCTGTTTCACGCCAATTGAAAGAATCATCCCGCAGCAACATGGACACCTCCGCCCATTCTGGGTAAAACTATCACCCCTAGCGCCAAAGTCAAAAGTCTAGGAGTCATCTTTGACTCGTACATGACAATGGACGCACAAATAGGGTCAGTAGTCAGCAGATCTCACCATCTGCTGCGCCTACTACGCAGACTTACTCCCTTCATCCCAAAAGAAGACATAGCGGTCGTGGTGGGAGCAATTATCAACTCCAGACTTGACTATGCAAATGCCCTTTACCTCGGGCTCCCAAGATACCAAAAAGCTTGTCTGCAAGTCGTTCAAAATATGGCTGCTAGACTTGTGACTGGGAAAAACCATGGGAATCAATCTCACCTTCACTGAGAGCCCTTCACTGGTTACCAGTAAAAGACAGAATCACTTTCAAAGCTCTCTGTCTGACTCATAAAAGTGTATTTTGGAAAATGCCCCCCAATATCAATGCGAAAAACTAAAAGCTCACAACCCCAATCACGTTCTGTGATCCACCAACCAAAATCTACTCCAGATACTCCAAAGGAGCGAGAAGATTTGCGCTCCAAGGTCCCAGACCATGGAACGCTTTAGCAAACGAGCTCGCTGCTCATAGGTGTTTTGCTGCTGCTCCAATTTTAAATGTGAGTTTTTACTTTGCTATTTGTTTGTACCTCAATAAAAAACTTATGGAATACTGCACTATGGGCCTCCCTCTCTCTCCTTTTACCGTGCATTGCCTGAGCACCTGTTGATGCCAAGGTTGAGAGGTGGAAGCGTTAGAGGAATTTCAAGTGGGAGTTACCCGTCTGTCAGTGATCCCCCAAGCACATCAGGTCCGGATACGAACGCGGCGTTCGTGGAGATAGGTCCACCATCCTCAGCCTCAATGTGAGTGCGTGCTGATGTGATTCATCGATTTCTAGGTCTCTTTTAAAGGGTACGTCACTTTCCATTCATTTCTGCCTTTCATGTCTGTATGAGCACCTGGTGAAGAAGAAGTTCTTCATTTCAACCTCAATAAGTGTGGTTGCACCCCAGTAACTACTGTTTGGTACTTTGGGCCATCCGTGCTATGGCTCTGGAGGTGAGCATTTTAGTACCACAAGAGGTGTGCGCACCGAAGTCTGCCTGCTTTCACACCGTACTACTTTTTGGGCTTTGGAGTCTCCATTTTTGTATGGACTTTTTCACGTGTTTATATGCTATACACCTTGCCGTGTGCTGTCACGCACAGCTATTTTCATTTGTGTTTTTCATTTTTTTGGTTAATAATTTGTATATTGCATTTTATTTCATTGTGTGTTTTGGTACATTTCACATGTTCATTTGTTGCTTATTCACATCTCTGTTCACCATACAGTCACTTACCACATCTCCCTTGGTATTTACCCGTTTTTATACCCTTATTAGGATTCACAGCGCTTCACCATGACCTACCTGTAGCTGCATATTTTCTGTGTCAGACAAGACTACCCTGGTGTTTGCAGCAGTGCCCCCCGCTGTCCATTCCAGACAGCGCAAGAGTTATCTCCCTTGGAGGAGAACCACTTGGCCTTTAAGAGAAAGATCATAACGAGGACAAGAGAGAAATGGACACCAAGCGCCCATAGGCGATTTAGTTTGCATGTGCTGCGCTATACAAGTTTCTCACTCACTCAATTAACCGCAGATGAAAAGAAAAAAAAAAAAGAAAAATCAGCAAATACATTCATGTATATCCAGAAATTACATTAAAAATGATCTCTATCTATTAGAGATTGTGCTGTATCTAGCCACTATGCGACACAAACAACCCCCAAACCAACTAAAAACGGGAACTTTCCCCTGCGAGAAATGCATCATTAAAATCATCAAAGGGGCTAGTATCAATTTACCAAAATGGTGAGATCTGGACACCCAGGTTCAGAGCCACTTGCCAGACTGTAGGCGTCATTTACCTGATGAAGAAGTGCAGTTGTGGGTCTATGTGGGTAAGACCAAGAGAAACGTTTTATGCAGAATGCGTGACCATGTATCAGCAGTTTCTAAGAAACACCAATCAGCCGTCACATGGGCCTCTTCCATGACCACAAAAATCGGACAATGATCGGCTTTTATGCCCTGGCACACATTCCGTTTAATGAGAGAGGGAGTGACGCAGACAAACGCTTACTTCAAGTTGAAGCCAAGTGGACTTTACAGGCTACAAGGCATCCAGGCTTAAAACGAGAAGTTTTATACCATTCCTTTAAAATCCAGATCTTGACCCCTGATGAGTATTCACCCCTTTTCCTCTTCCCATTTATACTCTCTCCGATCCATTTTCTTCTTTGCTATTCGTCTTACCTGCTGACACCCGTCTGCTAACTAAGCATTGGGTCTCGCCCCGAATTTTAAAGCCACCATCATGAGCTGTCTTGGATACAACCAGAAGGGAGTAGGCGTTTCCGGGTGAGACCCTCTGCACTATGTCTATCAGTGATGGACATTACCAAAATTTGTACATCGGTGTGATAATGTTTTCCTATATGACCTGCACAAGTATATTACCTGCTTTGTTTATACTCATATTCATGCAGTGGAGCTAGATTGCTCGTGTAGCGCCCCCTTTCTTTCAGAAAAGGCACTACGCTAAAGTTAGTGGGAGAGTTATTTTGCTCCCACTCCTAAATTTGCTAAAATTGGGCTCATTGGGTCATTCAGTGCTCCAGAGATGCAGTTCCATCTCTGGGTGGCAGGTGGCGTCAGAGGGGTTCTGGCAGAGCCACTTTTCCCTAGCAGCCATTTGGAGGAGTTTTCCCTCGCGGGGCATGCTGGGGAGGGGTATATCTGAGGCAGCCGCCGTTTTTTTTGGTTCTTCTTCCGGGTTCCAGGTGCGGCACCCACCTTTAGGGTGTGCGTACCCAACGGACCCCGGTGATATGGCCTACCAGGCCGGGGTCGCATGCTACGCAGAGTTCCCTGCTGATGCTGAGAGGGGCCCTAGCGACTTGCTGGAGGCCCCACTTCTACTGAAGAGATCCTAAGCTGTGCGCTGTTCGGTGGGGGGATCGGCTTGAGGAGAACCCGGAGGCAGGTGATCCAAAAGGGCTTGAACGAACCAAATCGGGGATCTGGTCGCCAGAAACTGACAACCTTAGACCATCAGCTGGTGACCCCTACTAAAAAAAAAAAAAAAAGAGAACTTTCTGGGAGGATTCGCTCTTCAGTCCAACATTGGGCTGGTGGCAGGGGTCTTCATCTGAAAACGCTAAATTCTACTAGAGCCAAGTCAGTGAGAGAGACTTGTTCCTCCCAGTAACCTCAAGTGATGTTCCGGCTGCCAGGCTTGTGGCAGAAGCCTCCGGAGGTGCTTTACCCACTCTGGCTAGAGTGGAGACAAATTTTTCCACTACAGAAAGCAGGACTGCTTTCTTTCCATCCAAATCCTGATACTGCAACGTTCTCTCCTTTCATCAACCTTTACTTTCTATCTCATGTTGATGTTGGTCGTGTTGGACAAGGAAATAAAGCATTCAGAAAACTTCAGCGGCAGGTTTGGACATTCACTCACGGCAATCCCTAGACAACATACAACAAAGTAACTTAATACACCGATCCCAAAACAATCAGCGGCCCTTGAGGAGGTATCGCTACACTCGCTTGTTTCTTGAATATGTACCAATGTTTACATTCCTATGTGGGGTTTGTGTGATTCCATTGTCGTATTATCTGGACCTAGATGATCTATCCTTGTTTTTATCAGGAATTACATCTTCCTATTTTGCCCGTCCAAAACTAACCCACTGGTGGTTTCCACCATTATCCTGCTTCACAATCTGCACTCAGCACTAGGTGGTTTTAAGTTGGCTTCACCCGATGGAAATCATGCGATTTCCCTTGCATATTAGCCCACAACGTTATGCTATCTAGCCATCTCCAGATCCTATGGTGGGCAGGTAAGGGCAATCCCCAGCATCTGTATACGGCGATGAGGGCAAGCGGAGGTACGCCCATCTGGGATTGTCCAAGCCGTGCGATTATCCTGGAACGCTTGTAAACGCAACCAATCCCCTCGGTGAGGGGCGGTGGTGCTCGCCTTTCCGTATAGGATCGCTGACATCTTGCATGTTATCACCCTGAGCCCACCCACGTGTTTGACCCAATTTACGTCACGCGCTGTGCCCTATCAACGCACAGAGAGACCTACTTAAGGACCCTGCTGGCGGTCAGTGGTGGCGCGGGCTCCATAGGGGAAAGCAGGCACAGCATACAACAGCATCACAGGTAACTTCCACGGTCCTTATGCCATATCTACCCTCCCAGTTGGGAGTAACTTCTAATCTCTGACGTTTCTCGCTGGTGTATAGATTGCTGCCCCCTCACAGGCTACAGTGGTTCAGAGGCTACCCTAGGGACTTGGTTCAACCTTTCAAAAAAAGGTATTTAAAAAAAAAAAAAATAATAATAATTTAAGGGCTGGTGTCTGTATATAGTGAAAAATGAACTACAAAATTCCCCAACTGCTTTGCCTCTAAATATATAGGCTGGAGGTATAAACTACCATTATAAGCACTTTGATGCTCTCAATTCTGAATATAATTAGGGCTCATCTCTATCTATATTTTTTTTTTATTACTACTATTTAATATTTTTTGTCTGCCTTTGCCTTCAGTTTTCAACTGAAGCCTGATCATACTTCTGTATGAAAATCGGACCTTAAGGGCCCTTTCACACTAGCGGACGAACGGTCCGCTCATTACAAGTCCGCTTACGGACTTGTAATGTGTCCCTATGGGATCCATTAGCGGATGATGCATCCGCTAACGTCCGCTCGATCCGCATCCATTTTTGCGGACGGAAGAATGTCCTATTTTTCTTCCGTCCGGCCAAACGGATCGGATGCAAACGGACAGACAGTCCGTTTCCATCCGACTCCCCATAGCGGAGGAGAGACGGGGCGGTCCCTGCACAGTGTGCCGACAGCTGAGCGGAGACCCCCCCGCTGAGCTGACGGGCACACGGAGCGGACCGAAAAACGGTCCGCTCCGTGTGAAAGGACCCTAATGGTTATTGTAGCAGAGTACAATATTAAACTCCACGATCTCCGCTGGTAACCAGGGTAAATCCACAGTCAGCGTTGAAAAGTAAGGCAATGTCCCAAATCCCCCCCCCCAGTAACCGGACGAAACACAGCTCTGAGAGTCAACTGACTTTTTATTCACAGGCTTCATATTTATATAAAATTTCCCATGCAAGGGGTTTCCAAACAGCCAAATAGATTTAGCAGGAGTAATACAGGGAGGACCAGATGGGGAACTTAACATTTTGGATAATTCTCCCATCAGGCATTGCTGCACGAGGGAAAAGGTCGGTTGATAGCTGGGGTCTGGGGTTATGTGTTGTGGGAGTTCGGTTTAAAACTGCCGAACACCGATTGGGCAACATAAAACAAAAAGTACTTGAATGCTAGTGGCTTACGGCTGCCAGCATACCAATTACTATGCCCACATAAGACCCAGCAGAATACATAGCCTATAATAGACAACCTTTTGACATGTAACGTCCAGTGCTCCAGAAGTGGCTAGGTTTGCCACAGTTATTATAGCCGATGTTCCCTGACTTGATGAGTTTCTGATGCTGTGCACTCTGGCTGCCCCCTTAGTCGCATAGATGCAGGAGATTGACTCTGCTTTTAATGCATACACGTGAAACCGCTTGCATAATATATAATTTAACCATCTTTGGTGTACACTATGCCAAGGAAGCTATTTTGCACACACCTGTAAAAAGTCATTCTTGTCTTGGTATGTTAAATGTGTGTGGCTTTTTCTAAAAACAGCTGTACGAATTATATACACACACACTTTTATAAGAAACCTTTGACAACTCCATGAAGGTTGCGGATTTGGTTTAAAGGAGTTGTAAAAGGAAAACTAACATTTTTTTGCCTAAAATTAAATGTCTGCAAGGTAGACAGACAGAATTCTTTTAACAAACGAGTAAATACCTATTAAATTCCTTCATCTATATCACCTCCGGCGTTCTAGTTTCTGTTCTCTCATTCACTTCCTGGTTTGCATCACTTGTTCATGCAAGAACTACATTTCCCAGTATGCATTGCGGCACGCCCAGTAATTCACACAGCCTTGAAGTCTCTTAACACGTAGAGAGCGTCCTGCCCCACAGATGTAGTTCCCAGGAGGGGGCGAGCACATCACTGACCACCGCAGTAGTCTCCCTTCACGGTGGTGAGTAACAAATCAGACAAGCAGGAAGTGAACAGAACAGAGAAGAAATAGAGCCAGGGTTTTGACCCGTGTCTCCGAAGTCGGGTGCACCCTCAGTTTGGTCTGTGTGTGAACCTTCGGCTAGCCAGACAATCAATAAAACCAATACGCAATATGGGTTATTAATGGATTGCTTGTATTCAAAATTGACAGCATATACATTTTATAGCCTTAAACCACAACATTTCCCTTATACCTCAGATAAACTCAAAAACCCTCCCAACAGCAATATCCAATCAATTATCGACTTTATAAAAAATTCCCCAGTTTATAAAAAGAACAAAAAAAGGTTATACAAAGTTTGAAAAGTCATCAAAAATACATGTTGCATTTGTGACGCGAATCATATAACACCTTTACCACAACCCTGCTATACCGAATATCATCATCCTTATCTTGACCATCTGGAGATGTGCGACTTGAACTTGGCAGATGTTTATACATTTTCTAAATTCTACAATTCAGCACTTCTAAACATCATGTGGTTGCACATAACATTTGCAAGAACATCGTGATAAGATCTTGTGGTTACATAACATCTTCAAAAACAGTTCAGATAATTTCCCAATGTAATTATTGCATTTCATCAATTTTCCAACAAGCTGAAATATGATATATGTAGCTGATATATCTAGATATATCTATAAATCTATATCTATAAATCTATATCTATATCTATAAATCTATATCTATATCTATAAATCTATATCTATATCTATAAATCTATATCTATATCTATAAATCTATATCTATAAATCTATATCTATATCTATAAATCTATATCTATAAATCTATATCTATATCTATAAATCTATATCTATATCTATAAATCTATATCTATATCTATAAATCTATATCTATCTATAAATCTATATCTATCTATAAATCTATATCTATCTATAAATCTATATCGATATCTAGATAGATAAACAATTTCCCCACACTGAGCAAAAAACGAACAATGAGGAAGTGAAAAGGAGGACTGTCTGCAGGTAAAGGATGCTTATGAAAAAAAATTTCCTTCACAACCCCTTTAAGCATATGCTATATATACAAAACAATTCTGAACAACCCAACTAGCATCCTTAACCACTTGCTTACTGGGCACATAAACCCCCTTCGTGCCCAGGCGAAATTTCAGCTTCCGGCACTGCGTCGCTTTAACTGACAATTGCGCGGTCGTGCGACGTGGCACCCAAACAAAATTGGCGTCCCTTTTTTCCCCACAAATAGAGCTTTATTTTGGTGGTATTTGATCGCCCGTGCGGTTTTTATTTTTTGCGTTATAATGAAAAAAAGAGCGACAATTTAAAAATATATATATATTTTTTACTTGTTGCTATAATAAATATCCCATTTTTTTTTTTTTTTTTTTATATTTTTTTTTCTCCGTTAAGGCCGATACGTATTCTTCTATGTATTTTTGTAAAAAAAAAAAAAAAAATCACAATAAGTGACTGCTTTGCGCAAAAGTTATAGCACCTACAAAATAGGGGACATAAATTATGATCTTTTTTATATTTTTTTTTACTAGTAATGGCGGCGATCTGCGATTTTTATTGGGACTGCGATATTGCGGACGGACACATCGGACACTTTTGACACATTTTTGGCGCCATTCACATTTATACAGCGACCAGCGCTATAAAAATGCACTAATTACTGTATAAATGTGACTGGCATTGAAGGGGTTAACACTAGGGGGTGAGGAAGGGGTTAAATGTATTGCCTGGGTGTGTTCTAACTGTATGGGGGGAGGGGGGTGACTGATGCTGTCTCCCTATGTACAAGAGAAACAGCATCTGTCACCTCACTGACAGGACGTGAAGCTCTGTGTTTACACTCAGAGCTCCACGTCCCTGCTCTCTCACCGACGATCGCGTGTACCTGACGGACATCGCGGCCGCCGGGTACACGCATCGGATCCTCGGTGATGCGTCGGGACTGTTTTTCCCCGCCGCGCGCCACCCTGTGGCGCGCGCGGGGAATTACAAGCAAATCACGTCCAAAGACGTGACCCCGGCGCCTCAGGTCCGCGCTGTTCACGTCTTTGGACGTGACGCGGTATTGAAGTGGTTAAAAACCCCATACCACCCCCAGTATGAATTTCGGTTTTCAATAGGGAATGAAGGAATATTTGTAAATGGAAAGTAAGGGAAAATATGAAGGGGAATATAAAAAGTGTAGTATAACAGGAGTACATGGAAAGGGAGAGAACAGGGGGGTTATGGTCTTTCTTAATTTTTTTTTTTTTGGGTGAATGGGTGGAGGAGGATGAAAGAACAAAAAGATATATATATTCATAAATTTTTAATTATTTATATATATATATATATATATATATATATATATATATATATATATATATATATATATATATATATATATATTTATTTTATTTTTATTATTAAAAATTGATTTAAAAAGAAATGTGATTTATTTATATTGATCAAGATTCTGTATCCACTTCCATACCGGGGGGCACCTTCCCGCCCAAGCCAATTTTCAGCTTTCAGCACTGTCGCACTTTGAATGACAATTGCGCGGTCATGCTACACTGTACCCTAACAAAATTGGCGTCCTTTTTTCCCCACAAATAGAGCTTTCTTTTGGTGGTATTTGATCACCTCTGCGGTTTTTATTTTTTGCGCAACTAAGACAAAAAAAAATACATTTTTATTTTTTTCTGTTAACTTTGTAAATAAGTACGTTTTCTTTCAATTGCGGGCACTGATATGACGGCACTGATGAGGTGGCACTGATGGACACCAATGAGGTAGTACTGATGGGCACCGATGAGGTGGCACTGATGGGCACCGATGAGGTGGCACTGATGGGCACTGATAGGCGGCGCTGGTATGTGGCACAGATAGGCACGCATAGGCGGCACAGATGGGTACTTATGGGTGGCACAGATGGGCACTGATAGGTGGGCACTGGGCATGGATTGGCACTGATGAATCTGTTTTCAGTCAGTGCCCATGTGTGGGCACTGACTGGCACCCTTATTTTTAGTGGCATGTTTTAAAAAAAAAATCCAACTTTTTTTTGCCCTCTTTTTTTTTTACTTTAGCCCTTCCAGTGTGGGCACTCCCTGGTGGTCTAGTGTGGGCATCTGAGGGGGGGGGGCTGCTCTGATAAACAATCAGCATGAACCCCCCCCCTGTCAGGAGAGCCGCCGATCGGCTCTCCTGTACTCGCGTCTGTCAGACGCGAGCGAGGAAGAGCCGTCGACGGCTCTTCCTGTTTACATCGTGATCAGCCGTGATTGGACACGGCTGATCACGTGGTAGCGAGCCTCCGCCGGAGGACTCGTGACCGAGATCGGAGGTGCAGGGTGTCAGGCTGACACCCCGCATCACCGATCGCCGCGCGCGGCATGAAATCGTGTTGGACAACGTCCAGTCACGATTTCATAAGCACTTCCCGGCCGTCAATCTCCTATTGAACGGGTGGGGAAGTGGGTATATTGAACAATGAATAGGAAGAGGATTTAATTTGCCATCAGATAAATTGAATACGAAAATTGTATAATCTAGTTGATGCGGCTTTCAGGAATGGCACCATAACTGTCAAAATATGGAAATGTATACGTACAGAACACCCTATAATTCCAACTATCTATTCACTCCCGGCAGGTCATTCCATCATCTCTGGCAATGGCTCAATGGCCAAAAATCTGAGCCATCGAAGAGACTAGCACCTGAGGCCTTATGCGGATAGCCTTCCATCATATGTCAAGGACACTATACACTTCCTTAAGATCTTGGTTGTCGAAGGGGTCAAATTCTGATTTGTTTCTTTGATCACAATAGAATAGGTTTATTTTTTCATGATGACTTTACATCAGGGGTCTCAGAGTCCAGGGCCCACGGACTGGTTAAAAAATGGGCCACAGGCAAGGCCAATCCTGGGCATTTTTTTACTGCTCATGCTGCCTAACAGTGTTGCCTCTCTATCTCCTCTCCTCTCTCCGCTGCACGCTGCTGCAGCCCAGATAGAGTACAGAACGGAGGAAGGATCCGCCCATCGCTTCCCCCACCATGCACTTACGATCAATCGGAGACCCGATCCAGGATCCTGCTGCTACCTCTGCGTGTGTTCTCTGGGTGCCCTATCACAAGGCCTCTGTGAAAGCCACGAGGAGAGGATTTAGGCAAACGATCCTGACTACCAGAAGAGGTGAGTGAGCGGGGTAATGCTGGGGGCTTAATAGTGCGTTTGCCGACACCAGTGCTGGGGGGGGCTTAATAGTGCGTTTGCCGACACCAGTGCTGGGGGGGCCAATAGTGCGTTTGCCGACACCAGTGCTGGGGGGGCCAATAGTGCGTTTGCCGACACCAGTGCTGGGGGGGCCAATAGTGCGTTTGCCGACACCAGTGCTGGGGGGGCCAATAGTGCGTTTGCCGACACCAGTGCTGGGGGGGCCAATAGTGCCTTTGCCGACACCAGTGCTGGGGGGGGCCAATAGTGCCTTTGCCGACACCAGTGCTGGGGGGGGCCAATAGTGCCTTTGCCGACACCAGTGCTGAGGGGGGCCAATAGTGCCTTTGCCGACAGTGCTGGGGGGGGCCAATAGTGCGTTTGCCGACACCAGTGCTGGGGGGGCCAATAGTGCGTTTGCCGACACCAGTGCTGGGGGGGGCTTAATAGTGCATTTGCCGACACCAGCGCTGAGGGGGCCCATAGTGCGTTTGCCGACACCAGCGCTGGGGGGGCCCATAGTGCGTTTGCCGACACCAGCGCTGGGGGGGCCCATAGTGCGTTTGCCGACACCAGCGCTGGGGGGGCCAATAGTGCGTTTGCCGACACCAGCGCTGGGGGGGCCAATAGTGCGTTTGCCGACACCAGCGCTGGGGGGGCCAATAGTGCGTTTGCCGAGCGCTGGGGGGGCCAACCAGCGCTGGGGGGGCCAATAGTGCGTTTGCCGACACCAGCGCTGGGGGGGCCAATAGTGCGTTTGCCGACACCAGCGCTGGGGGGGCCAATAGTGCGTTTGCCGACACCAGCGCTGGGGGGGCCAATAGTGCGTTTGCCGACACCAGCGCTGGGGGGGCCAATAGTGCGTTTGCCGACACCAGCGCTGGGGGGGCCAATAGTGCGTTTGCCGACACCAGCGCTGGGGGGGCCAATAGTGCGTTTGCCGACACCAGAGCTGGGGGGTCAATAGTGCGTTTGCCGACACCAGAGCTGGGGGTCAATAGTGCGTTTGCCGACACCAGAGCTGGGGGTCAATAGTGCGTTTGCCGACACCAGAGCTGGGGGGTTCATAGTGCGTTTGCCGACACCAGAGCTGGGGGGTTCATAGTGCGTTTGCCGACACCAGAGCTGGGGGGTTCATAGTGCGTTTGCCGACACCAGAGCTGGGGGTTCATAGTGCGTTTGCCGACACCAGAGCTGGGGGTCAATAGTGCGTTTGCCGACACCAGAGCTGGGGGTCAATAGTGCGTTTGCCGACACCAGAGCTGGGGGGTCAATAGTGCGTTTGCCGACACCAGAGCTGGGGGTCAATAGTGCGTTTGCCGACACCAGAGCTGGGGGTCAATAGTGCGTTTGCCGACACCAGAGGTGGGGGGTCAATAGTGCGTTTGCCGACACCAGAGCTGGGGGGTTCATAGTGCCTTTGCCGACACCAGTGCTGGGTATAGTATATTATTGCTGGTATAATTTGTTTTAGAAAGTTTTGTAAGTTTGCATGCAGCCCCCATGGGATTTGAAAACTTGTCGTCATGTGGCCCTCAGGCAATTTGAGTTTGAGACCCCTGCTTATCCATTTGTGCAATATTTATCACATATGCGATTATTTTCTTCTGTAGATCGCACATGTGATCCATCACATACATGAAGACGATGTGTGTACAGGTGTTCTTACCATTCATAGACATTTGTATACATCATATTTCTATTATTGGAAAGGTTTATATTCATGATATCCTTTTTCAATGATCGATCATTTTGTCGATTTGTTTCTAGGCTTCCTTTTTTAGGTATAACCTATAGGGTGTGAGAATTTCTCGTGACTGCCCGTGCGATCTTGCGATTCCTAGGATCGTAATATGTTGTTAAATAATGCTGTTCTAATTGATTTGTTTTAATTAAATCTGGAATCAAACATGCAAGTCATGAAGAATACATTTGTGATCAGTGTATAGGCATGAAGTTCTGAAGAAGGGCGAGATCCAGAATAGCCCGAAATATCACGGATTGCCCGATTGTACAGATGATGATTTGATGTCTCCCTTGACAGATATTTTTTTTTTTATATAAAAGAATTTGCAATCCTATTTGAATATACGTGCCGATATGGCCAATGATGATTGTATACAGATCAGTGTGGAATGTTATTTCTGTTATATTTAAAAAAAAATCCCTTATGCACATGAATCTTTCTCTAGAGTTCATGCTCTCACTTTCCCCCCAGAAGATATCGATCGCTGGATGTAAAACAAATCTGCCCCCCCCCCCGTGGTGTGTAAAACAAATCTGCCCCCCCCCCCCCCGGTGTGTAAAACAAATCTGCCCCCCCCCCCCCGGTGTGTAAAACAAATCTGCCCCCCCGCTGTGTAAAACAAATCTGCCCCCCGCTGTGTAAAACAAATCTGCCCCCCCGCTGTGTAAAACAAATCTGCCCCCCCGCTGTGTAAAACAAATCTGCCCCCCCGCTGTGTAAAACAAATCTGCCCCCCCGCTGTGTAAAACAAATCTGCCCCCCCGCTGTGTAAAACAAATCTGCCCCCCGCTGTGTAAAACAAATCTGCCCCCCGCTGTGTAAAACAAATCTGCCCCCCGGTGTGTAGAACAAATCTCCCCCTGGTATATTAAACAAATCTCTCCCTGTATATAGAAGATATCGATCACTGATATAGAACAAATCTCTCCCTGTATAGAAGATATCGATCACTGGATATAGTACAAATCTCTCCCTGTATAGAAGATATCGATCACTGGATATAGAACAAATCTCTCCCTGTATAGAAGATATCGATCAATCTCTATGTAGAACAAATCTCTCCCTGTATATAGAAGATATCGATCACTGGATATAGAACAAATCTCTCCCTGTATAGAAGATATCGATCACTGGATATAGAACAAATCTCTCCCTGTATAGAAGATATCGATCAATCTCTATGTAGAACAAATCTCTCCCTGTATATAGAAGATATCGATCACTGGATATAGAACAAATCTCTCCCTGTATATAGAAGATATCGATCGTTGATATAGAACAAATCTCTCCCTGTATATAGAAGATATCGATCACTGGATATAGAACAAATCTCTCCCTGTATAGAAGATATCGATCACTGGATATAGAACAAATCTCTCCCTGTATAGAAGATATCGATCACTGGATATAGAACAAATCTCCCCCTGTATAGAAGATATCGATCACTGGATATAGAACAAATCTCCCCCTGTATATAGAAGATATCGATCACTGGATATAGAACAAATCTCTCCCTGTATAGAAGATATCGATCACTGGATACAGAACAAATCTCTCCCTGTATATAGAAGATATCGCTCTCTAGATATAGTACAAATCTCTCCCTGTATAGAAGATATCGATCACTGGATATAGTACAAATCTCTCCCTGTATAGAAGATATCGATCACTGGATATAGAACAAATCTCTCCCTGTATAGAAGATATCGATCACTGGATATAGTACAAATCTCTCCCTGTATAGAAGATATCGATCACTGGATATAGTACAAATCTCTCCCTGTATAGAAGATATCGATCACTGGATATAGTACAAATCTCTCCCTGTATAGAAGTTATCGATCGCTGGATACAGAACAAATCTCTCCCTGTAGATAGAAGATATTGATCGCTCTCTAGATATAGAACAAATCTCTCCCTGTATAGAAGATATCGATCACTGGATATAGAACAAATCTCTCCCTGTATAGAAGATATCGATCACTGGATATAGAACAAATCTCTCCTTGTATAGAAGATATCGATCACTGGATATAGAACAAATCTCTCCCTGTATATAGAAGATATCGCTCTCTAGATATAGAACAAATCTCTCCCTGTATAGAAGATATCGATCACTGGATATAGAACAAATCTCTCCCTGTATAGAAGATATCGATCACTGGATACAGAACAAATCTCTCCCTGTATATAGAAGATATCGCTCTCTAGATATAGAACAAATCTCTCCCTGTATAGAAGATATCGATCACTGGATATAGTACAAATCTCTCCCTGTATATAGAAGATATCGATCACTGGATATAGAACAAATCTCTCCCTGTATATAGAAGATATCGATCGCTCTCTAGATATAGAACAAATCTCTCCCTGTATAGAAGATATCGATTACTGGATATAGTACAAATCTCTCCCTGTATAGAAGATATCGATCACTGGATATAGTACAAATCTCTCCCTGTATAGAAGATATCGATCACTGGATATAGTACAAATCTCTCCCTGTATAGAAGATATCGATCACTGGATATAGTACAAATCTCTCCCTGTATAGAAGATATCGATCACTGGATATAGAACAAATCTCTCCCTGTATAGAAGATATTGATCACTGGATATAGAACAAATCTCTCCCTGTATAGAAGATATCGATCACTGGATACAGAACAAATCTCTCCCTGTATAGAAGATATCGATCACTGGATATAGAACAAATCTCTCCCTGTATAGAAGATATCGATCACTGGATATAGTACAAATCTCTCCCTGTATATAGAAGATATCGATCACTGGATATAGAACAAATCTCTCCCTGTATAGAAGATATCGATCACTGGATATAGTACAAATCTCTCCCTGTATAGAAGATATCGATCACTGGATATAGAACAAATCTCTCCCTGTATAGAAGATATTGATCACTGGATATAGAACAAATCTCTCCCTGTATAGAAGATATCGATCACTGGATATAGAACAAATCTCTCCCTGTATAGAAGATATTGATCACTGGATATAGAACAAATCTCTCCCTGTATAGAAGATATCGCTCTCTAGATATAGAACAAATCTCTCCCTGTATAGAAGATATCGATCACTAGATATAGAACAAATCTCTCCCTGTATAGAAGATATCGATCACTGGATATAGTACAAATCTCTCCCTGTATAGAAGATATCGATCACTGGATATAGTACAAATCTCTCCCTGTATATAGAAGATATCGATCACTGGATATAGAACAAATCTCTCCCTGTATATAGAAGATATCGATCGCTCTCTAGATATATAACAAATCTCTCCCTGTATAGAAGATATTGATCACTGGATATAGAACAAATCTCTCCCTGTATAGAAGATATCGCTCTCTAGATATAGAACAAATCTCTCCCTGTATAGAAGATATCGATCACTAGATATAGAACAAATCTCTCCCTGTATAGAAGATATCGATCACTGGATATAGTACAAATCTCTCCCTGTATAGAAGATATCGATCACTGGATATAGTACAAATCTCTCCCTGTATATAGAAGATATCGATCACTGGATATAGAACAAATCTCTCCCTGTATATAGAAGATATCGATCGCTCTCTAGATATATAACAAATCTCTCCCTGTATAGAAGATATCGATCACTGGATATAGAACAAATCTCTCCCTGTATAGAAGATATCGATCACTGGATATAGAACAAATCTCCCCCTGTATAGAAGATATCGATCACTGGATATAGAACAAATCTCCCCCTGTATAGAAGATATCGATCACTGGATATAGTACAAATCTCTCCCTGTATAAAAGATATCGATCACTGGATATAGAACAAATCTCTCCCTGTATAGAAGATATCGATCACTGGATATAGAACAAATCTCTCCCTGTATAGAAGATATCGATCACTGGATATAGAACAAATCTCTCCCTGTATAGAAGATATCGATCACTGGATATAGAACAAATCTCTCCCTGTATAGAAGATATCGCTCTCTAGATATAGAACAAATCTCTCCCTGTATAGAAGATATCGATCACTGGATATAGAACAAATCTCTCCCTGTATAGAAGATATCGATCACTGGATATAGAACAAATCTCTCCCTGTATAGAAGATATCGATCACTGGATATAGAACAAATCTCTCCCTGTATATAGAAGATATCGATCGCTCTCTAGATATAGAACAAATCTCTCCCTGTATAGAAGATATCGATCGCTGGATATAGAACAAATCTCCCCCTGTATAGAAGATATCGATCACTGGATATAGAACAAATCTCTCCCTGTATAGAAGATATCGATCACTGGATATAGTACAAATCTCTCCCTGTATAGAAGATATCGATCACTGGATATAGTACAAATCTCTCCCTGTATAGAAGATATCGATCACTGGATATAGAACAAATCTCTCCCGGGATAGAAGATATCGATCACTGGATATAGAACAAATCTCTCCCTGTATATAGAAGATATCAATCGCTGGATATAGAACAAATCTCTCCCTGTATAGAACAAATCTCTCCCTGTATATAGAAGTTATCGATCACTCTCGAGATATAGAAGATATTGATCGCTCCCTGTATATGGTCTATCGCTGTCTAGAGTAGATGGTGGCCGTGGCCTAGCCCTATCTATCTATAGAGAAGCACGGAGCTCTGTCTCCGCCATGCTGCCTCCTCGGCAGCCGTGTGCAAAATAACTTCCTTACTTCTTACTCCTCCCTTCCCCTTCCCAGCTCTCCCCACGGCTCCTCCCACACCCACATACACTAGAGACCAAACACAAGCGCTTGGCTACGGTCCGCGGCCGCCATTTTTCCGTGGATATGCAGACTACAATTTCCCATATAAACACATGTTCCTCTAGAATCTAGACACAGGGAAAACAAATGTAGAGCACTAGAGGCCAAAGTCTGGCCGGAGGCTGAAGCCGTCATTTTGTTGTGGATCGAGAGCCTGAATCAATGTCATCATTCCAGTTTTATTAGTCTGCAGTTTATAGATATAGATACACACACTTACATTACACGTCCCATCATGTACTCAAATATAAAATCTTCAGAGATAAAAGATGGATGAAAATATATATATACACACACTGTACATTATACTATATATATATAGAGATATATATAGAGATATATATAGATAGATATATATAGATATATATATATATATATATATATATATATATATATATATATATATATATAGATATATATATATATATTTTATATATATATATATATCTATATATATATATATAGATATATATTTATATATAAATATATATATATATGTATATATATAGATATATATATATATATATATATTTTTTTTCATCCATCTTTTTTCTCTGAAGATTTTATATTTGAGTACATGATGGGACATCATGTTTCCTTTCCTATCCTTAAAGCCTGTGAGGAAAATAGTTGTTACGGTCTCACTCATACATATAGAAAGGCAAATAATAAAACATTTGCGGTCTCATGTAGTAAACACACAGATATTAGCACGCCGCTGAGAAACGCACGGTACATCCCTTGTGGTGTTTACATTGGTATATATCCCTTGGGGTGTTTACATATATTTACAGTAGCATGAGGTGTCATGGAACACCAACCAATGTAAACACCACAAGGGATATATATACACACACATATATACACACATCCCTTGTGGTGTTTACATTGGTTGGTGTTCCATGACACCTCATGCTACTGTAAATATATGTAAACACCCCAAGGGATATATATATATATATATATATATATATATATATATATATATATATAGAGAGAGAGAGAGAGAGATATACAGTATATACGTTTTATCATATATATATACACACATCCCTTGTGCTGTTTACATTGGTTGGTGTTCCATAACACCTCATGCTACTGTACATATATGTAAACACCACAAGGGATATATATATAGAGAGAGAGAGAGATATACCGTATATACGTTTTATATATATATATATATATATATATATATATATATATATATAATATATATACACAGACATCCCTTGTGGTGTTTACATTGGTTGGTGCTCCATCACAACACAACGCAGGACGCACATTGCGCTTTGTCACACAATGCAGCATGCAGTCATTGTGCAGAGCGCATGTATTTTGAAAGTGATGCATTCTGAGGGCTCATTCAGACTAGCGATTGGGGGGGGGCAGTAAAACTGTGACCTGTTAGTGGGCCCTGAGGACAAGGTTGATGACCACTGACTGTGGAAATCACATTATTCCCTGTGGTGCTTAATCACCTCAATGCAGCACAGCTGCAGCACGTTATCTGGAAAAGGTACAGGTGATATTTATTGCAGAGGTGATTAAATTCTACCAAAAGAAAACTCTATGTGTGTGGGGGGGGGGGGGGGAAGACATACATTTAATTTATGTACAGAGTCGCACGACCGCAAAATTGTCAGGTTTTCAGGTGCTTTGGCGTTAAAAAAAGCGCCTGAAAGAAGCCTCATCTTCAATCCCAATGTAAAGTCCGAGTACTTTCAGAGCCCTTTCACACTGCCAGCGCCCAAAAACCGCTGGTAAAGCTCCGCTAAGACCTCTTTCACACTGGGTGTTTTTTCAGGAATTTTGGCGTTAAAAAAAGCGCCTCAATGGGATGCTTTAGGATTGGTGTATTCAACGCTCCTAAAGCGCTGCTTGCAGGACATTTTTTTTTTTACTTCCTGCCAGCGCAGCGCCTCAGTGTGAAAGCACTCAGGCTTTTACATTGGGATTGCAGCTGAGGCTTCTTTCAGGTTTTTTTTTTTGTTTTGTTTTTTTAACGCTAAGACCCCTTTCACACTGGGGCATTTTTTATGCGCTTTAGTGTGAAAACACTGGGATTGCAGATGCAGCTTCTTTCAGGCGCTTGTTTAATGCTAAAGTGCCTGAAAAACGCACCAGTGTGTAAGGGGTCATAAAGTACCGTATTTTTCGCTCAAAAAGACGCAAGTTTTTCCTCCCCAAAAAATTGGGGGAGATGTATGTGCAGTGAATACTGACCAGGCTTCCCCATCAAATCGCTGCCACCATGTCCCAATACTCTCGAGCTGCTCTGTCTTCTGAGTGACAGGCGGATGTGATGACATCCTCGCCAGACGCCAGGCACAGGTCAGGCTGTATTTCATGGGCACAGGTCAGGCTGTATTTCATGGGCACAGGTCAGGCTGCATTTCATGGGCACAGGGCAGGCTGCATTTCACTGGCACTGGTCAGGCTAAATTTTATGGGCACTGGTCAGGCTGCTTTTTATGGGCACAGGTCAGGCTGCATTTCATTAACACAGGTCAGGCTGCTTTTCATGGGCACAGGTCAGGCTGCATTTCATGGGCACAGGTCAGCCTGCATTTCATGGGCACAGGTCAGGCTGCATTTAATGGGCACAGGTCAGGCTGTATTTCATGGGGAGAGGTCAGGCTGTATTTCATGGGCACTGGTCAGGCTGCATTTCATGGGCACAGGTCAGGCTGCATTTCATGGGCACTGGTCAGGCTGCATTTCATGGGCACAGGTCAGGCTGCATTTCATGGGCACAGGTCAGGCTGCATTTCACTGGCACTGGTCAGGCTGCATTTCATGGGCACAGGTCAGGCTGCATTTCATGGGCACAGGTCAGGCTGTATTTCATAGGCACAGGTCAGCTGCATTTTACTGGCACGGGTCAGGCTGCATTTCATGGGCACTGGTCAGGCTGTATTTCATGGGCACTGGTCAGGCTGTATTTCATGGGCACAGGTCAGCTGCATTTCACTGGCACGGGTCAGGCTGCATTTCATGGGCACTGGTCAGGCTGTATTTCATGGGCACAGGTCAGGCTGTATTTCATGGGCACAGGTAAATATTTTAGTACACCACTCGATTCAGAATATTTTTTTTCTTGTTTTCCTCCTTTAAAACGTGGGTGCGTCTTATGGAGCGAAAACTACGATAACACAGTGCTGTAACGCAAAGAAATGACCTAGTAAATCTTCTGGAGGTCAAGTGGCTATTCACAGGTGGAAGCGTATGTTGGTTGTACTGTAGACTGTGATTGTAATTTTTTATGTTTTGTTATTGGAAAAATTTAATAAATACAATAAAAATTAATGTATATGCAGTTTACACGTCTTACCATTAAAGTCTATGGAGCACAAAACTCGCTGCAATCGCACCAAAATAAGTGCCTGCGTCTTTAAAAAAAATGTGCTGCAGCTGCGTTACATTTATGTGAACGGGAACCAGAGAGAATAATGTGATTTCTATTATTGTGCAGAACAGGAGAAAGGACCCTGGTGTGAACGGGGATAACACAGCACACGGAAACACACACATTGCAGCGCAGCGTGTCCCGGGGGTGAAGTAGGCCCTAAGGCCTGATTCACACCTATGGCATTTTGCAGATTTGCACTGCAGTCCATGTAACATGGTTTCCTATGGAACACGTTCTGTAGTGCAAACCTGCAAAATGCACTAAAAATGCCATAGGTGTGATTGATTGCAGCCTAAAGCAGTGCTTGTCAGCTTATGAGCTGCAGGTGCGGCCTTAAATGTGGCCCCTGACATCACCAAAGGGCCACACATAGGGGGATATTTACAAAAAAGGCAAATCCACTTTGCACTACAAGTGCAACGTGCACTTAAAAATTGCAGTGAAAGTGCACTTGGAAGTGCAGTCGCTGTAAATCTGAGGGGTAGATCTGAAACGAGGTGAAGCTCTGCTGATTTTATCACCCAATCATGTGCAAGCTAAAATGCTGTTTTTTTTATTTTCCTTGCGTGTCCCCCTCAGATCTACAGCGACTGCACTTCCAAGTGCACTTTGCACTTGTAGTGCAAAGTGGATTTGTCTTTCGTAAATAACCCCCAAAATGTTCAATATATGTTTAAGAGCTGTGGTCATCAACCCTGTCCTCAGGGCCCACTAACAGGCCAGATTTAATGTATTACCATGGGAAGATATGGACTAGGATACTTGCAGAGGCAGCAGTCAGAGGCGTACACAGGCCGCAGCCATGGTACTTTGCTGGAATTACATACCCCACAGTGGTGTGATGGAGCACCGACCAATGTAAACACCACAAGGGTTGTATATAAATATAAACGTTGCGGCATGAGGTGTGGCACCAACCAATGTAAACACCCTAAGAGATGTATATATCTATCTATATCCCTTGTGGTGTTTACATTGGTCGGTGTTCCATCATACTGCAGCGTGTCCCCGGGGGTGAAGTAGGCCTTAAGGCCTGATTCACACCAATGCATTTTTAGTGCTTTTGCATTTTGCAGATTTGCACTACAGTCCATTTACCATGGTTTCCTATGGAACACATTCTGTAGTGCAAATCTGCAAAAAGCTCTAACAATGCCATAGGTGTGAATCCAGCCTAAAGCAGTGATTGTCAGCTTATGAGCTGCAGGTGCGGCCTCAAATGTGGCCCCCTGATATCACCAAAGGACCACACATAATGTTCAATATATGTGTAGCACTACCCCCGAAGGAGCTGCTGGTTTGTTCTGGGCGGCATGTTAGCTCTAATACCTAGCCGTCTAGGCTATCATATGAGAGCTGAGAAAAACTTCAATGTCCACACTTTAGGCTTCTTTTTCTTTGCTTTATTTACCCAACGTGGTAAAAGAATAAACGTAGTAGTTGAAGAGGTGGAAGGGTAATAGGTAGTGGGTTCAGGTATATAACTTCTATTCGGAAACACTCCTGCTTCCAGCAACGTAGCTTTCGTTGCCACTCTAGCCAGAGCGGGTATTGTGCACAAGGATAGGCCTCTCTCACTAGCCTAGCAGCCAGGGTGTCACACGAAAACTTGGTAAAGTCTCTGCCACAGACCTTCCCAAAGATGGAGATATATTCGGTCCAGATTCCTTTCAGCACAGAATTAAGCACCCGGATCTCTCTTGAATAAATTCTTGTGAACTCAGAACTGACAGGCAACCATCACTCAGCCTTTCAGTAATGGTGCGTCCTTCTATGAAGTTCAAGGCCTCTCCTGAGATACCCGCCTCTTGCTCGGTGCTCTCTAAGACAGGTTCTTCATCGGGTGGCTTCCTCCCTCAGGACGGACAGCACAGGACCACTCTACAAGCGTAGAGCCAGTCTGACTACCGGGCCTACTTAGTAGATCACAACCCCCGGACCACCATGGTCCTGGAGCCAGGCAGGGATGGACTGGCCATTGGGACTACAGGGAGTTTCCCGGTAGGCCGATGGCTTAGTGGGCCGGCTTCAGTGACAGAGGACCGCTGCCCCCCCTCTGCTCCTCTGTTTCTCCCTTCCCGCAGCGCTCACCTCCTCTCCCTCACCACAGGGCTCACTTGGGGGAGCAAAGAAGCAGGGGGAGGACCAGAGAAGCAGGGGGGTTGACAGAAGAGAATGGAGGAGGGGGACAGACAGCTGACTCAACAGCTATGGCCTGGGAGTTCCTCACTTCTGCCTTATCTTGTCCCATAAGGGGGGGGCACCAAACTTATTCTTTGGCCCGGGTGAAATAATGTCTAGCTTCCCCACTGGTACTGCCTATAAGAGTACCAGTACCAGCCATTCTACTCTAATAAAGTAGAACAGCTAGTGGCTAGTGAAGGGGGAGGGGGGGCTTGGGTGGCCGAGAGAGGTGCGGGAGTTGTCCGGCCGCCATGGGAGAGACCTGTCAAAGTGGGCCAGTCTGGATGAAGTCCAGGGCCAAATTTTTGTCCCAGTCCAGCCCTGGAGCCAGGAACGCTTGAACACGCACCCCTAGCCACGAGGGCCACACACAGTAAATATATATATATATATATATAGATAGTTACATCCCTTGTGGTGTTTACATTGGTTGGTGCTCCATCACACTGATGCGGGGTATGTAATTCCAGCAAAGTATCATGGCTGTGGCCTGTATACACCTCCGATGGCTGCCTCTGCAAGTGGGTAGCGGTTGAGGGGCGGTAAAAGGCTCAATTGTGAGGTAAGTATTACTGTTTCCCCAATTGCTAGTCTGAATGGGCCCTCATAATACATCACAAAATATGTGCAATGACTGCGTGCTGCATTTTGTGACAAAGCGCGATGTGCGTCCTGCGTTGTGGTGTAATAAAGCACCAACCAATGTAAACACAATAGATTTTATATATATATATATATCTATATCCCTCGTGGCATTTACATTGCTTGGTGCTCCATCACACCACACCGCAGGACGCACATTGCGCTTTGTCACACAATGCAGCATGCAGTCATTGTGCAGATCGGATGTATTTTGAAAGCGATGTATTATGTGGGCTCATTCAGACTAGCGATTGGGAAGGGACAGTAAAACCTCCCAGTTGAGCCTTTTACCACCCCTCAACCGCTACGCACTTTACTTGCAGAGGCAGCCATCGGAGGTGTACACAGGCCACAGCCATGATACTTTTCTGGAATTACATACCCCACAGAGGTGTGATGGAGCACCAACCAATGTAAACACCACAAGGGTTGTATATAAATATAAACGTTGTGGCATGAGGCGTGGCACCAACCAATGTAAACACCACTAGAGATGTATATATCTATCTATATCCCTTGTGGTGTTTACATTGGTCGGTGTTCCATCATACTGCAGCGTGTCCCGGGGGTGAAGGAGGCCTTAATTCACTGTAGTGCAAATCTGCAAAATGCAAAAGCACTAAAAATGCAGAGCGAGCAAGCATGAATGAGCCCTAACGTTAGGTTCACACTAGTGCTGCCGCAGCATGATGTGTCGTTCAGAGAATGTTTCAGTGCAACATCGCACTTTTTTTTTTACTTTTGCAAGCTAACGCAGGTTTTTTTTATTTTTGGGGGGTGACTTTTTTTTAAGACACAACACTGGTAAAAAAAAAAGCACCAGTTCCCTGTTCACAACAGTGTATTAATCTCCTGTATCTGTGCACGGCATGACTGTGGAAATCACATTATTCCCTGTGGTGCTTAATCACATCAATGCAGCACGTTATCCGGAAAAGGTACAGGTGTTGTTTATTGCAGAGGTGATCAAATACCAAAAAAAGAAAGCTCTATTTGTGGGGAAAAAGACATACATTCAATTTATGTACAGAGTCGCACGACCGTAAAATTGTCAGATAAAGTACCGTATTTTTCGTCCCATAATACGCACTTTTTTTCCTCCACAAAAAATGGGGAGAGATGTCTGTGCGTCTTATGGAGCGAATTCTGACCAGGCCTCCCATCGCCGCCGCTGCCGATATGTCTCAATACTCTCAAGGTAATCTGTCTTCTATCTGAGTGACAGGCGGTTGTGATGACATCCTCGCCAGTCGCCAGGCACAGGTCAGACTGCATTTCATGGGCACAGGTCAGGCTACATTTCATTGTCACGGTCAGGCTGCATTTCATGGGCACTGGTTAGACTGCATTTCATGGGCATAGGTCAGGCTGCATTTCATGGGCACAGGTCAGGCTGCATTTCATTGTCACGGTCAGGCTGCATTTCATGGGCATAGGTCAGGCTGCATTTCATTGTCACGGTCAGGCTGCATTTCATGGGCACTGGTTAGACTGCATTTCATGGGCATAGGTCAGGCTGCATTTCATTGTCACGGGTCAGGCTGCTTTTAGTGGGCACAGGTCAGACTTCATTTCATGGGCACAGGTCAGGTTGCATTTCATGGGCACAGGTCAGGCTGCATTTCATTGTCACGGTCAGGCTGCATTTAATGGGCACTGGTTAGACTGCATTTCATGGGCATAGGTCAGGCTGCATTTCATTGTCACGGTTCAGGCTGCTTTTAGTGGGCACGGGTCAGGTTTCATTTAATTGGCACAGGTCAGGCTGCATTTCATGGGCACAGGTCGGGCTGCATTTCATGGGCACAGGACAAGTTGCTTTTCGTGGGCACAGATCAGGCTGCATTTAATTGGCACAGGTCAGGCTTCATTCCATGGGCACTGGTAAATATTTTAGTACACCATTTGGTTCAGAATATTTTTTTTAATTGTTTTCCTCCTCTAAAACCTAGGTGTGACTTATGGTCAGGTGCGTCCTATGGAGCGGAAAATACGATAACACAGTGCCGTAATGCAAAAAAATGGCCTAGTCATAAAGAGGGGGGTAAATCTTCTGGAGGTCAAGTGGCTAGTCACAGGTCGTTTGTTGGTTGTACTGTAGACTGTGACTTTGATGTGATTGTAATTTCTATGTTTTGTTATTGGAAAAATGTAATAAAATACAATTGAAAAAAATGAATGTATATGCAGTTTACACGTCTTACCATTGAAGTCTATGAAGCACAAAACTTGCTGCAATCGCACCAAAAGAAGTGCCTGCGCCTTTAAAAAAATGTGCTGCAGCTGCGTTACATTGATGTGAACGGGAACCATAGAGAATAATGTGATTTTTATTATTGTGCAGAACAGCAGCAAAATACAGGAGAAAGGACCCTGGTGTAAGCAGGGATAACACAGAAACACGCACATTGCAGCGCAGCGTGTCCAGGGGGGGGAAATAGGCCCTAAGGCCTGATTCACACCTATGGCATTTTGCAGATTTGCACTGCAGTCCATGTAACATGGTTTCCTATGGAACACGTTCTGTAGCGCAAATCTGTAAAATGCAAAAAACACTAAAAATGCCATAGGTGTGAATCCGGCCTAAAGCAGTGCTTGTCAGCTTATGAGCTGCAGGTGCGGCTTCAAATGTAGCCCCTGATATCACCAAAGGACCACACATTTTTTTAACCACTTAAGACCCGGACCAATACGCTGGCAAATGACCCAAGGGGTTTTTGCGATTCGGCACTGCGTCGCTTTAACAGACAATTGCGCGGTCGTGCGACGTGGCTCCCAAACAAAATTCGCGTCCTTTTTTTCCCACAAATAGAGCTTTCTTTTGGTGGTATTTGATCGCCTCTGCGATTTTTATTTTTTGCGCTATATACAAAAATAGAGCGACATTTTTGAAAAAAAATCAATATTTTTTACTTTTTGTTATAATAAAAAAACAATAAACTAAATTTTAGTCAAACATTTAGGCCAAAATTTATTTAGCCACATGTCTTTAGTAAAAAAAAATCGCATTAAAAAAAAATTAGCTACCTAGCGGGAACAGCGACACTAATACAGCGATCAGAAAAATGATCGCTTAGTGACGCTGGCAATAGGGAGTGAAAGGGTTAACTAGGGCAGTGATCAGGGGGTTAAAACTTTATTGGGGGGGGTGGGGGGGGCTACCCTGACACTACTGACTGTCTGACTGTCACACTGACACTAAATACAGTAATCATACATGATTACTGCATTCAGTGACACTGTGACAGGGGGGAGGGGGGGGGGGGGCGATCGCGGGGGTTAAATGTGTGTGTGTAGTGTAGTGTTAGTGCAGACTTACTTGTTCTGTAGTGATCTCTCCTCAGCGGCGCTTGAAACAAACGCCGAGGGAGAGATCACGTCGCTTCCTCCTTCCTGTGTTTACACAGGAGGAGGAAGTGACAGGTCAGGCGGGCGCGCGCATTGGCTGGGAGCGATCCGGAGGGGGCGGATGAAAACGGATAGCCGCCCCCACTTGTCGGATCGCTCCTGCAGCCGCGCGGACCGCCGCATGTACGGGGGGGGGGTCCGATCGGACCCCCGATCCCCCCCAAGGCACCAACGTATATATACGTTGATGTGCCTGTCGGTGCCATTCTGCCGACGTAAATGTACATGCGGCGGTCCTTAAGTGGTTAAGAAAGGCTAATTCACTTTGCACTTCAATTGAAATTGCAAATTGCAGTGAAAGTGCACTTGGAAATGCAGTCGCTGTAAATCTGAGGGGTAGATCTAAAATGAGGGGAAGCTCTGCTGATTTTATCATCCAATCATGTGCAAGCTAAAATGCTGTTTTTTTATTTCCCATGCATGTCCCCCTCAGATCTACAGCGACTGCACTACAAAGTGCACTTTCAGTGCAATTTCAAGTGGATTTGCCTTTGGAAAAAAAAAAAACCATAATGTTCAATATATGGAATACTTGAGTGCTGTGGTCATCAACCCTGTCCTCAGGGCCCACTAACAGGCCAGACTTAATGTATTACCTTGGCATTACCATTAGCAGTCGGCGATGTACACAGGCCGCAGCCATTAAAAATTTGCTGGAATTACATATTACATACCTCACAGCGGTGTGATGGATGTAAACACCACATGGGATGTACATAAATATAAGCATTGTGGCATGAGGTGTGATGAAGCACCAACCAATGTAAACACCAAGGGATGCAAATATATGTTATTATATCTATATCCCTTGTGGTGTTAACATTGGTTGGTGTTCCATCACACCACAACGCAGGATGCACAGTGCGCTTTGTCAAACAATGCAGCATGCAATAATTGTGCAGAGCTCACATATTTTGAAAGTGATGCATTCTGTGGGCTCATTTAGACTAGCGATTGGGGGGGGGAGCAGTAAAGCCTCGCAGTTGAGACTTTTACCGCCACCCTCAACCGATACCCACTTTACTTGCAGAGGCAGCCTTAGAAGGTGTACACAGGCCGCAGCCATGATACTTTTCTGGAATTACATACTCCCTGGGTTGCTTTTGGCACACATAGCAAGCCACTGAGCATGAGCTCTGCAATAAAACCAGGGGAAGGAGTTGATACAACACCCCCTCACCGCCTATAAAATGCTCTCTGAAGAGCGAGCAAGCATGAATGAGCCCTAACGTTAGGTTCACACTAGTGCTGCCGCAACATGATGTGTCTTTCAGCGAATGTTTCAGTGCAATATGGCACTTTTTTTTTACTGTTGCAAGCTAACGCAGGTTTTTTTTATTTTTGGGGGGTGACTTTTTTTTTAAGACACAACACTGGCAAAAAAAAAAAAGCACCAGTTCCCTGTTCACACCAGTGTATTAATCTCCTGTATCTGTGCACGGCATGACTGTGGAAATCACATTATTCCCTGTGGTGCTTAATCACATCAATGCAGCACGTTATCCGGAAAAGGTACAGGTGTTGTTTATTGCAGAGGTGATCAAATACCAACAAAAGAAAGCTCTATTTGTGGGGGAAAAGACATACATTCAATTTATTTACAGAGTCGCACGACCGTAAAATTGTCAGATAAAGTACCGTATTTTTTGCCCCATAATACGCACTTTTTTTCCTCCACAAAAAATGGGGGGAGATGTCTGGGCGTCTTATGGAGCGAATTCTGACCAGGCCTCCCATCGCCGCCGATATGTCTCAATACGCTCAAGGTAATCTGTCTTCTATCTGAGTGACAGGCGGTTGTGATGACATCCTCGCCAGTCGCCAGGCACAGGTCAGACTGCATTTCATTGTCACGGGTTAGACTGCATTTCATGGGCATAGGTCAGGCTGCTTTTCATTGGCACTGGTCAGGCTGCATTTCATGGGCATTGGTTAGACTGCATTTAATGGCACAGGTCAGGCTGCATTTTATTGTCACTGGTCAGGCTGCATTTCATTGGCACTGGTAAGACTGCATTTCATGGGAACAGGTCAGGCTGCATTTCATGGGCACAGGTCGGGCTGCATTTCATGGGCACAGGTCGGGCTGCATTTCATTGTCACGGTTCAGGCTGCTTTTAGTGGGCACTGGTCAGGCTTCATTTCATGGGCACAGGTCAGGCTGCATTTTATGGGCACAGGTCGGACTGCATTTCATGGGTACAGGTCAAGCTGCATTTCATGGGCACAGGTCGGGCTGCTTTTAGTGGGCACTGGTCAGGCTTCATTTCATGGGCACAGGTCGGGCTGCATTTCATTGTCACGGTTCAGGCTGCTTTTAGTGGGCACTGGTCAGGCTTCATTTCATGGGCACAGGTCAGGCTGCATTTTATGGGCACAGGTCGGACTGCATTTCATGGGTACAGGTCAAGCTGCATTTCATGGGCACAGGTCGGGCTGCTTTTAGTGGGCACTGGTCAGGCTTCATTTCATGGGCACAGGTCGGGCTGCATTTTATGGGCACAGGTCGGACTGCATTTCATGGGTACAGGTCAGGCTGCATTTCATGGGAACAGGTCGGGCTGCATTTTATGGACACAGGTCAAGGTGCTTTTCGTGGGCACAGATCAGGCTGCATTTAATTGGCACAGGTCAGGCTTCATTCCATGGGCACTGGTAAATATTTTAGTACACCATTTGGTTCAGAATATTTTTTTTAATTGTTTTCCTCCTCTAAAACCTAGGTGTGACTTATGGTCAGGTGCGTCAGCATGCAATCATTGTGCTGAGCTCACTTTTTTTGAAAGTGATGCATTCTGTGGGCTCATTTAGACTAGCGATTGGGGGGGGGGGGGAGCAGTAAAGCCCCACAGTTGAGACTTTTACCGCCACCCTCAACCGCTACCCACATTACTTGCAGAGGCAGCCATCGGAGGTGTACACAGGCCGCAGCCATGATACTTTTCTGGAATTACATACTCCCTGGGTTGCTTTTGGCACACATAGCAAGCCACTGAGCATGACAAATTCAAATAAATTCTGCATGCGCTCTGCAACCAAGGGGCTCTCTGAAGAGCGAGCAAGCATGAATGAGCCCTAACGTTAGGTTCACACTAGTGCTGCCGTAATATGACGTGTCTTTCAGAGAATGTTTCAGTGCGATATCACACTTTCTTTTTTTCTTTTGCAAGCTAATGCAGTGAGGGTTTTTTTAGACACAACACTGGAAAAAAAGCACCAGGCCCCTGTTCACACCAGTGTATTATCTCCTGTATGTGCTGCACGGCATGACTGTGGAAATCACATAATTCTCAATGCAGCACAGCTGTAACACGTTATCTGGAAAAGGTACAGGCGATATTTATTGCAGAGCTGATCAAATACTACCAAAAGAAAGCTCTATTTGTGGGGGGAAAAAAATGTATGTACAGAGTCGCACAATCATAAAGTACCGTATTTTTTGCTCCATACGACGCACTTTTTTTCCTCCACCAAAAATAGGGGGAGATGTCTGTGCATCTTATGGAGCAAATACAGACCATGCCTCTCCATCGCCGCTGCCGCCGCTATGTCCCAATACTTTAAAGCTGCTCTGTCTTCTATCTGAGTGACAGGCAAATGTGATGACATCCCCGCCAGTTGCCAGGCACAGGTCAGACTGCATTTAATAGGCACTGATCAGGCTGCATTTCATGGGCACTGGTCAGGCTGCATTTCATGGTCAGGCAGCATTTCATGGGCACTGGTCAGGCTGCATTTCCTTGGCACAGGTCAGGTAACAGGCGGATGTGATGACATCCTTGCCAGTCCCCAGGCACAGGCCAGGCTGCATTTCATGGGCACTGGTAAATATTTTATTACACCATTTGGTTCTGAATTTTTTTTTTTTTTATTGTCTTCCTCCTCTAAAAACCTAGGTGCGTCTTATGGAACGAAAAATATAATAACACAGTGCTTTAGCGCAATAGCCTCCTGCGGCGCGCTTGCGACCTGGTCCTGTTCTCTGTGACCGTGCATGCGGGACCCGCAACCCGATTGCCACCGGTATCCCACGATCGTGTCACAGAGCTTAAGAACGTGGAGAGGTAAGTGTAAAAAAAACTTTCCTCGATCTTCCTAGCTGTCAGTGATCGTCTGTTCCAAGTGATTTCACACTGGGGTGTTGCGCTGGCAGGGCACCCAAAAAAGTCCTGCAAGCAGATTCTTTGTATTGCATTAAGAGCATTGAATACACCACTCCTAATGCGCCCCTCCCCATTGAGGTGCTTTTTTTTTTCTTAACGCCAAAGCGCCTGAAAAAAGCCCCGGTGTGAAAGGGGTCTTAGCGGAGCTTTACCAGCATTTTTCGGGCGCTGGCAGTGTGAAAGGGCTCTGAAAGCACTCAGGCTTTCACATTCGGATAGCAGATGAGGCTTCTTTCAGGCGCTTTACGGGTTATTTTTTTTAAACGCCAAAGCGAATGGAAAACGCCCCAGTGTGAAACGGGTCTTAGTATCACTTTAATGACTGGGCCATTGTTCGCGATTCGGTACAGCGACGCTTTAACTGACAATTGCGCGGTCGTGCCACGTGGCTCCCAAACAAAATTGTTTTTTTCCCCACAAATAGAGATTTATTTTGGTGGTATTTGATCACCTTTGCGGTTTTTATTCATTTGCGCTATAAACAAAAAAAAAGAGAGACAATTTTGAAAAAGAAAACAAAAACAATATGTTTTAGTTTTTGCTATAATAAGTATAATTTTTTTTTTTAAATGTTTTATTTCTTCATCAGTTTAGGCCGATACGTATTCTTCTACATATTTTCGGTAAAAAAATTGCAATAAACATGCATTTATTAATTTGCACAAAAGTTATAGCATCTACAAAATAGGGGGTAGTTTTATGGCATTTTTATTATTATTTTTATGTACTAGTAATGGCGGCGATCAGTGATTTTCAGCAGGACTGCGACATTATGGCGGACAGATCGGACACCAAAATTACGGTAGATTTTTTAAATTTTTTGGGAACCAGTGACATTATTACAATGGTTAGTGCTAAAAATCTGCACTTTATTGTAATAATGACACTGGCGGGGAAGAAGTTAACATCAGGGGAGATCAAGGGGTTAAATGTGTTATCTCACTGTATATTCTAACTGTATGGGGGATGGGCCGCCTGGGGGCAACACACAGATCCGTTGTCCTGTATAGCAGAAACATAGGATCTATGTGATCCCCCCTGTCAGAATGGAGATTTGCCTCAGGCAGATTCCTGTTCTGTCACTGCGGGGAACGATCGCGGGTGGCTGGCAGACATGCTGACTGGTTCCCACACTGGCCAATGAAAGCACACACCTTCGGAGCGAGATCCTGCGCCGACGTACACCTATGAGGATTCATGGGATCGTGCCACCTTGCAGCAGTATAACGACAACGGTGTGATGAAGCGCCAACCAATGTAAACACCACAAGGGATATATACATATGTATAATCTATTGTGGTGTTTACATTGGTTGGTGCTTCATCACACCAAAACGCAGGGCGCACTTTGCGCTTTATCACACAATGCAGCATGCAATCATTATGCAGAGCTCACGTATTTTGAAATTGATGTATTATGAGGGCTCATTAAGACTAGTGATTGGGGGGGAGGGCAGTAAAACCTACCTCACAATTTTACCGCCCCTCAACCGCTACCCACTTTACTTGCAGAGGCAGCAGTCGGAGGTGTATACAGGCCGCAGCCATGATACGTTTCTGGAATTACATACTTCACAGCGGTGTGATGGAGCACCAACCAATGTAAACACCACAAGTGAGAGGCGTACACAGGCCGCAGCCATGGTACTTTGCTGGAATTACATACCCCACAGCAGTGTGATGGAGCACCAACTAATGTAAACACCACAAGGGATGTGTGTATATATATATTTTATCTTTATCCCTTGTGGTGTTTACATTGGTTGGTGCTCCATCAAACCACAACGCAGGACGCACATTGTGTTTTATCACACAACGCAGCATGCAATCATTGTGCAGAGCGCACGTATTTTGAAATTGATGTATTATGAGGGCTTATTAAGACTAGTGATTGGGGGGGGACAGTAATACCTACCTCACAATTTTATCCACCCCTCAACCGCTACCCACTTTACTTGCAGTAAAGGCAGCAGTCATGATACGTTTCTGGAATTACATACCCCACAGCGGTGTGATGGAGCACCAACCAATGTAAACACCACAAGGGATGTATATAAATATAAGTGTTGTGGCACCAACGTAAACACCACTAGAGATGTATATATCTATCTATATCCCTTGTGGTGTTTACATTGGTCGGTGCTTCATCATACCGCAATGTGTCCCGGGGGTGAAGGAGGCCCTAAGGCCTGATTCACACCTATGACATTTTTAGTGCTTTTTGCATTTTGCAGATTTGAACTACATCCCATGTAACATGGTTTCCTATGGAACACGTTCCTGTAGTGCAAATCTACAAAAATGCCATAGGTGTGAATGCGGCCTAAAGCACTGCTTGTCAGCTTATGAGCTGCAAGTGGCCTCAAATGTGGCCCCTGACATCACCAAAGGACCACACATAATGTTCAATACATGGAATGTGTGAGAGGACCGCAGCCATTGTGTGATGTTATCAGGTCACTATGGGCCAAAATCCACGGGCAAATGGATGTCCGTCGGCATCCGCCGATTGTCCAGAAACACAAACGTGATTTTGTTTTATAGCGCAAACAATTAAAACCAAAAGGTGATAAAATACTACCAAAAGAAAGCTCTATTTGTGCGGAAAAAATACATATATTTAATTTATGTACAGAGTCGCAGGACCGCAAAATTGTCAGTTAAAGTACCGTATTTTATGCTCCATAAGATGCACTCCCCCCCAAAAAAAAATGGGGGGACATGTTTGTGAGTCTTATGCAGTGAATACTGACCAGGCCTCCCCAACCCTGTCTCCGCCACTGCTGCTATGTTACAATACTGGGAGGCCATCTCCTGCGAACGCCTGACGATCTCCTGGCTGAGCCTGTCACTTACAGAAGACAGAGCAGCCCCAGCGGCTGTGACAGGCGGATGTGATGACGTCCTTGCCAGTCGCCAGGCACAGGTCAGGCCGCTTTTTTTTGGGCACGGGTCAAGCTGCATTTAATTAGCAAAACTCGAAAAGAAAAAGGTTGGACAGACGCACTTCCAAAAATCCTTAAAAAGGTCGCCTTTAATAGTAAAAAGAAACAGCACTACAAATCACAGCAGGCAGTGGGGTATAAGCTGACGCGTTTCGCACTGTAATGTCAGCGCTTAGTCATAGCTCATGAGCTTTAACCACTTGCTTACTGGGCACATATACCCCCTCCTGCCCAGGTGAAATTTCAGCTCACGGCACTGCGTCGCTTTAACTGACAATTGCGCGGTCGTGCGACGTGGCTCCCAAACAAAATTGACGTCCTTTTTTCCCCACAAGTAGAGCTTTCTTTTGGTGGTATTTGATCACCTCTGCGGTTTTTATTTTTTGCGCTATAAACAAAAAAGAGCGACAATTTTGAAAAAAAATACAATATTTTTTACTTGTTGCTATAATAAATAACCCAATTAAAAAAAAAAAAAAAAAAAAAAAATTTTCTCAGTTTAGGCCGATACGTATTCTTCTACATATTTTTGGTAAAAAAAAAAAATCGCAATAAGCGGCTTGTTTGCGCAAAAGTTATAGCGCTTACAAAATAGGGGACAGAATTAATATTTTTTATTATTTTATTTTTTTACTAGAAATGGCGCCGATCTGCGATTTTTATTGGGACTGCAACGTTCTGGCGGACACATCGGGCATTTTTGGCGCCATTCACATTTATAGTGCGATCGGTGCTATAAAAATGCACTAATTACTGTATAAATGTGACTGGCATTGAAGGGGTTAACACTAGGGGGTGAGGAAGGGGTTAAATGTATTCCTTACATAGGGCCAGATTCAGGTAGGACAGCGGTTCTTTATTTCGGAGTACTGCGCATGCGTTTTACGCAAACGGCGCGAACATTTTTAAATTCGACGCGATGACGACGGCCATACTTAACATAGGATACTCCACTAGAGCGCTGGTTTTTCTTTACGCCGCGTATCGCTTACGGAAACGTCGGAATGTCACTGCGTCGGGCCCGTGTACGATCGTGAATTGCCGATTCTCGCTGATTAACATATTCTCGGCGTAAATCAGCGGGAACGCCCCGAGCACCATTTTTAAAATTGCAGTTCCGATACGACGGCGAAATACAATTACGCCGCTCGTATAGGAACTCCAACCCGGCGTTTCTTGTTTTCTGCTTACAGAAAACAGAAACGCCGGCTCAAAGTGAGAGTTAGGCTGGAGTATCACTGATACTCCAGAGTAACTCTACCTGAATCTTGGCCCATAGTGTTCTAACTGTGGGGGGAGGGGAGGTGACCGATGCTGTGTCCCTATGTACAATGGACACAGATCGGTCTCCTCCTCTCCAGAGACAGGACGCTGTCTCTGTGTAAAACGGCAATGAGAGATGATCTCATATGTTTACACATCAGATCATCTCTCATTGGCCGCACAGATCGCATAGCAAACGGCCACTCTGATTGGCCGTTCGCCGTGATCTGTGATTGGCTGTGTCCAAGGGACACGGCCAACACAGAGCTCCCCCGCTGCGCGCTCTGGAGCGCGCGCGGGGAACGCCCAAAGGGGCGGCCGTCAAAAGACAACGGCTTGGATTTTCAGGTCCGTGCTGTAGCCGTCATTCGGCTATAGCGCGGACCTCAAGTGGTTAAGGATTTTTGGAAGTGCGGCTGTCCAACCTTTTTCTTTTCAAGCCTTGTTCCATGCATTGCCTGCACCCACGCTTCTGAGGGGACACTGATTGCTTAGTGCACTCACCTGGAGCGGCAGTTCCCTTCCTCTCTATTGCATTTAATTAGCAACTTAATATTTTAGTACACCATTTGGTTCAGAATTTTTATTTTTCTTGTTTTCCTCCTATTTTTTTTGCTATTAGATTTATCAGTTAAATAAAGACATCAGTGCACAGATCAGCTGTGTTTATCACAAAGCCCTATATTATTATCTTTTTCTAAGGTATTTTAACTGTAAAATGTATTTCAGACAAGTCACTTATTAACTGCGGGACGGTGGCACTGTTCCGCGAGAGCACGTAGCTCTACGTCCTCTCTTTAGCGGCCGCTAGAGGGCACGTAAGCGTGGCCGGCGTGCGCGCCCCCCGCTCGCCCCCGAGTCCCGCGCGCGTTACAGAGCGGGGAACGGGAGCTTTGTGTGTAAACACACAGCTCTCGTTCCTGTCAGCGGGGGAAACGCTGATCTTCTGTTCATACAATGTGAACGGAAGATCAGTGATTTCCCCTAGTGAGGCCACCCCCCCATACAGTTAGAACACACCCAGGAACACACTTAACCCCTTCCCCGCCCCCTAGTGTTAACCCCTTCACTGCCAATGGCATTTTTATAGTAATACAATGCATTTTTATAGCATTGATGGCTATAAAAATGCCAATGGTCCCAAAAATGTGTCAAAAGTGTCCGAAGTGCCCGCCATAATGTCGCAGTACTGAAAAAAAATGCTGATCGCCGCCATTACTAGTAATAAAAAAAATATTAATAAAAATGCCATAAAACGACCCTCTATTTTGTAAACGCTATAACTTTTGCGCAAACCAATCAATAAACGCTTATTGGGATTTTTTTTATATGTAGAAGAATACGTATCGGCCTAAACTGAGGAAAAAAACGTTTTTTTTTATATATTTTTGGGAGATATTTATTACAGCAAAAAGTCAAAAATATTGCATTTTTTTCAAAATAGTTGCTCTATTTCTGTTTATAGCGCAAAAAATAAAAACAGCAGAGATGATCAAATACCACCAAAATAAAGCTCTATTTGTGGGGAAAAAAGGACGCCAATTTTGTTTGGGAGCCACGTCGCACGACCGCGCAATTGTCAGTTAAAGCGACGCAGTACCGAATCACAAAAAGTGCTCTGGTCATTGGACAGCAATATGGTCCGGGGCTAAAGTGGTTAAGGTGTTGGGGGATAACTGTGAGTTTTAATAGGGTGCTGCTTGAGACCTCGGTACAATAATATTTTATTAGCTTAAGGCCCTTTTCACACCGGGGCGGGAGGTGCGGTGGCGGTATAGAGCCGCTATTTTTAGCGGCGCTATATCGTTGGAATTGCCACGGAATTGCATCGGTATTCAGCGGTGTGATTTTAACCCCCGCTAGCGGGTGAAAAGGGGTTAATACCGCCCACAATGTGCCTCTGCAAAGGCGCATTGCCGGCGGTATAGTCACGGTGTCCCATTGTTTTCAATGGGAAGGAGTGGTAAACACACCGCTCCGAAGATGCTGCTGGCAGGACTTTTGGAGCGGTCCCGCCAGTGCATCGCCTCCGTGTGAAACCTTTCACACTGAGACTGCAGGTCAGGAGTTTTTATATATATATATATTATTTTGAATATTGTGGGGAAGATATAAATCCTTTTGCCAACTTTTTACTGTTGTCTGTGTCTTAGGCTCCTTTCACACTGGGGCGGGTGCCGCGGTGGTGGTATAGCGCCGCTAAAAATAGCGGCGCTATACCGTCGTAATTGCCGCAGGATTTGGCCGATAGCGGTGTGGTATTAATCCCTGCTAGCGGGTGAAAAGGGGTTAATACCGCCCACAATGCGCCTCTGCAGAGGCGCATTGCGGGCGGTATTACCGCGGTTTCCCATTGTTTTAAATGGGTAGGAGCGGTATACACGCCGCTCCTCTCACCGCACCAAAGATGCTGCTTGCAGGAGATTTTTTTCTCTCCTGCCAGCGCATCGCCTCAGTGTGAAAGCCCTCGGTCTTTCACATTGAGGTTGCTGGGCAGGAGTATTTTAGGCGGTATAGCAGCAATATTTTTAGCGCTGTAGCGCCTGAAAAACCCCTCAGTGTGAAAGGGGTCTTAGTTTACGAGAATACCCTCACTTCCTGTCCACTCGACAGAGTAGTGATTGGTTTGAGCTGGAGACTGGAGGCTGGACTAATTAAGTTATTCTTAAGGCCCATACACACGATCTGACTTTTTGACAACAGCGGTCCGACGAACGTGTTTTATCTGACATTCCGACCGTCTCTACCCTCAATCGGACAATTGTTTTGGGTTTTTCAACAGGCAAATGTTCGCTGTGCATGCTCTCAAACTTTTCGGCAAAAAAAGTCCGGTGGAGGATAATCCGATCGTGTGTACACAAGTCCATCGGACTAAAATCCAAAGTACCAACACGCATGCTCCGAAGCAATGCTAAAGGTCAGACAACAATAGCAGAAGTTGCCCAAAGGGTGGCGGTAAAGGGCTGAAAAAACATGTGATTTGTTGAATGTTGGCTGAAAAAGTTTTGCCGTGTGTATGCAGAACAAGTTCACGGCTAACGCCCTTCGGACCAAAATCCACGGAAAATTCTGATGGGAGTCCGATCGTGTGTATGAGGCTTTAGTCGATATTAGGTGGTTCGTTGGATGGGTGGTGGTGTTTAACTCCCTTTCGAGGTATGGGCTGCTACCTTACTGGGAAGCATAGGCGTGCGCAAGGGGTGTGCCAGGTGTGCCTGGGCACACCCTAATCCTGGCAACCTGTCAATGGTGGGAAGGTGACAGGTAAACCACAATTCTTCCTTGCCGACCCTCAGAACCTGGATAGGATAGGTGGCGGGAGTGGAATATAGTGGAACCGATCTGTATTCTCCTCCTGCAGCAGCTGAAAGTAGGCTTCTGCTCCTCCTCCTTTAGTCAACATTCAGCTGCCACAGGAGGAAAATATAGGGCATTGGTACTAATATACAGTATGCCACCCCTCACTTCCCTGTTCCTCTACCTTCCCTTTGCCGGGTCCTCCATGTGAGCCCTTGCTCCCCCTTCCTCTCATTGTTTCATGATGGAGAGCAGGGAAGAGGCCGGTAAATATGTCAAGTGTATATGTGCTGGAGCTTTGAGGTGCCACACCCTAATGCAATAGGCTGCGCACAGAGGTGTATTTAGGTTTTGTGCTGCCCTAGGCCTGACTAAACTTGCGCACACCCTAATTTAAATATGACCCACCCCTTCCTGTCAAAGCCACACCCCTGTCATATTCATGGGAAGAGGACAGAGGGATGCCCTGGGAGAAGGACAGAGGGATGCCCTGGGAGAAGGACAGAGGGAAGCCCTGGGAGAAGGACAGAGGGAAGCCCTGGGAGAAGGACAGAGGGACGCCCTGGGAGAAGGACAGAGGGACGCCCTGGGAGAAGGACAGAGGGACGCCCTGGGAGAAGGACAGAGGGACGCCCTGGGAGAAGGACAGAGGGACGCCCTGGAAGAAGGACAGAGGGATGCCCTGGGAGAAGGACATAGGGGTGCCCTGGGAGAAGGACAGAGGTATGCCCTGGGAGAAGGATATAGGGATGCCCTGGGAGAAGGATATAGGGACGCCCTGGGAGAAGGACAGAGGAACGCCCTGGGAGAAGGACAGAGGGATGCCCTGGGAGAAGGATATAGGGATGCCCTGGGAGAAGGACAGAGGGACGCCCTGGGAGAAGGACAGAGAGACGCCCTGGGAGAAGGACAGAGGGACGCCCTGGGAGAAGGACAGAGGGACGCCCTGGGAGAAGGACAGAGGGATTCCCTGGGAGAAGGACAGAGGGATGCCCTGGGAGAAGGACAGAGGGATGCCCTGGGAGAAGGACAGAGGGATGCCCTGGGAGAAGGACAGAGGGACGCCCTGGGAGAAGGACAGAGGGACGCCCTGGGAGAAGGACAGAGGGACTCCCTGGGAGAAGGACAGAGGGATGCCCTGGGAGAAGGACAGAGGGTTGCCGTGGGTGATGGACAGAGGGACGCCGTGGGAAGAGGAGAGAGGGGCGCCCCCCGCAAAGTGCCGCCCTAGGCCTGGGCCTTGTCGGCCTAGGCCAGAATACATCCCTGGCTGCGCACACCTATGCTGGGAAGACTGTGGTTTTGCTTCAATGGTAAAGATATTTGGTTAGGAAGAGAGGAGCGCCCGGTGTCCAGAGCATTGCCACACTTGTTGGAAGGATTACAATAACGAGTGTACAGTTTGAGCCAAGGCTTTTCGGGGGAATAAGCCACTGATGTGCCAACAGACCCGAAGAAGGGGGTCTTCAGGTCTGTTGGCACATGTAGACGGAGAAGAATGGGCTTGTGGTGGTGCCTACAGTAGGTTTCATGCGAGGGCAAATGTTGGCTAGAGTTATGCAGAGGTAGCCACAGAGCCCATCCTTCTCCATCCACACGTACCAACAGTAAATTACATTTCACAATCAAAATAACCAAAAAGAAAATAAATAATATAGTGGGTTTTTTTTTCATAACGAAACAAGAGCCCTAAAGGAGGGGGAGTCATATCCCCCAAAACACGTTGGCTTGATCTGCGTACGGCCAGCCATTATTTCTGGTGAGTTTGTTTGGTGTGAATGGTGAAGGATCACACGGGGTGTCCCATAGAGCTATTGAATTAATACCACTAAGAAGATTCCTTTGAATAATTTCCTGGGAATTTCCTTTGGGACTATATATGAACTGTCTTCTTCAACAGACGATTGTACTCCTTCCATCGGGTGTGGCATCACTCCTGACACCAGGTGCTCCTCTCTTCCTATACAAATATTCGACAGAATAAAGACCCGTACACACGATCTGATTTTCCAAGTCCAACCGTTTGTACACTCCATCGGACAATTGTTGTCGGATTTTCTGACAACAAATGTTGGATAGCATGCTTTAAAACTGTCCGACAACAAATGCGTGATGTCGGATTATCAGATCGTGTGTACACAGGACCGTCGGAATAAAATCCAAAGTACAAACACTCATGCTCGGAACCAATGCTAACCATCAGAAAACTGTAGCGCCAGTACTGGTGCTATCTAAATTTATGTGTAGATCAGAGTGTAGTTAGACTCGGATTCTTATTGTTAGAGCAATTATACGGTCTCTGTCTCAGCTTGGCTGTGCTGTGGGTCATTCTGCTGTATTGGGGTGTGCTTCCAACCCCGGTGCTGCAGGTGGCAGCGGTGGAGTCAAGGTTTGGGTGCTCTTTCCCAGCAGCCAAGCTCGTGGGTTTGTCCTTGCTGTGCATGCTGGGAAGGGGTATTTATGGGGCAGACGCCATTGGTTCTGGGTCTTCTTCGTCGAGTGTGGCACCCACCTTTAGAGTGGCCACATCACCGTGATCCGGCGCTATGGCCTACCTGGCCGGGGCGTGCGTGCCACGCGGTGTTCCTGGTTCTCGGGACCATGTTGGCACGGAGCATCTGAACCAGCCATGGGGAGCGACTGGGTTCCCTCATTTGAAAATCCCAAGCTGTGTGCTGTTCGGTGGGGAGTCGATCTGAAGAGCACCATTGAGAGGCTGGCGGTCCAATAGAGCTTGGATGAGACCACCGGGGGTCACAGGTAGCCGGACACTGCGGGACTGATCACCTGTTAGTCGGTACCTGGGCGACAAGCTGAAGGAGATCCAGGCGTAACTCAACTAAGGAGGCATATCTCCAGAAATTCAACTCAGAGAGGACCTGTGGCAGAGGTATCTTCTGAGGCTCATTGAGAGGGGTCTGTGGCAGAGACTTTCTCCCAAGTTCAAGTTCACCGAGGAGGGTCTGTGGCAGAGACTTATTCCTACAATTGTCCGAGTGATACTCCGGCTGCCAGGTCAGTGGGAGAGGCCTGTCCGGGTACACTAAACCCACTCTGGCGGGGATGGTGCAGAGAAGTGTTACGTTTGGGAGCAGGACTGTTTCCTATCATCACGCCTCAATCTGACGTTCTCTCTTCTTCTTCAACTTTACTTTCCTCACCACAAGTTTACTGTTTTTACCCGGCTGGTAATAAAGAGCACAGCAAAGAGCACCTGTCTGGACATTCCTTTTACTTCTACTAAATGTACTATACATAAATGACCCCTTGGAATTTCTGAGGAGCCAAGAGGTAACACGCCGCCCAAAAACCCAGCAGAAGTTGCCCAAAGGGTGCCGCTAAAGAACTGAAAAACCACGTCGTTTCTTGTATGTCGGCTAAAAAAGTTCTGCCGTCTGTATGCGGAAAAAGTTCACGGCCACCGCCCTTCGCACAAAATTCCACGGATTTGTCCGATGGAAATCAGATCGCGTGTACGAAGTTTAAGAAGTGAGGGAGCGTTCTCTTCTACAGGGACACCAATGGGATTGGAACCTGGCAGAGGTTTTAGTTCATCTGCGGTCTATCAGAAGAAAAAAAAAATGGTTTAGAGTGGGACTTTAAGTATTTGTTACACTGGCTGCTGGCTGTAGCTCTCCTCAATCCAGGGTTTTATTGTCAGTTTCAAGCTGTTGGTGATCTCTTCTTTAGTGACCACATCTAGGAGTATCTTCTAATGCCTTTACCACCTAGTCCTTTGTATTAGACCAGGGGTCTCCAAACATTCTACACAAAGGGCCAGTTTACTTGCCTTCAGACTTTAAGAGGGCCGGACTGTGACCAGTGGGAGAAGAAAATGCCCCTGGCTTCAGTTGGCATAAACAATGCCCCATTGTTGGTAGAATATTGCCCCATTGATGCTGTCAGTTGGGAGGAATAGTGCTCCATCAATAATGTCAGTTGGGAGGAATAGTGCTCCATCAATGATGTCAGTTGGTGGAATAGTGCTCCATCAATGATGTCAGTTGGTGGAATAGTGCTCCATCAATGATGTCAGTTGGTGGAATAGTGCTCCATCAATGGTGTCACTTGGTGGAATAGTGCTCCATCAATGCTGTCAGTTGGTGGAATAGTGCCCCATCAATGGTGTCACTTGGTGGAATAGTGCTCCATTAATGGTGTCACTTGGTGGAATACTGCTCCATCAATGGTGTCACTTGGTGGAATAGTGCCTAATCAATGATGCCACTTGGTGGAATAGTGCCCCATCAATGGTGTCAGTTGGTGGAATAGTGCTCCATCAATGATGCCACTTGGTGGAATAGTGCTCCATCAATGGTGTCACTTGGTGGAATACTGCTCCATCAATGGTGTCCCTTGGTGGAATAGTGCCTAATCAATGATGCCACTTGGTGGAATAGTGCTCCATCAATGGTGTCACTTGGTGGAATACTGCTCCATCAATGGTGTCACTTGGTGGAATAGTGCCTAATCAATGATGCCACTTGGTGGAATAGTGCTCCATCAATGATGTCAGTTGGTGGAATGGTGCTCCATCAATGGTGTCACTTGGTGGAATACTGCTCCATCAATGGTGTCACTTGGTGGAATAGTGCTCCATCAATGGTGTCCCTTGGTGGAATAGTGCCTAATCAATGATGCCACTTGGTGGAATAGTGCCCCATCAATGGTGTCAGTTGGTGGAATAGTGCTCCATCAATGATGTCAGTTGGTGGAATGGCGCCCTATCAATCGTGCCTGTTGGTGGAATAGTGCCCAATCAATGGTGTCACTTGATGGAATAGTGCCCCATCAATAATGTCAGTTGGTGGAAAAGTGCTCCATCAATGATGTCACTTGGTGGAATAGTGCCCAATCAATGCTGTCAGTTGGTGATATAGTGCTCCATCAATGATGTCACTTGGTGGAATAGTGCCCCATCAATGGTGTCAGTTGGTGGAATAGTGCTCCATCAATGATGTCAGTTGGTGGAATGGCGCCCTATCAATCGTGCCTGTTGGTGGAATAGCGCCCAATCAATGGTGTCACTTGGTGGAATAGTGCCCAATCAATGATGTCACTTGATGGAATAGTGCCCCATCAATAATGTCAGTTGGTGGAAAAGTGCTCCATCAATGATGTCACTTGGTGGAATAGTGCCCAATCAATGCTGTCAGTTGGTGATATAGTGCTCCATCAATGATGTCACTTGGTGGAATAGAGCCCAATCAATGCTGTCAGTTGGTGGAATAGTGCTCCATCAATGAGGTCAGTTGGTGGAATAGTGCTCCATCAATGGTGTCAGTTGGTGGAATGGTGCCCTATCAATCGTGCCTGTTGGTGGAATAGTGCCCAATCAATGATGTCAGTTGGTGGAATAGTGCCCCACGGATTGTGCCAGTTGGTGGAATCGTGCTCCAAAGGCCAGATAAAGGCAAGCCAAGGGCCAAATTCCGGCCCCCCAGGCCATCGTTTAGAGACAACTGTATTATACTACAGTATCAAGTGCATGCCAATAGACTGGTATTATAGTTTGCACACCATATTCCTAATGAGTTACAATATTTCATTGAAAAGTATATAATGGAGCTTTCAAGGTGCCATCAGTATATGCACACCATCAACTACTGTATAACAGGGGTCTCCAAACTTTTTAAACAAAGGGGCCAGTTTACTGTGCTTCAGACTTCATGACGGCTGGACTGTGGTGGCCATTGGGAGTAGAAAACGTCCTGACGTTATTTTAGAAAAAATAAAGCCCAGTTGTTTGTGTCAGTGGGAGGAACTGTGCCCCATCTCTGGTGTCAATGGGAGGAACGGTGCCCCATCTCTGGTGTCAGTGGGAGGAGCTGTGCCCCATCACTGGTGTCAGTGGGAGGAACTGTGCCCCATCTCTGGTGTCAATGGGAGGAACTGTGCCCCATCTCTGGTGCCAGTTGGAGGGACTGTACCCCATCACTGGTGTCAGTGGGAGGAACTGTGCCCATCACTGGTGTCAGTGGGAGGAACTGTGCCCATCACTGGTGTCAGTGCGAGGAATTGTGCCCCATCCCTGGAGTCAATGGTAGGAACTGTGCCCCATCTCTGGTGTCAGTTGAAGGAACTGTGCCCCATCACTGGTGTCAGTGGGAGGAACTGTGCCCCATCGCTGGTGTCAGTGAGAGGAATTGTGCCCATCATTGATATCATTGGGCCCTATTGTTGGTATCATTGGGGGAAATTGTGTCCCATCGCTGGTGTCAGTGGGAGCAATTGTTCCCCTATAATTGTACAAACAATACTCAAGGATACGTCAATGTTAAAAAACATGTGCTTTATTAACTTGAACAGTAGATAGCAACATAATACAGTTAGTACATACATAAGTATATGAACATATCAATAACATGTTACAGACCGTATGTACACAGAAGCGATGATAGCAGCATAACACATTGCAATGTGTGGTGTGAGACAACTGTCCCCCATGTTATAAAATTACTTCAGGCAAAATAATATGGTGTGATCAGAATGAAAAGAACACATTGAACCATCTATAAGGAACATAATGCCTCAAGGTATGCCGACGCGTTTCATGGATTCACTCCACTTTTGTCAGGGCTGGGCTCAGCCCTTCCTTGTCTGTGCTGGCATCTAATCTCTCCACAGTGATACACCTATTGATGATCCTGCTCGTCAGCTCTACCTACTTAAAGCCTTCCAGTTCATTTGCTCTCTGCCTTCGCTTGTGTTAACATCATTAGAGACTTCCTGTTGAAGAACTGCTTGGCTACGTTGCCTCTGGCTACAGATCCTGCTTACTGCACTATTACCTTTATCGCTGGCTCTCGGACATTGGCTTGGCCGACTACCCGAAATATTTCAGTGTGCACATGTCTAACCATGACAAAGCACTTGCTATGACATTAGAATATTCCGCAATTGGCCAATGAAGCTCATCCTACATTCACCAGCCATGAACATTCCAAGGACCATAAATATATTGGACGGCCTTGAAAGGAGATTGGTAGACATTGACATCATTTCCTATGGTGTTTTCCAGCATGGACCAGTACCTGGCCACAGGACTTAACCACTTCCCGCCCAAGGACGTCATATGACGTCCTGGACTTTCAGTGGGGATATCTGAAAGATGGGGCAGCTAGAGGCATCATTCAGATATCCATCTCTTCAGCCGGCGATTCTGCGCACCATAAGAATGATCATAGCGGCAGTTCCACCGCTTGATCGTTCTTATAGGCGGCGGGAGGGGACACCCCCCCTCCCGCTGCCATCCGGTGCTTCTTCGGGCTTTTCCTTGCCATCGGAGACCCAGGGAAATGATCTGCCGGCCCCAGATGGTAGGCATAGAGATGACCGGTGACCAGATGGTCACCAGTCACCTCTATGATCGTCGGAGGCCCGGGCACGATGTTATGACGTCACACCCGGTTACCAGAATGTAAACAAAGCTGCAATCACGGCGGAAAGCATGAGATCGCTGAATTTTTTTCACGATCTCATGCTTTCCAGCCTGTAGGAGAGATGTGAGGTCTTATTGCCCCCCCCCCCCTGCATATCTCTCCATAAAGAGGACCTGTCACAAATCATTCCTATTACAAGGGATGTTTACATTCCTTGTAATAGGAATAAAAGTGATCAAAAAATGAAAAAATATAAAAAAAGTGTAAAAAAAAAATTAATTAAGTAAAATAAAAAAATTAAAATTATACATTTTTTTAAACGCCCCTATCCCCAGTAGCTCGCGTTCAGAAGCAAACGCACACGTATGTAAACGGCGCCCACATATGGAAGCGGCGTTCAAACTACACATGTGAGGTATCGCCGCGTGCCTTAGAGCGCCAACAACAATTTTAGCACTAGACCTCCTCTGTAACTCTAAACTAGTAACCTGTAAAAAAAAAAAAAAAAAATTCAAGCAATGCCTATGGAGATTTTTAAGTCCCGAAGTTTGGCGCCATTCCACGAGTGTGCGCAATTTTAAAGCGCGACGTGTTAGGTATCTATTTACTCGGCGTAACTTCATCTTTCACATTATAGAACAAAAATTGGGCTAACTTTACTGTTTTGTTATTTTTTAATTCATGAAACCGTTTTTTTTGACCCCCAAAAAAAGGTGTTTGAAAAATGATTGCGCAAATACCGTGCGAGAAAAAAAGTAGCAATGACCGCCCTAGGGTGTCTGCTAAAAAAATAAAAAATAATATTTGAGTGTTTGGGGGTTCTGAGTAATTTCTTAGCAAAACATGATGATTTTTGCATGTAGGAAAGAAGTGCCAGAATAGGCCCGGTATGGAAGTGGTTAAAGAGTCTACCGTCATCATCGGAGTCTTGTTACCCAACAGAGGGGCACTAATAATCAGCAATAGAAATGTAGACACTCTTTTTCATGACCACCCCCCCCCCCATGGAGTTTCCTGTTGCCCACCCTAATGGCTTCCTGTCATCCATTCTTAAGACCCTGTGCGGTAGGACAGCCAACATGCGCCCCCCTATGGTCATGATCGGAAATGTTGGTGGTCCTGGTTCCTGTGTGTCCCAGTCCTGGATCAAGTCACTCCATTCATAGCATTCATATATGGCCTGTCACTAGAAGGCTGCATCTCGATTATTATTTTATTTGAAGTTCCCGTACGTTTCAAATGAATCCAGATAACTCTGAGCCAACGTGTAGCAGAAGGAGTACTGTTCCTGCAGAGACAGAGGTGGACATTGCGGAAATGTAAGCAGGGCTTGTAACATATCATATAAGTCCATTGATACTTTAACCACTTCAGCCCCGGACCATATTGCTGCTCAATGACCCGGCCCCTTTTTGCGATTCGGCGCCGCGACGCTTTAACTGACAATTGCGCGGTCGTGCGACGTGGCTCCCAAACAAAATTGGCGTCCTTTTTTTCCCCCACAAATAGAGCTTTCTTTTGGTGGTATTTGATCACCTCTGCGGATTTTTATTTTTTTGCGCTATAAACAAAAATAGAGCGACAATTTTGAAAAAAATTCAATATTTTTTACTTCTTGCTATAATAAATATTCCCCAAAAATATATATATAAAAGCAATGTTTTTCCTCTGTTTAGGCCGATACGTATTCTTCTACATATTTTTCGTAAAACAAAAAACAAAAACAAAAACAAAAAAACGCAATAAGCGTTTATTGATTGGTTTGCGCAAAAGTTATAGCGTTTACAAAATAATGGATAGTTTTATGGCATTTTTATTAATATTTTTTTTTTTACTAGTAATGGCGGCGATCAGCGATTTTTATCGGTACTGCGACATTATGGCGGACACATTGGACACATTTTTGGGACCATTGGCATTTTTATAGCAATCAGTGCCATAAAAATGCACTGATTACTATAAAAATGTCACTGGCAGTGAAGGGGTTAACACTAGGGGGCGAGGAAGGGGTTAAGTATGTTCCCTGGGTGTGTTCTAACTGTAGGGGGTGGGACTGACTGGGGGAAATTACAGATCGCTGTTTATACATTGTATGAACAGAAGATCAGGCATTTCTCCCCTGACAGGACCGGGAGCTGTGTGTTTACACACACAGCTCCTGGTCCTCGCTCTATAATGAGCGATCGCAGGTGCCCGGTGGCGATCGCACCTGCCGGGCACGTGCGCCAGGATAAGGGACGAGTGGGGGGCGCATGCGCGCCCCTATTTGCTGCTGGGAGAGATGACGTATAGCTACGTGATCTCACCCAGCAGAGCCGACCTGCCGCTGTATAACTGGCGGCGGCTGGTCTGCAAGCAGTTAAACTTTCTCATAAAAAAAAATAAAAATATATGCCCTGTGTCTCTTAAAAGCTTAAAGGACTGCCGCGCGCAGGTTTACGTAGACAGAATGGCCACAGTTGGGCAAATGGGCGTGTATATATACGTCCCCTTTAATTTGCCCACCGCGCGGCTGCTGCCTGCCGTCGTGAGCTCCGTGCCCATGGGAAACCTCGGACCCGATGTCTGCCAGTGTCCCGAGATCGGATCATGGAGTGATGTGTCACGGCAAGCCATGCCCCCCTAACAGTTAGAAGCACTCCTTACGGCAGACTTAACCCCTTCAGAGCCCCCCAACAGGTTAACCCCTTCACTGCCAGTGTCATTTTTACAGTGATCAGTGCATTTTTTTTTATAGCACTGATCGCTGTAAAAAAATGACAATGGTCCCAAAATGGTGTCAAAAGTGTTCGAAGTGTCCGCCATAATGTTGCAGTCACGATAAAAATCGCTGATCGCCGCCATTACTATTAAAAAAAATATACATGAATAAAAATGCCATAAAACTATTCCCTATTTTGTAGACGCTATAACTTTTGCGCAAACCAATCAATAAACGCTTATTGCATTTTTTTTTTTTTACCAAAAATATGTAGAAGAATACGTATCGGCCTAAACTGAGGAAAAAATAGTTTTTTTTATATATTTTTGGGGGATATTTATTACAGCAAAAAGTAAAAAATATTATTTTTTTTTTCAAAATTGTCGCTATATTTTTGTTTATACCGCCAAAAATAAAAACTGCAGAGGTGATCAAATACCACCAAAAGAAAGCTCTATTTGTGGGAAGAAAAGGACATCAATTTTTGTTTGGGAGTCACGTCGTAGGATCGCGCAATTGTCAGTTAAAGCAACGCAGTGCCGAATCGCAAAAAGTGCTCTGGTCTTTGGCTAGCCAGGGCTTAAGTGGTTAATTATAAGTACATCTCGGTTTTCTTACAGTTTTCTTATTGCTCCCCCTACAAGTCCCAAATATTCACCTAATGCAGCTTCCTGTATTTAGGTGGCAACAATGCTGCACTGCTCATAAAGACCAGTTGTCACTTTCATGTACCCTGTGCTTGCTTCTGCTACAGAGGGAGGCAAGCATACAGATGACCGGTGTTCTCTGCAGGAAACACTCTGCCGGGAATCCCGACGGGAAAATAGCGAGCAGGTTCTCTATTTTCCCATCGGGATTCCCGGCCAAATGCTCTTCTGGCAGTTTTCCTGCCGGGAAAACCGGTCGTGTGTACGAGGCTTTACTCTATAGCAGGGGTCTCCAAACTTTCTGAACAAATGACCAGTTTACGGTCCTTTAGAGTTTAGGGGAGGCCAGACTAGGGCCAGACTAGGGCCATTGGGAGTAAAAAATGTCCAGGTGTCCAGTGGGAGTAAATAATAATACCAAATCTTTGGTGACAGTGGGAGGACTATTGCCCCATCGTTGGTGTCACCAACAAGAATTATGCCCCATTTAAATTGGATGGAATAGTGTCCCAAGGGCTGCATTAAGGCAAGCAAAGGGCCACATCCGGCCACAAAGCCACAGTTTGGAGACCCCTGCTCTATAGGGTTCAATGTTGAGTTGGCCCATCCTTTGCAGCTATAACAGCTTCACCTCTTCTGGAAAGGCCGTCCACAAGGTTTAGGAGTGTGTCTATGGGAATGTTTGACCGTTCTTCCAGAAGAGCATTTGTGAGGTCAGGCACTGATGTTGGACGAGGAGGCCTGGCTCACAGTCTCCACTCATCATCCCAAAGATGTTCTACGGGGTTGAAGTGCAGGCCAGTCAAGTTCCTCTACCCCAAACTCACTCATCCATGTCTTTATGGACCTTGCTTTGTGCACTGGTCCAAATAATTTGGTGGAGGGGGGATTATGGTGTGTGGGGATTATGGTGTTGGGTTGTTTTTCAGTGGTTGGGCTTGGTCCCTTAGTTCCAGTGAAGGGAACTCTTAAGGTTTCAGCATACCAAGACATTTTGGACAATTTCACGCTCCCAACTCTGTGGGAACAGTTTGGGGACGGCCCCTTCCTGTTCCAACATGACTGCACACCAGTGGGGGCGTGGGGTTGTTATTCAAGGGTTGGGCTTGGACCCCTTCCATAAAGACACAGATGAGCGAGCTTGGGGTGGAGGAACTTGACTTGACTAATTGCCTCTATATATCATAAAGTACAGTATATACTCAAATATAAGCCGACCTGAATATAAGCCGAGGCACCTCATTTTACCACAAAAAAATGGGAAAACGTATTGACTCGAGTATAAGCCTAGGGTGGGAAATGCAGCAGCTACTGTAGGTGGAAAAGAGGGACAACAATGCGCATCTGCAGCCTCACTGTGCCCCACTGTGTCCATTTGCAGGCTCACTGTGCCCCACTGTGTCCATTTACAGCCCCACTGTGTCAATTTGCAGCCTCACTGTGCCCCACTGTGCCCATCTGCAGCCTCACTGTGCCCATCTGATCTCCATGATGCTGCAATCGTTCACTGTAACAGCCCTGCCTCCTCCTCGTCCGTGATAGACGGAACACTAAACATTGATCCCAGCATTGTATCAGTGTTCCGTCTATCATGGACAAGGAGGAGGTGGGGCTTTGTTATTGTGGACGGCCGCCGACTGCATGAAAAGCGAGAAACTCGAGTATAAGCCGAGGGGGGCTTTTTTGGGATCAAAACATTTGCTAAAAAAATTCAGCTTACACTCGAGTATATATGGTAAGCAGTGTGTATGTATAAATCCTACCACAGTAGGGATGAATTGGCAGCGTCTTCTCCGGAGTGACCGGACCGCCTGCGATACGTCCAAACAGCCCTCACTGCGGATCTGGTCACAGGTTATGACTCCGGCACAGAACAGACCCGACCGGCCGGCCCCATCACTACAGACAGAGAGAATGAGATGTGATTATTTCACATTCCTACACATCAATACTCCACTGAGATGGGGAAAATGGTTCAAATACTTTATTGCATATTAAAAATAAATAAAAATAATAATATTAAATACTTACAATTACACTAGTTTAATAAATTTACATTTTTACCCTTCAAGTCTTAAATCTTGTTTGATTGTACAGAATAAATGCAGCTTACACATCAAGCACTAATGCCCTGTACACACGATCGGATATCTGATGGATTTTTTTGTCGGATATCCGATGAAGCTGACTTTCATCAGTCTTGCCTACACACCATCAGTCAAAAATCCGACCGTGACAAAACGCGGTGACGTAAAACACTGCGACGAGCCCAAAAAAAAAAGAAGTTCAATGCTTCAGAGCATGCGTCGACTTGATTCTGAGCATGCGTGGATTTTTGTCCGATGGAGTTCCACACAGACGATCGGATTTTTCTATCTTTTTTTTTATCAATAGGAAAAATTTAAAACATCTTCCAATTTTTTTAACACCGATGGAAAAAAGACAGATGGGGCCCACACCTGATCGGTTTGTCTGATGAAAAGAGTCCATTGGTCTGTTTTTATTGGACAAACCGATCGTGTGTACAGGGCTTAACAACAAAATTAAAAGTCTAAACCCAAAAACAAAATTTTAAAACATTGCAGCTTACCAATCCATAGATATAGTGGCTGCATTTGTTTTATTTTTTTTCCAAAATTTTTATAGGGTAATCTGGCAAAACACATAGGCCCGGATTCACATACCTTGGCGCATTTTTATGCCGCCGTAGCGTATCTTCTTTACGCTACGCCGACGCCACGCAGGGAGGCAAGTATGGAATTCACAACAAAAATGCTACTAACGTTGCGCCGGCGTAGCGTATAGTCAAAGTAGGTGGAAGTGGGCGTGTAACATTTAAATTAAGCGTGACCCCCATGCAAATGATGGGCTGAGCTTCAAAAAACGAACTGCGCATGCATCATATTTTGGACGCATCCCAGTGCGCATGCTCACAGTCACGTCGAGATAACTGCCTAAGATACGTCGAAACACTGCCTACGACGTGTGAATGTAACCTACGCATAGCCCTATTCACGTAGTACTACGTAAACGGCGTCCGTTCCCTGGCCCATACCTTTGCATTAATTGCGCCTCCTATATGAGGGGTAACTTTACGCCGGACGTAACCCTTACGCAAGTCACTTAAAAACATGCGCCGGTCGCAAGTACGTTCGTGAATCGGCGTATCTTACTTATTTGCATATTTCAAATGGGTACGCTGAATGCGTCCAGAGTAACTATGCGCTCCACAATACGCCGCCGTATGCAAGTTACGTCGGGCGGCAGAAGCCTATTTTTCAAGCGTATCTAACTTGGGGAATCGGCGCAGGGATACGATGGCGCACATTTGTACTAACGACGGCGTATCTCTAGATACGTTGGCGTAAAGCTCACGTGAATCCAGGCCATACTTCCTTAAATGAACGGAACCATGCTCCTGGAGGAGATGCAGGCAAGAGAAAAGGACACGTGGCACAAGCATCTTCAACTGTGGCATATCTGGATCCATTATTCTTCTTCCACCGAGTTTCTGGGTAGGCTGTCTACCTAATGAGACTACCTCCCCAGGTACCTCTGAGGTGGAGTATTATTTGTTTGCGGTGGGCTACATAATGAAGGCCCCTTGACCCACCCCACTCTAAGGAAAGGGAGCCTTGACTGCTGGATGCTTGGCAACTAAGCGGGGTTTCAACCTAATCAGTGAGTCGGAGTGGCTCCTCTGGGATTGGATACAATGGCACAAGGTGACCGGGTTGGAGCCGGAACTCTAGAAATGGCTACGCGGTGGCACGTCCCACTACTTTCGAGAGAATTTGAATCACAAGAGTTGTGTTGTAGCTCAGGTTCGCACCATAGCGTTGTTCAGCTGGGAGAATATTCTACCGAAAATACTTACCGCACTCAATATCTACTTCCGTCCTCCCCCCTTCCCCCCTCCTTTCTCCCCCTCTCTTGACTTTCTTTTCTTCAACTGTATGCCATCAGAGTCCCCCCCTACACCAAATGTCCCCATCAGATTACCCCCTACACCAAATGTCCCCATCATATTACCCCCTACACCAAATGTCCCTATCAGAGTCCCCCCTACACCAAATGTCCCCATCAGAGTCCCCCCTACACCAAATGTCTCCATCAGATTACCCCTGTACAAAACTTGTCCCGAATCGATTTCCCATTACATCAATTGTCCTCAGAATTCCCCTTAAATCAACTGTCCCCATAAAAATCCCCCTTACTTCAGTTGTCCCCACCAAACTGCCTCAGAGATCAGTGGATTCACTCTTAGAGAACCTGGGTGGGGGGGCACAACTAAAATCTGGGGGGGACACAGCTCAGCCCAGCACCCCACTAGATCCAGGCCTGGGACTTAAGCCCAGTGAGCTGACCCATTAACCTTCTCTCACCCTCTGCCCTCCCTCACTAACCACTAATCTCCCCTCACAGCACTTCCCTACTGCCCCCTTACCCAAACCTCCCAACTGGCATGGATTGTGCGGGACTTTACCACAATGGCAACACTTTCCCGCAAGCAAGGTTATTTTCACGCATAATGACAGTGAAGAGTAGGAAGAGGAAGTCTGAGGGAGAGTCCCCCATAAGTAACGTCAGAATATTTTTTCGGCCTCCTGCGGTTGCATCAACACCCCTTACCCCTGCTGGACAACTATAAAGACAGATGACAAATGGCCCTTCTCCCCAAATGTCCCGCAGTACCATGTTGAAAAGTTGAGAGGTATGCCCTTACCCCTCTGTCCAATCGTCTAGCTATGTCTTCCCTTTTCTCCTTCATGCTGTCCTGTTTCCTGCCCTGATTTCAATATGGCCAAGATGGACACTTCCACTTCTGTGATCGTGAAGGCATCAACTGGGAAGCTCCAATAACCATAAAAACAGCCTATGCTTCTCAAGTCCTGCTTATATAAGACCAGCACCCTTTAGTAGAGCTATGCAGGGCTTCCATTAGAAATCACGAGGACCTACCTGACAAAGCAGGCCCCCTTGCTGACCCAATGGGGCCCAGGCCCGATGCAGGAGTGCTGCCTGTATCCTCCTATTATCAGTTCTGCTCTTTCCCCCTTTATTTGCTACACTAAGATGGAGACCATAAGCCGAAGCATAATGTAACTTAGAACTACAGGTCAACTGCATGTAGCGTGTGCTACTTTCCTTTCCATATGGTGTTGGCCAGGTGCCCATGAGAAAGGCTTAACTTACCAGCAGGTGACCAAGATGTGACTGTCTGATGTCTGCTGTTGGCACTTCTCTGCTTCTCCAACCAGACCGATGAGAACTGCAGGATTCTCAGGCAAAGATCGGTCCAATGGCCATGAGTCCAACTGGAAAAGTCTCACCTCCAGGCTGCTATCAGACTGCTGGAAACAACAATTTTCATTAAAAAAAAATATAAGTTGACCTTCCTGTGAAATGGATGTACAGTGGACAGGGCCATCTTAATAGCATCATGGGCCCCTGGGCAAAGTAATGCTCTAGGGCCCTGACAATGGAGACAGTGTAGGTAAACAGAAATCAAGTAGGTAGGGGATATCTGGGGTGTAGAGGGGTCAGAGTGCTGGGGGGAGATCTGGGGTGTAGAGGGGTCAGAATGCTGGGGGATATCTGGGGTGTAGTGGGATCAGAAAGCTGGGGGGATATCTGGGGTGTAGAGGGGTCAGAGTGCTGGGGGCATATCTGGGGTGTAGAGGGGTCAGAGTGCTGGTGGATATCTGGGGTGTAGAGGGGTCAGACTGCTGGGGGGATATCTGGGGTGTAGAGGGGTCAGACTGCTAGGGGGATATCTGGGGTGTAGAGGGGTCAGAGTGTTGGGGGGATTTCTGGGGTGTAGAGGGGTCAGAGTGCTGGGGGGGATATCTGGGGTGTAGTGGGATCAGAGTGCTGGGGGGATATCTGGGGTGTAGAGGGGTCAGAGTGCTGGTGGATATCTGGGGTGTAGAGGGGTCAGACTGCTGGGGGGATATCTGGGGTGTAGAGGGGTCAGACTGCTAGGGGGATATCTGGGGTGTAGAGGGGTCAGAGTGTTGGGGGGATATCTGGCGTGTAGAGGGGTCAGAGTGCTGGGGGGATATCTGGGGTGTAGAGGGGTCAGAGTGCTGGGGGGAGATCTGGGGTGTAGAGGGGTCAGAATGCTGGGGGATATCTGGGGTGTAGTGGGATCAGAGTGCTGGGGGGATATCTGGGGTGTAGAGGGGTCAGAGTGCTGGGGGCATATCTGGGGTGTAGAGGGGTCAGAGTGCTGGTGGATATCTGGGGTGTAGAGGGGTCAGACTGCTGGGGGGATATCTGGGGTGTAGAGGGGTCAGACTGCTAGGGGGATATCTGGGGTGTAGAGGGGTCAGAGTGTTGGGGGATATCTGGGGTGTAGAGGGGTCAGAGTGCTGGGGGGATATCTGGGGTGTACAGGGGTCAGAGTGCTGGGGGGAGATCTGGGGTGTAGAGGGGTCAGAATGCTGGGGGATATCTGGGGTGTAGAGGGGACAGAGTGCTGGGGGGATATCTGGGGTGTAGAGGGGACAGAGTGCTGGGGGGATATCTGGGGTGTAGAGGGGTCAGACTGCTGGGGGGATATCTGGGGTGTAGAGGGGTCAGAGTGTTGGGGGGATATCTGGGGTGTAGAGGGGTAAGAGTGCTGGGGGGATATCTGGGGTGTAAAGCGGTCAGAGTGCTGGGGGGATATCTGGGGTGTAGAGGAGTCAGTGTGTTGGGGGGATATCTGGGGTGTAGAGGGGTCAGAGTGCTGGGGGATATCTGGGGTGTAGAGGGGTCAGAGTGCTGGGGGGATATCTGGGGTGTAGAGGGGTCAGAGTGCTGGGGGGGTCGCAGGGGTATAGAGGGGTCAGAGGGCTGGGAGGATATCTGGGGAGTAGAGGGGTCAGAGTGCTGGGTATCTGGGGTGTAGAGGGGTCAGTGTGTTGGGGGGATATCTGGGGTGTAGAGGGGTCAAAGTGCTGGGGGTATATCTGGGGTGTAGAGGGGTCAGAGTGCTGGGGGGCATAGAAGGGGTATAGAGGGGTCAGAGTGCTGGGGGATATCTGGGGTGTAGTGGGGTCAGAGTGCTGGGGGATATCTGGGGTGTAGAGGGGTCAGAGTGCTGGGGGGATATCTGGGGTGTAGAAGGGTCAGAGTGCTGGGGGGATATCTGGGGTGTAGAGGGGTCAGATTGCTGGGGGGATATCTGGGGTGTAGAGGGGTCAGCACCAATTTCGGGGCCAGCCCGGACTCAAGGGCCAGCTGCTTTGGGGAAAGGGCAGGGGCCCCCATGCAGTTGGGGCCCCTGGGCAGTGCCCAGGTGTGCCCTCTCATTAACCGCATGCCGACCAGCCGCCGCAGTAATACGGCGGCAGGTCGGCACTGCTGCGCGAGAGCCCGTAGCTCTACGTCGCCACTTTCGACGGCCACTAGGGGGCGCGTTCTGCTCATACAATGTATGAACGGAAGATCAGTGATTCCCCCTAGTGAGGCCACCCCCCCATACAGTTAGAACACAAATAGGAACACACTTAACCCCTTCCCCGCCCCCTAGTGTTAACCCCTTCACAGCCAATGGCATTTTTATAGTAATCCAATGCATTTTTATAGCATTGATCGCTAAAAAAATGCCAATGGTCCCAAAAATGTGTCAAAAGTGTCCGAAGTGTCCGCCATAAGGTCGCAGTACTGAAAAAAAACGCTGATCGCCGCCATTACTAGTAAAAAAAATAATAATAATAAAAATGCCATAAAACTACCCCCTATTTTGTAAACGCTATAACTTTTGCGCAAACCAATCAATAAATGCTAATTGCATTTTTTTTTTACGAAAAATATGTAGAAGAATACGTATCGGCCTAAACTGAGGAAAACATTTTTTTTTTTATATATTTTTGGGGGATATTTATTACAGAAAAAAGTAACAAATATTGCATTTTTTTCAAAATAGTCGCTCTGTTTTTGTTTATAGCGCAAAAAATAAAAACCGCAGAGATGATCAAATACCACCAAAAGACAGCTCTATTTGTGGGAAAAAAAGGACGCCAATTTTGTTTGGGAGCCACGTCGCATGACCGCGCAATTCTCAGTTCAAGCGACGCAGTGCCGAATCGCAAAAAGTGCTCTGGTCTTTGGACAGCAATATGGTCCGGGGCTAAAGTGGTTAAGACAGCCCTGACAGTGGAACCTTTGATTACAAGCATAGTCCGTTCCAGGAGAACGCTCGTAATCCAAAGTACTCGCATATCAAAGCAAGTTTCCCCATAGAAGTCAATGGAAAATAAAATAATTAGTTCCGCATTGACAACGAGGAACAGCGTATTTTCGAGTCTTTCCGATCATCTCCAAATGGCTCAGAACGGCACCAATCGGCTCTGTTCCCACGCTCCCCCACCCCTGGCCAAACGCGGTACTGCACACCGCTTTGGCTTAAAACCTGCTCGTATTGCGAGACAAGACTCGCAAACCGTGTTAGGATTTAAAAAAACACAGCGCTCGTATTGCGAAAACGGTCGTTTAACCGCATTACTCGCAATCCGAGGTTCCGCTGTACATTTGTAGTAGAAAAACTAGCCCATTGGCTGCCTCTGTTGGTCCCCAGTTGTTCTCACCCCTTTACTCCTCCTCAGGTTGAGCGTTAAGGCCGTGTAGCCATGTCCTTGATTCTTCGCCATCGTCTTGACTTTGAAGGCACCATAGCAGGTCTCTCCTTTCTCCGGCCAGAACCTGGCACCGTTCTGTAGGGAGTGAAATGGTTTAAAACATTCATTTCACTTCACTGCTGAATACACCTACCAAAGCACTGATACTAGTCCTATAAATTGGGACTTTGAAGGGCAACCAAGCACCAAGCATCTGTTGATAAATCCTGTGAAGCCACACATTAATGCAGAAGGATTTCGCTCCGCCCCTCAGAGCTTAATCATCTGAGGGGTGGAGTGAAACACATTGGGGGCTTGGCCTGGTCTTCCTTGATGTGCGGCTTAGTAGGATTTATCCTTTGACATTAGAAACACTTTAAAAGTTGGCTGAGGAAGCCACCCATCATAGTAATTGGCCTGTGGTTAAATGCACAAGGTGATAGTGGGTAGGGTCGTCATTACAGAGCTTCCTGTATATCTGGGATCTCCATGCAGGGCCGTTTGAAGGAATTTGGGGGCCCCACGCAAAATGGGAGCCCCCAAGCAGCCCCCCCCCCCCGCACGCAAAGCCTACGTTAGCACTACACTAATTTTTTACACACATGTTCTTACTCTTCTCCCCCTCCCTAGTCCCTATGGTTTTCTATTATCACCTCCCCTTCTTCCCTGTAGGCTGCCGCTGTAGCGTGGCCGAGCTCCTCTTCCTCCTGTCAGTCCGGTGTTCTATCATTATGGGTCCCCAGTTCCCAATCAGATAGTGCCCGGGCCGGGCCGGGTACGGCGCGGTACAGGAGATTCAGTTTCCTGTGTTTCCGGCCGGACTGACAGGAAGTGAGCACTCAGTGTGCACTTCCTGTCAGTCCGGCTGGGAACAGGAAACTGAATCTCCTGTACCACGCGCGGTACTGACAGGACTCCAGGAGGAAGGAAGAGGCGCATCGGCGACACTACAGCCTGGGAAGGGAAAGTTGGGAGCCCCAGGCCACCTTAGGGCCCCAAGCAATTGTTTGTTTTGCCTGTCCTGTAGCGACGGGCTTGTCTCCATGAGCAATATCAGATACGATATTTGAAGTGTCACTCGGGAATGTGCTTGAGGCAAACACGGTCACTTTGAGGATGGACTAATGAAGTTGCTGACCTCCTGCAGGTCCTGCGCTCTCTGCATCATCACCACCGCTGTACACTTGTAGTCCCAGACCAGCGCCCAGAAATCGGCCAGTGTATGCTTCATGGGCAGTTGGGTGACGATCATGGCGTCTTCCTGGCTGTTGGACTGAAAGAGTCATTTTTAATCAAGGTGGAGCTCACTTCTGGATATACAGAACATAGAAAGACATATACAGGAACAACAGCCTGAAGAAGACCTAAAACCCAGATAAATATGGTGGAGCTGAGACTAATGCTGGCCATACACTGTACAAAAAATCAGCCGAACACATTTTCGAAAAACGAACATTCGGGCGTGATCGCAAACGATGGTGTCATCATGTACTGACCGATAAATCGTTCAGAGGACATACATTTTTATTTATTTTTTTACATATACCTAGTGCAGACAGTTTGGACGTAAAACACATTAACCACTTGCCTACTGAGGATGTCATGTGACGTCCTCGGCTTTGTGCGGTGATATCTGACTGATGGGTGCAGCTAGAGGCATCATTCAGATATCACTGTCTTCTGCCGGCAATTCTGTGCACGATAAGAATGATCATAGCGGCAGTTCCGCCGCTTGATCGTTCTTATAGGCAGTGGGAGGGGACGTTGCCCCCGACGCCATCCGTTGCTTCTCTGGGCTCTCCCGTGCCATCCGGGGCCCAGAGAACAGATCGGCCGGCGCTGGTTGGGAAGCATGTGGATGGTCACCAGTCATCTCTATGACCGTCGGAGGTGTGGGCGCGACACCTGCTTTCAAGCCTGGAGGAGAGATGTGGGGGGAGGGGGAGGTCTTATTGACCACACATCTCTCCATAAAGAGGACCTGTCACAGTGATTCCTATTACAAGGGGTGTTTACATAAAAATAAAAAAATGTGTAAAAAACAAAACACAAAAAAAACGAAATAATAATATATATATATATATATATATATATATATATATATATATATTTTTTAAATAAAACGCCCCTGTCCCTGGAAGCTTGCGCTCAGAAGCGCCCACATATGTAAACGCTGTTCAAACCGCACAGGTGAGGTGTCGCCGCGTGCGTTAGAGCGTGTGCAACAATTCTAGCACTAGACCTCCTATGTAACTTGAAAATAGTAACCTGTAAAAAATGTTAAAGCGTCGCCTATGGAGATTTTTAAGTACCGAAGTTTGGCGCCATTCCATTAGTGTGCGCAATTTTAAAGCGTAACATGTTGGGTATCTATTTACTCGGCGTAACATCATCTTTCACATTATACCAAAAAATTGGGCTAACTTTACTGTTTTGTTATCCCCCCCCCCCCCAAAAAAAATAAGTTTTAAAAAATATTGCGCAAATACCGTGCGAGAAAAAAAGTTGCAATGACCGCCATTTTATTCCCTAGGGCAGGGGTCTCAAACTCAAATTACCTGAGGGCCACAAGACAAGTTTTCATATCCCATGGGGGGCCGCATGCAAACTTTCAAACTTCAAAAACAGCACTGGGGTCAGCTGATGCATTATTTACGCTGACCACTGACCGCTACGCTACACGATGACCACTGACCGCTACGCTACACGATGACCACTACACGATACACCCCACTGACCACTCACAATTAGGGCACAGCACACATCAGGGCACAGAGCCCGGCGCATGCAGGGCACAGAGCCCGGCGCATTCAGGGCACAGAGCCCGGCGCATTCAGGGCACAGAGCCCGGCGCATTCAGGGCACAGAGCCCGGGGCATTCAGGGCACAGAGCCCGGCGCATTCAGGGCACAGAGCCCGGCGCCTTCAGGGCACAGAGCCTGGCGCATTCAGGGCACAGAGCCCGGGGCATTCAGGGCACAGAGCCCGGCGTATTCAGGGCACAGAGCCTGGGGCATTCAGGGCACAGAGCCCGGGGCATTCAGGGCACAGAGCCCGGGGCATTCAGGGCACAGAGCCCGGCGTATTCAGGGCACAGAGCCGGCGCATTCAGGGAACAGAGCCCGGCGCATTCAGGGCACAGAGCCCGCGCCTTCAGGGCACAGAGCCCGGCGCATTCAGGGCACAGAGCCCGGCGCCTTCAGGGCACAGAGCCCGGCGCCTTCAGGGCACAGAGCCCGGCGCATTCAGGGCACAGAGACCGGCGCATTCAGGGCACAGAGACCGGCGCCTTCAGGGCACAGAGCCCGGCGCATTCAGGGCACAGAGCCCGGCGCATTCAGGGCACATTCAGGTTACATGGGGCACAGGTCAGAGATTACTGTTTTTCTTCACCTGCAGAGTAACGCAGGAAGCGTCTGTCATTATTTCACTTCTCTGTCATGTCGCGCTGCGGCTGCTCCCCGCCCCCCGGCGGCCCCCACTCTCTTCTCGAGAAAAGAGCAGCCGCAGCGCGACATGACAGAGAAGTGAACTTATGACAGACGCTTCCTGCGTTACTCTGCATGTGAAGAAAATCTACTCCCCCACTTCCGCGGCACCCCCCGCTCTGCCCGAGGGCCATTTATTATCTGTCTGCGGGCCTTTCACGGAGACTCTTTACCATGTGATCAGCCGTGTCCAATCACGTCTGATCGCGATGTAAACAGGAACAGGAAAAGCCGGTAATCGGATTTTCCTCGCTCACGTCTGTCAGACGCGAGTAGAGGAGAGCCGATCGGCTGCTTCTCTGACAGGGGGGGGGGGTTTATGCTGATCGATTATAAGCACAGCCCCCCCCCCCCAAGGATGCCCACTGGACCAACAGGGATGTAAAACACAGGTATGCCACCCTAGACCACCAGGGATGACACAAATAATGGATGCCAATCAGTGCCCACAATGGGCATCACTGATTGGCAGGCATTGTTTGGCACGGATTGGCATCCATTAGACAACACATAAGTTAGTGCCACCTATCAGTGCCCATCTATGCCCATCCTTGCCACCTATCAGTGCCCATCCATGCCACCTATCAGTGCCCATCCATGCTGCCTATCCGTGCCCATCCATGCCGCCTATCCGTGCCCATCCATGCCGCCTATCCGTTCCGCCCATCAGTGCCGCATTTTAGTGCCCATCATCAATGCCGCCACCAGTGCCCATCAGTGCCGCCTTATCAGTGCCCGTCAGTGCAGTACCATCAGTGAAAGAGAAAAAGAGAAAACTTACTTATTTAGGGCCCTTTCACACGTCCGTTCAGTTCGTCCGTTTTTTGGACGTCCGTTAACGGACCTCAATGCTTCCCTATGGGTTAGCGTCCGTTAGCGGATGATGCATCCGCTAACGTCCGTTAACATCCGTCTGCGGTAAGCTCCGTTTTTTTGGACGGAAGAAAACCCTATTTTTCTTCCGTCAAAAAAACGGAACGGACGAATAACGGACGTTAGCGGATGATCCGTTTACCATCCGATCCGCTAACGTCAGTTTTTCATCAAAATATGTAAAAAAAAAAAAAAGTTCTAAAAAAAAAACAAAAACGGATGAAAAAAACTGATGAAAAACTGATGAAAAACGGAACGGAAACGGATGTAAACGGACGGAAAACTGACGAAAAACTGATGAAAAAACGGATCAACTGAAGGGGGAAAAAACTGATCCAAAAAACTGAACGGACGTGTGAAAGAGCCCTTACAGTGTTTTATAAAAATGTTTTTTTTTAATTTTCGGCAATTTTTTTTTTTTTTTTGCAGAAAATAAAAATTCCAGAGGTGATTAAATACCACCAAAAGAAATCTCTATTTGTGGGTACAAAATGACACAAATTTAGTTTGGGTACAGCGTAGCACGACCGCGCAATTGTCATTCAAAGTGCGACAGCGCTGAAAAGCTGAAAATTGGTCTGGGTGGGAAGGCGTATAAGTGCCCCCCCGGTATGGAAGTGGTTAATATGATTATAATAATGTTACCATTGGCTATCCTTACATTAACAAACACAGCGTTGATGTAGCCAGGAGCTCCGTGTCTGGTGAGTGCGGAGAGCAGGATGGGACGCCAGTGATCACCTGGAGGCATGAAGATAGAACATTAGAAGTAAAAAGACGACACTTTTCAAAGCAAAACAAAACAACAAAAAAATATTATGGGGTTGGGGGATGGGGGGGGCGGAGTCTATGTATAAAATATTTGTTGTGCAGGTGGGGCAAAATCCACACATTCAGGGAAAAATTGCTGTAATTTCTCTATCATGTGTGATCCCTATGTCATCACCGCCATCTAGTGGCTACAATACATTAATACATGGTTCTTACTTGAGTTATTTCGAAAAAATATTTGTTATGACCTCTAAGTGGCGCTAATAGAATAGGAATTACACAGCGGAACCTCGGATTACGAGGATAATCCGTTCCAGGAGAACGCCCGTAATCCAAAGCACTCGCATATCAAAGCCAGTTTCCCCATTAGTCAAAATAATTTGTTCCGCATTGACTTCAATGGCATGCAATACCGCATGCGTCCAGAGGTGTGGGGGGGCACCGGAGAGCCTTGGGAACGTCCGGAAAGGCCAGAGGACAGCTCAGCTGAGTATTTCCGCGTCTTTCCGCGTCTTTCCGAGCATTTCCGAACGGCTCCAGTGTCCCTGACCTCAGGCCAAACGCAGTACTGTAGCACACCGATTTGGCTGTAATCCTGCTCGCATTGTGAGACAACACTGAGTTAGGGCTTAAATACAATGCTCGTATTGCGAAACGCCCCCTATTTTTAGCGGCGCTATACTGTCGGAATTGCGGCGGTATTCGGCCGCTAGCGGCGCGGTTTTAACCACCGCTAGCGGCCGAAAAAGGGCTAATACTGAGGCGTTTAGTGGGTGGTATAGCCGCGGTTTCCCATTGCTTTCAATGGGAAGGAGCGGTGGAGGAGCGGTAAACACACAGCTCCTCTCACCGCTCCAAAGATGCGGCTAGCAGGACTTTTGGAGCGGTTCTGCTAGCGCACCACGAATTGAGAAGCGGGGGGGGCCCTTTACAAAAAAAAAATATATAAAAAAAATATATATAAAAAAGAGGGGTTGCCATGCTCCTTTTTTTTATGAGTGAGTGAGAAACTTATATAGCGCAACACATGCGAACTGAATCGCCTCTGGGCGCTTCTTCTAAAAAGAAATTACAAAAAAAAGGGGGGTTGCCATCCAGGACCTCTGGACCCTTTAATAAAAAGAAACCTCTGGGCCCTTTAATAAAAAAATATATAAAAATAAATAAATAAACATTTATATAAAAAAAAGGGGGTTTGCCACATGGGGCCCTGGGGAACTCTGAGCCCTTTAATAAAAAATATATATATAGAAATAACAAGAAAAAAAAACAATATAACAAAAAAATTAAAATGTTTATAAAAAATAGGGGAGTTGCCATCCGGGGCCCTGGGGACCTCTGGGCCCTTTAATAATATATATATATATATAAATAAAAAATAAAAAAAATACATTTTTTTTTTTTAATAAAAAAAAGGGGGGTTGTCTTTCGGGGGCCCTGGGGATCTCCGGGCCCCTAAAAAAAAAAAAAAAATGGCCCTTTAATAAAAAATAAAATAAATATATATTAAAAAAATATATATTTTGTTATAAAAAAAAGAAAAAAAAAAGGGGGGTTGCCATCCGGGCCCCTTACAGGAGTACTGCCTGTACCCCCCTGATGGCGGCCCTGCATCCAACCAATCAGCTTCCCACACACTCCCTCTCACTTTGTAACCAGCCAGGGATTGGCTTTCCCAGCTCAGTCCATCTGCTGCCTTTCAGTCTCTGACCAGGCCGTGTATAAATCCCTCACATGCCTGGCCGCAGACACCTAACTGGGTCTCAAGGGGGAGCTCTAGGACCATGGAAGGCTGATATACGTCGGCAGAAATTGGCACAGGCAGGCAAATGGGCGTAGCTATACGTCACTTTGAATTTGCCAGCCAACGGGCACGCGACCACCGCCTTTCCTTTGCGAGTGCGCCCGCGGGTCCCAAGAACTTTATGTTCCTGGGTGGCCCGCGATTGCGGTCGGGGAGAGGAAGAAACGGGGGATGCCGATGTAAACACAGCATTTCCCTGTTGTTCCTAGTGACAGGACAGTGATTGGGAGCAGAGGTTTACCGATGTGTCATTCGTAGCCACGCCCCCTCACAGTTAGAATCACTCCCTAGGACACACTTAACTCCTTCAGCGCCCTCTAGTGGTTAACCCTATTCCCTGCCAGTGTCATTTACACAGTAATCAGTGCATTTTAATAGCACTGATTGCTTTATAAATGACAGTGGCCCAAAATAAGTGCCTGTCGCAATGCCGCAGTACCGCTAAAAATTGCAGATCACTGCCATTACTAGTAAAAATAATAATAATAATAATAATAATAATAATAATAAAAATGCTATAAATCTTTCCCACTATAACTTTTGAGAAAACCAATCAATATTCGCTTATTGTGATTTTTTTATTTTTTTTAACAAAAATATGTAGAAGAATATATATTTTTTTTAAATTGGGGGATGTTTATTATAGCAAAAAGTAAAAAAAAATATATATATATTTTTTTTTCAAAATTGACGCTTTTTTTTTGGTTTACAGCGCAAAAAATAAAAACCGCAGAGGTGAGTAAATACCACCAAATGGTCCGGGGCTGAAGTGGTTAAAAAAAAAAAAAAGGAAACAGTTCCATATTGTGGCGTGTTATTCCTGCAGACACATTTTCTGATAGGACGCTTTTAACACCTGACCGCATTACCTGGTAAGATATCGGGGTTGCGGTTCTTGGTCTGGTGCTCCAGTTTTCTCCCCTCTTTACACGGATAGATCTGATATAATTCTGTGATTTTCTCCAGGGCCTGAAAAAGGGAGAAACCTCCGGGTCAGACATCTGTATAAAAATAAGTTTAATGCTCTCCCCCCCACAATTATTTCATCCCTTATATTGAAATAATACAGGATCATAGGCGTGCAAATGGCAAATGGGCGTAGCTATACGTCACTTTGATCACAGGGTGTGCCAGGATATTTTATAATTTTTTTTATTTATATATTTTTTATAATTTATTATTTATATATTATTATTATTTTTTTTAAAATATATAAATAATAAATTATAAGAAAATATATAAATAAAAAAATTATATAAAAATATACAAATAAAAAAATTATATATATATACATATATATATATATATATATATATATATATATATATAAAATGTATGAATACAAAATATAGAACAATTATAAACAAAAATTATAAATAATAAAAATATTAAAAAATACAAAATAATAAAAAAATTTGTAAAAAAAAATATATAAAAAAGTATATAAATAAAAAAAAAAGTATAAAAATATATAAATAAATAATTATAAAAAAAACATAAATAAAAAAACCATATAAAATATATATATAAATAAAAAATTATAAGAAAATATATAAATAAAAAATTATAAGAAAATAAAACATATAAATAAAAAAAACATATAAAAAATATATAAATAAAAAATTATAGGAAAATATATAAATACATTTTTTTAAAGAAAATATATATATATATATATATATATTATGATAAAAAAAAGATATAAATAAAAAAAAGATATAAAAAATATAGAAATAAAAAATTATAAGAAAATATATAATAAATAGATAGATAGATATAGGTTAACTCTGTTCCTGTGTGCTGCGTGAAGGGGGGGGGGTGTGTCCTCTTCCTCCTATCAACTCTCAGAGCTCTCGTCAATGAGCTCATCAACTGTGTGACTTCAGCTCCCCACCCCCTGCTTGCTGAAAGCTCAGACAAGCTATAGAAAATCTGGACTTTGAATGGATATAGAGAAGAGAAGACTGCAGATAAACAGGTACAACGTATGTGGGAGGATTTGTTTAATCTTTAATGTATCACCTGAGGCCAGTCACTTTTTAGGGTATATGGAAACGTTTACAACCACTTTAATGATTTTAGGTTCAGCAGATTAAATAAAACAATGAAATGAAAAAAAAAAAGAAGGAAATAAATCCCAAATCTTTACCTGGAACTCTTGGTGAACCCCGGTGATGCCGGTTGCCGGGTTTTCTACAGACATCCGATGAATGTGTTCCTGAATCCTCACTACGGGGACACTGGTGGACCCGCACAGAAGGGTTTCCAGCAGGACGTTGTAGAGGAAGATGTACTGCTCCTGAAAGACGGAGCGTCACATGATCACTGAGTATGATGTCACACAACACCGCTAATGACATTTACCGTATTGGCTCCTCCAACAAAGAAAGAGCGTCTGCAGGAACCAATCAGATTCCAGCTTTTATAAAATCAATAGCAAGGCACAGCACTTCGGTTTAGTAGGCAACATTGTAACCAGATTAATATAACAATGTAATACAACATTTACAGCAAAGGCCAAATATAATGCTCTCTGTAGTTTTTTCTACCCTGCCTAGGGTCTATTTATTAAAAAAAAAAAGTTACAGTGAAACCTCAGATTACGAGCATAAACCCTCCCAGCAGAATGCTTGTAATCCAAAATACTCAAAGCGAGTTTCCCCATAGAAGTCAATGGAAACGAAGATAATTCGTTCCAGATTGACTTCAATGGCACGCAATACCGTATGTGGCCAGAGGTGGGAGCCATAGAGCCTCGGAAACGGACGGAAAGGCCCGAGGACAGCTCGGCTGACCTTGGCAAACGACTAAGCCATGACTAAGCACTGAACTAGTGTGAAACGCGTCGGCTGCTCCTTTTTCCGATTTTTTTTTGGCTGTATCCTGTGATGCATTTCTATTGATTTTATTTTTTACCAATAAAGACAACTTAAGAAGTTCCTTTGGAGTGCGGCTGTCCATCCCTTTTGAAATTTCCACATTGACCTTGGCAAACCTCGGAAAGGCTCTTGAACTTAGTATTTTCTGAGTCTTTCCGAGCATTTCCGAATTGTTTAGTTCTGCGCCGTTCGGCTGCAGCGCCCCCCCCACCTCAGGCCAAATGCGGTACTGCACACCGCTTTGGCCTGAATCCTGCTCGTTTTGCGAGACAACACTTGCAAACCGAGTTAGGATCTTTCAAAATACAGCGCTCGTATTACGAAAAGCTTGTTACTTTTCGCAATCGTAACTGCGTTACTCGCAATCCGAGGTTCCACTGTATAGCTGTTTGTGCAGGGAGCCTGAATTTACATTCATTCCGTGTGAATTAATCATCAGCATTCGCTCATTCGTTTTACCAATTTTTCCCACAATTTAAACAGATAATGGTGCAAAATCAAATGTTCTTATGGCATTTGTATCTATAAATGAAATATTATTTGTGTATTTTCATTTACGTTTATCTAGTCATATGATGACGCTGTGCAGCACTGGTGACACTATGGAAAAATAACATTAAAACATTTTTTTTTTTTTTTAATTTGTTCGTTTTCCAAAAAATGATGACCAAAACTTAAAAAAACTCACCATGCCTCTTACTAGATTCCTTTGACTGTCTACTTTCCAAAAAAAGGGGAATTTTTACTGTTCTGGCACTTTAGGGCCTCAAGTATGGAAGAGCCCTGGGGCCATCATAAAAATATAATACAGAATTCAGATTTTTTATTTTTTACAGAATTGTGAGTTTCAAAGTCAGAATTCTGAGATTTTAAGTCAGAATTGTGAGTTTCAAAGTGAGAATTGTAAATTATTATTTCTTTAACAGAATTGTAAATTTCAAAGTCAGAGATGTAAATTAAATATATTTTTTTTTAACAGAATTTTGAGTTTCAAAATCAGAATTGTAAATTAGATATATTTTTTAACAGAATTGTGAGTTTCAAAATTGAGAATTGTGAGTTTCAAAGTGAGAATTGTGAGTTTCAAAGTTAGAATTGTGAGTTTCAAAGTCAGAATTGTAAATTAAATATATTTTTTAACAGAATTGTGAGTTTCAAAATTGAGAATTGTGAGTTTCAAAATTGAGAATTGTGAGTTTCAAAGTGAGAATTGTAAATTAAATATATTTTTCAACAGAATTGTGAGTTTCAAAATTGAGAATTGTGAGTTTCAAAGTGAGAATTGTGAGTTTCAAAGATAGAATTGTGAGTTTCAAAGTCAGAATTGTAAATTAAATATATTTTTTAACATAATTGTGAGTTTCAAAATTGAGAATTGTGAGTTTCAAAATTGAGAATTGTGAGTTTCAAAGTCAGAATTGTAAATTAAATATATTTTTTAACAGAATTGTGAGTTTCAAAATTGAGAATTGTGAGTTTCAAAATTGAGAATTGTGAGTTTCAAAGTCAGAATTGTAAATTAAATATATTTTTTAACAGAATTGTGAGTTTCAAAATTGAGAATTGTGAGTTTCAAAATTGAGAATTGTGAGTTTCAAAGTCAGAATTGTAAATTAAATATATTTTTTTTAACAGAATTTTGAGTTTCGAAATCAGAATTGTAAATTAGATATATTTTTTAACAGAATTGTGAGTTTCAAAATTGAGAATTGTGAGTTTCAAAGTGAGAATTGTGAGTTTCAAAGTTAGAATTGTGAGTTTCAAAGTCAGAATTGTAAATTAAATATATTTTTTAACAGAATTGTGAGTTTCAAAATTGAGAATTGTGAGTTTCAAAATTGAGAATTGTGAGTTTCAAAGTGAGAATTGTAAATTAAATATATTTTTCAACAGAATTGTGAGTTTCAAAATTGAGAATTGTGAGTTTCAAAGTGAGAATTGTAAATTAAATATATTTTTCAACAGAATTGTGAGTTTCAAAATTGAGAATTGTGAGTTTCAAAGTGAGAATTGTGAGTTTCAAAGATAGAATTGTGAGTTTCAAAGTCAGAATTGTAAATTAAATATATTTTTTAACATAATTGTGAGTTTCAAAATTGAGAATTGTGAGTTTCAAAATTGAGAATTGTGAGTTTCAAAGTCAGAATTGTAAATTAAATATATTTTTTAACAGAATTGTGAGTTTCAAAATTGAGAATTGTGAGTTTCAAAATTGAGAATTGTGAGTTTCAAAGTCAGAATTGTAAATTAAATATATTTTTTAACAGAATTGTGAGTTTCAAAATTGAGAATTGTGAGTTTCAAAATTGAGAATTGTGAGTTTCAAAGTCAGAATTGTAAATTAAATATATTTTTTTTAACAGAATTTTGAGTTTCGAAATCAGAATTGTAAATTAGATATATTTTTTAACAGAATTGTGAGTTTCAAAATTGAGAATTGTGAGTTTCAAAATTGAGAATTGTGAGTTTCAAAGTCAGAATTGTAAATTAAATATATTTTTTAACAGAATTGTGAGTTTCAAAATTGAGAATTGTGAGTTTCAAAGTGAGAATTGTGAGTTTCAAAGTTAGAATTGTGAGTTTCAAAGTCAGAATTGTAAATTAAATATATTTTTTAACAGAATTGTGAGTTTCAAAATTGAGAATTGTGAGTTTCAAGCCCCATACACACTATCAGTTTTCCTGACGGTTTTCTCTTCAGGTTTACCAAAACCATATACAGTAATATAAGGTCAAACCTCAAGAGTTTCAATTTGTATGCAATCAGGCAGGCCCTTGCACTACATGGTTTTGGTAAACCCGATGAGAAAACCGTCAGGAAAACTGATGGTGTGTATGGGGCTTCAAAGTGAGAATTGTGAGTTTCAAAGTTAGAATTGTGAGTTTCAAAGTGAGAATTGTAAATTAAATATTTTTTTAACATAATTATGAGTTTCAAAGTCAGAATTGTGAGTTTCAAAGTCAGAATTGTAAATTAAATATATATTTTTAACAGAATTGTGAGTTTCAAAGTCAGAATTGTAAATTAAATATTTTTTTAACATAATTATGAGTTTCAAAGTCAGAATTGTGAGTTTCAAAGTCAGAATTGTGATTTTGAAAATCAGAATTCTGAGATTAATAGTCAGAATTCTGAGATTCAAACTCATAATTTGGAAAAAAAAACTGAAACTCATAATTCTGTAATGCCGCTTACACACGATCATTTTTCGGCATTAATAAAACGACGTTTTAAAAAACGTCATTTAAAATGATCGTGTGTGGGCTTTACATCGTTTTTTCCTCTTCTGAAAAACGACAAAAAAAAATTAGAGCATGCTGCATTTTTTAACGTCGTTTTAAAAAATTTAGTTTTTTCGAGTTGTAAAAAATGATCGTGTGTGGGCTAAGACGATGTTAAAAACGATGTTTTAAACCCACGCATGCTCAGAAGCAAGTTATGAGACAGGAGCTTGAATGGAACTTTCCCTTTAGAGTGCCGTTGTACGTGTTGTACGTCACGCGATTTGTTCATAATTTTTAAAAAACAATGGTTTTTAGACATGCTGAAAAACAACGTTTTTTTTTTTTCATGCCGAAAAATGATCGCGTGTACGCGGCATCAGAATTCTGAGTTTCAAAATTAGAATTGTAATTTTTTTTTTTTTCAAAATTCTGAGTTTCAAACTGTCGCCTATGAAGATTTTTAAGTACCAAAGTTTGGCGCTATTCTATTAATGTGCGCAATTTTAAAGCGTGACATGTTAGCTATCTATTTACTCAGCGTAACATTATCTTTCACATTATATAAAAAAAATTGGGCTAACTATTCACAAAAAAAAAGGCGTTTGAAAAATGATTGCATAAATACCGTGCAAGATAAAATGTTGCAATGACCACCATGTTATTCCCTAGGGTTTCTGCTAAAAAAACATATATATAATATTTTGGTGGTTCTGAGTAATTTTCTAGCAACAAAAATTATGATTTTTTCATGATGCAGAGAAGTGCCAGAATAGGCGCGGTATGGAAGTGGTCAATGTTGAAGCGGTAGGCTCTTTAATCTTTGTTAAAATCTGAGTGTGAGCCCAATCAGAGGATGAAGGGTTATTGTCAGGAAGAGATGCCAACAATTGGCGACAAGAGGGACAGAGGAGGACATGAAAACCTGAACCCACCTTTTCTTGCACCATCTTTACCCGGCTCTTCCGTAACTCTAGAACACAATTGTACACGTTCACCTTCTTCACCGCACGCGCCCTCTTCAGGAGAATGTCCAGTGCCAAGAACGTGCCCGTCCTGCCAATCCCAGCACTGCAAACAAGGAGCTTGAGTGAGACTAAATAATCCGGTCATAGGTCCAAGAGTTGGTTACAATGTCCAGGATGTTATTACAATACAGTGAAACCTTGGTTTAAGAGTAACTTAGTATGAGAGCGTTCTGACTAGGTTTGCGAGTGTTGATTCGCAAGACGAACAGAATTCAAGCTAAATAGGCCTGCAGTACCTCATTTGGCCTGATGTACGGGGGCGTAGAAGCCGAGCAGAGCCGAAAATAGGCCTGCAGTACCTCATTTGGCCTGAGGTACGGGGGGTGCAGAAGCCGAGCAGAGCCAAGAATAGGCCTGTAGTACCTAATTTGGCCTGAGGTACGGTGGTGCAAAAGCCGAGCAGAGCTGAAAATAGGCCTGCAGTACCTCATTTGGCCTGAGGTACGGGGGGGTGCAGAAGCCGAGCAGAGCTGAAAATAGGCCTGCAGTATCTCATTTGGCCTGAGGTACGGGGGGGGGCGCAGAAGCCGAGCAGAGCCAAAAATAGGTCTGCAGTACCTCATTTGGCCTGAGCAGGAGCCGGGAAAAGCTGAACATTAGCCTACAGTACTTCATTTGGCCTGAGGTACGGGGGCGCAGGAAACGGACTTGCTCTCTGGCTCCCCCCCACCCCTGGCCGCATTCGGTATTGCATCCCATTGAAGTCTATGCGGAACAAATTATTTTCGTTTCTATTGACTTCAATTGGAAAACTTGCTTTTATATGCGAGTACTTTGGATAACGAGCATTCTCCTGGAATGGATTATGCTTGTAATCCGAGGTTCAACTGTACTGTGATATTTCAGGAATGTGTTTCATGCATTTACAGTATTAAAAAGTCAACTTGAAGAATGGCGGCAGTAGAGGCCTCCCTTACCTGCAGTGTACAATGACAGGTCCTGATCCGGGTGGGTTACATTTGTTTGTGAGTTCTACAAGCTGCACCATGTCTGATGTGTTCTTGGGGACTCCATGGTCTGGCCATCGCAGGTAATGGATCTGCTCCACCATCACCTGCACTATGGACTGCACCTGAGACCAGAGAAACATACATCAGACTGACTGTGTCGGCAGACTTCCAAATATATATATATTTACTCCAAATATCAGAGTCGGATCATCTTTTTGCCCAGGCACACGGATTTGAAATATCTACCCGGATGACTTGAAATGGGAATCGGAATGCAGGTTTGGAGCAAATGTATTTGCTTTACTAAACCAGACCTCACTTAAAGTGGTTGTAAATTGTCTAACCAACTTCTCCCCTTCACTGTCCGCCATCTCCCCTTCACTGTCCGCCGTCTCCCCTTCACTGTCCGCCGTCTCCCCTTCACTGTCTGCCGTCTCCCCTTCACCTGTCCGCCGTCTCCCCTTCACTGTCCGCCGTCTCCCCTTCACTGTCCGCCGTCTCCCCTTCACTGTCCGCCGTCTCCCCTTCACCTGTCCGCCGTCTCCCCTTCACTGGCCGCCGTCTCCCCTTCACTGTCCGCCGTCTCCCCTTCACCTGTCCGCCGTCTCCCCTTCCGTCTCCCCTTCACTGTCCGCCGTCTCCCCTTCACTGACCGCCGTCTCCCCTTCACTGACCGCCGTCTCCCCTTCACTGTCCGCCGTCTCCCCTTCACTGTCCGCCGTCTCCCCTTCACTGTCCGCCGTCTCCCCTTCACTGTCCGCCATCTCCTCTTGACTGTCCGTCATCTCCTCTTCACTGTCCGCCATCTCCTCTTCACTGTCCGCCATCTGCTCTTCACTGTCCACCATCTCCCCTTCACTGTCCGCCATCTCCCCTTCACTGTCCGCCATCTCCTCTTCACTGTCCGCCATCTCCTCCTCACTGTCCGCCATCTCCTCTTCACTGTCCGCCATCTCCTCTTCACTGTCCGCCATCTCCTCTTCACTGTCCGCCATCTGCTCTTCATTGTCCACCATCTCCCCTTCACTGTCCACCATCTCCTCTTCACTGTCCGCCATCTCCCCTTCACTGTCCGCCATCTCCTCTTCATTGTCCTATGTCTCCCCTTCGCTGTCCACCATCTCCTCTTCACTGTCCTATGTCTCACCTTTACTGTCCGCCATCTCATCCTCATTGTCCCAAGTCTCCCCTTCACTGTCCGCCATCTCATCTTAATTGTCATACCTCTCGCCTTCACTGTCCACCATCTCCTCTTCATTGTCCTATGTCTCCTCTTCTCTGCCCACCATCTCCTCTTCACTGTCCACCATCTCGCCTTCACTGTCCGCCATCTCCTCTTAATTGTCATGCCTCTCGCCTTCACTGTCCACCATCTCCTTTTCATTGTCTTATGTCTCCTCTTCTCTGTCCACCATCTCCTTTTCATTGTCTTATGTCTCCTCTTCTCTGTCCACCATCTCCTCTTCACTGTCCACCATCTCGCCTTCACTGTCCACCATCTCCTCTTCATTGTCCTATGTCTCCTCTTCTCTGTCCACCATCTCCTCTTAATTGTCATACCTCTCGCCTTCACTGTCCACCATCTCCTCTTCATTGTCCTATGTCTCCTCTTCTCTGCCCACCATCTCCTCTTCACTGTCCACCATCTCGCCTTCACTGTCCGCCATCTCCTCTTAATTGTCATACCTCTCGCCTTCACTGTCCACCATCTCCTCTTCATTGTCCTATGTCTCCTCTTCTCTGTCCACCATCTCCTCTTCACTGTCCACCATCTCGCCTTCACTGTCCACCATCTCCTCTTCATTGTCCTATGTCTCCTCTTCTCTGTCCACCATCTCCTCTTCACTGTCCACCATCTCGCCTTCACTGTCCACCATCTCCTCTTCATTGTCATACCTCTCGCCTTCACTGTCCGCCATCTCCTCTTCATGTCCTATGTCTCACCTTAAGCCTCGTACACATGATCTTCGGACCGTTCTCATCAGCTGACTGATGGCCTGATGTGCCTACACACCATTGGTTAAATAACTGATCGTGTCAGAACGCGGTGACGTAAATCACGACGACGTGCTGAAAAAAACGAAGTTCAATGCTTCCAAGCATGCATCGACTTGATTCTGAGCATGCGTGAATTTTTAACCGATGGTCGTGCATACTAACGATCGGTTTTGACCTATCGGTTAGGCGTCCATCGGTTACATTTTAAAGCAAGTTGTGTTTTTTTTTTTAACCAAAGGTTAAGTAACCGATGGGGCCTACACACAAACGTTGTCCACTGGTTAACCTATGGTGTGTACGCGGCCTTACTGTCCGCCATCTCATCCTCATTGTCCTATGTCTCCCCTTCACTGTCCACCATCTCCTCTTCCTATAGAGTTGAGACACTGATCCGACTTTAAAGGCGACTTTCATTGAAATCTAAGGGTACAAGTTGCTAGAAGTCGACTTGAAGAAGTACAGGAACCTTTTCTTAAGTCGGAGCGACTTCTGTAGTGTACATTAAGACGGCTTTTATTTCAATAGAATTTCTCATGTTGCACTACTTGGGGCGACACAAGTCGGATCCCAAGGTCACTTTAGTGTGAACCCGTACTTACAGGTTGGACTAGATGGACTTGTGTCTTTTTTCAACCTCGCCAACTATGGAAGGTATTAAACACACCACTGTCTAACCAACTTTGTCCAGCAAAGGGGTCCTATGTCTGATTCCTTTGGGGGTCCAGAATGTGATGTAACTAGTTATATGTAGCTTTTTTTTTTTTTTTATCAAAACAAAGAATTACATAACATATTCAGTCTTTTATATATAGAAAGTACTGGTATATAATGAATCAGGTTGACAAATACCACAAACTTCCCTCGGTAATACATGTTACAGGGAGGCCAATGATAAGAGATTAGCGCACAATTGGTAAAACAAGGGGAAAGAAAAAGTAAGCGGGTTACGTAAATTCTTGAGCAGATATTTTACCTTCCTTAGGCTGAAGCTGCGAATGGTGAATGCGCCTGTCTGAACAATTTTCTGGACAGTAACTATGATGTCCCCATAGGTCTGACTCTGTTCTGGCCAATATTGCTCACACTTTACCTGAGAAGATTAAATATGTGAAACAAGGAAAAATGTTATGTGTCTGCTTTGTTACTTTATCTTTCTTTTATCTCATCTTCACTTTTACTGTCCACTATCTCAACTTCAACTTGCTTTTAATGCCCACCATTTGCCATCACTTTCCAACATCTTACCTTCACCATCGGCCATCTCCTCTACCATCCATCGTCGATCCATCGCTGTACACCATCTCACCTTTACTGACCACCTCCCCCTCACTGTCTTGCATCTCTCCTTCACCATCCACATCTCCCCTTCGGTGTATTCCATTTAATTGGCCTTTATCTCACCTTCATTGTCCACCATTTCCCTTTACTGTTCTCCATCTTACCTTCCTTGTCCTACCTCTCCCCTTCACTATCCACCCTCTCCCCTTCACTATCCACCCTCTCCCCTTCACTATCCACCCTCTCCCCTTCACTATCCACCATCTCCCCTTCACTGTCCACCATCATCTCTTTATTGTCCACCATCTCACCTTTACTGTTCGCCATCTCCTCCTCATTGTCCTACGTCTAACCTTCACTGTCCTAGATCTCCTCCTCATTGTCCTACGTCTCCCCTTCACTGTCCACCATCTCCTCTTCATTGTTATACCTCTCCCCTTCACTGTCCGCAATCTCCTCTTCATTGTCCTATGTCTCACCTTCACTGTCCACCATCTCCTCTTCATTGTCATACCTCTCACCTTCACTGTCCACCATCTCCTCTTCATTGTCATACCTCTCGCCTTCACTTTCCACCATCTTCTCTTCATTGTCCTACGTCCCCTCTTCACTGTCCACCATCTCATCTTTACTGTCCACCATCTTACCTTAACTGTTCACCATCTCCTTCTCATTGTCCTACGTCTCCCCTTCACTGTCCGCCATCTCCTCTTCATTGTTATACCTCTTGCCTTCACTGTCCACCATCTCCTCTTCATTGTCATACCTCTCGCCTTCACTGTCCACCATCTCCTCTTCATTGTCCTATGTCCCCCCTTCACTGTCCACCATCTCCTCTTTACTGTCCACCATCTCACCTTTACTGTCCACCATCTCCTTCTCATTGTCCTATGTCTCACCTTTACTGTCCGCCATCTCCTCTTCATTGTCATACCTCTCACCTTCATTGTCCACCATCTCCTCTTCATTGGCAGCACTTGGAAGCACCACCACTGCCACTCATTATAGGATATTTCTTTTATTACACCTTTTTTATTTCATCACTTTAGGGAATGTTGTCCCATTAAAACTTACCCATCACTCTACTGGGTCAGTCAAACAACATATTAGTGACAGCGCCACCACCCCCATCACCTATATATATCTCCTCTTCATTGTCCACCATCTTACCTTAACTGTTCACCATCTCCTTCTCATTGTCCTACGTCTCCCCTTCACTGTCCGCCATCTCCTCTTCATTGTTATACCTCTCGCCTTCACTGTCCACCATCTCCTCTTCATTGTCATACCTCTCGCCGTCACTGTCCATCATCTCCTCTTCATTGTCCTATGTCCGCCCTTCACTGTCCACCATCTCCTCTTTACTGTCCACCATCTCCTCTTTACTGTCCACCATCTCACCTTTACTGTCCACCATCTCCTTCTCATTGTCCTATGTCTCACCTTTACTGTCTGCCATCTCCTCTTCATTGTCATACCTCTCGCCGTCACTGTCCATCATCTCCTCTTCATTGTCCTATGTCCGCCCTTCACTGTCCACCATCTCCTCTTTACTGTCCACCATCTCACCTTTACTGTCCACCATCTCCTTCTCATTGTCCTATGTCTCACCTTCACTGTCTACCATCTCCTCTCTATTGTCATACCTCTCACCTTCATTGTCCACCATTTCCTCTTCATTGTCCACCATCTTACCTTAACTGTTCACCATCTCCTTCTCTTTGTCCTACGTCTCCCCTTCACTGTCCGCCATCTCCTCTTCATTGTTCTACCTCTCACCTTCACTGTATGCAATCTCTTCTTCATTGTTGTTCCTCTCACCTTCACTGTCTGCCATCTCCTCTTTATTGTCCTACATCTCCCATTTACTGTCTGCCATCTCTTCTTCATCGTCATACCTCTCACCTTCACTGTCCACTATCTCCTCTTCATTGTTTTATACTTCTCCTTCGCTGCCCGCCATCTCCTCTTCATTGTCCTACGTCTAACCTGCACTGTCCACCCCCCCACACCCCCAGCCCACTGTCCTGCATTTTTCCTTCACTGTCCATTACCTCCCCTTTATTGAACTCCATCTTACTTTGTTTTGTTCCTCCAGCCCTGTCAGCATCACAATAACAGAACTGTTTTCTTGCCACACCATGCTCCAGAAGTCAGACACCGTCTCTGGAATAGGGCCTGGAACAAGAGAGAATGAACACTGCAGCAATCCCGCACACATACTCTCCGAGAACTGCATGCAACCAATTGTCAGATGGAATATAAGAGCTACAGTATATAAGAGAGATGACACTTTAATTGTCTCACTTTACTCACCTTGTGTTGCAATGTAGTATTGTGGTGCCTTGTAACCCTAGAAGAAAAGATACATTCCTATTTCTATTGATTTGTAGTTGTAAAATTGAAATATTACTGTATTATTAAACGATATTCAATCATTTATATTGATGAGAAAAGTTCCAAGGATATCCGTTCACGTGTAAAAAAAAATCCAAAATTGATTTAATAATAAAATAGCAAAACGTTACAAGAACAATATTTAAAATATAGGGCCAGATTCAGGTAGAGTTAGGCTGGCGGATCAATGGATCCGCCAGCCTAACTGTCACTTTAAGCCGGCGTTTTTGTTTTCTGTAACCAGAAAACAAGAAACGCCGGGTTGGAGTTCCGATGCGATCGGCGCAATTGGATTTCGCCATCGCATCGTTACTTCAACTTAAAAATGGCGCCGGGGGCGTTCCCGCCGATTTACGCTCAAAAAATATGTTAATGAGCGGGAATCGGCAATTCACGATCTTTTTCGGGCGCGACGCAGTGACTTTCCGACGTTTCCGGAAGCGATACGCGGCGTATAGATAAAGCAGCCCCCTAGTGGAGTATCCTATGTTAAGTATAGGCGTCGTCATCGCGTCGGAAAAAAAACAAATCGCGTCGCTTGCGTAAAACATTCATGAATGGGGATGTGACGTCATTGACGTTCACTGACAGAATTTGGAGCATGCGCACTGGGATGCATTGACACTCGACGCATGCGCAGTACGTTCGCTGCGGGATCGCGCTTAGTTTGAATACTACACGCCCCGTACCCGTCCAATTTGAATTCCGCCGGCTCATTTGCGATGCGCTGCCGCAACTTTAGGAGCAAGTGCTTCATGAATAACAGCACTTGCTCCTAAAATTTCGGCAGAGTAACGCAAATGAGAAGCGTTACTCCAGAGCAAAGATGCTCCCATCTACCTGAATCTGGCCCATAGAATATAAACATAGCATCAATCCATTTCTTAGGCCCCTTTCACACATACGGACCATATGTCCGCTTTTTCATCCATCCGTTTGCGGTTGAAAAAGGGACATACATTGGTCCCTATGTGATTGCGGGTGTCAGCGGATAAACATCCGCTGGCACCCGTAATTATCCGCCTCTGCAAAGGTCCGATTTTGCAGATCCTATTTTTTCTTCCGTCTGCGGATCGGTTGAACACGGACACATGGTCTGTGTTCATCCGATCCCCCCATAGGGGAGAGCGGAGAAAAGACAGGGCGGTCCCTGCACAGTGTGCGGGGACCGCCATGTCATCCGCCGGCTCAGTGGGGATCTATGGAGCGATCCCCGCTGAGTTTAACGAAGCACACGGAGGTGGATCATTACTGATCATTACTGATCCGCCCCGTGTGAAAGGGCCTTTATTCTTGAAATGAAGATTGTGTAAATAAATCTTTGTGTGTGGCTCCTTCAGTCTCTCCAAAAGTACATGTGTGTGTGTGTGTGTAGTTTCCTTGAATATCAGCGTGTCTCCCTGAAAAGCTAAAGGGCTAGATTCAGGTAGAGCCGCGTATCTTTGTGCGGGCGTAGCGTATCCTATTTACGCTACGCCTCCGCAACTTTTACAGGCAAGTGCTGTATTCACAAAGCACTTGCTCCGTAAGTTGCGGCGGCGTAGCGTAAATGGGCCGGCGTAACCGCGCCTAATTCAAGATAGGCAGGTAGGGGGCGTGATCCATGTAAATGAATCGTGACCCCACGTAATTGACGCTTTTTCCGAACGGCGCGTGCGCCGTCCGTGGACGTATCCCAGTGTGCCTGCGCAAAAGTACGCCGCAAATACTCATTGGTTTCGACGTGAACGTAACTTTCGCAAAACCCTATTCGCGAACGTTTTACGCAAACAACGGAAATTTTTTCCCCCGGCCCGACGTCCATACTTAACATTGCGTACGCCTCATATAGCAGGACTTACGCTTACGCAAACGCCGTAAAAAAAATACGTCCGGCCGCAAGTACGTTCGTGAATCGGCGTATCTATCTCATTTGCATATTCTACGCGTAAATCGGCGGAAGGGCCACCTAGCAGCCAGCGTAAATACGCAACTAAGATACGACGGCGTAAGAGACTCACGGCGGTCGGATCGAAGACAAATCTATGCGTGACTGATTCTAAGAATCAGGCGCATAGATACGACGCCGCTCACTCAGAGTCACGCCGGCGTATCTGGAGATACGCCGGCGTAACTCGTACGTGAATCTGGCCCAAAGTGACTATCGCTTATAATCGCCCCCACCTTTTCTTTCAAAGGAGTGATTTAACTTTCCTTGTAGTTCCACAGAAAACCCACGAATTTCAAACATCTTATTCACAAAGGTGGGGGTTACTACTCCTATGGAGTGGACTATGAGCTACAGTATGTGTGAAAAATATTTAACTTGTACGATATACAATTCTTTTAACACCGAAAACAAATACTCAAAATCAAATCCTCTGTGGCAGGGATCCTCAAACTACGGCCCTCCAGCTGTTGCGGAACTACACTTCCCATGAGGCATTGTAAAACTCTGACATTCACAGACATAACTAGGCATGATGGGAATTGTAGTTCCTGAACACCTGGAGGGCCGTAGTTTGAAGACCCCTGCTCTGTGGAGTGGAGATCCAGGAGTATATCCTATACACATTATACCCCTGGAGGGGTGATTGGATTCGGTGAGTGGGGGAGCACCACTAATATTTCAAGAGCCCCTGTTTTCACCTCAAGATCACTTGCTGTGTTTCACTATTATTTTGCATTGTGAGACTTTTTCACTGGCTTTTGGATATTGAAGAAAGGAATCCCAAAAGTGTCATTTATGGGACTTTATATGCACCTGTGATTGGACTTACTTTTTACTTTTGTTCACACATTTTTGTTTTTTGTTATATCTTTGTCTTATATATTTACTTGATACATGTGCACATATATATGACCATAAGGCTGCATTCACACCTGAGCGTAGGCGGGAGCCGGCGTATTGCGGCGACATGAAATCGGCGTTTTGTCCCCCGCGATTTGCGGCGACAAGTCGCTCCTTGTTTTTCGCTGGAGGGGTGATTTTAACATTGTCGGCTATGCCCGAACGCCTAATGCGCCTGAAAAAAAAAGGGCCTGGGACTTGTTTCATGCTTCAGGCGAACCATCTCCATAGCGGAAAATGTTAATTCGCCCCCCCAGCGTATCTCAGGCTGCTACAGCGTCGGGCGTAGGGCGACAAAACGCCTAGGTGTGAATGCAGCCTAACTTATATATGGTTTCAACCACTTGAGGCACTAGTCAGCAGCTTTGGCTGTCGTATTTATTTTATTTTATTTTCATTTTATTTACTCACTCTATTTTCCTAAGGAGGTACGATTAGAGATCTCACTCTTTATTAGACATGTGCATTTGTTTTCGTTAGAATGCATTTTCGTCCGAAAATCAGTTTTTTTTTCGTTATCGTTTTAACAAACGATACGAAAGCGCAAGAAACGAAAACCGAAAGATCCGACATAAAAAATGCTTTATTTTTGTTTTCGTTGTGGTAAAAATTCGATATAGAGAGATTCGACATTATAGGGAAAAGATTCGACATCATAGAGAAAAGATTCGACACTATAGAAATAATAGATTCGACATTACAGAGAATAGATTTCGATTTATGAGAAAATAGATTCGACATTATAGAGAATAGATTCGACATTATTACTAGTCATACAATTCTTGTAGGCGGAACATTCGAACGGAAATGTACGATTCGACGTAAAGATTCGACGTTCCGTCGAATATTCTTTGACCACTAGACAGCAACCAAAAAGATTCGACGGAACGCCGAATATTCTTTTGACCATTCGACAGAAACCAAGTATTATTGGATTTTCGGACGAAAGCTATTCCCCAACGAAAAACAAAATAAATCAAAACGATTTTCGGGAGTAACTAAATAAATGTATTTTCCAAACGAAAAAACAAAACGAAATATTCCAGTCTGCACATGTCTATTCTTTATGAATAATACTGAATAGACATGCAGGCACCCCAGTATTATAGTTATACAGGTGCACATTTGATCCCTGGTATCTATTCACACGGATGGTGAGGGATTATCACTTAAAGGAGTTGTAAAGGAAATGTTTTATTTTTTTTTTGCTGAAATGACTGTTTACAGGGTATAGAGACATAATAGTTAAATGATTCCTTTTAAAAATGATTAAAAATAGATAAAAATCAATCATATAATGTGCCTCTAGTTTCAGTTTAGTTTTTAATCTAGTTTCATGTTTCTGTGAAGTAAAGAGACACACAGAACAAAAACAAACAAACACAGGGCAGTGTTTGTTTTTAAAATGAATCTGATTGGTACTGAGGGGCTTTAGACACACAGTAATCACACCTCCTTGATCAGGGACCACAATGAAAAGCTCCCATGAGTTTTTTCATAAGGAAACAGACAGGCAGGAAGTGTGGAGATCAGAGAAGGATTACAGCTACTTCAAAGCAAAAACGAACAATGAGGACATGAAACCAGGATTGCAGTAAGGTAAAGGAAGCTATTTAGCTAAAAAAAAAAAAAAATTCCTTTAGTGATCCTTTAATTAAGCTTAGGATGCAGCACAGTTAACCCTTTGCAGGTCCCCGTAGCTATTGTGTCCCGGTTGGGCAGCGCCACTACCTCCAGTAGTCACATTCATGTAGACTTTTTCAGTAATGTTAAAGTGGAGTTCCACCCAAAAATGGAACTTCCACTTTTTGGAATCCTCCCCCGCCCTCCGGTGTCACATTTGGCACCTTTCAGGGGGGTAATACATGTTTTTGCTCCCACCTCCTAGCATAGATCACAGCGGTAATCGCGGTGACCTACGTCATGTCTGGCGCATACATTGTCCTCCCACACTGTCTTCTGGGAAATACACAGGTCCCAAAAGATAGCAGGGACCAGTAAGGACGCGCAGCGCGACTCGCGCATGCACAGTAGGCAACCAGGAAGTGAAGCCACGAGGCTTCACTTCCTGGTTCCCTCACCGTGGATGGTGGCGGCAGCAGCCAAGAGCCGAGCGATTGATTGGCTTAGGCTGCCGACATCGTGGGCACCCATGACAGGGTAAGTGTCCATTTATTCAAAGTCAGCAGGAGCCGTATTTGTAGCTGATGGCTTTTAATATATATATATTTTTTTTAGGCGGACCTCCGCTTTAAGGATGTCTTGGAGCTTATACAAGCCACTTCATCAGTTCTAATGAGTGTCAGTAATATTTTCCAGCATTTATATCTACAAAGGTACCTCCTTTACATTGTGTCAAGGTAGATGTTCATTGTCCAAGAACAGGATGGGAGGTGCGCGATTGTTCTAACTACACAGGGCCGCCATCAGGGGGGTACAGGCAGTACAACTGTAAGGGGCCCTGGAGGTCCCCAGGGGCCCGGATGGCAACCCCCCCTTTTTTTTTCATCTATTTTTTTTCTAATTTTCTTTTCTAATTTTTTTTTTTCTAATTTTCTATTTATAATTTTTTTTTCTATTTCTTTTTTGTAAGGTGCCTGGAGTTCCTCAGGGGCCCGGATGGCAACCCCCTTTTTTTTATTTATTTTTTTATTTATAAAAAAAAAAATCTATCTTTATGTTTTTTTTTGTAAGGGCCCTGGAGGTCCCCAGGAGCCTGGACGGCAACCCCCCTTTTTTTCAAAGATTTTTTTTATTTATATATATATATTTATATATATATATATATATATATATATATATATATATATATTTGTTTTTATTAAAGGGCCCAGAGGTCCCCAGGGCCTTGGATGGCAACCCCCCCCCTTTTTTTATATAAAAAAAATAATTTTATAAAAAAAAAATCTTTAGTTTATTTTAAATATATTTTTAAATTTGTATTTGTTTTATTTGTTTGATTTATTTATTCTATTTATTCTATGATTTATAAAAATTCTATCTTTATGTTTTTTTTTTGTAAGGGCCCTGGAGGTCCCCAGGAGCCTGGACGGCAACCCCCCTTTTTTTCAAAGATTTTTTTTATGTATTTATATATATATATATATATATATATATATATATATATATATATATATATATATATATATATTTGTTTTTATTAAAGGGCCCAAAGGTCCCCAGGGCCTTGGATGGCAACCCCCCCCCTTTTTTTATATAAAAAAAATAATTTTATAAAAAAAAAATCTTTAGTTTATTTTAAATATATTTTTAAATTGTTATTTGTTTTATTTGTTTGATTTATTTATTCTATGATTTATAAAAATTCTATCTTTATTTTTATTTTTTTAAGGACCCTGGAGGTCCCCAGGAGCCTGGATGGCAACCCCTCTTTTTTTCAAATATTTTTTTTTTCATTTATTTATATATATATATATATATATATATTTTTTTTAAAGGGCCCAGAGGTCCCCAGGGCCTCGGATGGCAACCCCCCCCCCTTTTTTTTTATATATATATTTAAAAAAAATTATAAAAAAAAAAATCTTTCGTTTTTTTTTTTTTAAATATATTTTTTAATTTTTATTTGTTTTATTTGTTTGATTTATTTATTTTTAGTAAAGGGCCCAGAGCTCCTCAGGGGGCCAGAGATCCTCAGGGCCCCAGATGGCTACCCCTCCTTTTTTTTTTATAATTCTTTTTTATATATATTTTTGTATTTCTTTTTTTGATGTAAGGGGGCCAGAGGTCCCCAGGGCAACCCCCCCCGGTTCGTGGCACCCCCTCCCCCCCGCTTCTCAATTCACGGCCCATGCCTGAAGCTGTGTAAGGTGTAAGGGCCCCCATAATTCCTGATGGTGGCCCTGTAACTAAATATTGCCATACCGTGCTTCTGACATCGGTTTGAACTACTAGAACTATTAGAACTACTACTACTAGCTAATTATCTATGAAAGTGTATAAAACCAAAAGGCAAAGCTTACTACTTACATCAATGTAGGAGGCATTTATATAATCGGATCCGGACCTCAGCACCACGCGAGAGTCATCATCTAAAGAACCAAAGGAGAATCAGGATAACTCAGCGCATGTGCATGAATGTGTGTAGATATTAAAAGCCCAACTCGTGAAATAGGTAAAACCCAACCGGAACCTATTTCTGCATGAATGACGGATACTATCGAAACCACTTGCACCCCCCCCTCCCCCATCAAAGCTACATTTCTCATGATTCCTAAAGCCATGGTTGGTATATGGGCATTTCCTCTTCCTCAAGTAACAACCAACATATTAAAATACTAAAGAACTTTGCAAAATGTGTTATATGTGATAAACCTGCAGAGGAGCCACCTGGGGTATTCTGAGGGCCCTGACCAATCCCCAACAGATGAGTTGGCAGGGGGCAGGCCCACTCAAGTACTCAGGGTCAGCCCAGCTAGGACAGTGGAGTTGGGGGTGGAAACCTGAGAGGGAGTGTTAGAAGGCTGTCGGAGACCCTTAACTACTTGCCAACCAGCCGCCGCAGTTATACGGCGGCAGGTCGGCTCCCCTGCGCGAGATCACGTAGATCTACGTCATCTCGCGAATCGGCCAATAGGAGCGCGTGCGCGCCACCCGCTCGCCCCTGGTCCCGACGCGCGTGCCCGGCGGGTGCGATCGCCGCCGGACACCCAGCTCCCGATCCTGTCAGGGGGAGAAATGCCTGATCTTCTCTTCGTACAATGTATGAACAGCGATCAGTCATTTCCCCTAGGTAGTCCCACCCCCCCTTCAGTTAGAACACACCCAGGGAACATACTTAACCCCTTCCTCGCCCCCTTGTGTTAACCCCTTCACTGCCAGTGGCATTTTTACAGTAATCAATGCATTTTTATAGAACTTGATCGCTATAAAAATGGCAATGGTCCCAAAAATGTGTCAAAAGTGTCCGCCATAATGTCGCAGTACCAATAAAATTCGCTGATCGCCGCCATTACTAGTAAAAAAAAAATGCCATAAAACTATCCCCTATTTTGTAAACGCTATAAATTTTGCGCAAACCAATCAATAAACGCTTATTGCGATTTTTTTTAATGAAAAATATCTAGAAGAATATGTATCGGCCTAAACTGAGGAAATTTTTTTTTTTATATAATTTTGGGGGATATTTATTATAGCAAAAAGTAAAGAATATTGCATTTTTTTTTCAAAATTGTCGCTCTATTTTTGTATAATAGCGCAAAAAATAAAAACCGCAGAGGTGATAAATAGCTCTATTTGTGGGAATAAAAGGACGCTAATTTTGTTTGGGAGCCATGTCGCATGACCGCGCAATTGTCAGTTAAAGCGACACAGTGCCGAATCGCAAAAAGTGGCCCGGTCATTGACCAGCAATATGGTCCGGGGGTGAAGTGTTTAAGGCAGGCCTCGACAAAACCCTGGTCGCAATTGCGACAAGAAATTGTGACCTGGCTCCTGGGGAAGCTTAAGCCTGCAGAAGGCCGGTGCGGGGCGCGATCGCGATCGGTAATTGAGGCCGTGGCTTTGCGGCCTTCACAGAAGGAAGCTGAGGCTTGCAGAAGAATGCAAAGCCGCGGCCTCAATAACCGGCCAGCGCGATCGCGGCGGGTTCGCGCCCGCCGGTAATTGAGGCCGCGGCTTTGCATTCTTCTGCAGGCCTCAGCTTCCTTCTGTGATCTGGCGCCATCTTGTGGTGGCCGTTGGCATTACAGTTTACATTACATTACAAGTCGCAAAACAGCAGTTCTAATGTGTTTTTCACTGTTTTCACTGCCATCTCCTTCCCTCTAATTAGAACCCCCCAAACATTATATATATATATATATATATATATATATATTTTATTCTAACACCCTAGAGAATAAAATGGCGGTCATTGCAATACTTTCTGTCACACCGTATTTGCGCAGCGGTCTTACAAGCGCACTTTTTTTTGAGAAAAACAACACTTTTTTAAATTAAAAAATGAGACAACAGTAAAGTTGGCCCAATTTTTTATATTGTGTAAGATAATGTTACGCCGAGTAAATTGATACCCAACATGTCACGGTTCAAAATTGCGTCCGCTCGTGGAATGGCGGCAAACTTTTACCCTTTAAAATCTCCATAGGCGACGTTTAAAAAATTCTACAGGTTGCATGTTTTGAGTTACAGAGGAGGTCTAGGGCTAGAATTATTGCTCTCGCTCTACCAATCGCAGCGATACCCCATGTGTGGTTTAAATACCGTTTAGATATGCGGGTGCCACTCACGTTAGCGTTCGCTTCTGCGCGCGAGCTTGGTGGGACGGGGCGCGTTTTTTGGCTCCTAACCTTTTTGGCTGGCTCCTAGATTCCAAGCAAATTTGTCAACCCCTGCCTTAAGGGTATCCCACAAGTCTGGGATGGGCCTGGCCTCGGGCAGGGATGGACTGGCCATTGGGACTACAGGGAGTTTCCCGGTGGGCCGATGGCTCAGTGGGCCGGCTTCAGTGACAGCGGACCGCTGCCCCCTCCACCTCCTCTCCCTCCCCGCAGAGCTCACCTAGGGGGAAGGACCAGAGGAGCAGGGGGAGGGGACAGACCGCTGACTCAACAGCTATGGCCTGGGAGTTTCTCACTTCTTGCCCCGGGTGAAATAATGTCTAGATTCCCCACTGGTACTGCCTATAAGTGTACCAGTACCAGCCGTTCTACTCTAATAAAGTAGAACAGCTAGTGGCTAGGGCTAGTGAAGGGGGAAAGGGGGCTTGGGTGGCCGGGGGGGGGGGGGGGGGTGCGGGAGTTTTCCGGCCGCCATGGGAGAGACCTGTCAAAGTGGGCCAGTCTAGATGAAGTCCAGGGCCAAATTTTTGTCCCAGTCCAGCCCTGGCCTAGGGGACCCTCTTCATGACACACAGAGGTGTCCTGACCAGAGAAGCCGGAGCAGGAGGAGGACAGCTGGTGGATTATAGGTGTGATTGCACACACTCTTGGGTAGAAAAATCACATGTGTGTTGGACTAATAGTAATATTATATAATCGCCAACATAGTTGTGCAGCGCTGTCATTTGTCTGCCTGGAACACTAACATTTGCACATGTTGACCATCAGGAAGGACATGCAATTGGCAGGATGGACTGGGGACCATTTCAAAACAGATCCACCCTTTGCAGGCACCTCTGATGTCTATACAAGGGTGCTCACATTACCCATTATTGTGGGCATCCTTGCACATTGGGTAATGTTGTTAGTTGTTTAAAATTGTGTAAGTGATGCAGTGTTAATTTTTCCACCTTTGTTAGCAGATAAAACAACCTAGCATTAAGAGTTATAGGAGTGTAAGAGATTATTATTTGTGGCAGTACTTACACGGTAAAACCTTCTTGTAGCGATTCTTAGCTTGGTTTACAGGGTACATGGCGACACTGCAGAGGTACATCAACCCACCTGGAAGTTCCTATACAGAGATAAAAAATAAAAATAAAAGTCCATTTAATCTGTATGACATAATACAGTACAGTTGGGTAACAGTAAGTTCAAAGTCAGGAAGATGACAAAGTGCAGCTTGGCTTGGAATTTGAGCATTGCATGACTAGTGTAGATTAGATCACCAGACCTCCTACGGCCACTCCCCTGAAAGCACCTCCTTCATTCCTTAACCCTCTGTTGCACTACTCCTCACACAGTCATGCCCAGCCCTCCGTTATTTGTCCTTTTGTCATGTCACTCCGGGCCTCCCTTCATTATGTCTAAGTCAAGCTCCTGTGTCTCCAGTGACCCATGAGCTCCTGTGCCTCCAGTAAATCATGTGCTCCTGTGCCAACCGTGACCCTATAGTGACCCCAGAGCTCCTGTGCCTCCAGTGACCCCTGAACTCCTGTGCCTCCAGTGACCCCTGAGCTCCTGTGCTTATGGTGACCCCTGCGTTCCACTACCTCGAGTGGCTCCTCTGCCTTCAGTGGACCCTGTTCTCCTGTGCCAATGGTGACCCCTATGTTATCCAGTAACCTTTGAGCTCCTCTGCCTCCAGTGACCCCTGCATCCCTCTGCCCCAAGCGACCCCTGAGTTCCTGTGAAGACTGGAGAAAAGACTGGACAGCCGCACTTCCACGAAATTCTTTAAAAAGTTGCCTTTAATGGTAAAATATGGACACAGCACTACGAGTTCCTGTGTCCCCGGTGACCACTGAGCTTCTTTGCCTCCAGTTACCCCTGATCTCCTGTACCTCCAGTGACCTTTGAGCTCCTGTGTCTCCAGTGCCCCTGAGCTCCTGTGCCCCCAGTGACCCCTGAGCTCCTCTGCCTCCAGTGACCCCTGAGATCCTCTGCCGCCAGTGATCCCTGTGTTACACTGCCTCCAGTGACCCCTGGTATCCTGTGTCTCCAGTGATCACTGAGCTTCTGTGCCTCCATTGACACTTGGGGCTCCTGTGTCTACAGTGATCCCAAAGTCGCTGTGCCTCCAGTGACCCCTGTGCTCCTGTGTCTCCAGTGATCCCATGTGCTCCTGTGCCTTCATTGACCTCTGAGCTCACGTGTCTCCAGTGACCTCTGAGCTCTAGTGACCCCTGAGCTCTGGTGTCTCCAGTGACCTCCAAGCTCCTGTGCCTCAAGTGACCACTGAGCTCCTGTGCCTCAAGTGAACCCTGTGCCCCTCTGCCCCTGAGGTCCTATGTCCTCCAGTGACCTTTGATCTCCACTGCCTCAAGTGACCCCTGCATTCCTCTGCCTCCATGACCCCTGCATTCCTCTGCCTCCAGTGACCCCTGCATTCCTCTGCCCCCAGTGACCCCTGAGTTGCTGTGTCACCAGTGACCCCTGAGCTTCTTTGTCTCCAGTTACCCTGAGCTCCTCTGTCTCCAGGGACCCCTAAGCTCCTGTGCCTCCAGTGACTCCTGAGCTCCTGTGCCTCCAGTGACCCCTGTGCTCCTGTGCCTTCAATGACCCCTGTGCTCCTGTGCCTCCAGTGACCCATGTACTCCTGTGCCTCCAGTGACCCCCGCGTTCCACTGCCTCCAGTGACCCCTGAGCTCCTGTGTCTCCAGTGACCACTGAGTTCCTGTGCCTCCAGTGACACCTGGGGCTCCTGTGTCTCCAGTGATCCCAAATTCTCTGTGCCTCCAGTGACCCCTATGTTCCTGTGTCTCCAGTGACCCAGTGTGTCCTCTGAGCTGTGTCTCCAGTGACCTCTGGGCTCCCGTGTCTCCAGTGACACCTGAGTGTCTGTGCCTCCAGTGACCCCTGAGCTCCTGTGCCTCCAGTGACCCCTGAGCTTCTGTGTCTTTAGTGACCCCTGTGTTCTCGTGCCTCCAGTGACACCTGTGTTCCTCTGCCTCCTGTGACCCCTGAGCTCCTGTGTCTCTAGTGACACCCGGGGCTCCTGTGTCTTCAATAACCCCAGAGCTCCTGTGCCTCCAGTGACCCCTGTGTTTCCAGTGTGTGACCCCTGAGCTTCTGTGCCTCCAGTAACCCTTGTGCTTCTGTTCCTTCAGTAACTTTGTGACCTCTGAGCACTCCTGTGACCTGTGGGTCTCTAGCAGCCTTAGTTCTCCTGTGCCTCTCTAACAACTCCAGCAATCCCAGTGCTCCTGTGCCTCCAGTGATTCCAGAAACCCCGGTGCTCCTGAACCTTCAGGGACTCTGTGACCCCTTTGTCGCCCCATGATATCCTTGTCTCTTGATCATTCTCTTTCACCTGATGACCAATGTGATTCCAGGGCATCGTGTGTCAACCTGTAATTCCAAAGCACCCTGTGACTCCTGTGTCAGCCTGCACACTTGTGACTCCAGAGCACCCTGAGCATCCTGTTTCACCAGGAGACCCTGTGACTCTAGTGCACCCTGTGTGCCCCATGTTATTTTGTGACTCCAGTGGACCAAAAGCATCTCCATGACACTTGTGTCTCCACACAGCCCTAGGTATGCTCCTATATCTCTTGGATTGTCCATCTTCCTGTGCATATGGACCCCTGTCCATGACATTACCTATATTACACAACACATATCTGTTTACTTCAACATAGGGGAAAGATACACACAAACAATTCACAAATTTGCTGCATCTCATGAGACCATCAAGCTATGCATGCCTACCACCTCATACCTGGTACTCCTGGTAACGCCCCACAGATAAAATGGCGCAATCTTCCTCCTCATTTTCATTGGTGTCCACTATCTCCATCATCCGGAACCTCTTTACAACATCCAGGAATTTATCCACGGGGATATCTTTCTTCTTACCTGAAGAAATAAATTATCACTTTTTACTTCTAATGCCCCGTACATCCGATCGGATTTTCCGTCTGAAAAACCTTGGATGGTTTTTCCGACAGAATTCCGCTCAAGCTTGGCTTGCATACACACGGTCACACACTTTTTAGGACAATAACTTGCATATTAACCTAAAAAATTTGCACTTTTTTTTTTTTTTTTATGTTTGCGCTCCATAGACTTTAACAGTGTTTGCGTGTTCGAACACATTTTTTGCCTGTTCGCAATTTTTGGTGCGAACCGGTGGTGTTCGGCCCATCCTTACAGGCAACAAATGAGAGAGTGAAGGTGTCACCCGGGCAGGAAGAATCTGGTCTTCTATGGGTGGAGCCAAAGAGCTCCTGAATCTGACGGATGGTCAAAGGCAGTTTTTTTTTTTATATCCTCTTCCCCCAATATTTTCAACCTACCATGTCCAGGCTGAGCCTTTAATTGGATATCAGACGACCTCATCACTTTGCTGTATAGAAAAAAAGAGAATTATCGTTAATTGCTGTACATTCAAAGAAAGCTTTTCAGGGGATGTTTGAATATGAAAGCATTAGGATTGTCTCCGATACCACTTTTTTAGGACCGAGTACAAGTACCGATACTTTTTTTCAAGTAGTGTCCCCAAATGCAGCCATGTCCCCCACATATGCAGCCATGCCCCTCCAGCCATGTCCCCCACATATGCAGCCATGTCCCTCCAACCATGTCCCCCACATATGCAGCCATGTCCCTCCAGCCATGTCCCTCTAGCCATGTCCCTCCAGCCATGTCCCTCCAGCCATGTCCCTCCAGCCATGTCCCCCACATATGCAGCCATGTCCCTCCAGCCATGTCCCTCCAGCCATGTCCCTCTAGCCATGTCCCTCCAGCCATGTCCCTCCAGCCATGTCCCTCCAGCCATGTCCCTCCAGCCATGTGCCCCACATATGCAGCCATGTCCCTCCAGCCATGTCCCCCACATATGCAGCCATGTCCCTCCAGCCATGTCCCCCACATATGCAGCCACGTCCCTCCAGCCATGTCCCCCACATATGTAGCCATGTCCCCCAGATATGCAGCCATGTCCCTCCAGCCATGTCCCCCACATATGCAGCCATGTCCCCCACATATGTAGCCATGTCCCCCAGATATGCAGCCATGTCCCTCCAGCCATGTCCCTCCAGCCATGTCCCTCCAGCCATGTCCCTCCAGTCATGCCCCCCCACACCTAGCCTCCGAAAGCCGCCGCCGCACGGAGAACATCACAGCATTCATTTGAATAGCTGTTTTGCCCGCGCGTATAGACACTCCTCCTTGCTCGGGATTGGACAGATCACGATCACCCGTCCAATCCCGAGCAAGGGGGAGTGTCTATACGCAGCGGGAACACTACAGCTATTCAAATGAAAGCTGTGATGTTCCTGCACGCCGTTTAACCCATGCTGCGGCTTTCGATGCGGCGGCTGTCGATGCGGCGACGGCAGCGGCGCGGTAGAGTATTCTATTTAGGTATCGGGGGTATTTGCGGGAGTACAAGTACTCCCGCAAATACTCGGTATGGGTCCCCATACCGATACTCTGTATCGGTATCGGGACAACCCTAGAAAGCATGATACAATTCACTTCAGGTGAAACAGAGAACAAACAGCACCATAAGCCTGAGCATGCAGCTGAACCCTATCCAGAAAAGGAGGAAACCATGGCATGACAGCTCTGGCACCAGCCTATGTGATTGGGAATAACAGCAACTCACCAAGGTTGTTCGATCAGTAATAATCCTAACCATTAAAACCGCTAAGCAACATATTTACTCCATTGTTATCTCTCGCCTTGACTATTCTAACCCCTTCTCATTGGCCTACCTCTCCGCAAGCTTTCCCCTCTTCAGTCTATCATGAATGTTGCTGCCAGACTCACCAACATTACCAACTGTTCTGTGTCTGCCACCCCTCTCTGCCAATCCCTCCACTGGCTTCCCTTGCCCAACAAATAACGTTCAAAAAAACAAAAACAACAACATACATAGACATTTACAGCTCTGCCCAGAGCTAATTCACCAACCCTGTCTCCAAATATCACCCAAACCGTCCTCCAAGACCTCCTGCTCTCTAGTCTCCTCCTCCCATGCACATCATCTCCAGGACTTCTGCAGAGCCTCTCACATCCTCTGGAGCTTCCTACCCCGATCTGTCCGGCTATTTCCTACTCTGTCCACTTTTAAGTGATCCCTAAAAACTCATCTCTTCAGGGAAGCCTTTCCTGCCTTTAGCTAATAACCACATCTTTTATTTCTCTTGTCAGTTCATCCCTCACAGTTAATACCTTTTGTTCCACCAGCCTGTCCCTATTAGATTGTAAGTTTGCAAGAGCAGGGCTCTACTAACCCAAAATCCATACCAGACCCTTATCCGAGCTTGCAGCCAGTCAGGAAAGGGGGTGGGGATGAGCGAGCGCCCCTCCTCCTGAACCGTACCAGTCCGCATGCCCTCAACATGGGGGCTGGGTGCTGTGGGGAAGGGGATGCCCTGCGCCCCCCCACCCCAAAGCACCTTGTCCCCATGTTAATGAAGACAAGAGCCTCTTCCCGACAACTCTGGCCACTGGTTGTCAGTGTCTGCGGGCGGGGGGCTTATTGGAATCCAGAAGCCCCTTTTAATAAGGGGGCCCCCAGATCCCAGCCGCCACCCTATGTGAATAAGTATAAGGTACAACGTACCCCTATCCATTCACCTGGAAGTGTCAATAAAAAAAGACACTAGACAGGTTTTTAAAGTAATTTATTAAGCAGCTCAGGGGGTCTTCTTCCGACTTCGTGGGTCTTCTTCCGACTTCTCAGCTCTCTTCTCCCGCTTTCCGGTGCCTTCTGCCGGACTCCTCCGCTATCTTCCAGGTCTTTTACTAGCGTCGGTCCGGTCTTCTCCGTTGTCTTCTTCCCTGTTCTCTTCTTCCGATTTTGACACAAAGCTCTCTCCCGGTGTAATGCCTTGTGCGCGGTGCGCAATGACTTATACAGGCATTGAGGGAGCACCGGGTGATGTCACTCAGTGACTCCGCCTGTTATGGCGTCACAGTCTCGGGGCATGATAAGAATGTGACACCATAAGGGGCGGGGTCACCAGGTGACATCACCTGGTGACCACGCCCCATGCCTATATAGGTCATTGCGCACTGCGCACATGGCATTACTGCTGGAGAGAGCGTTGTGTCAAAATCGAAGAGAACAGGGAAGAAGACGATGGAGAAGACCCGGCCACCGCTAGTAAAAGAGCTGGAAGAAGATCGCGGAGGAGCCCGGCAGAAGGCACCGGAGAGCGGGAGAAGAGAGCAGAGAAGTCAGAGGAAGACCCCCGAAGTCAGAAGAAGTGCCCCGGAGCTGCCTAATAAATTACTTTAAAAACCTGTCTAGTGTGTTTTTTTTATTGACACTTTTTTCCTCCAGGTGAATGGGTAGTGGTACGATGTACCCCATACTCATTCACATAGGGTGGGGGGCCGGGATCTGGGAGCTCCCCTAATAAAGGGGGCTCCCGGATTCCGATAAGCCCCCCGCCCGCAGCCCCAAACAACCAACAGCCAGGGTTGTCGAGAGGAGGCCCTTGTCCTCATCAACATGGGGACAAGGTGCTTTTCTGACCGGCCGGGCTACATGCTCGGATAAGGGTCTGGTATGGATTTTGGGGGGACCCCCATGTCATTTTTTCAGCGTTGGGGATTCCCCTTAAAATTCATACCAGACCTAAGGGCTGTTTTTTTTTATTTAAAGTTTGGAGTGGAGTTCCCCCTCATGATTCATACCAAACGCAGTGCCTGGTATTGGCGGGCATCCAAGTCGGATCTCCGACAACGTCCCCTCCATAGAGAGGGGACATTGTCGTTTCTTTCTCTCGCTCGCTGCGATAGGAAAATTTGTTTTTCCTATTGCAGCGAGGGCGAGATGTACAATACCCTGTTGCCGAAAACCAGCGCGATGGGATCGTGCTGGAAACCCATTCTCGCGGGCAGGTACTGTATTGTTGCTGTATTGTCTCCCTTTATATTGTAAAGTACTGTGCAAAGTGTTGGCGTATATATAAATCCTGAATAATAATAATAATAATATTTCCCACAGAATGCTCAACCAAGGTTTCCTGAAGGTGCCATAGACATGATATAGGAGCTTTAAAATGGATAGGGAATTACTTATGGGTCCATTTATAAATGATGTTGCCCAAAATTCATACAACTTTCACCAATGATTCATACATTTTTCCAACTAAATCAATCTATACAGTGGAACCTCGGATTACGAGCATAATCCATTCCAGGAGAACGCTCGTAATCCACAGCACTTGCATATCAAAGCGAGTTTCCCCATTGAAGTCAATGGAAACAGAAATAATTTGTTCCGCATAGACTTCAATGGCATGCAATACCGCATGCGGCCAGAGGTGGGGGGCGCCAGAGAGCCTTGGAAACTGAGTATTTCTGTGTCTTTCCGAGTATTTCTGAACGTCGGCTCTGCTCGGCTCCGGCGCCCCCCTCCCACCTCAGGCCAACCGCAGTACTGCACACCACTTTGGCCTGAATCCTGCTCGTTTCGCGAAACAACACTCGCAAACCGAGTTAGGATTTTTTCAAATACATCGCTCGTATTGCGGAACGCTCGTTAACCGCGTTACTCGCAATCCGAGGTTCCACTGTCTATTGACCCTTTGTTATACCTCTATATAATTTCCCTTAAACTCAGAAAGAGACATACCCTGAAGACCGGACCCTCCATACGACCACCAAGATTAGAAGGAGGAGCAGTAAAATTACAGCCGATATCGACCCGGCAATCATCTGAACTGTGCTGTCCGCAGGCTCAGAAACTGTCACCGCTAACACAAAGAGAGAGAAATATTACTGGATCACACATCACATTTTCCAACAAAGAATTATCTCATTATTCTTATCATCTCGCATATTCCAGGTGGACGTTTGTTTAACCACTTGAGACCCGCACTATAGACAAAAGACGTCAACAGCGTGGCTCTCAGGTGCCAAGTGGACATCTTTGCACGTCTTTTCAAGTGCATTACCCACGCGCGCCACTGGGTGGCGCGCGGCGGGTAAACACTGTCCCGGCGCATCGCTGAAGAGCCGATGCGTGTACCTGGCGGCCGCGATGTCCGTCGGGTACATGCGATCGGCGGGAAAACAAGAAGATGACAGCAGGGACGTGGAGCTCTGTGTGTAATGATGGGGTGTAAACACAGAGCTCCACGTGCTGTCAGAGGAGAGGAGACCGATCTGTGTCCCTTGTACATAGGGACACAGCATCTGTCACCTCCCCCAGTCACTACCCTCCCCCCACACAGTTAGAACACACCCAGGATACACACTTAACCCCTTCCTCACCCCCTAGTGTTAACCCCTTCACTGCCAGTCACATTTACACAGTAATTAGCGCATTTTTTTTAGCACTGATCGCTGTATAAATGTGAATGGTCCCAAATTTGTGTCAAAAGTGTCCGATGTCGCCGCCATTACTAGTAAAAAAAATCCAAAAAAAAAAAAATCATAATTCTGTTCCCCATTTTGTAGGCGCTATAACTATTGCGATTTTTAATTTTTTACAAAAATACGTCAAAAAATACGTATCGGCCTTAACTGATAATTTTTTTTTTTTTTTAAATGGGATATTTATTATAGCAACAAGTAAAAAAAAATATTATTTTTTTTAAATTGTCGCTGTTTATAGCGCAAAAAATTAAAACCGCAGAGGTGATCAAATACCACCAAAATAAAGCTCTATTTGTGGGGAAAAAAGGACGCCAATTTTGTTTGGGAGCCGCGTCGCACGATGCGCAAATGTCAGTTAAAGCGACGCAGTGCCGGAAGCTGAAATTTCGCCTGGGCACGAAGGGGGTTTATGTGCCCAGTAAGCAAGTGGTTAAACTAGACCTCCCCTCCCCGCCTGCCCATTCTCAGAGTGCTTTGTATTATGTGAACCCGTTTCTAAAAATACAAAGGCTTCTGTGAATGGGCAGTGGAGTGGAGGAGCGGGCAGACCTGCTGTCGTGTAAGAAAGCAGCAATCGCTCCTGTCCTGAGTGCCAGAAGAGTAGAAATAGCTGTATTCCTGGCACTCGGTAAAACCGACATGCACCAGATGGACTCAACCCATAGGCAGATGTTACAAAGTGGCTGAATTCCTGGAGCTTTAAAGCTGAACTCAACTCTCATTTAAATATAATCTACAAGAGCCTCAAAGTATATACGTAAATCCCAAATGGGTACACGACATATATCAGGCTACCCCGCACAAGTCGTATGAACCCACCTCCGACAAAGGCGCTGGGGGCAGGTGGCAATTTGGGCCCTGGACCACCCAGAGGAAAGAGACGGGGGCCACAACCAGCCAGACCAGAACAACACAGGCTTTAGTGTGACAGCATTTCCAAGCAGGGTGTGCAGCGGCAGCATACATACAAATAATATACTATGCATAAGAAAATATCATACCTTTAAGGAAGCCGGCGTAGGCACACGATGATTTATTCACCTTGGAAAAAGGAGACATTTTTAAACAAAATACATTTAAATACATCTTTCAATTCATGTCCCATCAGGGAATGCACAGGGTGTATGCTGGGTGTGCCTGGGCACACCCTTATCACCTCCATGTGGTGCAGATTCCACCTGCTACCCCACCCAACCCAACAGCGCTGCCAGCTTCCCTTCCCAACAGCGCTGCCAGCTTCCCTTCCCAACAGCAATGCCAGCTTCCCTTCCCAACAGCGCTGCCAGCTTCCCTTCCCAACAGCAATGCCAGCTTCCTTTCCCAACAGCGCTGCCAGCTTCCATTCCCAACAGCGCTGCCAGCTTCCCCTCCCAACAGCGCTGCCAGCTTCCCTTCTCTACAGCTCTGCCAGCTTTCCTTCCCTACAGCACTACCAGCTTCCCTTCACTACAGCACTGTTAGCTTGCCTTCCCAACAGCACTGTCAGCTTCCCTTCCCTACAGCGCTGCCAGCTTCCCTTCCCAACAGTGCTGCCAGCTTCCCTTCCCAACAGCGCTGCCAGCTTCCCTTCCCAACAGTGCTGCCAGCTTCCCTTCCCAACAGTGCTGCCAGCTTCCCTTCCCAACAGCGCTGCCAGCTTCCCTTCCCAACAGCAATGCCAGCTTCCCTTCCCAACAGCAATGCCAGCTTCCATTCCCAACAGCGCTGCCAGCTTCCCCTCCCAACAGCGCTGCCAGCTTCCCTTCTCTACAGCTCTGCCAGCTTTCCTTCCCTACAGCACTACCAGCTTTCCTTCCCTACAGCACTGTTAGCTTGCCTTTCCAACAGCACTGTCAGCTTCCCTTCCCTACAGCGCTGCCAGCTTCCCTTCCCAACAGTAATACCAGCTTCCCTTCCCAACAGCACTGCCAGCTTTCCTTCCCTACAGCGCTGCCAGCTTCCCTTCCCTACAGCGCTGCCAGCTTCCCTTCCCTACAGCGCTGCCAGCTTCCCTTCCCAACAGCAATACCAGCTTCCCTTCCCAACAGCAATACCAGCTTCCCTTCCCAACAGCAATATCAGCTTCCCTTCCCAACAGCACTGCCAGATTCCCTTCCCAACAGCAATACCAGCTTCCCTTCCCTACAGCGCTGCCAGCTTCCCTTCCCAACAGCAATACCAGCTTCCCTTCCCAACAGCAATACCAGCTTCCCTTTTCAACAGCAATATCAGCTTCCCTTCCCAACAGCACTGCCAGATTCCCTTCCCAACAGCAATACCAGCTTCCCTTCCCTACAGCGCTGCCAGCTTCCGTTCCCAACAGCAATACCAGTTTCCTATCCCAACAGCAATGCCAACTTCCCTTTCCAACAGCAATGCCAGCTTCCCTTCCCAAAGCACCCCCAACAGAGCTTTTAAAAATGTTTAAAAAATACTAAGAAAAAAAAGAACTGTACAAAATAAAATTGTAAAAAAAATAATAAAATAATACGAAACAAAATAAAATTGTAAAAAAGTAATAAAACAAAGAAAACTGTAAAAAAAAATAAATAAATAATATGAAACAAAATAAAATTGTAAAAAAGTAATAAAATAAATAAAACTGTAAAAAAATAAAAAAAATAAAGAAAACTGTAAAAAATAATAAAATAATATGAAACAAAATAAAATTGTAAAAAAAAATAAAAAAATAAAAAAAACTGTAAAAAATTATAAAATAATATGAAACAAAATAAAATTGTAACAAAAATAAAAAAATAAAGATTTTTTTTTTTAAATAATAAAACAATAACTACCAACAACGTCCACTGCCCTATTGCCTTAGGCTTCTTTCAGACAGGGCTGGAGAGCCGTGGTGGCGGTATAGCAGCGCGATTTTTAGCGCTGCTATACTGTCGTATTTACCGCGGTATTAAACCGCACCGCTAGCGGCCGAAAAAGGGTTAATACCGCCCGCAATGCGCCTCTGTAGAGGCACATTGCGGGCGGTATTACCGCGGTTTCCCATTGATTTCAATGGGAAGGAGCGGTATAGGAGCTGTGAACACACCGCTCCTATACCGCTGCAAAGATGCGGCCAGCAGGACTTTTGGAGCCGTCCTGCTAGCGCACCGCTTCAGTGTGAAAGCCTTCGGGTTTTTACATTGAAGACTAGAGGGCAGGTTTTTTTCACGCGGTATAGCAGCGCTATTTTTAGCGCTGTACCGTGTGAAAAACGCCTCAATGTGAAAGGGGCTTAACTGACACCAATGTCTGCCCTTCTGACACTGTTCATGTGTTAGAACATTTTAACCGAAAGACCAGAGCACTTTTTGCGATTCGGCACTGCGTCTGACAATTGCGCGGCGTGGCTCCCAATCAAAATTGGCGTCCTTTTTTCCCCACAGATAGAGATTTCTTTTGGTGGTATTTGATCACCTCTGTGATTTTTTTTTTTTTTTTGCGCTATAAACCAAAATAGAGCGACAAAAAATAAAACAATATTTTTAACTTTTTGCTATAATAAATATCCTCCAAGAATATATAAAAAAAATGTTTTCCTCAGTTTAGGCCGATACGTATTCTTCTACCTATTTTTGGCAAACAAATCTGCAATAAGCGTTTATTGATTGGTTTGCGCAAAAGTTATTGCGTTTATAAAATAGGGGATACATTTATGGCATTTTTTATAAAAAAATGTTTTTTACTAGTAACGGCGGTGATCAGCAATTTTTTTTGTGACTGCGACATTGTGGCGGACACATCGGACACTGTTGATGCTATTTTGGGACCATTGTCATTTATACAGCGATCAGTGCTATACAAATGCTCTGATTAATGTCCACTCCCTGGCTTGTTGACATTTTTTGGGCAATTTGTGGGCAATCTTTAGGCATTTTGCCAAGGCACCCCTGAAGGACCCAGGTGACAACCCGGGGTGCCAAGGTTGAAAAAAGCTGCAGTAGACAACTGGTGATCAGAAGACAAACACATAAAAAAGCCAAGAGTGCCACCTGCTGGCTTTATATGAAAGTGCAATATATTAATGTAATATTAATCATTTTCTTTATAATTTTATTTTATTTTTAACTGATTAACTACTTGCCACCCAAGGAAGTCCATTGATCAGTGGCGGCTGGTGCTCAAAATTTTTTGGGGGGCGCAAACAAATTGAAAAAAAAACAACCCATCAATTGCAGGTACTGTGCCCATCAAACGCAGCCACTGTGCCATCAAACGCAGCCCCTGTACCCATCAATTGCCGCCACTGTGCCATCAAACGCAGCCCCTGTACCCAAAAATTGCCGCCACTGTGCCATCAAACGCAGCCCCTGTACCCATCAAAGGCTGACAGTGTGCCCCATCAGATTCTGCCAGTATGGCCCATCAATTGCTGCCAGTGTGCCCCATCAAATGCGGCTATTGTGCCCCATCAGATGCTGCCAGTGTGCCCATCAATTGCCCCTACTGTGCCCCATCAGATGCTGCCCGTGTGCCCATCAATTTCCACTACCGTGCCTCATCAGATGCTGCCAGTGTCCCCATCAATTTCCGCTATTGTGCCCCATCAGATGCTGCCAGTGTGCCCATCAATTGCGGCTATTATGCCCCATAAGATGCTGCCAGTGTGCCCATCGATTTCCACTATTGTGCCCCATCAGATGATGCCAGTGTGCCCATCAATTGCCGATATTGTGCCCCATCAGATGCTGCCAGTGTGCCCATCAATTGCCGCTATTGTGTTCCATCAGATGCTGCCAGTGTGCCCATCAATTGCCGCTATTGTGCCCCATCAGATGCTGCCAGTGTGCTCATCAATCTCCGCTACTGTGCCCCATCAGATGCTTCCAGTGTGCCCATCAGTTGCCGCTATTGTGCCCCATCAGATGCTGCCAGTGTGCCCATCAATTTCCACTACTGTGCCCCATCAGATGCTGCCAGTGTGCCGATTAATTTCCACTACTGTGCCCCATCAGATGCTGCCAGACACTTACCTGTCTCGCAGCGGGTCAGCGACAGCCAATCACAGCGCCTAACGTTTCAGCCAATCAGGTGACCGGTAACAGACCCGACAACCTGATTGGCTGAGAGGCGGATTCAGTGTTAGTAAAGCGAATTCCTTCACTTTGCTAACAGACAGCTGAGTGAACAGCGAATGCCCAGTATGGCGCCTACGGCTTTAATCAGGCGCTTCCAAAACACACCCCCGCCGCTGTAATTCAGGTGCCCGGTGACCGAAAAGGGGCCAGACACCTGAATAGATAGATAGATAGATAGATAGATAGATAGATAGATTCATAGTGATTAGAGCGGTGCAGGAGAGGGCGGGCGGCGGTCCTGCACCCTTTATGGATGCACCGCCACTGCCATGGATGCTCTTGAGTTGCAGTGGGATAAAGCCTGCAGCTCCTCCATGTGGACCCCACATGCTGTGGGAGACAGCCCCAGATTGAGGGTAAGTATCGTAGCCTGAGTTAGCTTTTTAGCACTAGTCCAGGCTAGTTTAACCACTTAAGGACCGCCTCCTGCACATATACGTCGGCAGAATGGCACGGCTGGGCTCTTAAAGGCGATGTACCAATACGTACCTGTGCCCAGCCGTGCCATTCTGCCAACGTATATGTGCAGGAGGTGGTCCTTAAGTGGTTAAACTAGCCTGGACTAGTGCTAAAAAGCTAACTCAGGCTACGATACTTACCCTCAATCTGGGGCTGTCTCCCACAGCATGTGGGGTCCACATGGAGGAGCTGCAGGCTTTATCCCAGCCGACACGCGACCCGGTCCGAAGAAGCGGGACCCGCAGACCCGATCACCGCCGGTGTCCCGCGATCGGTCACAGGACCTGAAGAACGGGGAGAGGTGGGTGTAAACACACCTTCCCCATTCTTCACAGTGGCAGTGTCACTGCTCGTCTGTTCCCTGATTCAGGGAAAGACGATCACTGATGTCGCACGTCCAGCCCCGCCCCCTACAGTTAGAAACACACATGAGGTCACACTTAACCCCTTCAGCGCCCCCTAGTGGTTAACGCCCAAACTGCAATTGTCATTTTCACCGTAATTAGTGCATTTTTATAGCACTTTTTGCTGTGAAAATGACAATGGTCCCAAAAATGTGTCAAAAGTGTCCGATGTGTCCGCCATAATGTCGCAGTCATGAAAAAAATCGCTATTTAGTAGTAAAAAAAAATTATTAATAAAAATGCCATAAAACTATCCCCTATTTTGTAGACGCTATAAATTTTGCGCAAACCAACCTTATTATTTTTAATTGCTTATTTATAATTGCTTATTGCGATTTTTTTAACAAAAAATATGTAGAAGGATACGTATCGGCCTAAACTGAGGAAAAAAAAACGTTTTTTTATATCTTTTTTGGTGGATATTTATAATAGCAAAAAGTATAAAATATAGAATTTTTTTTAAAATTGACGCTATATTTTTGTTTATAGAGCAAAAAATAAAAACCGCAGAGGTGATCAAATACCACCAAAAGAAATCTCTATTTGTGGGGGAAAAAAAGGGCGCCGATTTTGTTTGGGAGCCACGTCGCACGACCGCGCAATTGTCAGTTAAAGCGACGCAGTGCCGAATCGCAAAAAGGGGAAAGGTCTTTAACTTGCATATTGGTCCGGGTCTTAAGTGGTTAAGAATAAACGATAGCCTACAGTGGAGCTTTAGCAAATAATCGGCCAAAGTTATCGAGTACAACTGTTTCATCTGCCCCAGCCTCACACAGCAGAAGATTTTGAGTTGAAAGTCACCTGTTTCCATTGGCTGGTGACCCGGATGTAGATGGTGTAATTATGTTTGGGGATCAGAGGGGCGTTGTGAAATCCATTATAATATTGATTATCCCCCGGAAGGAAGGTCCTGGCCTCGGTAAGGTTCTGTGCCGGAAGAACAGCCGCGGTATAATGACTGGGGGTCCCGCTGGAGTTGTAGTGGACGGTTTTGTATCTCAGACAGCAGTTTGCGCTCATATTGCGTTCCTGACCACCAAAGACAATTATTTCGTAAAAGCTGAAGATGGGAAACAGACGGTTAATTAAAGCTTTGAAATGATATGAATCGGATCATCTATACTGTTCAAAAAGTGTGCATTAAAATGTTGCTACTGCACTTATTCATACAATGATACAGTGCCTTGAAAAAGTATTCATACCCCTTGAAATGTTCCACTTTTTGTCATGTTACAACCAATAATGTAAATGTATTTTGTTGGGATTTTATGTAATAGACCAACACAACGTGTCACGTAATTGTGAAGTGGAAGTAAAACTGATTTTAATTTGTTTTGACAAATATGTGAAAAGTGTGGGGGGGCATTTGTATTCAGCCCCCTTTACTCTGATACCCCTAACTAAAATCTAGAGGAACCAATTGCCCTCAGAAGTCACCTAATTAGTAAATAGAGTATAAATTTAGAGTATAAATTAATTTCAGTATAAATACAACTGTTCTGTGAAGCCCTCAGAGAACCTTAGTGAACAAACAGCACAATGAAGGCCAAGGAACACACCAGACAGGTCAGGGATAAAGTTGTGCAGAAGTTGAGTTGTAAATCCAATTGTGAGCCAGATCTTCTCATCCAACATCTATATCTGACCTCAACCCCACTGAAAACCTTTGGGATGAGTAGGAAATCCAATTGTGAGCCAGGTCTTTTCATCCAACACCATTACCCGACCTCAACCCTACTGAAGATCTTTGGGATGAGTGGGAAATCCAATTGTGAGCCAGGTTTTCTCATCAAAAACTATTACATGACCTCAACCCTACCCTTTGGGATGCGTTGGAAATCTTCAATCAAATCTTTAACACCATTACCTGATCTCAACCCTACTGAACACCGTTCGGATGAGTGGGAAATCAATTTTGAGCCAAATCTTCTCATTTTTTTTTTTTTTTTATCAAAGTCTTTTATTGAGAACAAGAGATGGTACATAAGAAAATCAAATTACAGTGGTACATGCAGTCGGCAAGAATATCATGGTAGCGTTCCATAACACGGTACAGTGGAGTGTACAGATAAATACATGGAAAAGCAGGATCAGCGAAATTATCTGCGGTCATGAGATACACCAACATGGCGTCCCACAACCCCAGAAAGACCCTCCCGTCCCACCTCACCCCCCGACCCCATTCCAAAACATCAGTGAGGCTCTTGGAATTAGGGAGAGAGGAAAGGATACATCTCCTGAAAGCAGCACGGTACATTATATACAGGTATCAGAAGATTTTAACCATTTATCCCAGACCTTTTTAAATTTGAATGGACAACCCCTGTGTGTATATACTAATTTCTTATATGGTAGTACAGCATTAACCTCCGCCAGCCAGTTTGACAACAGTGGGGGGTCAGGGCGCATCCATCTCCTGGCAATCACTTTCCTAGCCGAGAAAAGCGTCTCATGTAAAAACAACAGCACACATTTATTACTATCTGGATTAGGGAAGATACCCAATAGACACGACTTAGGCTGGAGTGTTACAGGGGAGCCCATCTTGTCATGCAAGAATCCAACCACCTGTGACCAAAATGCCTGTATCTTGGCACAGGACCACAGTAAATGGAAAAAAATGGCTGCCGGTTGAACACACATGGGGCAGGCAGAGGAATAGTCCCGTTTGTATTTCGAGATTTGGAGGGGTGTGAGATACGTTCTATGTAAGATAAAGATCTGGGTGAGCCGGTCCGACAATCTGGGAGAGACTAACCTACATGTGTCCAGAGCATCGCTCCACTCATCGTCCGCCACCGGGCCCAGATCATCCTCCCACCTAACCTTCACGACATACGCCCCCACAGTTGCCGAGGGTAGCGACAGCATAGAGTAAAATTGTGAAATTAGTTTTTTAGGATCAGGGTATTTTACGGCTGCCATCAATGGGTTAGCGTCTAGGGAGATAGTACCCAGAGGGAATTGCGTGATGTAGGCATGACGTAGCTGCAAGTATCGGAAATGTAAAGGGTCAGGAAGTGCAAACTCCAGCTGTAAGCTGGAGAGGGATTTAAGTCTCCCATTGGCTACAATGTGGGACAGATAGAAAATATCCCTCGAGCTCCACCAGTCAGCGTCCGGGATTCGAGCGAATTTCGGGAGGGTCAAGTTATGCCATAAGGGAGTAAAGGCATTCATGGGCAGTATGTGTAGTCTCTTGGAGGTTATGGTCCACACTTTCTTATACTGGTAAAGAAGCGTCTTACGATCAGCTGATCCAGTCCCTCCCACAGTCCCCCCTGCAATCACCACCATGGGGTCTAGCGTCGGCCCGGCCCATCTCAGGCACAGGAGGCTCAAGAACCTGTCCCTATCCGTCTTGTCTACATGGAACATCTGTGAGAGCTGAGCTGCGAGATAGTACAAGTTAAAGTCAGGTAGGGCAAGGCCTGCTAGGTCTGTCGGGCGTTTAAGTTTATGCCATGGGAGTTTGTGCCTGCTGGGTCCCCAGACAAAGGGTTTTAGAAGGGCTTTGATCGCCATAAAGTACCTAAGGACAAGATAGACAGGGGAGTGCCAGAGCATATAAAGAATTTTGGGCAGAAGGACCATTTTAATAAGGTTCACTCTGCCCATCACTCCCAATGGAAGACGGGCCCAGGTTTGTGTTTTCTGTTTGAGCATCCCAAACAATGGGTCTATGTTGAGTGAGACATAGTCCCCCGGATCTTTAGTTGTCCTTATGCCTAGATATTTAATAACACTAACTCTCTGTAGGGGGAGCGAGCCCCTGTCCTCGGAGGGGGGGTAACTGTCCAGCGGGAGCACCTGAGATTTATCCCAATTTATCTTTAGGCCTGAAAACGTGCCAAATCTCTCTATAAGATCCAATGCTAGGGGCAATAAGTTGGTTGAGTCGTCTAGGTAAAGGAGAGTGTCATCTGCATATGTACTGATTTTTTCCACCACCCCCCCCTTTTTGCAAGCCGACAATTCCTGCGTGGGTGCGAATGGCAATGGCGAGTGGCTCTGCCGCCAGTGCATACAGCAGGGGCGACAGAGGACACCCCTGTCTAGTACCCCTATGAAGAGGAAACCGATCCGAAAGCCAGCCATTGGCAAAGACCCTAGCCACCAGATTTTGGTAGAGGAGTTGTATCCATTTAATGTACCTAGGCCCCAATCCAAACTTACCTAAGCAAGACCACAAATAGCTCCACTCGACAGAATCAAAGGCCTTGGCGGTGTCCAGGGTTACAATTACCCTGGACCCAGGGTTATCATGAGGAGCCTGAAGGTTGATAAACAGCCTCCGAAGGTTAAATGACGTGTTCCTGCCCGGCATGAACCCCGTCTGATCTCCATGGATTAATGAAAGGATAACCTTGTTCAGGCGGACGGCAAGCACCTTAGCCAGTATCTTGACATCCACCTGGAGCAGGGAAATGGGGCGGTAAGACTCCGGAAGGCAAGGCTCCATGCCCGGTTTGGGGATCAGAACAATAGTGGCCTCCCTCATGGAAACCGGCATTTCAGAATTCTCGAAGATGGAGTTGTACAGCTGAAGTAGTTGGGGCGCTAATATGTCCATATAGGTGGAGTAGAACTCCACCGGCAGGCCGTCTGAGCCCGGTGCCTTGGACGTGGGGAATTCCGCTATTGCCCCAGTGATCTCATCCAAAGTCAGGGGCTCCTCCAGTTCCCTCGCCTGGGCCTCTGTTAGCTGTGGGATCTGTATCTCCGCCCAGAAGGACTCCATCGCAGAGAGGTCATCCGAAATTGTGGTGGCATACAAAGAGGTGAAGAATTCACGGAACATCCCCGCGACCTGTGCAGGTGCATTCACCAGGGTATCATCTGAAGCATGCAGGGAGATCACAACCGGGGGCCTCTCCTCGCTATGTACAAGATATGCCAGCAGTTTCCCAGTTTTTTCACCATGTTCGAATGACCTCTATCTGAGGAAAAACAATTTGCGTTTGGACTTCTCATATAGTGCCTGATCAAGTGCCCTGGAGCACACTCTAAGGTTACCCGCCCTGCCCTCAGTGGGGTCTGTCAGAAAGTCCCTTTCCGCCGCCTCTAAGGCAGACGTAGCATTTTCTATCACCATTGCCGAGGTCCGCTTAATGTAGTTGATGTGAGTGGTAAGGGTCATCCGGGCATGTATCTTAAAGGCCTCCCAGACTATCTGCGGTCGCGCTGAGTCCTCATTAGTCGTGAAAAATTGTCCCAGTTCAAATCCCCAGGTCGTCATCTTCTGGTAGTAAGGTCAACCAAAAAGGGTTCAGTCGCCATGTCATCGGTGGCCGATCATGGGGTAGGGATAACGTTGCCCAGTAGGGGCAATGGTCAGATAGCGATCTGGGCGAGAATCCCGCATCTTTGAGCCTGGGAAGAAGGGGTCTAGAAAAAAGTATAAGATCTATGCGGGACATAGATTGGTGGGAGGCAGAGAAACATGAGTAAGCCTGCGAGGTGGGGTACTTACACCTCCACGTATCCATCAAATTAAATTCTTCAAGGAGGCGTGCGAATCTCGTCAGTCTTGGGCCTGTCGAGGGTCGTACTGTCCTGGACAACCTATCATTAGTGGTATCTAATACATTATTAAAATCTCCCAGCCAAATAGCAGGTGTAGCAGGGTGTAGGGCCATGAAGTTAAGTCCTTCAGTAAGCACAGTAAATTGAAACGGGGGTGGTACATAGAGGGCTAGTATAAGGACAACATCTCCATGCAATTTAGCCTTTAGAAATACAAATCTACCCAGCGGGTCTAGTTTCAGATCCAGGAGTTCGAAATGGGTTGTTTTGGCTATCAAAAGGGACACCCCTCTGGAGTGAGTAGTGTGGACGGAATGATAAGCCCAGCCCACCCAAGGCCGCTTGAGCGCCCTCAGCATGGAGCCCTCAGCGTGCGTCTCCACCAGAGCCACCACGTCCGCTCTTAGTTTTTTCAGTTGCCCGAACACTGCTGATCTTTTAATGGGGTCTCTCACACCCCTCACATTCCATGTGAGAACCTTTAGTGTGGCCATGGATTAAAATGAGTCCAAGATTTAGCACCAAGGTTCCAGGTATCTATGTCGTAGGGCCACACCCAGCCGGGTGCGACCGCAAACGGTACCAAGGCATTATTACAACAACTATGTTGACTGACATGTATTTGCAATGAATATAAACCGATAAAAATACCATCTCTCAACAAATTAACCCCCCGTTCCCAAACCACAAATCTTCTCATTTAACATCCGTATTAGCCCTCAACCCTACTGAACACCTTTTGGATGAGTTGTAAATCCAATTGTGAGCCAGATCTCCTCATCTAACATCCATATTGGACCTCAACCCTAGTGAATACCTTTGGGGTCAGTTGGAACTTCAATTGTGAGCCATATCTTCTCATTAAACACCATTACCTGACCTCAACCCTACTGAACACCTTTGAGATGAGTTGGAAATACAATTTTGATCCAAATCTTCTCATTTAACATTTGTATCTGACCTCAACCCTACTGGACAACTTTTGGATGAGTTGGAAATCTAATTGTGAGCCAGAACTTCTCATCCAATATGGATATCTGACTTCAACCCTACTTCGAATGAGTTGGAAATCCAACTGTGAGCCAGATGTCCTCATCCAACATCTCTATCTGTCCTCAACCCTACTGAATACCCTTTGGATGAGTTGGAAATCCGATTGCGAGCCAAATCTTCTCATCCAACATCTGTATCTGACCTCAACCCTACTGAACACCTTTTGGATGAGTTGGAAATTCAATTGTGAGCCATATCTCTTCATCTAACATTCATATTGGACCTTAACCCTACTGAAAACCTTTTGGATGAGTTGAAAATCGAATTGTGAGCCAGATCTTCTCATCCAACATCTCTATCTGACCTCAACCCTACTGAATACCATTTGGATGAGTTGGAAATCCAATTGTGAGCCAAGTCTTTTCATCCAACACCATTACCTGATCTCAACCCTGCTGAACACCGTTGGGATGAGTAGGAAATCCAATTTTGAGCCAAATCTTCTCATTCAACATCCGTATTGGACCTCAACCCTACTGAACACCTTTTGGATGAGTTGGAAATCCAATTGTGAACCAGATCTTCTCATCCAACATCTCTATCTGACCTTAACCCTACTGAATACTATTTGGATGAGTTGGAAATCCAATTGTTAGCCAGATTTCCTCATCCAACATCAGTATCTGACCTACTGAAAACCTTTAGGATGAGTAGAAATCCAATTGTGAGCCAGGTATTTTCATCTAATAACATTACCTGACCTCAACCCTACTCTTTGGGATGCGTTGGAAATCTTCAACAAAATCTTCAACACCATTACCTGACCTCAACCCTACTGAACACCTTTTGGATAAGTTGGAAATCTAATTGTGAGCCAGATCTTCTCATCCAACATCTCTACCTGACCTCAACCCTACTGAACACCTTTTGGATGAGTTGGAAATCCAATTGTGAGCCATATCTCTTCATCCAACACCCATATCGGACCTCAACCCTAGTAAATACCTTTGGGATGAATTGGAAATCCAATTGTGAGCCAGGTCTTCTCATCCAACATCAGTACCTGACCTCACAAATGTTTTTCTGCTTAAATGGATACACATTCCCACTACCAACCCCCAAATGCTTGTGGAAAGCCTTCCAAAAGAGTTAAGGCTGTTAGAGCTTGTTTACGGTTGCACGTAATCAAAAACATGTCAAAACATGTTGAAGTGGTAGCCACTTTAAAGCGAGTAATGTCCCGTATACACGATCGGATTTTCCAACAGCAAAAGTCCGATGTGAGCTTTTGAACGGAAATTCCGACTGTGTGTAGGCTCCATCTGACTTTTACTGTTGGAATTTCCACCAACAAAAGATTGAGAACTGGTTCTGAATTTTTACGACTGGAAAAAAATCAGATCGGAAATTCCGATCGTCTGTAGCAATTCCGATGCGCAAAATTCCGACGCGTGCTCGGAAACAATTTGACGCATGCTCGGAAGCACTGAACTTAATTTTCTCGGCTAGTCGTAGTGTTGTACATTACCACGTTCTTGACAGTCGAAAGTTCAGAGGACTTTTGTGTGACCGTGTGTATGTAAGCCAAGCTTGTGCGGAATTCCGTCAGAAAAAACATCCAAGGTTTTTCCGACGGAAAATCCGATCGTGTGTACAGGGCATTACAGTCGAAGCAAGTATAAATGGGCCCTTAAAGCCACAAAAACATTGGAAAGTCTCCAGTAATGGCCTTGGCTTTGGAATGGGATGACCAACAAGGTGTGGTGGTCACATGTTATACAGTGTAGCCATGTGTGAATGTTACAAAGCACTGTTATAAATGCATTTACCATTGTGAACCACCCATACGGTAAGCAAAAGTTATAAGGAAATGATGTTTGGTTTCTGACCTGATTGGTCCGTAGAGACCGGGAACCGGTAGCAGCTGTACAGTAGAATGATTCATTGTCTCCTCCACATGACAAGGAGGATCTGAAAGGGGAATTCAGGAACTAATGAAAAAGGCTGAACTCTGGGCTGAACACAATGTATTATTTTGTTTTTGATTTCTCAAATAATAGGTGCTGGAACTCAACTACGACCCCTCCAAAACCCCTTCCCCCCACACCCTCCAAATCACATCAAATAGTGGGTGTGGTCAGTCAAATTTCACGAACAGTAGGAGGGTCTTAAAGGAGCATTAAATACCAGGATTACATTACATACAGGGTGCAGAGTTCCGTATTTTCAGGAAAGGGTTCACCCGTTGGTGGCGCTGTTGGTCCCGTGGATCACAGTACCGGTGTCCACCAGCGGGTGTCTTCTGGCAGCCAGGATCTGTAATAAAGGATTTCACCGGGTGTTTTCCGGCAGTGTTGAACCGGCATTATCTCCTGCGATCAGGAGTCACCTAAGCCTGATTGCAGGAGATATGTATAAATAGCCGGCAATTCACACTCTCGAGTTGCCTTGGTATCGTCCTTGTGCTCTGACCTACGATCCTGTTATCTAAACCTGTGCCTACCTGTACCTGACACCGTGCCTGTATCTGATCCCGAGCCTATCCTGAGCCTGTCCCTCCTGTTACCCTGTTACCTTTACCTCTACCCTGCAGCCTGATCCATCCATCCTCTCCCGGTCCTGTTTGTTCCCTGTCCCATCTGCTGATCTCCCGTTGATGACCCTGGCCTAGCTAACGTTAATGATTCTGGTATACCCCTTCTAATGCTCTAGCTTGTTTGTCTGTTGCTTGTTTTTGGATCACTGTCTTGTTGTCGTGTTTATTTATATTCACTTTCCTTAATAAATTATTATTCAATACATGCGTTTTGATTCTCTCTGTACAGTCCACACAGTCTGGTCTCCCTTGATTCGTGACATATATTCATACAAGGATCCCCTCACACATATCTCTCTCTCTCTCTCTCTCTCTATATATATATATATATATATATATACTGTGGGCCAGATTCTCTAAGATTTCCGGCGGCGTAGCGTAAGCCATTTACACTACGCCGCCGCATCGTACTAGAGCAAGTGCTTTAATCTCAAAGCACTTGCTCCGTAGGTTTCGCCTGCGTCGCGTAAATCGCGCAGCGTAAACCCGCGCCCCCGCGTCGAATGAACTGCCCATGCGCCGGCCGGGGAAAAAGCCCAGTGCGCATGCTCCAGGTCACGTCGGAAAGCGTCGTTGAAACCGACGTCAAAACGACGTGAGCGTCATTTACGCAAGTCCCTATTCGTGAACGAGTTAGTAAAACGACGTAAGCGACGGAAAAAGCCGACGCTGACCCGACGCCATACTTAACATGGCGTCCAACGGGACCCGACGGCATCCGACGGTACTTCGTAAGGTTACTCCACATAGAAGCTGGGGTTACCTTACGCGAACGAAAACGACGTACGCGACGACGGGGCGGCCTAAAAGCGATCGGGAATCGGCGTACTACCTTATTTGCATATGCAAATGAAAAAACAACGTAAAGGCCACCTAGTGGCCGGAGTTGTCATTACAACTACGATCCGCAAGTGTAATGGTTTTACACTTGTCGGATGTAGAAGCGTATCTATGCAAAAGTGATGCTAAGCATCACGCGCATAGATACGAGACAAAAAAAACGGCGATACGACGGGGTATCTGAGATACTCCGTCGTAACGCCGCTGAGAATCTGGCCCTGTATATATATATATATATATATATATATATATATATATATATATATATATATATATACACACATACTGGATAGTGTCACCCTTCTGCCGGGTGTGGTCTACACCCCCATAGTGACGCCACTGACTGTTACCACAGTATTTACACTCGTCTTTTAATTTCTAGTGTATCTTTAGCTATTCTTTTAATTATATGTTGGACTGGGAAGGTAAGTCTTGAAACCCTGTGTAGCGCCTGTGTACTTTCAGTACAGGTGCTATTCCTAAATTTAAGGGGGGTGAGAGAGTTACTTGGCTCTCATCCAGTGAATTGGCTGAATTGGGTCTCTGTTTCAGCTGGGCTGTGCTGTGGGCTCATTCTGTTGTGCCTGGGGTGTTTTCGCACCCCGGGGCAACAGGCGGCAGCAGTGGAGTCTAGGTTGGGGTGTCTCTTGCCAGCAGCCAATCGGGGGGGGGGGGGTTTCCCTCGCGGGGCATGCTGGGGGAGAGTACTTCTGGAGCAGATGCCATTTTTTGCGGTCTTCTGGTTCCTGGTTCCATGGTTCCTCCGTACAACACCGCGCCCTGAGCGTTATGGCCTGCCTGGCCGGGGCGTGGGTGCTACCTGGAGATCCTTGTTCCGGGACCCTGTTGGCCCGGAGCAACTGAAGTTGTGGCAGGACACCAGTGATCGACTGGAGTCCCAAATTGAAGATCCCAAGCAAGTTTAGCTGTTCGGTGGGGAATCCAGTTGAGGAGCACCAATGAGAGGCTGGTGATCCAACAGCACTGGAACGAACCATCGGGGATCGAGGTGACACTGGGAGGTTGGATGTCAGCAACCTGTCAGTCGGTGACCAACTGAGAACTACCTAAGGTCAGATTCAGGCACTAAATTCACTAAGGAAGATTTATCTTATGACCTATGTTCTAGGCAAGGGTCTGTGGCAGAGGCCTGTTTCCCACAAGGTTCCGAGGGTTACTCTGGCTGCCAGGTCGGTGTGGGAGGCCTGTCCAGGAACACTACACCCACTGCTGCGCTCTTCAACTACCCTAGACATCGAAGCTATAGAGGTAACAGGCGGACCCAATCTAACCAGCAGCTCCTGCGGGGATGTGCTACACCTATGTACTCTTTTTGTATTTGTAGTCAGAGTCTTCACTTAGGAATGCGATGCCCTAACTACCAAGGCCTGAGGTGTGCCTTAGCCTAGCTGGTCAGTATGCCTTTAAGTGGGCATTACCTGAAAGTGATAGTGAAGAAATGAATGATAAAAATTATGTGGAAAAAAGGGGCCAACCGGTGGGTGGGTGCGCACCCAAAAACCCCACCCGACGCCGGAGATGAGAGAGGAGGAGGGATAAACAGCCCTCAGACTCCTCCTACACATACGGCCAGCCTTCACACATGTCCTTTTAGGGAGATGGCCCTTCCTTTCCTGGAGGCACGACAGGTGTACCTATTGGAAAATATATAATAATAATCCACTACAAATAGAGAAGGTGAATCTCCCAAGCCGGAATACGGGTTTTGGCAAGCGATATGTGTTGCCCATTGTTCTCAAAAATGTGATTTTATATGGAAATTGAAGAGGTAACTGGATTTTAACACAGTACTCACCTCCAATTTCTGTTTCAACAGATAAAGTTGTAAGGTTTCCGGCTCCAGCCAATGTGAATCCTTGGAGGGTGATGTTATAGCTGGTTCCATGATAAAGGGGGATTTCATATTCTGTGACGTTACGGAGGAACCTTTTGGACTCTTCCATGATAAAAGACGCATCGTAATCCCTCCAGGCGGAGATATTCATCTGCAACAAACAATTTCATTATAATTATACACTCACTGGGTGGAGCTACTGTGACGTCACCACGCTCCAGCCTGCAGGACAAGGTCTGTGGGTCAGTCTTTTGTGCTGAAGTCATTCGTATACTCTGTGAAGTGCAATACTTATCTTTAACCGGTTCCCGACCACGCAGATATACTGCGGTAGAATGGCTCCCCTGGGCGAAATCCTGTACGGGTACGTCCTACCCTAGTTTGGCCACCAGAGGGCATGAGTGCGCCTGCTGCACTGCGGGGGACGCAATGCGCGTTGCCGGCGGGCACGATCGCCGCCGGCATTGTGCGATAACGTGCACGAGTGCCAGCACAGGGATTTGTGTGTGTAAACACACAAATCCCTGTGCTTTCAGAGGAGAGGAGCCATATCGTTTGTTCCTACCAAGTAGGAAAAACGATATGTCTCCTCTCCTAGTCACTCCCATCCCCACACAGTTAAAACACGCTGAGGGAACACACAATTAACCCCTTGTTTGCCCCCAAGTGTTTAACCTTTTCCCTGCCAGTGACATTTACACAGTAATCAGCATATTTTTATAGCACTGTTGGCTGTATAATTGCCAATGGTCCCAGAAAAGTGTCATGCTAAATTCCATCCCTTGTAAGAGGGTTCCTATCTCTGACTAAACTCATCCAAAACACTCATCCAAAGCACAACTTGGGTTTCCTCATTTAAAAGTTTCCCTCACCCAAAATGGCTACCAGAGAATTCTGTGTCCTATCAGATAACTTTCCTTTTCGAAGCACCAGACGGAATCACTAAGGGCATGGGCGTAGCATAGGGGGTCGCGGGGGTCACAATCGCAACCCGACCCCTAGCTCCAGGGGGGCCCCTGTAGCCTTCCTGTCATATTATCATATCCCCCACAAATTCCAGCTCCGATCTGCCCAAGGGCCCCACAGCCACGCTCCACTACTGGGCTTCAACTTTGCCTTCCACGGTCCACACCCCTCTGTTCTCATTGGCTGGGGAAAAGCCATTTCCTGAATGGAGAGAAGCACAGGGTGACAACGGCCCAGGGGCCAGGTCAACTTTTGCATCAGGGCCCACAATCTTTAAGCTACGCTTCTGACTAAGGGATCAGGGCAGCCATCACAAATTTTGGGGCCCCTTACATAGCTTTAGGCAGGGCCCCCCTGGGGGGGGGGGGGGTGCTGACGGAAAAAAACAAGTGTAATCTCTTCTCTCCTTATAGGTGTAATGCAGGCCCAGGCCCTTTACAGGTGTAATGCAGAAAAAAATCTGGAGGGGGCCGGCCGGCAAATAATTTAATAGATTAATAAATAAAAATAATTAAAAAAATTAAAACAAAAAAAAAGGGAGGGGGGACAGCCGGGCCTATAAGAGGCCTTGGGGATCATCGGGCCCCTTACAGGTGTAATGCAAAAAAAAAACACACGGGAGGAGGCCGGGCGGGCCTGTAAGGGGCCCTGGGGACCAATGAGACTCTTAGGCGGCGTACACACGATCGGACATATCCGATGAAAACGGTCCGCGGACCATTTCCATCGGATATGTCCGATCGGGAGTTTGATCCGATGGCGTGTACACACCATCGGATCAAATTCCCCGCCGCCTGACGGCGCGGTGACGTGGCGGTGACGCTGACGCCGCCGCGTCACCGCCACGTCACCGCACCAGGAAGTAAAACACTTCCGCGCATGCGCCGAATCCATTCGGCAGCGGCGCGGCGGCGGTGGGGGCCGACATGTCTGCTGGTATGTGTACTAACCAGCAGACATGTCGGGCGGACAGATTCCCACCGGATAGATTTCAAAGCATGCTTTGAAATCTCTCGGGTGGAGAAATCTGTCCGCTAGCCCATACACACGAGCGGAGATGTCTGCTGAAACGGTCCATCGGACCGTTTTCAGCGGACATATCCCCTCGTGTGTACGCGGCCTTAGGCCGCGTACACACTATCGGACATATCCGATGAAAACGGTCCGCGGACCATTTCCATCGGATATGTCCGATCGGGAGTTTGATCCGATGGCGTGTACACACCATCGGATCAAATTCCCCGCCGCCGGACGGCGCGGTGACGTGGCGGTGACGCGGCGGTGACGTTGACGCCGCCACGTCACCGCACCAGGAAGTTAAACACTTCCGCGCATGCCCCGAATCCATTCGGCGGCGGCGCGGCGGCGGTGCGGGACGACATGTCTGCTGGTAAGTGTACTAACCAGCAGACATGTCGGGCGGACAGATTCCCACCGGATAGATTTCAAAGCATGCTTTGAAATCTGTCGGGTGGAGAAATCTGTCCGCTAGCCCATACACACGAGCGGAGATGTCTGCTGAAATGGTCCATCGGACCGTTTTTAGCGGCCATATCCCCTCGTGTGTACGAGGCCTTACAGGTGTAATGCAAAACAAAATGCATAAACAAATGTATACAAAAAATGGGAGGTGTAGTGCAATTTTTTTTTATATTAAAAAAAAAAAAATGGAAGGAGGGTCAGCCTGGGCTGTACGAGGCCCTGGGACCATCGGTGTAATGCAAAAAAAAATGTGAGGGGGGCCAGCCAGGCCCTATAAGGCTCTTTCACACTGAGGGACGGAGGAAAAATCTACTTTTCCTTCCGTCTGGCTGATCGGATAGGATGAACACGGACATACGGTCCGTGTTCATCCGATCCCCCCATAGGGGAGAGCGGAGAAAAGACAGGGCGGTCCCTGCACAGTGTGCGGGGACCGCCCTGTCACCCGACGGCTCAGCGGGGATCAATAGAGCGATACCCGCTGAGCACGCCCCGTGTGAAAGGGGCCTAACAGGGTAATGCCTGTACCCCCCTGATGGCGGCCCTGTAAGGGATCAATTCTCTTCCAATATTCCTCTTCCCATCCAGCAATGGCACTAGGCCACCTACAAGTGGGAAGACTAATGGCACCTGTCCTTAACCCTCCTCTTGCCTTTTTTAGGCAGAGGTTCCACATTATAGGTCTTTTTTTTACAGAAAATATATAAAGTTTGATTTTACCTTACCTGGAAACCAGTGACATTCCCCCGAACGTCAGACAGCTCCCACCTCATCGTTTTATTTTCCATTGTTGGACTTTTCTTTATGATAGGTTTATCAGGAACTGGAGGGGAAATAATACAGACAAACGATTGGAAACTGGCCACATAAGTCATTACTGAACTCAACCAACTCAGCCCCGAACATACGGCCAATTCTTGGGAGAAAAAGCCACGTAGGCCCGATTCACACCTACGGCATTTTTAGTGCTTTCGCATTTTTCACATTTGCGCTACAGAACGTGTTCCATAGGAAACCATGTTACATGGGATGTAGTGCAAATCTGCAAAAAGCACAAAAAATGCCATAGGTGTGAATCAGGCCTTAACCACTTAAGGACCTTAGGTGTTTTTCAGATTTGGTGTTTGTGAGACTAAAACGTTTTTTTCTGCTAGAAAATTACTTAAAACCCCCAAACATTACATATATTTTTTTCTAACACCCTAGAGAATAAAATGGCGGTCATTGCAATACTTTTTGTCACACCGTATTTGCGCAGCGGTCTTACAAGCGCACTTTTTTTGGAAAAAAATCACTTTTTTGAATTAAAAAATAAGACAACAATAATTTTGGCCCAATTTTTTTTTATATATTGTGAAAGATAATGTTACGCCGAGTAAAATGATACCCAACATTTCACGCTTAAAAATTGCGCCCGCTTGTGGAATGGCGTCAAACTTTTACTCTTAAAAATCTCGATAGGCGATGTTTAAAAAAATCTATAGGTTGCATCTTTTGAGTTACAGAGGAGGTCTGGGGCTAGAATTATTGCTCTCGCTCTAACGATCGCGGTGATACCTCACTTGTGTGGTTTGAGCGGGCGCTACTCGCGTATGCGTTCGATTCTGCGCGCAAGCTTGTTGGGACGGGGGGCTTAAAAAAAAAAAAAATTTGTTTTCTTATTTATTTTTATTTATTTTATTATTTTTTACACTGAAAAAAAAAAATTGATCACTTTTATTCCTATTACAAGGAATGTAAACTTCCTTAGTAATATAAAAAAGCATGACAGGTCCTCTTATATATGAGATCTGGGGGTCAAAAAGACCTCACATCTCATATTTACACTTAGAAGAAGAAAAAAAAAAAAATGTCATTTAACCACTTAAGACCCGGACCAATACGCTGGCAAATGACCCAAGGGGTTTTTGCGATTCGGCACTGCGTCGCTTTAACAGACAATTGCGCGGTCGTGCGACGTGGCTCCCAAACAAAATTTGCGTCCTTTTTTTCCTACAAATAGAGCTTTCTTTTGGTGGTATTTGATCACCTCTGCGGTTTTTATTTTTTGCGCTATAAACAAAAATAGAGCGACAATTTAAAAAAAAATGCAATATTTTTTACTTTTTGCTATAATAAATATCCCCCAAAAATATATAAAAAACATTTTTTTTCCTCAGTTTAGGCCGATACGTATTCTTCTACATATTTTTGGTAAAAAAAATCGCAATAAGCGTTTATCGGTTGGTTTTCGCAAAATTTATAGCGTTTACAAAATAAGGGATAGTTTTATTGCATTTTTATTAATTATTTTTTTTTTTACTACTAATAGCGGCGATCAGCGATTTTTTTCGTGACTGCGACAATATGGCGGACACTTCGGACAATTTTTACACATTTTTGGGACAATTGTCATTTTCACAGCAAAAAATGCATTTAAATTGCATTGTTTACTGTGGAAATGACAGTTGCAGTTTGGGAGTTAACCACAGGTGGCGCTGTAGGGAATGTGTACCTAATGTGTGTGTTTACTACTGTAGGGGGGTGTGGCTGTAGGTGTGACGTCATCGATCGCGTCCCCCTATTACAGGGATGACGCGATCGATGCTCCGGCCACAGAGAAGCATGGGGAAGCCGTGTGTACACACGGCTCTCCCCGTTCTTCCGCTCCAGGGACGGATCGCCGCACTGCAGCGGCGATCGGGTCCGCGAATCCCGCGGTCCCGGTCCTGGAGCTTCGGACCGGGTCGCGGGCGCGCGCCCGCGGGCGCGCGCGCGCGACCCACGGCTGGGTACTAAAACCAACGTATATATACGTTGATGTGCCCAGCCGTGCCATTCTGCCGACGTAAATCTGCAGGAGGCGGTCCTTAAGTGGTTAAAAAAGGTAAACACATTTTTTTTCTCTTTAAGACGCTGGGCGGGACTGACGTTTTGACATCACTTCCGCCCAGCAGAGCTATGGGGACGGGTGAGGGACATTTTTCCCTCACTCGCATCCCCAGCCAGCTGCCAAACGGACCCGGCCCCTCTCCCGCCACCGATCACGGCGATCTTGCGGCGAATCTGCTACGGAGACTGCCGTTATCGTTTAAAGGACCTTGTGCACTAAAGATGGATACCTCAGTTGTGGCAGCAGCTGCTGCCGTTACCAAGATATCCATCTTTAAAATTAGGACGTACATATACAGTGCAGGGTCCGCAAGCAGTTAATAACCACATAAGATGATGCAACCGTTGCCGGATAATCATTTCTGCCTCAATAACCGCTTGCCAACTGCCCGCCGCTTGATTGACGGCGGCAGAATGGTACTCCTGCGCGAATCGCCGTAGCTGTATGGCGGGCGATTTAAGGAGTATAGAGGGCGCACGCGTGCGCCGTGTCCCTAAGGAGCCGATGCACGTGTCGGGGGACCGGGCTATCGCTCCTGGCAGAGCGAGAACGGAGATTTGTGTGTGTAAACACACAAATCCCTGTTCTGTCAGGGGAGAGGAGACAGATTGTGTGTTCTTAGTATATAGGAACAACAACCGGTCTCCTCCCCAAGTCAGTTCTATCCACCCATAGTTAGAACACACACTGAGTAGGGATGAGCTTTATGTTCGGGTCGAACCTTGGCTGTTCGCTCGTTCGAGAGCCACGGAACACCCTTTAAAAGTCTATGGGAGAAATGAAAAGTGCTAATTTTAAAGGTTAATATGCAAGTTATTGTCATAAAAAGTGTTTGGGGACCCGGGTCCTGCCCCAGGGGACATGTATCAATGCAAAAAAAAAGTTTTAAAAACGGAAGTTTTTTCGGGAGCAGTGATTTTAATAATGCTTAAAGTGAAACAATAAAAGTGTAATATTCCTTTAAATTTTGTACCTAGGGGGGTATATAGTATGCCTGTAAAGTAGCGCTTGTTTTCCCGTGTTTAGAACAGTCCCTGCACAAAATGTAATTTCTAAAGGAAAAAAGTCATTTAAAACTACTCGCTGCTATAATGAATTTGGGTTCGGCAATACAGAGAAAAGTCAGTGAAAAAAAACGGCAGGGGTCCCCCCCCCAGTCCATTACCAGGCTCTTTGGGTCTGGTATGAATATTAAGAAGAGAGAAGGCCCAGCATCCACAGATTTGAAACTACTCATTGGTCACCACATCCCTAATGAAATTGAAAAAACAATGAACCCCCTAAGGGTGGGACTTTGAAAGTGACCGCAAGCAGAATACATTTTGTATAAAAAATATATACATTTTTATTACAAATTAGAAAATAATGGATAGGAAAACACAATGGAATGGATAGAATCCCAAACAATATTTCTTAAAAACAACTTTGATGTCAAACCCTGTATGAATATTAAGGAGAACCCCCGAACCAAAATAAAAAAAACAAATGCGTGCGGGCCCCCCCCCCCCCAAATTTCATACCGGGTTCTTCAGGTCTGATATGCATTTTAACTGCTTATGGACCGCCTCCTGCACATTTACGTCGGCAGAATGGCACGTCTGGGCACATCAACGTATATATACGTTGGTTCTGTTACCCAGCCGTGGGTCACGGGCGCCCGCGGCGTGCTCCCGTGACCCGGTCCGAAGCTCCGTCACCGGGACCGCAGGACTTGCGGACCCGATCGCCGCTGGAGTGCGGCGATCGGTCCCCGGAGCTGAAGAACGGGGAGAGCTGTGTGTAAACACGGCTTCCCCGTGCTTCTCTGTGGCGGCAGCATCGATCGCGTCATCCCTGTTATAGGGGGACGCGGTCGATGACGTCACACCTACAGCCACACCCCCCTACAGTTGTAAACACACACAGGGAACACTCAAATCCTACAGCGCCCCCTTGTGGTTAACTCCCAAACTGCAACTGTCATTTTCACAATAAACAATGCAATTTAAATGCATTTTTTGCTGTGAAAATGACAATTGTCCCAAAAATGTGTCAAAATTGTCCGAAGTGTCCGACATAATGTAGCAGTCACGAAAAAAATCGCTGATCGCCGCCATTGGTAGTAAAAAAACAAAAATTAATAAAAATGCAATAAATTTATCCCCTATTTTGTAAACGCTATACATTTTGCGAAAACCAACCGATAAAAAAGCTTATTGCGATTTTACCAAAAATTAGGTAGAAGAATACGTATTGGCCTAAACTGAGGAAAAAAAAAATTTGTATATATATTTTGGGGGGATATTTATTATAGCAAAAAGTAAAAAATATTGCATTTTTTTCAAAATTGTCGCTCTATTTTTGTTTATAGCGCAAAAAATAAAAACCGCAGAGGAGATCAAATACCACCAAAAGAAAGCTCTATTTGTGGGGAAAAAAGGACGCCAATTTTGTTTGGGAGCCACGTCGCACGACCGTGCAATTGTCAGTTAAAAACGACGCAGTGCCGAATCGCAAAAAGGGGCAAGGTCCTTTACCTGCATTTTGGTCCGGGTCTTAAGTGGTTAAGGGGAACCCTGCGCCAAAATAAAATAAAAATGGTGTGAGGTTCCCCTCAAAAATCCATACCAGACCCTTATCCGAGCACGCAACCTGGCAGGCCGCAGGAAAAGAGGGGGGGCGAGAGAGCGTCCCCCATCCTGAACCGTACCAGACCACATGCCCTCAACATGGGGAGGATGTCCCCATGTTGATGGGGACAAGGGCCTCATCCCCACAACCCTTGCCCGGTGGTTGTGGGGTCTATGGGCAGGGGGCTTATCGGAAAAGGTTCCAGGCCCCCTATGTGAATTGTTAACAGGGTACATTGTACCCGGTCCATTTCACAAAAAAAAGTGTTTTATTCTATTCTATTCTATTCCTTTATTTTCAATTTTTTTTCCTGTTCTTTTGTTTCTCTATCATAGCATATCATATTATTATTTTTTCTATTATTTTCTTTTCTATTCCTTTATTATCCATTCCATTTTATTCTAATCGGCAATTCGAATTCAAATCGTATTCAAAAATGTTTCAAATCTGATTCAAATTTCATAAAAAAAATTTTTTTCTGTTATATCGGATTTGTTTAAATCTGTTACTATTGTCATTTGGAAATTCAGATATATCAGGATTTGCGAATAATGAAAAATGTATTTGAATTATGAATCGGACCAAAACAAACTGCACTAGTCTAGCTTAATTAAATGTGACCAACTAATAGACCTGCATGCCTCGCTGTGCCTCACTTTGCGTCACTGTGTCCATGTCCATGCCTCATTGTGCCCATGCCTCACTGTGTCCATGTCCATGCCTCACTGTGCCCATGCCTCACTGTGCCCATGCCTCATTGTGCCCATGCCTCACTGTGTCCATGTCCATGCCTCACTGTGCCCATGCCTCACTGTGCCCATGCCTCACTGTGCCCATGCCTCACTGTGTCCATGACTAGACTTACGTTTAACATGGGAAAATATAGGAGGGGTGCCCAGGTTTGAAAAATCGGTGCTCCCCAGCCCTAGGTCCTCCAGACACAAGACTTTGCACACATGTGGGGGAGAACTGGGGCTACATGTGTGCCAAGTTTGGGGTCCAGGGGACCTACGGCGGCCGGTCCTGGGTCCCCAACGTTACCAGAGAAATTACCGTTTAACATGGGAGTCTATGGAAGGGGTGCCCAACTTTGAAAAATTGGTGCTTTCCGACTGTAGGTCCCCCAGACAACAAACTTTGCACACTTGTAGACGAAGAGTGGGGCTATAGTTGTGCGGCCTGCCGATACCGGGTCCCCAAAGTCCGGGAGATCAGACGCAAAAAGGTGACCTGAGTATAAGCCGAGGGGGGCATTTTCAGCACAAAAAGACTGAAAAACTTGGCTTATACTTGAGTATATACGGTGTAACAGGAGTCACTTTTGGGCACAGATTGAGCCAGAACACAATGGACATTCAGAATATCTTGGACTACTGGAGGTGGGGCAGTAATGATTATCCACCATATATTCCAGAATAGCTGTAAGGACTATTTACAGGTTGTTGATTCTGAACTCAACAGGTTAATTGAAAGAGTGACTCATTCAATGTGGGAACACAGACTGTTAGGTGTTAATGTTGTCTGTTGTGATGTAAATAAATCTAGTATGACTTCTGAAGTATCTTCCATTGTGTGGTGCTAATTGACCCTGTATTGTGTGAAGGGCTATTGATGATAAATGTGTATTGCAAGTTACCAGACATTCTAAAGGTCAGATGTCTGACTTATCAGCTGTAGTTAATTAGCTCATGTAAATTATGTATATTAAAAGAATGTGTACTGTATAGCAGGTGAGAGGAGCCAGGATGTTTACCTTGAAAATTTCATATCTCAGTCACCTTGTCTGGGTAAATGATTAGTTAATTAGCTCATGTAAATTATGTCAGAGATGGTGCCAGAATGTCTACCAAAAAAGATGTGCATTGGGCTCATTGTGTGATGATGTGGGTGAAGTAGAATCATTGTTCATTTATGTTACTAACTGTATATAAGAGCCTGGTTTTTCTCAATAAAGAGTCTATTTGTTTTGGACCTCAAACAGAGCGGTGTCTCGTTATTGGGGTTCGTTTGCTTGACTGTGGAATGTCGATAGCTGTCTTGGGTTCGGAATGGAAGATCTTAAACAGTGTTAACCCCTGTCCCATTTGGGGTTCCGTTACATACGGTAAATGTAATATTTGCCTGGATGTCCAGTGTGGTAGAGGTATTTAAACTACAAGACTGTCTGAACAATAAATATGTATCTTTCTGAATTCTCATTAGTGTAGCGCCCTCCTAGTATAAAGCAGGATCCTAGGTAAATGTAATCTGGCTCCTCTGTAATCAGTGGAGCACCGATTGATTATCTCTAAGGCTGCACACTCTTTCATAGGCTACTGTTCTGTTACTCCCCCCTGTCCTTATTCAGACAGCCTGAATAATTATGGAACTCCAGCCAGTCCCTGGGGATTGTGCCCAGAAGGTGGTTTGAGAGCCCATAAATGGTCTGGGGCTTGAGCAGCGGGTACAGAGTTCTTGAGACCAGTCCTGTAGGAGGAGACCTCTATTAGGGGGCTCTATCCCCTGGGTCAGGGTCCTAGAGGAAGCCTGGAGGAAGACACTGAGGTTCCAGCAAGGCTTAGTTGGGGGACCTATTTCCAGATCTGTGTCCAGAGATCAAGTTGGGTCTGAAGGGGACTGGTGGGAGTCCAGTTGTTCTGTGGTGATGCCAGTCTACATCTCCCTCACTAGGAAGAGCCTGGTGGATGTCGGAAGAAGGCAATAGGTGATCCTATGGCTATGTGAGTAGATGACCCCCCCAGTGCTAAAGGAAAGGGACAGTGTGTAGCTTTTAACTCTGGGAGGTGTACAGGTCATCAGCAGCATAGAGATCCTGTGGAACATTCATTGTGTACAGTGCAAAAACTTGAGGAATCCTCAAGTTATCAAGTTCTACAGTTTTTGGGGTGTCACATGCTCCCTTGCTACACACAGTGCACCCATTTACAAATGTGGTTGCCGCTCAGGTTCCAGAGGATCCCAATCCATCATCAACAACTGGTAGGCGACACTTAAATATTTTATTTACAGTTACCAGGTTAGAGTTACAGAGGAGGTCTAGCGCTAGAGTTATTGCTCTCACTCTGACCATCGCGGCGATACCTCACGCGTGATTTGATCAAAGTTTACATATGCAGGCGTGGCCTCCGTATGTCTGGCGCCATTGGCAAGCGAGTAAACCGGAAGTGACGTTGTGATGTTGCTTCCGTGTTTACATTCAGGAGACTGGGAGGAAGCCGTTTCCGGCTTCGTTCCAATCTGTGGCTAGACGCCGGAAGTGCCGGATCGCGGATCGGGTCTCCCGGTGGGACGGGAGGCCTGGTCAAAGTGGCTTTTAGCCGCGTCGGTTGTTATCCCTGGAAAGCTGATCGCCCGGTCTCAAAAAATGGTACTGGGATGATGCCTGCAGCTGCAGATCATCCCAGTATAACCCCCGAAACCCGAGACCACATATCTGCGTACGCTTGGCGGGAAGGGGATAAGATTCCCATCCCCCAATATATAATGTACAGTATATGCTGTATACTAGGGGTGAGTGGGATACATAGCATCCAGACCTGCTTTGGTAAATAGGTGATGAAAATATAATAGATCAGCAGGTCTTACAAAAAAAATATTTTTAGTGATAGAATGTCTGACGAAATGAACTTAACTTACCTGATTCATTTGTCCTGATCTTTCTGATGTGGAGAGGGAATGACCGATTATTAATGTAAAGCGTGGTGCGGATTCTATACTCAGAGAATGGCTGTAGATTGGTGAACGTCACATTTGTTTTATCATTGAAATCACTACACGATGTATAATTTTCCAGCACAGGATCACAGCAAGTCGTAAATCCCCAGAGCTGAGGACAATGTGGGGTACAAAGGATTTGGAAGCCGATGCTTGTAGAGGTGACTTTCCAGTTGGTCATCGTAATTCCTGATATGAAGAACAAAAAACACGGAATTACAAATTGGGAGTAGAAAACTTTTAGAAAACAGAGGAAAGGTCTTTGTTAAAGAAAAACAAAGTACATCTATCATTATTTGAACCCTTTCATGACCCAACCTTGCCCTCCACAGATGCTTACTTACCTAAATCTGATGTGACCAGATTTTTTTAATGAAATCTGGGGACATATATATATTTTTTTATTTACTAGTAATGGCCGCAATCAGCGACTCTAGGCCCGTTGCCGTCGCCCGTCTCACAGCCTGTCAAGTCTTACTCTCTGGGCCCCCTGGCTACTACTGGATGGGGAGCGGAGGAAGATCACTCCGCCAGGGAAAGCAAGGAGGTAAGCAAGCAGGCGGCTGGCCAGGACTTGAGACAAGGCAGAAGAACATGCGAGCGGAGAACGATGGGCACCCAAAACTGTAGTAATTTTCCCTTCACTCCGACCAGCACATGATCATCAGAAAGGGGCACAGATAATGGAAAATAATACACCCCCCTAAGCTAGTGGGGGTGCAATTGAGATATTTTTTTTTTATTCTGCACTGTTTTTGAAATTGCCCCAGCCCCTGTTCAAATCCACTCTGGGGACAAAACCGGGGACAGACTTGGTCCGGGGACATTGCCCTCAATCCGGGGACAGTCACCTGAAACCGGGGATGTCTGGTCACCCTACCTAGATCTGATGGCCACAGTTCCTCTGTTTGTTTACATCAAGCTATGCAAGTCTTCAATGATCTGCGCCTGCACATTGCTGTTCCACATGCTGCGTACACACGATCATTTTTCAGCATGAAAACGTTGTTTTTCCGCACGTCCAAAAAACAACGTTTTCCCAACTTCATCATTAAAAACTACGTTGCCCACACATGATCGTTTTAAAAAAATGCTCTAGCAAAGCGCGGTGACGTACAACACATACGACGGCACTATAAAGGGGAAGTTCTATTCGCCTTTGGGCTGCTTTAGCCGATTCCGTGTTAGTTAAAGACGATTTGCGCTTTTCTGTCTTTTACAGCGTGATGAATGTGCTTACTCCATTATGAACTGTAGTTTTACCAGAATGAGCGCTCCCGTCTCATAATTTGCTTCTGAGCATGCGCGGTTTTTTTTACGTTGTTTTAGCCCACATACCATCATTTTTTTAGAACCCGAGAAAACGACAACGTTTAAAATGACGTTAAAAATTCAGCATGCTCAAAAAAACATTTTTGTCGTTTTTCAGAACCTGAAAAATGATGTGAAGCTCACACCATCATTTAAAATGAAGTTTTTGAAAAACAAAGTATTTTAGAATGATCGTGTGTACGCGGCAATAAACCTCTATGGGACTGTCTTCCAAGGCAGCAGTGGGTTGGAGATGGTCCCATAGAAGTCTATAGCGTTGTGATGCTCAGGTATGGACAGGACTGTGGGGACTTGCAGCACTGGATATAAACAAAAACGCCCACCATGGTCCGCCTAAAAAAAAATATTAAAAAGCCAGTTGCAAGAAATACTGCAGCTCCTAACTTTTAATATATGGACAGTTACCTGTCCTGGGTGCCCACGATTTTGGCAGCCAAAGCTGATCAAATGCTCGTCTCTTGGCTGCCCCCGCCGCCATCCTCGGTGAGGGAATCAGGAAGTGAAGCCTTGCGACTTCTCTGCCCGGCTCCCTACTGCGCCTGCGCGAGTCTCCCTGACTGGTTTGTGCTGTCTTCTGGGACCTGTGTGTCTCCCAGAAGACAGCGTGGGGGACAGTGTAGGCGCCGGACATAACGTAGGTCCCCGCGATCACCACTGTGACCTATGCCAGGAAGTGGGAGCAAATGCCTGTCTAGCCCCCGAGCAGGGCTCAAGTCCTGCGGGAACGCGTGGGAACGGAGTTCCTGCACTTTTTTCACAGCAGGAACTCAGTTCCCTTTGCAGGACTAGAGCAGCCGAGCCGCCCGAGCCGATCCTTCACTGAGCGGCGATGCCGAGTCACTGTCAGGGGCAGGCGAACCTTAGTAATCCTTTATGTTACTGGCCGCTTCCTGTATATGGATTCATCGGGTAGTGTGCGGGTATTCCGTCACTTTCTCGATGCCACAATGTCTCCTGGGAGCTTTTGTCATCATTGTTTCCAGGAGACATTGCGGAATCTAGGAAGTGACGGAATACCCGTTAGTAATTATGCATATGAGCGTATCATTTTTTTATTTTTCAGTGGGGGGAGTGGATCTTGGGTGGGAGTTCCCACACTTTTTTCGCCAGGACTTGACCCCTGGCCCCGAGGGCTTTTACACTGGAGCGTTGCGGTAGCAGGACAGTAAAAAAAAAAGTCCTGCTAGCCGCATCTTTGGAGCGGTGAAGGAGCCGTGTGTATACCGCTCCTCCACCGCTCCTGCCTATTGAAATCAATGGTGCGCCGCGGCTATACCGCCGGCGAAGCACCTTTGCAGAGGTGCTTTGCTTGCTCTGCTTTGCTTTGCAGAGGTTTTTAATCCTTTCTTGGCCGCTAGCGGGGGGTAAAACCCAATAGCGCGGCCAAATTAACGTTAAAGCGCTGCTAAAAATAGCGGCGCTTTACCGCCGCCGCCGCCCCTGCCCCAGTGTGAAAGGGGCCTCAGGGTAACTATGGACAGATCTTGCATGTTTATACAACAGGGGAGGGTAGTAAATATAGAGATTTTTTGGGGATGATTTTTGTTGAAGTGGGAACAAAAACATATCATTTTTTGCTATCTTGTAAAACTGGCATACTCGGGCATGTGAGGGGCGGATATCTTATCTTAAAGGGGGCTACCAGATTTTGATAAGTCCCCTCCCTCAGGCACTAGTGTTGAGCGGAATACGCCATATTCGATTTCGCGATATTGCGCGAATATATAGAAGAATATTCGCGAATATTCCCTAATATCGAATATTCGTGATATTTTATCCAAATAAAATGTTGCGAAATTTCGCTAATGCGAAAATGATTGCGAAATTCTCATAAACGGAGATCATTTCCTGTATTACTAAACTAATATGCACTAAACACTGAGGCCTTGTACACACGAGGGGATATTTCCGCTGAACATGGTCCGACGGACCATTTCAGCCGAAAAATCCCCTCGTCTGTAGGGGCAAACGGACGCTTTTTGCCGGATTCATCCGGCGGAAAAATTTCAAAGCATGCTTTGAAATAATTCCGCCGGATAGCTGGCCGTCAGATATGTCCGCTGGTTAGTACGGCAAACCAGCGGACATATCTTGCCGCACATGCGTCGTATCCTGTGAATGGATCCGACGCATGCGCGCGGAAGTGTTTACTTCCTGGTGCGGTGACGTGGCGGTCACGTGGCGGCGTCAACGTCACCGCCGCGTCACCGCGCTGTCCGCTGGCGGGGAATTTGATCCGATGGTGTGTACAGCCATCGGATCAAAACATCCCGGCGCAAATATACGCTGTAAACGGTCCGGGGACCGTTTACAGCGGATATTTCCCGTCGTGTGTACAAGGCCTAACTCTACTTAAAAGAAAGGAGAATAAGGGGGCAAAAGAAGGGCGGAGAAGATAATCGCGCAATATTCCTTTTGCGCGATTATCTTCTCCACCCTTCTTTTGCATCAGAGCCAATCAGAATAACTCGAATATTCGGCAAAAGGAATGTCGCGCAATATTCCTTTTGCCGAATATTCGAGTTATTCTGATTGGCTCTGATGCAAAAAAAGGGCGGAGAAGATAATCGCGCAATATTCCGTTAGCCGAATATTCGAGTTATTCTGATTGGCTCTGATGCAAAAGAAGGGCGGAGAAGATAATCGCGCAATATTCCTATTGCGCGATTATCTTCTCCACCCTTCTTTTGCATCAGAGCCAATCAGAATAACTCGAATATTCGGCAAAAGGAATATCGCGCAATATTCCTTTTGCCGAATATTCGAGTTATTCTGATTGGCTCTGATTCAAAAGAAGGGCGGAGAAGATAATCGCGCAATATTCCGTTTGTCGAATATTCGAGTTATTCTGATTGGCTCTGATGCAAAAGAAGGGCAGAGAAGATAATCGCGCAATATTCCGTTTGTCGAATATTCGAGTTATTCTGATTGGCTCTGATGCAAAAGAAGGGCCGAGTAGCTGATGCGATTCTTTTATGTTGCCGAAAATTCGCAATGCGAATTTTCGGCAACATAAAAGAATGGCATCAGCTACTCGGCCCAGGGTCTCTCTCTAATCATACCAGCAATGCTTTTAGACGTCGATGGAGATCACTAGGATGTGATCTGTTTTAAAAATACATTTGAAAAAATACAAATATTCGCCGCAATATTCGAGTTATTCGCGAATACTCGAATATGCAATATTCGTAGCGAATATTCGCAATGGGAATATTCGTGAGCAACACTATCAGGCACCCACAAACACCAGGCTTGGGATGTGAGAAATAAGCCTTCAAAATGTCATGGGGACATGATGTCTTGTTAGGAGCGGGGGGTATCCATGGCAAGGTACCCTCCCCACATCGAGGGCATGTGGCTTGCTATGGTTCAGGAGGAGGGGGTGCATGCTTGCCATCTTCCCCTTTCCTGTTTGCCTGAATTACAGTATGGTATGGATTTTGAAGAATTTCCGACAAGAACCAGCTCTCAAATTTTTGCTGTCGGAAATTTTACGACAGAAAAAGTCCGATGGAGCCCACACACACGGTCGGAATTTCCGACCAAACGCTCACATCGGACTTTTCTTGATCGGAAATTCCGTCCCGTGTCATTAGATGCCACTTTGTGTCGGTCTATCACATAAAATCCCAAGAAAATACATTTCTGTTTTTGGTTGTAACATGACAACATTTGGGGAAGTTTCAAGGGGTATGAATACTTTTTTCAAGGCGCTGTATATTGTAATATCTGTACTTTTCGGTGTATAATTTGGAGACAGCAGAGAAAAGTTGGACATTTTCTCACCTATACACTGTGACGTGTGATCCCACTTAGCTCCATCTCCACTTGCCATACATGTCACCTTCTCATGTGATGGCCGATATCCCTCATTACACCTCACCTCTATAGAGTCATTCACATTGTAGTACTCCTTGTGTCCAGTCCTTGTCTCCATCTGTGTGATCTCTGGCTTTTTACATTGTGCTGCATGAAAAAAAAGAATTGTTATTACTAGGTAAAGAGTTATATGAACAATTATTCATGAAAAACCTCATATAGGGACATTGATGAGCCATGGTGTACTCTATATCTGCTTAACCACTTAAGAACCGGACCAATATGCTGCCAAATGACCCAAGGGGTTTTTACAAATCGGCACTGCGTCGCTTTAACAGACAATTGCGCGGTCGTGCGACGTGGCTCCCAAACAAAATTCGCGTCCTTTTCTTCTCACAAGTAGAGCTTTCTTTTGGTGGGATTTGATCGCCTCTGCGGTTTTTATTTTGTGCGCTATAAACAAAAATAGAGCGACATTTTGAAAAAAAAAAAATATATATTTTTTGACTTTTTGTTATAAGAAAAATCAAATAAACTAAATTTTAGTCAAACATTTAGGCCAAAATGTATTCAGCCACACGTCTTTAGTAAAAAAAAAAATGTCAATAAAAAAAAAAATAGCTACCTAGCGGCAACAGCGACACTAATACAGCGATCAGAAAAATGATCGCTTAGTGACGCTGGCAATAGGGAGTGAAAGGGTTAACTAGGGCGCTGATCAAGGGGTTAAAACTTTATTAGGGGGGGTACGGGGGCTACCCTGGACCTAACACTAACTGCCTGTCACACTGACACTAAATGCAGTGATCAGTAAATATATGATCACTGCAATCAGTGACACTGTGACAGGGGGGTGATCGGGGGGTTAATGTGCCTGCGTGTCCTGGTGTCAGTGTAGTGTTGTGCAGACTTACTGTGTGATGTGATCTCTCCTCAGCGGTGGTTGAAAAAACCGCAGAGATGAGAGATCACATCACTTCTCCCTTCCTGTGTTTACACAGGAGGAGGAAGTGACACGCAGGGGCATTGGCTGGGAGAGATCCGGAGGGGACAAAAACGAGCCGCCGCCCCCTCATCCCGGATTGCTCGGACAGCCACGGGGACTGCTGCAAGTACCGGGGGGAGTCCCGATCGGACCCCCGACCCACGTCTAGGCAGGGACGTAGAGGTACGCCAGTGTGCCTGTACATGCCATTCTGCCGACGTAAATGTACATGCGGCGGTCCACAATCAGTTAAGGACCGCCTCCTGCACATATACGTCAGCAGAATGGCACGGCTGGACACAGGCACGTACATGTACGTCCTCTTTAAGTACCCAGCTGTGGGTCGCGGGCACGCGCCACGGTGACCGTGCGACCTGTAGACAGGATTGCCACCGGTGTCCCGCGAGTGAGAGGTGAGTGTAAACAAACCTTCCTCGTTCTTCACAGTGGCAGCTTCATTGATCGTGTATTCCCTGATATAGGGAAAGGCGATCAATGATGTCACACGTCCAGCCCCTCCCCCCTACAGTTAGAAAAACACATGAGGTCACACTTAACCCCTACAGCGCCCCTTAGTGGTTAACTCCTAAACTGCAATTGTAATTTTCACAGTAATCAGTGCATTTTTATAGCACTTTTTGCTGTGAAAATGACAATGGTCCCAAAAATGTGTCAAAAGTGTCCGATGTGCCCCCCATAATGTCGCAGTCACAAAAAGAAATCGCTGATCGCCGCCATTAGTAGAAAAAAAAAAAAACGTATAAAAATGCAATTAAACTATCTCCTATTTTGTAGACGCTAAAAATTCTACGCAAACCAACCGATAAAAACTTATTGCAATTTTTTTACCAGAAATATGTAGAAGAATATGTATCGGCCTAAACTGAGGAAAAATATTTTTTTTATATATTTTTTGGGGGGATATTTATTATAGCAAAAGGTACAAAATATTGTTTTTTTTTTTTTAAATTGTCGCTCTGTAAATTGGGAACTAAGCGCCTGAGGGAGAAGGAGGTTTTTGACACATCGCATTACACGTGTTAGAGGAAAATGTCCCCTCCGACAAAAATGTCCTCTTTCTCCCTCATTTTAACAGTGACCGATCGGTGTCTCTATGTACAAGGGACACAGATCGGTCTCCTCTCTCCCTGACAGGACGTGGATCTCTGTGTTTACACACAGAGATCCACGTCCCTGCTGTCACTGCCGATCGCGGGTAAGTGGCGGACATCGTGGCCACCAGGCACGCTCATCGGCATCTCAGCGAGGTGCCGGGCACAGTTTTTCCCCGCCGCGCGCCCCCAGCGAATGCAAATAAAAGGACGTCCACCCGGCAGTTGAGAGCCACGCTGTGGACGTCTTTCGTTTACAGCGGGGGTCATAAGTGGTTAAAGACCGCCCCGTCCTCAACTCAACCTGATAGAACACCTTTGGAATAAATTAGAGGGGAGATTGTGAGCCCGTTCTTCTCATCCAACATCAGTGCCTGACCTCACAAATGCACTTCTGGAAGAATGGTCAAACATTCCCATAGACACACTCCTAAACCTTGTGGACGGCCTTCCCAGAAGAGGTGAAGGTGTTATAGCTGCAAAGGGCGGGGCCAACTCAATATTGAAGCCTACGGACTAAGACTGGTGGGATGCCAGTAGAATTCATGTGTGTGTAAAGGCCGGCGTCCCAATACTTTTGGAAATATAGTGCACATCTTTCTTACCCTGGTTAGTCAGCATAGGTGTTGGCGGGAACAGTTTTAAGCTTGGCATTCCCCCATTAGCGTTGGAAAGCATTAGGCATGTGACAGACCTAGCCGGGACAGAGGCTTTTGGAGAGGACTGAATGCCAGCCTCTTGCCTTCTGATTATGGGCTCTGGATTTTAAGGGAACAATACTCTTTGTGGGGTGTATGCCTGGGGACTTTGAAGTAATGTTACTTTGGATTCAAGTCCATGTCCCCACAAAACACACAGACTCTGAGAACCCTGTATATGTCATATTTGTCAGGGCTGGGCTCGGCCCTTCCTTCTCTGTGCTGGCAGCTAATTGCCAGCTCCCATCACTCCACAGTGATCCACCTGCTGATGATCCGGCTCGTGAGCCCTACTTAAAGCCTTCCAGTTTATTTGCTCTTTGCCTTCGCCTGTGTTAACATCACTAGAGACTTTCTCCTGCGTTCCAGTTGAAGACCTGACGTTCCCTCTGGCTACAGATCCTGCTTACTGTACTACTACCTTTCTCGTTGGCTCTTGCACATTGGCTTGGCCGACTACCCCATCTGGTTACTGAACTACTGAACACGTGTGATTTAACTGTACCTCTGTCTCTGTCTGATTCATGGTTTCTGACAATATTATAGCGATGGCTTCATAATCAGGCCCAGACTGGGACAAAAAATAGGCCCGGGCATTTTAAACTGAGCAGCCCCGGGGGGGGGGGGGGGGCGGGGGTTAATGATGGGATGTGGAGTGAGATAAAGAAATAAGATTAGTAGATCGATAAATAATGTGACAGAGAAAGATAGATAAAGGGGGGGGGGGGAGAGAAAGAAAGAAAGATAGATAAAGATAGAGAGAAAAAGGGAAAGGAAGATATATAGATATAGATAGAAAAATATGGATAGATAGATAGATAGATTAAAAAAAGATAGATAAAGATAGAAAGAAGGGAAGGAATGAAGATAGAGAAAGATAGATAGAGAAAGATAGATAGATAGATAGATTTAAAAAAAAGATAGATAAAGATAGAAAGAAGGGGAGGAATGAAGATAGAGAAAGATAGATAGATAGATTTAAAAAAAAAGATAGATAAAGATAGAAAGAAGGGAAGGAATGAAGATATATAGATAGAGAAAGAAAAAAATGGAGAAAGATAGATAGAGAAAGATAGATAGATAGATAGATAGATAAAGATAGAAAGAAGGGAAGGAAGATAGATAAATAGACAGATAGATAAAAAGGAAGATAGATAAAGAAAAAAAGAAAGAAGGGAAGATAGATAGATAGAGAAAGATAGATAAATAGATAGAAAGGAAGAAAGATAGTTAAGGAAAGAAAGATAGATAAAGATAGAAAAAAAGAAGGGGAGGAAGGAAGATAGAGATAGATAGATAAAGATAGATAAAAAGGAAGATAGATAAAGATAGAAAGAAGGAAAGGAAGATAGATAAAAAAAGAAAGATATATAAAGATAGAAAGAAATAGGGAATGAAGGAAGATAGATATAGATATATAGATAGATAGATAGATAGATAGATAGATAGATATTGTAGATAGATAGAGAAAGATAGATAGATAAAGAAAGAAAAAAAGATAGATACAGATAGATAGATAATAGTGAGAGAGAAAGAAAGAAAGAAAGCATTTGCTCGGTTTGTCCTATGGCCAGTCCGGGCCTGTTCATAATGTTGGGGCTTATAGAAGAGGCTGATGTTATCAAATCCAATCACCTGTCTGTCTGTTGTCTGAATTGTATAGCGCTACACATAAGAAGTGACTCGCATTTATTCGCTTTTTGCAGCCAGTGTCTTCCAGTGTCCATTTACCCCTTAGGATCTCGACACACTTGGGACACACAGTCATACACACATATATACTGGGCCAATTTGGACAGGATCTAATTAACCTACCAGCATGTCTTTGGGTTGTAGGAGGAAACCGGTGTACCTGGAGGAAACCGACGCAGACACAGGGAGAAAACGCAAACTCCAGGCAGATGGTGTCGTGGTTGGGATTTGAACCAGTGTCCCTTTTGCTGCTATGTGAAATTGCTAACCACTACACCACTTTAGTGCATTTATTGTAAAATAAGGCTAGTGTGGGCTCTTAAGCCTCGTACACACGATCAGTCCATCCGATGAGAACGGTCTGAAGGACCGTTGTCATAGGTTAACCGATGAAGCTGACTGATGGTCTGATGTGCCATCAGTTAAAAAAACGATTGTGTCAGAACGTGGTGATGTAAAACTCGACGACGTGCTGAAAAGAATGAAGTTCAATGCTTCCGAGCATGCGTCCACTTAATTCTGAGCATGCGTGGATTTTTAACTGATGGTCGTGCCTACTAACGATCGTTTTTGACCTATCGGTTAGGAGTCCATAGGTTAATTTTAAAGCAAGTTGGCTTTTTTTTAACCTAAGGTTAAATAACCTATGGGGCCCACACACGATCGGTTTTAACCGATGAAAACGGTCCATCAGACCGCTGTCCTCTGGCTATCCTATCGTGTGTACGAGACCTAAGTCTTTCACCCATCTACACCACATCATCCATACTATCATCTACACCACATCATCCATACTATCATCTACACCACATCATCTATACTATCATCTACACCACATCATCCATACTATCATCTACACCACATCATCCATAATATCATCTACACCACATCATCCATACTATCATCTACACCACATCATCCATACTATCATCTACACCACATCATCCATACTATCATCTACACCACATCATCCATACTATCATCCACACCACATCATCCATACTATCATCTACACCACATCATCCATACTATCATCCACACCACATCATCCATACTATCATCTACACCACATCATCCATACTATCATCTACACCACATCATCTATACTATCATCTACACCACATCATCCATACTATCATCTACACCACATCATCTATACTATCATCTACACCACATCATCCATACTATCATCTACACCACATCATCTATACTATCATCTACACCACATCATCTATACTATCATCTACACCACATCATCCATACTATCATCTACACCACATCATCCATACTATCATCTACACCACATCATCCATACTATCATCTACACCACATCATCCATACTATCATCTACACCACATCATCTATACTATCATCTACACCACATCATCCATACTATCATCTACACCACATCATCCATACTATCATCTACACCACATCATCTATACTATCATCTACACCACATCATCTATACCATCATCTACACCACATCATCCATACTATCATCTACACCACATCATCCATACTATCATCTACACCACATCATCCATACTATCATCTACACCACATCATCCATACTATCATCTACACCACATCATCTATACTATCATCTACACCACATCATCTATACTATCATCTACACCACATCATCCATACTATCATCTACACCACATCATCCATACTATCATCTACACCACATCATCCATACTATCATCTACACCACATCATCCATACTATCATCTACACCACATCATCTATACTATCATCTACACCACATCATCCATACTATCATCTACACCACATCATCCATACTATCATCTACACCACATCATCCATACTATCATCTACACCACATCATCTATACTATCATCCACACCACATCATCTATACTATCATCTACACCACATCATCCATACTATCAATCTTGACTGATTTCTGTCACAGGACCAAATATTATCCATTTCTAATTAGGAATACATTCAAGACACGGCCTCTTTGTGAGTGATCCATGTGGTAAGTGATGTCCTGTATGTATCTGTATTTGAAATTGTTGGTGTAACATTTGGAGGAAGGAGAGGAAAGTTGGATATTTGCTCACCTATACATTGTGAAGTTTGATCCCACTTGGATCCTTCTGTACAGGTCATCTTCTCATGTGATGCCCCATATCCCTCCTTGCACTTCACCTCTACAGAGTCATTCACATTATAGTAGTCCTCGTATTTAGTCCATTCGGCCACATTCGTTATTTCTGGCTTTTTACATTGTGCTGTATGGAAAAAAATAAATAAAAGTAGGTAGGGAGTTACATGAATATTTATTCAGGAAAAATCTCATAAAGGGACACTTGTGGTCCATGTGTATTTTTGTTTTATTGAAGCATTTTGTGGCATTTGCAGTAGTTACATAGTTAGTCAGGATGAAAAAATGTACAAATCCATCCAACTTGTACAGAAAAAATAAATGGAGAACCTTCATATACATGTAGCGTTACCCTCGATGAGCCACTGATAGTTTTGGGTCCTCTGCTCTTTGCTTGACCCTAAACGGAGCCCGGCTCCTGCTGACACCACTAAAATGCCCTGGCTGGTGAGTCTCTTTCGGCAGTTACACAGGAAAGATAAAAATTAACAGGTTGTATTGGTAGCAATGAAATGGTAAAGCAATTGTTATATGATAGACACAGAGAATCAACACAGTAACAACTCCATCCAGTCAAATACCCTTTTAAAGTATGGCCACCTACACCCGCTGACAATCCAGGCCGCTCCATAGGGGTGCATGGAGCGCCCGTTCAGGTCCGCCTGGAAAACTGACAGGCGGACCTGAACGGTCTGTAAGTGTGAATGAGGCCTATGGCAGACTGCTGCGAATGGACCACAGGGTGGATATGGAGGACAGGTCCACTGGAGCTCAAACAGGGATCCCACAAAAAGCTTGAGCCCAAGATTCCCCTGGGCACGGAGTCCAAGATCTGGCTGGTATTCACCAGAGCATCTTGTGGTGAGGATGGCCTTAGCTGCAACTAAATCCAGGTCATGGCCCCCAGAGTCCCCTAGGTCACGCTCCGTAGGGAGAGAGGGTAAGCAGCCACTCAGGACACAAGAGATAGTGAAGGGTTAAGCCAAGGTCAGGGCGACAAGCAGACAAGGATAAACAAGGGACAGGCCAAGGGTCAGGGTCACAGGCAAACAGGAGTAGTCGGGGACAAGCCAAGATCGGTACACAGAGGTAAACGTAGCACACGGCAAGCAGGAACCCAACCGCACAATGCTTAACAAACAACGTTGATCAGCAAGGCAGACCTGCAGTGCACTGGTTAATATAGAGTTCCTGGGATGGCCTGGGGTGGAGCCATACAGGGAGGAGAGATGATAAAAGCAGCCAGATAAGAGAGTCTGGCTTCGAAGGAACACATGGAGAGAAAGGTAAGCTGCCAGACTGGGCACCTAAAGGGGACATACAGGTACGTGCCTGTGCGTAAATGTCCAGGAGGCAGTCCTTAAGTGGTTAAGGCTCTGATTTTTCAGTCTTCTGGTGAGTTTAACCCCCTTGGGGAGAGTGCAGCATCACGTGGTGGATTGAGATCATCGTTTTCCCTGGTGGAAGGTGCACGCTAGGATTACCATTATTGAGACACCATTCAGCACTTTGCATTGTTTACATCACCTTGACTACATCTAAAGCCGCGTACACATGATCAGTCCATCCAATGAGAATGGTTCGAAGGACCGTTTTCATCGGTTAACCGATGAAGTGGCCTGATGGTCTGATGTGCCTACACACCATCAGTTAAAAAAACAATCGTGTCAGAACGTGGTGAGGTAAAACACAACGACGTGCTGAAAAAAATGAAGTTCAATGCTTCCAAGCATGCGTCGACTTAATTCTGAGCATGCGCGGCTTTTTAACCGATGCTTTTGGATACTAACGATCGGTTTTGACCCATCAGTCAGGTGTCCATCAGTCAAATTTTAAAGCAAGTTCTCTTTTTTTGACTGAAGGATAACTGACCCATGGGGCCCACACATGATCGGTTTGGACCGATGAAACGGTCCTTCAGTCCGTTTTCATCGGTTTTGACCGATCGTGTGTACGCGGCCCAAGACTTTCTTTATTCGGTGTTTTTTACCACGAGTCTATTATTATTGATTTTTTTTAGCACTGTTTTGTGTATTTTAATACTACAGAGACTGAACTTTTGTTATCTTATACCGTGTTTTTATATATATATTAGATGGTCCGGATTCATGTAGAGAGGTGCATCTTTGTGCGGGCGTAGCGTATCTACTTTACGCAATGCCAGCAAAACGTTGAGAGGCAAGCATGCTATTCATCAAGAATATGTGCTCAACGTTGCGCCGGCGTAGCGTATAGTGGTCGGCGTAAACCGACGTAAGTCAAAGTAGGTGGAAGTGGGCGTGATATATTATAATGAAGCGTGACCCCATGCAAATGATGGGCTGAGCTTCAAAAAACGAACTGCGCATGCGTCATCTCTTGGACACATCCCAGTGCGCATGCTGACAGTTGCGTCAAAATAGCTGCCTAAGATACGTCAATACACTGCCTACGACGTGAACGTAACCTACCCCCAGCCCTATTCACATAGTACTACGTAAACAAGATAACACACGACGGTTGTTCCGACGTCCATACCTTTGCATGGGTTGCGCCAACTTTAGGTGGAATAACTTTACACCGGACGTACGCCTTACGTAAACGGCGTATATTAAGGCGACGGGCGCAAGTACGTTCTTGAATCGGCGTATCTCGGTCATTTACATATTCGACGCGTAAATCAATGGAAGCGCCCCTTGCGTCCAGCGTAAATATGCGCCCTTGATACGCCGGCGTAGGCAAGTTACGTCGGGCGGAGGAAGCCTATTTTTTAACGTATCTAGCGTCGAAAATCGGCATAAAGATACGACGGCGCACATTTGGACTTACGTCGGCGTAAGTCTTTTTCGGGAATCCGGGCCATCATGTATATATATATTCATTTAATTTCCAAATTATTGTATTTTATACACACATGTTTCTTTACGGTGCTGTTGTTGTTTTTGTTTAATTGCTTTGAATCACGTATTTTATTATACCTAATTTTTGGGGTCTTATTAACCTTTCATTGGGGTTTTTTTTTATCATTATTTCTAGCGCTGTACCTAGCACATAACACATTTTTTTTTTAATTTTGTATCCACAATTTTTTGGTACTGGCAGCTTTCACCAGTCTTTATGGTTTAGCGCAGTGTTTTCCAATTCTTGCTTTTTTTTTTTTATACATATATATATATATATACCATCGTTTTTTTTACCAAAGATATGTAACACAATACATTTTGGCAGAAATTTATGAATTAATTCGATTTTATTTGATATGTTTTATAACAGAAAGTAGAAAATACGGTGTTTGTTTTCAAAATATATTTTTTTTGTATACATCACAAAAAAAAATAATCCAATGGCGATCATATACCACTAAAAGAAAGCTCTATTGGCATGAAAAAAAAAAAAAAATACCGTATTTATCGGCACACTTTTTTCCCCTTAATATCAGGGGAAAATCGTGGGTGCGTGATATACGCCAATCCCCGCTGTCTAGCCCGCAGCCACGCGAGAGGAGCCGAACACACAGGAAATCCGACTCCTCTCGGCTGGCGCCAAATCCAAAAAATGCAACCCCGGGCAAGGTGCGGACTCGCAGATGGACACGCTGGACAGAGACGGACACCTCGATCGAGGCCGCAGACGGACACAACTAAAGCCGCAGACGGACCCCGTGCAAGGAAGCCGCAGACGGACACCCACAAGGCTGGACGGACGGACGCCGGACAAGGCCGCCGATGGACGCAGGGCAAAAATGTACGTTTCCTTTTTTTTTCTTAAATTACCTTTAAAGGTTTGGAGTGCACGTTATACGCCGGCGCGTGGTATACCCCGATAAATACGGTTTAAGGGCCAGATTCTCAGAGGCGCTACGACGGAGTATCTCAGATACCCCGTCTTATCGCCGTTTTTTCCCCGGGTATCTATGCGTCTGATTCCTTGAATCACTTTGGCATAGATACGGCTGAACATCCGACAAGTGTAATACCATTACACTTGCGGATCGTAGATGTAATGACAACTCCGGCCACTAGGTGGCCTTTACGTTGTTTTCTCATTTGCCTATGCAAATGAGGCTACTACTCAGATTCCCGAACGCTTTTACGCCGCCCCGTCGTCGCGTACGTCGTTTTCGAACGCGTAAGGTTACCCCTGCTAATATGAGGGGTAACCTTACGCAGTACCGTCGGATGCCGTCGGGTGCCGTCGGATGCCATGTTAAGTATGGCGTCGGGTCAGCGTCGGCTTTTTCCGTCGCTTACGTCGTTTTACTAACTCGTTAGCGAATAGGGCATTGCATAGTGCCGATCACGTCGTTTTGACGTCGGTTTCAACGACGCTTTCCGACGTGAGCTGGAGCATGCGCACTGGGCTTTTTCCCTGGCCGGCGCTTAATTTAAATACAAGCCGCCCCCTTCGAATTACGCGGCCTTACGCCGGGCCATTTACACTACGCCTCCGCAAACTACGGAGCAAGCGCATGGAGAATACGGCACTTGCTCTGTTACGTTGCGGCGGCGTAGTGTGAATGGCTTACGCTACGCCAGCGAAATTCTATGAGAATCTGCCCCTATATATTTAATTAGGGTACAGTGGTGCATGGCCGTGCAGTTGCCAGTTAAAGTAGCTCAGTGCTAAATAGCAAAAAAAATGGCCCGGTCAGGAATTAAAATCCTCTGGAGGTCAGGTGGTAAAAAGAAATTCCAGACAGATTTGTGTCTATGCCGGGATCAAGGCTGTCCAGCCGAAACGCGCCTGCTCTTTGTATTTCCTACGTGTGCCAATAAATGTATATCTTCATGGATTGGAGTTGCCGGCAATTTTTCTACTTTATCAAACACATTTGCACTGCCCCTATGTCTGTTGATCATGGCGCGGGTGACAGCGCGGGTGACATCTTGTGTGTATATATATATATATATTGTACTATCTGTACTTGGAATTTTCGGTGTATAATTTGATCATTTGAACATTTTGCTCACCTATACATTGTGAAGTGTGATCCCACTTGGACTCATTTCCACTTCGCACACATGTCATCTTCTCATGTGATGGCCGATATCCCTCCGTACAATTCACCTCTATAGAGTCATTCACATTGTAGTATTTCTTGTATTTAGTTAATTTGTCTTTGTTGCTGATGTCTGGCTTTCCACATTGTGCTGCATGGAAAAAGAGTTCAGCTTGAAAAAGTTTATTCAAATCAATAGCAGTATTTAGATTAGGGATGCACCAATATCATTGTTTCTTTTCCTGAGTACCAATACTTTACTTTTAGCACTCGCCGATACCAATTATTAGGGTTGTCCCGATACCATTTTAGGACCGAGTACAAGTACCGATACTGTTTTTCATGTACTCGCCGATACCGAATACCGATACTTTTTTTTAAATGTGTCCCCAAATGCAGCCATGTCCCCCACATATGCAGCCATGTCCCCCACATAGATACAGCCATGTCCCCCCACAGATGCAGCCATGTCCCCCCATATATGCAGCCATGTCCCCCCCCATAGATGCAGCCATGTCCCCCCCATAGATGCAGCCATGTCCCCCATAGATGCAGCCATGTCCCCCCCATAGATGCAGCCATGTCCCCCCATAGATGCAGCCATGTACCCCCATATATGCAGCCATGTACCCCCACATATGCAGCCGTGTCCCCCCATAGATGCAGCCATGTCCCCCAACATATGCAGCCATGTCCCGCCATAGATGCAGCCATGTACCGCTATATATGCAGCCATGTCCCCCAACAGATGCAGCCATGTCCCCCCATAGATGCAGCCATGTACCCCCATAGATGCAGCCATGTCCCCCAACAGATGCAGCCATGTCCCCCCATAGATGCAGCCATGTACCCCCATAGATGCAGCCATGTCCCCCAACAGATGCAGCCATGTCCCCCCATAGATGCAGCCATGTCCCCCCATAGATGCAGCCATGTCCCCCCACATATGCAGCCATGTACCACCATATATGCAGCCATGTCCCCCCACATATGCAGCCATGTCCCCCCACAGATGCAGCCATGTCCCCCCATAGATGCAGCCATGTCCCCTCACAGATGCAGCCATGTACCCCCACAGATGCAGCCATGTCCCCCCATAGATGCAGCCATGTCCCCCCATAGATGCAGCCATGTCCCCCCACAGATGCAGCCATGTCCCCCCACAGATGCAGCCATGTACCCCCATAGATGCAGCCATGTCCCCCACATAGTCAGCCATGTCCCCCACATAGTCAGCCATGTCCCCCACATAGTCAGCCATGTCCCCCACATAGTCAGCCATGTCCCCCACATAGTCAGCCACGTCCCCCACATAGTCAGCAATGTCCCCTCATAGATGCAGCCATGTCCCCCACATAGTCAGCCATGTCCCCCCATAGATGCAGCCTATTCCCCACATAGTCAGCCATGTCCCCCATACCTAGATGCCGCCGTCGCCGCCGCCGCCGCCGCTGCCGCGTTAAGCAGCGTGCGGTGAACATTACAGCTTTCATTTGAATAGCTGTAGTGTTCCCCGCCGCTCCGCGTGTAGACACGCCCCCTTGCTCGGGATTGGACAGATCACCCGTATCGGATCAGGCATCGGGGACATTTGCGGGAGTACAAGTACTCCCGCAAATGCTCAGTATCGGTCCCGATACCAATACTGGTATCGGTATCGGGACAACCCTACCAATTACCTACCGCAACTGTTTTGTATACACTTCACTGTCAGCAATGGTTCAAAGTAGTGTTGCCCTGATACCGATACTAGCAGGGCCGGGCTTTGGGGTGTAGGAGCTGTGCGGCCGAACAGGGCACCATGGGGCAACAGGGGCGCCGTGCAGCCATCAAGCTCACACACCCCAAAGGCCGGCCCTAAGGCTGCCGTCCTGTGCCCTCCATCCTCCGTTCTACTATACGCCGGTGCCCGCACTCATCTCAGCTGTCACCCCGCACAGCCCGCCCTCCCTGCACTGAGCTGCCAGGGCACAGGACCAGGATCTCCGCTCACAGCCAATCAGTGAGCTCGGAAGGGCGCAGAGGGGCGTGGCTGTTTAGCCGTTCCCTATTTTCCTCCTTCCAAGCCGGAGAATTGGGGAGTGGGGCGGGTGACGTAGTGATAGTTCCCCGGGACCAACAACACTGCATCATGACTCTTCCCAGGGCGAGGACACCTGGGGGGAGGGAAGGGGGCACGGTGACACGAGCAGGGGGAGGACTCTCTGGTGCCCTCCCTCTGGTGCGTATATATATATATATACGCCTCTATATACTTCTGTAACTAATATACATAATTTTTACCAGTCTATCCAGTTATTTATTATTGTAATTGTTTGCACATGCACTTAAATTAACCGTTATTAAAACAAATTATTTGTTACAAATATTTTTTCCTCTTTGTGTATGCTTAGGTGACCAGGGGGCGAGGGGTGAAGATGGGGGGGCACCACAGGATTAGCTCACACAGGGCGCCTGAACACCTAAGGCCGGCCCTGGATACTAGTATTGATATCGGCACCGATACCGAGCATTTGTCTGAGTACTTGTACCCGAGCAAATGCTCCCGATGCTTCACCCGATACCTGGACAGTTATCGGTGATCGATGCGTGGGGGAGTTACAAGCTTCTCCCCCCACGGCTTTCAGCTGCTTTAATGAAATCTATGTAGGGTGATTGGTGCTTGTAACTCCCCCACACACGATCACCGCCGCTGACTGTCCCTGCATCCTCCTCCATGCCCTGCTGTCCCCCTCCTTTCTTTCTCTGTGTCCCCCCTCCATTCTGCTACTGTCCCACTCTGTTCTGCTGCTGTCCCCCTCCAATTTTCCTCCATGTCCCCCTCCGTTCTGCTGTCCCTCTCCATCTCCTCCTCCTTCCTTTTCTGTATGAGCAGAGTCAGTGATCTCTGACTGTCCACTTCACATAACTGAAACATTGTAACTTCCTGTGATTACGATGTCTCAGTTTATGAATGGAGAAGAGCCGCTATCTTCTCTTCATTCATTTTCAGTGCAGCTGAGGCTGCAGAGAAAGGGACTGAGGAATCTCTATCTTCGGTCTCTTTCTCTGTCTCAAGGGGGAGATATTAGAGGTCTGTTAAGACCCCCAATATCTCACCAAAGCCCCCCAACAGGGCTGATTAAGAAAAAAAAAATATTGCAATAAATAATAAAAAATAATATTTGTAAAAAATAACACAAATTAAAATTAAAAACACACAGACACCGTCTACCCACCGTCCACCCACCCCTAAAAAAAAGTATTGGTAATCGGTATCGGCGAGTACTTGAAAAAAAGTATCGGTACTTGTACTCGGTCTTAAAAAAGTGGTATCGGGACAACCCTAGTTCAAAGCATTGAAAAGTTATTTACAAATTAAATTGCACTTTTTTTATGTGAAACGTGTAAATATAGGGCCAGATTCTCAGCGGCGCTACGACGGAGTATCTCAGATCGTTTTTTTTTGCCTCGTATCAATGCGCGTGATGCTTAGCATCACTTTGGCATAGATACGCTTCAACATCCGACAAGTGTAAAACCATTACACTTGCGGATCGTAGTTGTAATGACAACTCCGGCCACTAGGTGGCCTTTACGTTTTCTCATTTGCATATGCAAATGAGGCTAGTACGCCGATTCCCGATCGCTTTTACGCCGCCCCGTCGTCGCGTACGTCGTTTTCGTCCACGTAAGGTTACCCCAGCTTCTATGTGGAGTAACCTTACGAAGTACCGTCGGGTGCCGTCGGATGCCATGTTAAGTATGGCGTCGGGTCAGCGTCGGCTTTTTTCGTTCGCGAATAGGGGCATTGTGTAGTGACGATCACGTCGTTTTGACGTCGCTTTCATCGACGCTTTCCGACGTGAGCTGGAGCATGCGCACTGGGCTTTTTCCCCGGCCGGCGCATGCGCAGTTCGTTCGACGCGGGGGCGCGCTTAATTTAAATACAAGCCGCCTCATTTGAATTTACGTGGGCTTACGCTGGGCCATTTTTGCTACGCCAACGCAAACTACGGAGCAAATGGTTAGAGAATACGGCACTTGCTCTAGTACGATGCGGCGGCGTAGTGTAAATGGCTTACGATACGCAAGCGAAATTCTATGAGAATCTGGCCCTTACTGTATATGTTAAAGGTATAACAAATATTAACAAACAAAGCTACCAAAAAAAAAAAAAATGTTTTAATAAGCTTTAATTTTATTAATAGTTTATAACAGAGTTCGACAAATTCCGGGCGCCAGGTCGCCGTTGCGCCTAGAACTATCGACCTGACGCCCGGGGGCACGGAGTCCAAGATCTGGCTGGTATTCACCAGAGCATCTTGTGGTGAGGATGGCCTTAGCTGCAACTAAATCCAGGTCATGGCCCCCAGAGTCCCCTAGGTCACGCTCCGTAGGGAGAGAGGGTAATCAGCCACTCAGGACACAAGAGATAGTGAAGGGTTAAGCCAAGGTCAGGGCAACAAGCAGACAAGGATAAACAAGGGACAGGCCAAGGGTCAGGGTCACAGGCAAACAGGAGTAGTCGGGGACAAGCCAAGATCGGTACACAGAGGTAAACGTAGCACACGGCAAGCAGGAACCCAACTGCACAATGCTTAACAAACAACGTTGATCAGCAAGGCAGACCTGCAGTGCACTGGTTAATATAGAGTTCCTGGGATGGCCTGGGGTGGAGCCATACAGGGAGGAGAGATGATAAAAGCAGCCAGATAAGAGAGTCTGGCTTCTAAGGAACACATGGAGAGAAAGGTAAGCTGCCAGACTGGGCACCTAAAGGGGACATACAGGTACGTGCCTGTGCGTAAATGTCCAGGAGGCAGTCCTTAAGTGGTTAAGGCTCTGATTTTTCAGTCTTCTTGTGAGTTTAACCCCCTTGGGGAGAGTGCAGCATCACGTGGTGGATTGAGATCATCGTTTTCCCTGGTGGAAGGTGCACGCTAGGATTACCACTATTGAGACACCATTCAGCACTTTGGATTGTTTACATCACCTTGACTACATCTAAAGCCGCGTACACATGATCAGTCCATCCAATGAGAATGGTTCAAAGGACCGTTTTCATCGGTTAACCGATGAAGTGGCCTGATGGTCTGATGTGCCTACACACCATCAGTTAAAAAAACAATCGTGTCAGAACGTGGTGAGGTAAAACACAACGACGTGCTGAAAAAAATGAAGTTTAATGCTTCCAAGCATGCGTCGACTTAATTCTGAGCATGCGCGGCTTTTTAACCGATGCTTTTGGATACTAACGATCGGTTTTGACCCATCAGTCAGGCGTCCATCAGTCAAATTTTAAAGCAAGTTCTCTTTTTTTGACTGAAGGATAACTGACCCATGGGGCCCACACATGATCGGTTTGGACCGATGAAACGGTCCTTCAGTCCGTTTTCATCAGTTTTGACCGATCGTGTGTACGCGGCCCAAGACTTTCTTTATTCAGTGGTTTTTACCACGAGTCTATTATTATTGATTTTTTTTAGCGCTGTTTTGTGTATTTTAATACTACAGAGACTGAACTTTTGTTATCTTATACCGTGTTTTTATATATATATTATATGGTCCGGATTCACGTAGAGAGGCGCATCTTTGTGCGGGCGTAGCGTATCTACTTTACGCAACGCCAGCGCAACGTTGAAAAACAAGCATGCTATTCACCAAGAATATGTGCTCAACGTTGCGCCGGCGTAGCGTATAGTGGTCGGCGTAAACCGACGTAAGTCAAAGTAGGTGGAAGTGGGCATGATATATTATAATGAAGCGTGACCCCATGCAAATGATGGGCTGAGCTTCAAAAAACTAACTGCGCATGCGTCATCTCTTGGACACATCCCAGTGCGCATGCTCACAGTTGCGTCGAAATAGCTGCCTAAGATACGTCAATACACTGCCTACGACGTGAACGTCACCTACCCCCAGCCCTATTCACATAGTACTACGTAAACAAGATAACACACGACGGTTGTTCCGACGTCCATACCTTTGCATGGGTTGCGCCAACTTTAGGTGGAATAACTTTACACCGGACGTACGCCTTACGTAAACGGCGTATATTACAGCGACGGGCGCAAGTACGTTCTTGAATCGGCGTATCTTGGTCATTTACATATTCGACGCGTAAATCAATGGAAGCGCCCCTTGCGTCCAGCGTAAATATGCGCCCTCGATACGCCGGCGTAGGCAAGTTACGCCGGGCGGAGGAAGCCTATTTTTTAACGTATCTAGCGTCGAAAAATCGGCATAAAGATACGACGGCGCACATTTGGACTTACGCCGGCGTAAGTTTTTTTTTCGGGAATCCGGGCCATCATGTATATATATATACATTTAATTTCCAAATTATTGTATTTTATACACACATGTTTCTTTACGGTGCTGTTGTTGTTTATGTTTAATTGCTTTGAATCACGTATTTTATTATACCTAATTTTTGGGGTTTTATTAACCTTTCATTGGGGTTTTTTTTTATCATTATTTCTAGCGCTGTACCTAGCACTTAAATTTTGTATCCACAATTTTTTGGTACTGGCAGCTTTCACTTATTCTTTATGGTTTAGCGCAGTGTTTTCCAATTCTTGCTTTTTTTTTTTTTTTATACATATATATATATATATATACCATCGTTTGTGGACTCTTTTTTTTTTTTTTTTTTACCAAAGATATGTAACACAATACATTTTGGCAGAAATTTATGAATTAATTCGATTTTATTTGATATGTTTTATAACAGAAAGTAGAAAATACAGTGTTTGTTTTCAAAATTATTATTTTTTGTATATATCACAAAAAAAAAAAATCCAATGGCGATCATATACCACTAAAAGAAAGCTCTATTGGCATGAAAAAAAAAAATACCGTATTTATCGGCACACTTTTTTCCCCTTAATATCAGGGGGAAATCGTGGGTGCGTGATATACGCCAATCCCCGCTGTCTAGCCCGCAGCCACGCGAGAGGAGCAGAACACACAGGAAATCCGACTCCTCTCGGCTGGCGCCAAATCCAAAAAATGCAACCCCGGGCAAGATGCGGACTCGCAGATGGACATGCTGGACAGAGACGGACACCTCGATCGAGGCCGCAGACGGACACATCCAAAGCCGCAGACGGACCCCGTGCAAGGAAGCCGCAGACGGACACCCACAAGGCTGGACGGACGGACGCCGGACAAGGCCGCCGATGGACGCAGGGCAAAAATGTACGTTTTCTTTTTTTTTCTTAAACTACCTTTATAGGTTTGGAGTGCACGTTATACGCCGGCGCGTGGTATACCCCGATAAATACGGTTAAGGGCCAGATTCTCAGAGGCGCTACGACGGAGTATCTCAGATACCCCGTCTTATCGCCGTTTTTTTCCCGGGTATCTATGCGTCTGATTCCTTGAATCACTTTGGCATAGATACGGCTGAACATCCGACAAGTGTAATACCATTACACTTGCGGATCGTAGATGTAATGACAACTCCGGCCACTAGGTGGCCTTTACGTTGTTTTCTCATTTGCCTATGCAAATGAGGCTACTACTCAGATTCCCGAACGCTTTTACGCCGCCCCGTCGTCGCGTACGTCGTTTTCGAACGCGTAAGGTTACCCCTGCTAATATGAGGGGTAACCTTACACAGTATGCCGTCGGGTGCCGTCGGATGCATGTTAAGTATGGCGTCGGGTGCTTTTTCCGTCGCTTCGTCGTTTTACTAACTCGTTGCGAATAGGGGCATGTTAACGTCGTTTGACGTCGGTTTCAACGACGCTTTCCGACGTGAGCTGGAGCATGCGCACTGGGCTTTTTCCCCGGCCGGCGCATGCGCAGTTCGCGCTTAATTTAAATACAAGCCGCCCCCTTTGAATTACGCGGCCTTGCGCCGGGCCATTTACACTACGCCTCCGCAAACTACGGAGCAAGCGCTTGGAGAATACGGCACTTGCTCTGTTACGTTGCGGCGGCGTAGTGTGAATGGCTTACGCTACGCCAGCGAAATTCTATGAGAATCTGCCCCTATATATTTAATTAGGGTACAGTGTTGCATGGCCGTGCAGTTGCCAGTTAAAGTAGCTCAGTGCTAAATAGCAAAAAAAATGGCCCGGTCAGGAATTAAAATCCTCTGGAGGTCAGGTGGTAAAAAGAAATTCCAGACAGATTTGTGTCTATGCCGGGATCAAGGCTGTCCAGCCGAAACGCGCCTGCTCTTTGTATTTCCTACGTGTGCCAATAAATGTATATCTTCATGGATTGGAGTTGCCGGCAATTTTTCTACTTTATCAAACACATTTGCACTGCCCCTATGTCTGTTGATCATGGCGCGGGTGACAGCGCGGGTGACATCTTGTGTGTGTATATATATATATATTGTACTATCTGTACTTGGAATTTTCGGTGTATAATTTGAATGCAGCAGAGGAAAGTTGAACATTCTGCTCACCTATACATTGTGACGTGTGATCCCACTTGGACTCATTTCCACTTCGCACACATGTCATCTTCTCATGTGATGGCCGATATCCCCCCGTACAATTCACCTCTATAGAGTCATTCACATTGTAGTATTTCTTGTATTTAGTTAATGTGTCTTTGTTGCTGATTTCTGGCTTTCCACATTGTGCTGCATGGAAAAAGAGTTCAGCTTGAAAAAGTTTATTCAAATCAATAGCAGTATTTAGATTAGGGATGCACCAATATCATTGTTTCTTTTCCTGAGTACCAATACTTTTCTTTTAGCACTCGCCGATACCAATTATTAGGGTTGTCCCGATACCATTTTAGGACCGAGTACAAGTACCGATACTGTTTTTCATGTACTCGCCGATACCGAATACCGATACTTTTTTTTAAATGTGTCCCCAAATGCAGCCATGTCCCCCACATATGCAGCCATGTCCCCCACATAGATACAGCCATGTCCCCCCACAGATGCAGCCATGTCCCCCCATATATGCAGCCATGTCCCCCCCCATAGATGCAGCCATGTCCCCCCCATAGATGCAGCCATGTCCCCCCATAGATGCAGCCATGTACCCCCATATATGCAGCCATGTACCCCCACATATGCAGCCGTGTCCCCCCATAGATGCAGCCATGTCCCCCAACATATGCAGCCATGTCCCGCCATAGATGCAGCCATGTACCGCTATATATGCAGCCATGTCCCCCAACAGATGCAGCCATGTCCCCCCATAGATGCAGCCATGTACCCCCATAGATGCAGCCATGTCCCCCAACAGATGCAGCCATGTCCCCCCATAGATGCAGCCATGTACCCCCATAGATGCAGCCATGTCCCCCCACAGATGCAGCCATGTCCCCCCATAGATGCAGCCATGTCCCCCCATAGATGCAGCCATGTCCCCCCACATATGCAGCCATGTACCACCATATATGCAGCCATGTCCCGCCACATATGCAGCCATGTCCCCCCACATATGCAGCCATGTCCCCCCACATATGCAGCCATGTCCCCCCATAGATGCAGCCATGTCCCCTCACAGATGCAGCCATGTACCCCCACAGATGCAGCCATGTCCCCCCATAGATGCAGCCATGTCCCCCCATAGATGCAGCCATGTCCCCCCACAGATGCAGCCATGTCCCCCCACAGATGCAGCCATGTACCCCCATAGATGCAGCCATGTCCCCCACATAGTCAGCCATGTCCCCCACATAGTCAGCCATGTCCCCCACATAGTCAGCCATGTCCCCCACATAGTCAGCCATGTCCCCCACATAGTCAGCCATGTCCCCCACATAGTCAGCCATGTCCCCCACATAGTCAGCCACGTCCCCCACATAGTCAGCAATGTCCCCTCATAGATGCAGCCATGTCCCCCACATAGTCAGCCATGTCCCCCCATAGATGCAGCCTATTCCCCACATAGTCAGCCATGTCCCCCATACCTAGATGCCGCCGTCGCCGCCGCCGCCGCTGCCGCGTTAAGCAGCGTGCGGTGAACATTACAGCTTTCATTTGAATAGCTGTAGTGTTCCCCGCCGCTCCGCGTGTAGACACGCCCCCTTGCTCGGGATTGGACAGATCACCCGTATCGGATCAGGCATCGGGGACATTTGCGGGAGTACAAGTACTCCCGCAAATGCTCAGTATCGGTCCCGATACCAATACTGGTATCGGTATCGGGACAACCCTACCAATTACCTACCGCAACTGTTTTGTATACACTTCACTGTCAGCAATGGTTCAAAGTAGTGTTGCCCTGATACCGATACTAGCAGGGCCGGGCTTTGGGGTGTAGGAGCTGTGCGGCCGAACAGGGCACCATGGGGCAACAGGGGCGCCGTGCAGCCATCAAGCTCACACACCCCAAAGGCCGGCCCTAAGGCTGCCGTCCTGTGCCCTCCATCCTCCGTTCTACTATACGCCGGTGCCCGCACTCATCTCAGCTGTCACCCCGCACAGCCCGCCCTCCCTGCACTGAGCTGCCAGGGCACAGGACCAGGATCTCTGCTCACAGCCAATCAGTGAGCTCGGAAGGGCGCAGAGGGGCGGGGCTGTTTAGCCGTTCCCTATTTTCCTCCTTCCAAGCCGGAGAATTGGGGAGTGGGGCGGGTGACGTAGTGATAGTTCCCCGGGACCAACAACACTGCATCGTGACTCTTCCCAGGGCGAGGACACCTGGGGGGAGGGAAGGGGGCACGGTGACACGAGCAGGGTGAGGACTCTCTGGTGCCCTCCCTCTGGTGCGTATATATATATATATATATATATATATATATACGCCTCTATATACTTCTGTAACTAATATACATAATTTTTACCAGTCTATCCAGTTATTTATTATTGTAATTGTTTGCACATGCACTTAAATTAACCGTTATTAAAACAAATTATTTGTTACAAATATTTTTTCCTCTTTGTGTATGCTTAGGTGACCAGGGGGCGAGGGGTGAAGATGGGGGGGCACCACAGGATTAGCTCACACAGGGCGCCTGAACACCTAAGGCCGGCCCTGGATACTAGTATTGATATCGGCACCGATACCGAGCATTTGTCTGAGTACTTGTACCCGAGCAAATGCTCCCGATGCTTCACCCGATACCTGGACAGTTATCGGTGATCGATGCGTGGGGGAGTTACAAGCTTCTCCCCCCACGGCTTTCAGCTGCTTTAATGAAATCTATGTAGGGTGATTGGTGCTTGTAACTCCCCCACACACGATCACCGCCGCTGACTGTCCCTGCATCCTCCTCCATGCCCTGCTGTCCCCCTCCTTTCTTTCTCTGTGTCCCCCCTCCATTCTGCTACTGTCCCACTCTGTTCTGCTGCTGTCCCCCTCCAATTTTCCTCCATGTCCCCCTCCGTTCTGCTGTCCCTCTCCATCTCCTCCTCCTTCCTTTTCTGTATGAGCAGAGTCAGTGATCTCTGACTGTCCACTTCACATAACTGAAACATTGTAACTTCCTGTGATTACGATGTCTCAGTTTATGAATGGAGAGGAGCCGCTATCTTCTCTTCATTCATTTTCAGTGCAGCTGAGGCTGCAGAGAAAGGGACTGAGGAATCTCTATCTTCGGTCTCTTTCTCTGTCTCAAGGGGGAGATATTAGAGGTCTGTTAAGACCCCCAATATCTCACCAAAGCCCCCCAACAGGGCTGATTAAGAAAAAAAAAATATTGCAATAAATAATAAAAAATAATATTTGTAAAAAATAACACAAATTAAAATTAAAAACACACAGACACCGTCCACCCACCGTCCACCCACCCCTAAAAAAAAGTATTGGTAATCGGTATCGGCGAGTACTTGAAAAAAAGTATCGGTACTTGTACTCGGTCTTAAAAAAGTGGTATCGGGACAACCCTAGTTCAAAGCATTGAAAAGTTATTTACAAATTAAATTGCACTTTTTTTATGTGAAACGTGTAAATATAGGGCCAGATTCTCAGCGGCGCTACGACGGAGTATCTCAGATCGTTTTTTTTTGCCTCGTATCAATGCGCGTGATGCTTAGCATCACTTTGGCATAGATACGCTTCAACATCCGACAAGTGTAAAACCATTACACTTGCGGATCGTAGTTGTAATGACAACTCCGGCCACTAGGTGGCCTTTACGTTTTCTCATTTGCATATGCAAATGAGGCTAGTACGCCGATTCCCGATCGCTTTTACGCCGCCCCGTCGTCGCGTACGTCGTTTTCGTCCACGTAAGGTTACCCCAGCTTCTATGTGGAGTAACCTTACGAAGTACCGTCGGGTGCCGTCGGATGCCATGTTAAGTATGGCGTCGGGTCAGCGTCGGCTTTTTTCGTTCGCGAATAGGGGCATTGTGTAGTAACGATCACGTCGTTTTGACGTCGCTTTCATCGACGCTTTCCGACGTGAGCTGGAGCATGCGCACTGGGCTTTTTCCCCGGCCGGCGCATGCGCAGTTCGTTCGACGCGGGGGCGCGCTTAATTTAAATACAAGCCGCCTCATTTGAATTTACGTGGGCTTACGCTGGGCCATTTTTGCTACGCCAACGCAAACTACGGAGCAAATGGTTAGAGAATACGGCACTTGCTCTAGTACGATGCGGCGGCGTAGTGTAAATGGCTTACGATACGCAAGCGAAATTCTATGAGAATCTGGCCCTTACTGTATATGTTAAAGGTATAACAAATATTAACAAACAAAGCTACCAAAAAAAAAAAAAATGTTTTAATAAGCTTTAATTTTATTAATAGTTTATAACAGAGTTCGACAAATTCCGGGCGCCAGGTCGCCGTTGCGCCTAGAACTATCGACCTGACACCCGGGGGCACGGAGTCCAAGATCTGGCTGGTATTCACCAGAGCATCTTGTGGTGAGGATGGCCTTAGCTGCAACTAAATCCAGGTCATGGCCCCCAGAGTCCCCTAGGTCACGCTCCGTAGGGAGAGAGGGTAATCAGCCACTCAGGACACAAGAGATAGTGAAGGGTTAAGCCAAGGTCAGGGCAACAAGCAGACAAGGATAAACAAGGGACAGGCCAAGGGTCAGGGTCACAGGCAAACAGGAGTAGTCGGGGACAAGCCAAGATCGGTACACAGAGGTAAACGTAGCACACGGCAAGCAGGAACCCAACTGCACAATGCTTAACAAACAACGTTGATCAGCAAGGCAGACCTGCAGTGCACTGGTTAATATAGAGTTCCTGGGATGGCCTGGGGTGGAGCCATACAGGGAGGAGAGATGATAAAAGCAGCCAGATAAGAGAGTCTGGCTTCTAAGGAACACATGGAGAGAAAGGTAAGCTGCCAGACTGGGCACCTAAAGGGGACATACAGGTACGTGCCTGTGCGTAAATGTCCAGGAGGCAGTCCTTAAGTGGTTAAGGCTCTGATTTTTCAGTCTTCTGGTGAGTTTAACCCCCTTGGGGAGAGTGCAGCATCACGTGGTGGATTGAGATCATCGTTTTCCCTGGTGGAAGGTGCACGCTAGGATTACCACTATTGAGACACCATTCAGCACTTTGGATTGTTTACATCACCTTGACTACATCTAAAGCCGCGTACACATGATCAGTCCATCCAATGAGAATGGTTCAAAGGACCGTTTTCATCGGTTAACCGATGAAGTGGCCTGATGGTCTGATGTGCCTACACACCATCAGTTAAAAAAACAATTGTGTCAGAACGTGGTGAGGTAAAACACAACGACGTGCTGAAAAAAATGAAGTTTAATGCTTCCAAGCATGCGTCGACTTAATTCTGAGCATGCGCGGCTTTTTAACCGATGTTTTTGGATACTAACGATCGGTTTTGACCCATCAGTCAGGCGTCCATCAGTCAAATTTTAAAGCAAGTTCTCTTTTTTTGACTGAAGGATAACTGACCCATGGGGCCCACACATGATCGGTTTGGACCGATGAAACGGTCCTTCAGTCCGTTTTCATCAGTTTTGACCGATCGTGTGTACGCGCCCAAGACTTTCTTTATTCAGTGGTTTTTACCACGAGTCTATTATTATTGATTTTTTTTAGCGCTGTTTTGTGTATTTTAACCACTTGACCACTGGGCACTTAAACACCCTTCCTAACCAGACCAATTTTCAGCTTTCGGTGCTCTCACAATTTGAATGACAATTACTCAGTCATACAACATTGTACCCATTTGAAATTTTTTGTCCTTTTTTTCACACAAATAGAGCTTTCTTTTGGTGGTATTTGATCACTTCTGGTTTTTTATTTTTTGCGCTATAAAAGAAAAACGACTGAAAATTCTGTAAAAAAAAATAAAAAAATCTTGTTTCTGTCATATTAGCGGGTTATCACACACAGCATATGCATACCACAAATTACACCCCAAAACACATTCTGCTATTCCTCCCGAGTATGGCGATACCCCATGTGTGGGACTTTTACACAGCGTGGCCACATACAGAGGTCCAACATGCAGGGAGCACCATCAGGCGTTCTGGAACACCCAGACCAATTCTGACATTTCTCTCCTACATGGAAAAATCATCATTTATTTGCTAGAAAATTACATAGAACCCCAAAACATTATATATGCTTTTTTAGCAAAGACCCTAGAGAATACAATGGCGGCCGTTACAACTTTTTATCTCGCACGGTATTTTCGCAGAAATGTATTGAACGCGTGTTTTTTAAAAAACTGTTTTGTGCTTAAAACAAAACAGTAAAGTTAGCCCAATTTTTTTTCATAATGTGAAAGATGAAGTTACGCCGAGTAAATAGATACCCAACATGTCACCCTTCAAAATTGCGCACGCTCATGGAATGGCGCCAAACTTTGCTACCTAAAAATCCCCATAGGCGGTATTGCAGAGTATTGGGGTATTGCGATGCTTTAGGATACTAACGATCGGTTTTGACCCATCAGTCAGGCGTCCATCAGTCAAATTTTAAAGCAAGTTCTCTTTCTTTGACTGAAGGATAACTGACCCATGGGGCCCACACATGATCGGTTTGGACCGATGAAACGGTCCTTCAGTCCGTTTTCATCGGTTTTGACCGATCGTGTGTACACGGCCCAAGACTTTCTTTATTCAGTGGTTTTTACCACGAGTCTATTATTATTGATTTTTTTTTAGCGCTGTTTTGTGTATTTTAATACTACAGAGACTAAACTTTTGTAATCTTATACCGTGTTTTTATATATATATTATATGGTCCGGATTCACGTAGAGAGGCGCATCTTTGTGCGGGCGTAGCGTATCTACTTTACGCAACGCCAGCGCAACGTTGAAAAACAAGCATGCTATTCACCAAGAATACGTGCTCAACGTTGCGCCGGCGTAGCGTATAGTGGTCGGCGTAAACCGACGTAAGTCAAAGTAGGTGGAAGTGGGCGTGATATATTATAATGAAGCGTGACCCCATGCAAATGATGGGCTGAGCTTCAAAAAACGACCTGCACATGCGTCATCTCTTGGACACATCCCAGTGCGCATGCTCACAGTTGCGTCGAAATAGCTGCCTAAGATACGTCAATACACTGCCTACGACGTGAACGTAACCTACCCCCAGCCCTATTCACATAGTACTACGTAAACAAGATAACACACGACGGTTGTTCCGACGTCCATACCTTTGCATGGGTTGCGCCAACTTTAGGTGGAATAACTTTACACCGGACGTACGCCTTACGTAAACGGCGTATATTACAGCGACGGGCGCAAGTACGTTCTTGAATCGGCGTATCTCGGTCATTTACATATTCGACGCGTAAATCAATGGAAGCGCCCCTTGCGTCCAGCGTAAATATGCGCCCTCGATACGCCGGCGTAGGCAAGTTACGCCGGGCGGAGGAAGCCTATTTTTTAACGTATCTAGCGTCGAAAAATCGGCATAAAGATACGACGGCGCACATTTGGACTTACGTCGGCGTAAGTCTTTTTCGGGAATCCGGGCCATCATGTATATATATATTCATTTAATTTCCAGATTATTGTATTTTATACACACATGTTTCTTCACGGTGCTGTTGTTGTTTATGTTTAATTGCTTTGAATCACGTATTTTATTATACCTAATTTTTGGGGTCTTATTAACCTTTCATTGGGGTTTTTTTTTATCATTATTTCTAGCACATAACACATTTTTTTTAAATTTTGTATCCAAGATTTTTTGGTACTGGCAGCTTTCACTTATTCTTTATGGTTTAGTGCAGTGTTTTTCAATTCTTGCTTTTTTTTTTATATATATATATATATATATACCATCGTTTGTGGACTCTTTTTTTTTTTTTTTACCAAAGATATGTAACACAATACATTTTGGCAGAAATTTATGAATTAATTCGATTTTATTTGATATGTTTTATAACAGAAAGTAGAAAATACAGGGTTTGTTTTCAAAATATTTTTTTTTTGTATATATCACAAAAAAATAAAAAAATCCAATGGCGATCATATACCACTAAAAGAAAGCTCTATTGGCATGAAAAAAAAAAAATAATATATTTATCGGCACACTTTTTTCCCCTTAAAATCAGGGGAAAATTGTGGGTGCGTGATATACGCCAATCCCCGCTGTCTAGGCCGCAGCCACGCGAGAGGAGCAGAACACACAGGAAATCCGACTCCTCTCGGCTGGCGCCAAATCCAAAAAATGCAACCCCGGGCAAGGTGCGGACTCGCAGATGGACACGCTGGACAGAGACGGACACCTCGATCGAGGCCGCAGACGGACACATCTAAAGCCGCAGACGGACCCCGTGCAAGGAAGCCGCAGACGGACACCCACAAGGCTGGACGGACGGACGCCTAAACGGATATTTATTATAGCAAAAAGGCCGCTCTATTTTTGATAGGACGCAGGTGATCAAATACCACCAAAAGAAATCTCTATTTGTGGGGAAAAAAGGACGCCAATTTTGTTTGGGAGCCACGTCGCACGACCGCGCAATTGTCAGTAAAACGACGCAGTTTCCTTTTTTTTTTCTTAAACTACCTTTATAGGTTTGGAGTGCACGTTATACGCCGGCGCGTGGTATACCCCGATAAATACGGTTTAAGGGCCAGATTCTCAGAGGCGCTACGACGGAGTATCTCAGATACCCCGTCTTATCGCCGTTTTTTCCCCGGGTATCTATGCGTCTGATTCCTTGAATCACTTTGGCATAGATACGGCTGAACATCCGACAAGTGTAATACCATTACACTTGCGGATCGTAGTTGTAATGACAACTCCGGCCACTAGGTGGCCTTTACGTTGTTTTCTCATTTGCCTATGCAAATGAGGCTACTACTCAGATTCCCGAACGCTTTTACGCCGCCCCGTCGTCGCGTACGTCGTTTTCGAACGCGTAAGGTTACCCCTGCTAATATGAGGGGTAACCTTACGCAGTACCGTCGGATGCCGTCGGGTGCCGTCGGATGCCATGTTAAGTATGGCGTCGGGTCAGCGTCGGCTTTTTCCGTCGCTTACGTCGTTTTACTAACTCGTTAGCGAATAGGGGCATTGCGTAGTGCCGATCACGTCGTTTTGACGTCGGTTTCAACTACGCTTTCCGACGTGAGCTGGAGCATGCGCACTGGGCTTTTTCCCCGGCCGGCGCATGCGCAGTTCGCGCTTAATTTAAATACAAGCCGCCCCGTTTGAATTACGCGGCCCTACGCCGGGCCATTTACACTACGCCTCCGCAAACTACGGAGCAAGCGCATGGAGAATACGGCACTTGCTCTGTTACGTTGCGGCGGCGTAGTGTGAATGGCTTACGCTACGCCAGCGAAATTCTATGAGAATCTGCCCCTATATATTTAATTAGGGTACAGTGGTGCATGGCCGTGCAGTTGCCAGTTAAAGTTGCTCAGTGCTAAATAGCAAAACAAATGGCCCGGTCAGGAATTAAAATCCTCTGGAGGTCAGGTGGTAAAAAGAAATTCCAGACAGATTTGTGTCTATGCCGGGATCAAGGCTGTCCAGCCGAAACGCGCCTGCTCTTTGTATTTCCTACGTGTGCCAATAAATGTATATCTTCATGGATTGGAGTTGCCGGCAATTTTTCTACTTTATCAAACACATTTGCACTGCCCCTATGTCTGTTGATCATGGCGCGGGTGACAGCGCGGGTGACATCTTGTGTGTATATATATATATATATATTGTACTATCTGTACTTGGAATTTTCGGTGTATAATTTGATCATTTGAACATTTTGCTCACCTATACATTGTGACGTGTGATCCCACTTGGACTCATTTCCACTTCGCACACATGTCATCTTCTCATGTGATGGCCGATATCCCCCCGTACAATTCACCTCTATAGAGTCATTCACATTGTAGTATTTCTTGTATTTAGTTAATTTGTCTTTGTTGCTGATTTCTGGCTTTCCACATTGTGCTGCATGGAAAAAGAGTTCAGCTTGAAAAAGTTTATTCAAATCAATAGCAGTATTTAGATTAGGGATGCACCAATATCATTGTTTCTTTTCCTGAGTACCAATAATTTTCTTTTAGCACTCGCCGATACCAATTATTAGGGTTGTCCCGATACCATTTTAGGACCGAGTACAAGTACCGATACTGTTTTTCATGTACTCGCCGATACCGAATACCGATACTTTTTTTTAAATGTGTCCCCAAATGCAGCCATGTCCCCCACATATGCAGCCATGTCCCCCACATAGATACAGCCATGTCCCCCCACAGATGCAGCCATGTCCCCCCACATATGCAGCCATGTCCCCCCCCATAGATGCAGCCATGTCCCCCCCAAATGCAGCCATGTCCCCCCATAGATGCAGCCATGTCCCCCATAGATGCAGCCATGTACCCCCACAGATGCAGCCATGTCCCCCCATAAATGCAGCCATGTCCCCCCACATATGCAGCCATGTCCCCCATAGATGCAGCCATGTCCCCCAACATATGCAGCCATGTCCCGCCATAGATGCAGCCATGTACCGCTATATATGCAGCCATGTCCCCCCACAGAGATGCAGCCATGTCCCCCACATAGATGCAGCCATGTCCCCCACATAGATGCAGCCATGTCCCCCACAGATGCAGCCATGTCCCCCACAGATGCAGCCATGTCCCCCATAAATGCAGCCATGTCCCCCACAGATGCAGCCATGTCCCCCACATATGCAGCCATGTCCCCCCACAGATGCAGCCATGTCCCCCCATAGATGCAGCCATGTCCCCCCACATATGCAGCCATGTACCACCATATATGCAGCCATGTCCCCCCACATATGCAGCCATGTCCCCCCACATATGCAGCCATGTCCCCCCATAGATGCAGCCCCCTCACAGATGCAGCCATGTACCCCCACAGATGCAGCCATGTCCCCCCATAGATGCAGCCATGTCCCCCACATAGATGCAGCCATGTCCCCCCACAGATGCAGCCATGTCCCCCCATAGATGCAGCCATGTCCCCCCATAGATGCAGCCATGTCCCCCACATAGTCAGCCATGTCCCCCACATAGTCAGCCATGTCCCCCACATAGTCAGCCATGTCCCCCACATAGTCAGCCATGTCCCCCACATAGTCAGCCATGTCCCCCACATAGTCAGCCACGTCCCCCACATAGTCAGCAATGTCCCCCCATAGATGCAGCCATGTCCCCCACATAGTCAGCCATGTCCCCCCCTAGATGCAGCCTATTCCCCACATAGTCAGCCATGTCCCCCATACCTAGATGCCGCCGTCGCCGCCGCCGCCGCCGCGCTGCCGCGTTAAGCAGCGTGCGGTGAACATTACAGCTTTCATTTGAATAGCTGTAGTGTTCCCCGCCGCTCCGCGTGTAGACACGCCCCCTTGCTCGGGATTGGACAGATCACCCGTATCGGATCAGGCATCGGGGACATTTGCGGGAGTACAAGTACTCCCGCAAATGCTCAGTATCGGTCCCGATACCAATACTGGTATCGGTATCGGGACAACCCTACCAATTACCTACCGCAACTGTTTTGTATACACTTCACTGTCAGCAATGGTTCAAAGTAGTGTTGCCCTGATACCGATACTAGCAGGGCCGGGCTTTGGGGTGTAGGAGCTGTGCGGCCGAACAGGGCACCATGGGGCAACAGGGGCGCCGTGCAGCCATCAAGCTCACACACCCCAAAGGCCGGCCCTAAGGCTGCCGTCCTGTGCCCTCCATCCTCCGTTCTACTATACGCCGGTGCCCGCACTCATCTCAGCTGTCACCCCGCACAGCCCGCCCTCCCTGCACTGAGCTGCCAGGGCACAGGACCAGGATCTCTGCTCACAGCCAATCAGTGAGCTCGGAAGGGCGCAGAGGGGCGGGGCTGTTTAGCCGTTCCCTATTTTCCTCCTTCCAAGCCGGAGAATTGGGGAGTGGGGCGGGTGACGTAGTGATAGTTCCCCGGGACCAACAACACTGCATCGTGACTCTTCCCAGGGCGAGGACACCTGGGGGGAGGGAAGGGGGCACGGTAACACGAGCAGGGGGAGGACTCTCTGGTGCCCTCCCTCTGGTGCGTATATATATATATATATATATATATATATATATATATACGCCTCTATATACTTCTGTAACTAATATACATAATTTTTACCAGTCTATCCAGTTATTTATTATTGTAATTGTTTGCACATGCACTTAAATTAACCGTTATTAAAACAAATTATTTGTTACAAATATTTTTTCCTCTTTGTGTATGCTTAGGTGACCAGGGGGCGAGGGGTGAAGATGGGGGGGCACCACAGGATTAGCTCACACAGGGCGCCTGAACACCTAAGGCCGGCCCTGGATACTAGTATTGATATCGGCACCGATACCGAGCATTTGTCTGAGTACTTGTACCCGAGCAAATGCTCCCGATGCTTCACCCGATACCTGGACAGTTATCGGTGATCGATGCGTGGGGGAGTTACAAGCTTCTCCCCCCACGGCTTTCAGCTGCTTTAATGAAATCTATGTAGGGTGATTGGTGCTTGTAACTCCCCCACACACGATCACCGCCGCTGACTGTCCCTGCATCCTCCTCCATGCCCTGCTGTCCCCCTCCTTTCTTTCTCTGTGTCCCCCCTCCATTCTGCTACTGTCCCACTCTGTTCTGCTGCTGTCCCCCTCCAATTTTCCTCCATGTCCCCCTCCGTTCTGCTGTCCCTCTCCATCTCCTCCTCCTTCCTTTTCTGTATGAGCAGAGTCAGTGATCTCTGACTGTCCACTTCACATAACTGAAACATTGTAACTTCCTGTGATTACGATGTCTCAGTTTATGAATGGAGAGGAGCCGCTATCTTCTCTTCATTCATTTTCAGTGCAGCTGAGGCTGCAGAGAAAGGGACTGAGGAATCTCTATCTTCGGTCTCTTTCTCTGTCTCAAGGGGGAGATATTAGAGGTCTGTTAAGACCCCCAATATCTCACCAAAGCCCCCCAACAGGGCTGATTAAGAAAAAAAAAATATTGCAATAAATAATAAAAAATAATATTTGTAAAAAATAACACAAATTAAAATTAAAAACACACAGACACCGTCTACCCACCGTCCACCCACCCCTAAAAAAAAGTATTGGTAATCGGTATCGGCGAGTACTTGAAAAAAAGTATCGGTACTTGTACTCGGTCTTAAAAAAGTGGTATCGGGACAACCCTAGTTCAAAGCATTGAAAAGTTATTTACAAATTAAATTGCACTTTTTTTTATGTGAAACGTGTAAATATAGGGCCAGATTCTCAGCGGCGCTACGACGGAGTATCTCAGATCGTTTTTTTTTTGCCTCGTATCAATGCGCGTGATGCTTAGCATCACTTTGGCATAGATACGCTTCAACATCCGACAAGTGTAAAACCATTACACTTGCGGATCGTAGTTGTAATGACAACTCCGGCCACTAGGTGGCCTTTACGTTTTCTCATTTGCATATGCAAATGAGGCTAGTACGCCGATTCCCGATCGCTTTTACGCCGCCCCGTCGTCGCGTACGTCGTTTTCGTCCACGTAAGGTTACCCCAGCTTCTATGTGGAGTAACCTTACGAAGTACCGTCGGGTGCCGTCGGATGCCATGTTAAGTATGGCGTCGGGTCAGCGTCGGCTTTTTTCGTTCGCGAATAGGGGCATTGTGTAGTAACGATCACGTCGTTTTGACGTCGCTTTCATCGACGCTTTCCGACGTGAGCTGGAGCATGCGCACTGGGCTTTTTCCCCGGCCGGCGCATGCGCAGTTCGTTCGACGCGGGGGCGCGCTTAATTTAAATACAAGCCGCCTCATTTGAATTTACGCGGGCTTACGCTGGGCCAGTTTTGCTACGCCAACGCAAACTACGGAGCAAATGGTTAGAGAATACGGCACTTGCTCTAGTACGATGCGGCGGCGTAGTGTAAATGGCTTACGATACGCAAGCGAAATTCTATGAGAATCTGGCCCTTACTGTATATGTTAAAGGTATAACAAATATTAACAAACAAAGCTACCAAAAAAAAAAAAAAATGTTTTAATAAGCTTTAATTTTATTAATAGTTTATAACAGAGTTCGACAAATTCCGGGCGCCAGGTCGCCGTTGCGCCTAGAACTATCGACCTGACACCCGGGGGCACGGAGTCCAAGATCTGGCTGGTATTCACCAGAGCATCTTGTGGTGAGGATGGCCTTAGCTGCAACTAAATCCAGGTCATGGCCCCCAGAGTCCCCTAGGTCACGCTCCGTAGGGAGAGAGGGTAATCAGCCACTCAGGACACAAGAGATAGTGAAGGGTTAAGCCAAGGTCAGGGCAACAAGCAGACAAGGATAAACAAGGGACAGGCCAAGGGTCAGGGTCACAGGCAAACAGGAGTAGTCGGGGACAAGCCAAGATCGGTACACAGAGGTAAACGTAGCACACGGCAAGCAGGAACCCAACTGCACAATGCTTAACAAACAACGTTGATCAGCAAGGCAGACCTGCAGTGCACTGGTTAATATAGAGTTCCTGGGATGGCCTGGGGTGGAGCCATACAGGGAGGAGAGATGATAAAAGCAGCCAGATAAGAGAGTCTGGCTTCTAAGGAACACATGGAGAGAAAGGTAAGCTGCCAGACTGGGCACCTAAAGGGGACATACAGGTACGTGCCTGTGCGTAAATGTCCAGGAGGCAGTCCTTAAGTGGTTAAGGCTCTGATTTTTCAGTCTTCTGGTGAGTTTAACCCCCTTGGGGAGAGTGCAGCATCACGTGGTGGATTGAGATCATCGTTTTCCCTGGTGGAAGGTGCACGCTAGGATTACCACTATTGAGACACCATTCAGCACTTTGGATTGTTTACATCACCTTGACTACATCTAAAGCCGCGTACACATGATCAGTCCATCCAATGAGAATGGTTCAAAGGACCGTTTTCATCGGTTAACCGATGAAGTGGCCTGATGGTCTGATGTGCCTACACACCATCAGTTAAAAAAACAATTGTGTCAGAACGTGGTGAGGTAAAACACAACGACGTGCTGAAAAAAATGAAGTTTAATGCTTCCAAGCATGCGTCGACTTAATTCTGAGCATGCGCGGCTTTTTAACCGATGTTTTTGGATACTAACGATCGGTTTTGACCCATCAGTCAGGCGTCCATCAGTCAAATTTTAAAGCAAGTTCTCTTTTTTTGACTGAAGGATAACTGACCCATGGGGCCCACACATGATCGGTTTGGACCGATGAAACGGTCCTTCAGTCCGTTTTCATCAGTTTTGACCGATCGTGTGTACGCGCCCAAGACTTTCTTTATTCAGTGGTTTTTACCACGAGTCTATTATTATTGATTTTTTTTTAGCGCTGTTTTGTGTATTTTAACCACTTGACCACTGGGCACTTAAACACCCTTCCTAACCAGACCAATTTTCAGCTTTCGGTGCTCTCACAATTTGAATGACAATTACTCAGTCATACAACATTGTACCCATTTGAAATTTTTGTCCTTTTTTTCACACAAATAGAGCTTTCTTTTGGTGGTATTTGATCACTTCTGGGTTTTTTATTTTTTGCGCTATAAAAGAAAAACGACTGAAAATTCTGTAAAAAAAAATAAAAAAATCTTGTTTCTGTCATATTAGCGGGTTATTTCTCACACACAGCATATGCATACCACAAATTACACCCCAAAACACATTCTGCTATTCCTCCCGAGTATGGCGATACCCCATGTGTGGGACTTTTACACAGCGTGGCCACATACAGAGGTCCAACATGCAGGGAGCACCATCAGGCGTTCTGGAACACCCAGACCAATTCTGACATTTCTCTCCTACATGGAAAAATCATCATTTATTTGCTAGAAAATTACATAGAACCCCAAAACATTATATATGCTTTTTTAGCAAAGACCCTAGAGAATACAATGGCGGCCGTTACAACTTTTTATCTCGCACGGTATTTTCGCAGAAATGTATTGAACGCGTGTTTTTTAAAAAACTGTTTTGTGCTTAAAACAAAACAGTAAAGTTAGCCCAATTTTTTTTCATAATGTGAAAGATGAAGTTACGCCGAGTAAATAGATACCCAACATGTCACCCTTCAAAATTGCGCACGCTCATGGAATGGCGCCAAACTTTGCTACCTAAAAATCCCCATAGGCGGTATTGCAGAGTATTGGGGTATTGCAAAGTATCATGCAGGGTATTGGGGTATTGCCGAGTACTGGGGTATTGCCGAGTACTGGGGTATTGCCGAGTATTGGGGTATTGCCGAGTATTGGGGTATTGCCGAGTATTGGGGTATCGCCGAGTATTGGGGTATCGTTGAGTACTGGAGTATTGGGGTATTGCCGAGTATTGGGGTATTGCCGAGTATTGGGGTATTGCCGAGTATTGGGGTATTGTTGAGTACTGGAGTATTGGGGTATTGCCGAGTATTGGGGTATTGCCGAGTATTGGGGTATTGCCGAGTATTGGGGTATTGCCGAGTACTGGGGTATTGTTGAGTACTGGGGTATTGTTGAGTACTGGGGTATCGTTGAGTACTGGGGTATCGTTGAGTACTGGAGTACTGGGGTATTGCCGAGTACTGGGGTATTGCCGAGTACTGGGGTATCGTTGAGTACTGGAGTATTGGGGTATTGCCGAGTACTGGGGTATTGTTGAGTACTGGGGTATTGTTGAGTACTGGGGTATCGTTGAGTACTGGGGTATCGTTGAGTACTGGAGTATTGGGGTATTGCCGAGTATTGGGGTATTGCCGAGTACTGGGGTATTGCCGAGTATTGGGGTATTGCCGAGTATTGGGGTATTGCCGAGTATTGGGGTATGGTTGAGTATTGGGGTATTGTTGAGTATTGGGGTATTGTTGAGTACTGGGGTATTGTTGAGTATTGGGGTATTGTTGAGTACTGGGGTATTGTTGAGTACTGGGGTATTGTTGAGTACTGGGGTATTGTTGAGTACTGGGGTATTGTTGAGTATTGTTGGGTACTGGGGATTGCAGGGTACTGGGGATTGCTGGGTACTGGGGGGATTGCAGAGCTGGGATGTTTTGAGGGATGGCTGGATCTGTGACTGCATTTGTCACAGATCCAGCCACAGCTCAGCTGCTGACACCCCGCTCCCCCCCCCTCTCCTCGCACACTGTACAGAGCGGAGAGGGAGGAACCGGCGTCATCAAATGACGCCGGTTTGTTTACAAGTGATCGCGCCGTCATTTGACGGCGCGATCACGTGGTAAACGGCCGCGATCAGCGGCAATTTACCGTGATCCGTGATGCGCCGGGTCTTCTAGACCCGGCGAGCACGGACACTTTCGTGAGCGCGTCCCAGGGGACGCGCAATCACGAAAGTGAAGGACGACGTCCCAGGGACGTCGTCCCGAGGTAACCCCGCCGCGCCGTAGCAGTAAAATGCCTATGGCGCGGTGGGAAAGTGGTTAATACTACAGAGACTAAACTTTTGTAATCTTATACCGTGTTTTTATATATATATATTATATGGTCCGGATTCACGTAGAGAGGCGCATCTTTGTGCGGGCGTAGCGTATCTACTTTACGCAACGCCAGCGAAACGTTGAGAGGCAAGCATGCTATTCATCAAGAATATGTGCTCAACGTTGCGCCGGCGTAGCTTATAGAAGTGGGCTGGATGTGGGCGTGATATATTATAATGAAGCGTGAACCCATGCAAATGATGGGGTGAGCTTCAAAAAACTAACTGCGCATGCGTCATCTCTTGGACACATCCCAGTGCGCAATAGCTGCCTAAGATACGTCAATACACTGCCTACGACGTGAACGTAACCTACCCCCAGCCCTATTCACATAGTACTATGTAAACAACGTAACACACAACGGCTGTTCCGACGTCCATACCTTTGCATGGGTTGCGCCAACTTTAGGTGGAATAACTTTACACCGGACGTACGCCTTACGTAAACGGCGTATATTACAGCGACGGGCGCAAGTACGTTCTTGAATCGGCGTATCTCGGTCATTTACATATTCGACGCGTAAATCAATGGAAGCGCCCCTTGCGTCCAGCGTAAATATGCGCCCTTGATACGCCGGCGTAGGCAAGTTACGTCGGGCGGAGGAAGCCTATTTTTTAACGTATCTAGCGTCGAAAATCGGCATAAAGATACGATGGCGCACATTTGGACTTGCATCGGCGTAAGTCTTTTTCGGGAATCCGGGCCATCATGTATATATATATTCATTTAATTTCCAAATTATTGTATTTTATACACACATGTTTCTTCACGGTGCTGTTGTTGTTTATGTTTAATTGCTTTGAATCACGTATTTTATTATACCTAATTTTTGGGGTCTTATTAACCTCTCATTGGGGTTTTTTTTATCATTATTTCTAGCGCTGTACCTAGCACATAACACATTTTTTTTAAATTTTTTTATCCACAATTTTTTGGTACTGGCAGCTTTCACTTATTCTTTATGGTTTAGCGCAGTGTTTTCCAATTCTTGCTTTTTATATATATATATATATATATATATATATATATATATATATATATATATACCATCGTTTGTGGACTCTTTTTTTTTTTTACCAAAGATATGTAACACAATACATTTTGGCAGAAATGTATGAATTAATTCGATTTTATTTGATATGTTTTATAACAGAAAGTAGAAAATACAGGGTTTGTTTTCAAAATAATTTTTTTTTGTATATATCACAAAAAAAAAAAAAAATCCAATGGCGATCATATACCACTAAAAGAAAGCTCTATTGGCATGAAAAAAAAAAAAATACCGTATTTATCAGGCACACTTTTTTCCCCTTAAAATCAGGGGAAAATCGTGGGTGCGTGATATACGCCAATCCCCGCTGTCTAGCCCGCAGCCACGCGAGAGGAGCAGAACACACAGGAAATCCGACTCCTCTCGGCTGGCGCCAAATCCAAAAAATGCAACCCCGGGCAAGGTGCGGACTCACAGATGGACACGCTGGACAGAGACGGACACCTCGATCGAGGCCGCAGACGGACACATCTAAAGCCGCAGACGGACCCCGTGCAAGGAAGCCGCAGACGGACACCCACAAGGCTGGACGGACGGACGCCGGACAAGGCCGCCGATGGACGCAGGGCAAAAATGTACGTTTTCTTTTTTTTTCTTAACCACTTAAGGACCGCCTACTGCACATTTACGTCGGCAGAATGGCACGGCTGGGCACATCAACGTATATATACGTTGATTTTAGTACCCAGCCGTGGTCCAGGACCGGGACCGCGGGATTCGCGGACCCGATCGCCGCTGGAGTGCGGCAATCTGTCCCTGGAGCGGAAGAACGGGGATGCTTCTCTGTGGCCGTAGCATCGATCGCGTCATCCCTGTAATAGGGGGATGCGATCGATGACGTCACACCTACAGCCACACCCCCCTACAGTTGTAAACACACACATTAGGTCACACATCCCCCACAGCGCCCCCTGTGGTTAACTCCCAAACTGCAACTGTCATTTCCACAGTAAACAATGCAATTTAAATGCATTTTTTGCTGTGAAAATGACAATTGTCCCAAAAGTGTGTCAAAATTGTCCGAAGTGTCCGCCATATTGTCGCAGTCACGAAAAAAATCGCTTATCGCCGCTATTAGTAGTAAAAAAAAAAAAAATTAATAAAAATTCAATAAAACTATCCCTTATTTTGTAAACGCTATAAATTTTGCGAAAACCAACCGATAAACGATTATTGCGATTTTTTTTTACCAAAAATACGTAGAAGAATACGTAGCGGCCTAAACTGAGGAAAAAAAAAGTTTTTTTATATATTTTTGGGGGATATTTATTATAGCAAAAAGTAAAAAATATTGCATTTTTTTTTAAATTGTCGCTCTATTTTTGTTTATAGCGCAAAAAATAAAAACCGCAGAGGTGATCAAATACCACCAAAAGAAATCTCTATTTGTGGGGAAAAAAGGACGCCAATTTTGTTTGGGAGCCACGTCGCACGACCGCGCAATTGTCAGTTAAAACGACGCAGTGCCGAATCGCAAAAAGGGGCAAGGTCCTTTACCTACATTTTGGTCCGGGTCTTAAGTGGTTAAACTACCTTTATAGATTTGGAGTGCACGTTATACGCCGGCGCGTGGTATACCCCGATAAATACGGTATAAGGGCCAGATTCTCAGAGGCGCTACGACGGAGTATCTCAGATACCCCGTCTTATCGCCGTTTTTTTCCCCGGGTATCTATGCGTCTGATTCCTTGAATCACTTTGGCATAGATACGGCTGAACATCCGACAAGTGTAATACCATTACACTTGCGTATCGTAGATGTAATGACAACTCCGGCCACTAGGTGGCCTTTACGTTGTTTTCTCATTTGCCTATGCAAATGAGGCTACTACTCAGATTCCCGAACGCTTTTACGCCACCCCGTCGTCGCGTACGTTGTTTTCGAACGAGTAAGGTTACCCCTGCTAATATGAGGGGTAACCTTACGCAGTACCGTCGGATGCCGTCGGGTGCCGTCGGATGCCATGTTAAGTATGGCGTCGGGTCAGCGTCGGCTTTTTCCGTCGCTTACGTCGTTTTACTAACTCGTTAGCGAATAGGGGCATTGCGTAGTGCCGATCACGTCGTTTTGACGTCGGTTTCAACGACGCTTTCCGACGTGAGCTGGAGCATGCGCACTGGGCTTTTTTCCCGTCCGGCGCATGCGCAGTTCGCGCTTAATTTAAATACAAGCCGCCCCCTTTGAATTACGCGGCCCTACGCCGGGCCATTTACACTACGCCTCCGCAAACTACGGAGCAAGCGCATGGAGAATACGGCACTTGCTCTGTTACGTTGCGGCGGCGTAGTGTGAATGGCTTACGCTACGCCAGCGAAATTCTATGAGAATCTGCCCTATATATTTAATTAGGGTACAGTGGTGCATGGCCGTGCAGTTGCCAGTTAAAGTAGCTCAGTGCTAAATAGCAAAAAAAATGGCCCGGTCAGGAATTAAAATCCTCTGGAGGTCAGGTGGTAAAAAGAAATTCCAGACAGATTTGTGTCTATGCCGGGATCAAGGCTGTCCAGCCGAAACGCGCCTGCTCTTTGTATTTCCTACGTGTGCCAATAAATGTATATCTTCATGGATTGGAGTTGCCGGAAATTTTTCTACTTTATCAAACACATTTGCACTGCCCCTATGTCTGTTGATCATGGCGCGGGTGACAGCGCGGGTGACATCTTGTGTGTATATATATATATATATTGTACTATCTGTACTTGGAATTTTCGGTGTATAATTTGATCATTTGAACATTTTGCTCACCTATACATTGTGAAGTGTGATCCCACTTGGACTCATTTCCACTTCGCACACATGTCATCTTCTCATGTGATGGCCGATATCCCCCCGTACAATTCACCTCTATAGAGTCATTCACATTGTAGTATTTCTTGTATTTAGTTAATGTGTCTTTGTTGCTGATTTCTGGCTTTCCACATTGTGCTGCATGGAAAAAGAGTTCAGCTTGAAAAAGTTTATTCAAATCAATAGCAGTATTTAGATTAGGGATGCACCAATATCATTGTTTCTTTTCCTGAGTACCAATAATTTTCTTTTAGCACTCGCCGATACCAATTATTAGGGTTGTCCCGATACCATTTTAGGACCGAGTACAAGTACCGATACTGTTTTTCATGTACTCGCCGATACCGAATACCGATACTTTTTTTTAAATGTGTCCCCAAATGCAGCCATGTCCCCCACATATGCAGCCATGTCCCCCCACAAATGCAGCCATGTCCCCCACATATGCAGCCATGTCCCCCACAGAGATGCAGCCATGTCCCCCACAAATGCAGCCATGTCCCCCACATATGCAGCCATGTCCCCCACAGATGCAGCCATGTCCCCCACAGATGCAGCCATGTCCCCCCACAAATGCAGCCATGTCCCCCCACAGATGCAGCCATGTCCCCCACAGATGCAGCCATGTCCCCCCACAAATGCAGCCATGTCCCCCACAAATGCAGCCATGTCCCCCACATATGCAGCCATGTCCCCCACAGAGATGCAGCCATGTCCCCCACAGAGATGCAGCCATGTCCCCCACATATGCAGCCATGTCCACCCACAGATGCAGCCATGTCCCCCACAGATGCAGCCATGTCCCCTCACAAATGCAGCCATGTCCTCCCACAAATGCAGCCATGTCCCCCACATATGCAGCCATGTCCCCCACAGATGCAGTCATGTCCTTCCATAGATGCAGCCATGTCCCCCCACATATGCAGCCATGTACCACCATATATGCAGCCATGTCCCCCCACATATGCAGCCATGTCCCCCCACATATGCAGCCATGTCCCCCTCACAGATGCAGCCATGTACCCTCACAGATGCAGCCATGTCCCCCCATAGATGCAGCCATGTCCCCCCATAGATGCAGCCATGTCCCCCCACAGATGCAGCCATGTGCCCCCACATATGCAGCCATGTACCCCCATAGATGCAGCCATGTCCCCCACATAGTCAGCCATGTCCCCCACATAGTCAGCCATGTCCCCCACATAGTCAGCCATGTCCCCCACATAGTCAGCCACGTCCCCCACATAGTCAGCAATGTCCCCCCATAGATGCAGCCATGTCCCCCACATAGTCAGCCATGTCCCCCCATAGATGCAGCCTATTCCCCACATAGTCAGCCATGTCCCCCATACCTAGATGCCGCCGTCGCCGCCGCCGCCGCTGCCGCGTTAAGCAGTGTGCGGTGAACATTACAGCTTTCATTTGAATAGCTGTAGTGTTCCCCGCCGCTCCGCGTGTAGACACGCCCCCTTGCTCGGGATTGGAAAGATCACACGTATCGGATCAGGCATCGGGGACATTTGCGGGAGTACAAGTACTCCCGCAAATGCTCAGTATCGGTCCCGATACCAATACTGGTATCGGTATCGGGACAACCCTACCAATTACCTACCGCAACTGTTTTGTATACACTTCACTGTCAGCAATGGTTCAAAGTAGTGTTGTCCTGATACCGATACTAGCAGGGCCGGGCTTTGGGGTGTAGGAGCTGTGCGGCCGAACAGGGCACCATGGGGCAACAGGGGCGCCGTGCAGCCATCAAGCTCACACACCCCAAAGGCCGGCCCTAAGGCTGCCGTCCTGTGCCCTCCATCCTCCGTTCTACTATACGCCGGTGCCCGCACTCATCTCAGCTGTCACCCCGCACAGCCTGCCCTCCCTGCACTGCGCTGCCAGGGCACAGGACCAGGATCTCAGCTCACAGCCAATCGGTGAGCGCGGAATGGCGCAGAGGGGCGGGGGTTGTTTAGCCGTACCCTATTTTTCTCCTTCCAAGCCGGAGAATTGGGGAGTGGGGCGGGTGGCGTAGTGATAGTTCCCCGGGACCAACAACACTGCATCGTGACTCTTCCCAGGGCGAGGACACCTGGGGGGAGGGAAGGGGGCACGGTGACACGAGCAGGGGGAGGACTCTCTGGTGCCCTCCCTCTGGTGCGTATATATATATATATATATACGCCTCTATATACTTCTGTAACTAATATACATAATTGTTACCAGTCTATCCAGTTATTTATTATTGTAATTGTTTGCACATGCACTTAAATTAACCGTTATTAAAACAAATTATTTGTTACAAATATTTTTCCCTCTTTGTGTATGCTTAGGTGACCAGGGGGCGAGGGGTAAAGATGGGGGGGGGGCACCACAGGATTAGCTCACACAGGGCGCCTGAACACCTAAGGCCGGCCCTGGATACTAGTATTGGTATCGGCACCGATACCGAGCATTTGTCTGAGTACTTGTACCCGAGCAAATGCTCCCGATGCTTCACCCGATACCTGGACAGTTATCGGTGATCGGTGCGTGGGGGAGTTACAAGCTTCTCCCCCCACGGCTTTCAGCTGCTTTAATGAAATCTATGTAGGGTGATTGGTGCTTGTAACTCCCCCACACACGATCACCGCCGCTGACTGTCCCTGCATCCTCCTCCATGCCCTGCTGTCCCCCTCCTTTCTTTCTCTGTGTCCCAATATGTGAAAATATTTTTTTTAAGTAATTCTTTATAAGCAATTTATTGCAATATTCGTTTTTTCTTATTTAATGACATTTTTTTCCAATATATATATTTTTTTAGCTCCTGGCCCTTTAAGATTACTTCTCCCTTTTGGTTAAACGCTGGAGGGTGCTTATAGGTGCCAAAACACTGCCATATATACCTTTTTCTAGGTTGTGGCAATGTACTAGCGAGGTGAATGGCGAGACATGTCTTTGTTCCGCCATCCCCTCGCATTAACATAAATTGCAGGGCGTTACTGTCGATCCCACCTCCAAACGCTAGGGAGGAGTGTGGGATGCGACGAAGTTCTTTCCTCCATTCACTCTCATCTCTGGGATCGCGTCGTGACGCCATTTCCGGCGTGAATCACCCACAACTTCCGGGTTGCGTCGTAACGCCATTTCCGGCGCGTGGAACGCAAACATAGGAAGTAATGAGGCCGTGGAACGCACGCCGCCTCCAGCACGACGCGCAGGTGCAGGTTTATACGAGTGATTGGGGTAACTATATTAACGCGCAGGAGGTGTATAGGTTCAGTTCCCAGCCCCAGTTGAAGTCGTTTTTAGACGAAACCGGTCGGGTTGAACCTTTCAAACACTTTCACTACCAGCCTAATTACACATTTAAGTGGTTCTTTTTATTAATCATCACCCTAGTTGAATAGACGTCCAGTCTATTCCCTAATTTTATTTATCACTCTACCCACTTGTTCTATGTGGATGTTTTTTTCATGTAATTTTGGCGCTGCACTAATTTTCTCCTTTTCTTGTCCACCTGTTATCCACTGGTGTGCTGGCTGCCTAATTTTCTTATCAATTTATTCTGGTTTATACATTGATTTTGTATTCACATTGTTATTTTATTATTGACACCATTTAGCGCAGTATATTTGTATTTTTCTCTGTGTCCCCCCTCCATTCTGCTGCTGTCCCACTCTGTTCTGTTGCTGTCCCCCTCCAGTTTTCCTCCTTGTCCCCCTCCATTCTGCTGTCCCTCTCCATCTCCTCCTCCTTCCTTTTCTGTATGAACAGAGTCAGTGATCCCTGACTGTCCATTCACATAACTGAAACATTGTACGATGTCTCAGTTTATGAATGGAGAGGAGCTGCTATCTTCTCTTCATTTATTTTCAGTGCAGCTGAGGCTGCAGAGAAAGGGACTGAGGAATCTCTATCTTTGGTCTCTTTCTCAAGGGGGAGATACTAGAGGTCTGTTAAGACCCCCAATATCTCACCAAAGCCCCCCAACAGGGCTGATTAAGAAAAAAAAATATTGCAATAAATAATAAAAAATAATATTTGTAAAAAATAACACACATTAAAATTAAAAACACACAGACACCGTCCACCCACCCCTAAAAAAAGAATTGTAAGAAAAATCGAAAAAAATTGTAAGAAAAAAAAAAAAAACACTGTCACGTGACATTAAAAAAAAGTATTGGTAATCGGTATCGGCGAGTACTTGAAAAAAGTATCGGTACTTGTACTCGGTCTTAAAAAAGTGGTATCGGGACAACCCTAGTTCAAAGCATTGAAAAGTTATTTACAAATTAAATTGCACTTTTTTTTATGTGAAACGTGTAAATATACTGTATATGTTAAAGGTATGACAAATATTAACAAACAACCAAAAAAATAAAAAAATGTTTTAATAAGCTTTCGTTTTATTAATAGTTTATAACAGGGTTCGACAAATTCCGGGCGCCAGGTCGCCGCTGCGCCTAGAACTATCGACCTGGCGCCCGGGGCAGCAGAACTGGGGTATCCTGTGATCATCGGCCAGGCATCCCCCACCAGCGATCTTGTTGTCCCGCGATGGCCTTCCGAGGGGACTGGAGCGAGGTGAGCCAGCGGCCGGCCGGGATGGATGGAGGAGATGAGAGAGCATAGTCATGGAGCCGCCACACTCGTCAGTTGTGCGAGGTCGGGGATGATACCAGCAGAGAGCGCAGATAGGCTGCGGGCGCTCCGCCTCTGGCCGCCTCTCGCCCTGGGGATTGGAGGATTCCTCTGAGGGGGCGGTGCCACGTACATCACTGCCACGGGGAGACACAGTAAAGGAGCTGGCCGGAGGCTGCAGAGTAAGAACGTCAGTCACAGAGCGTGGTCACGTGATCACAGAGCGTGAACAGCAGGTTATGGTGAGAGAAACCAATAAGACCATCATTTATATCCAATAGGATTGTTGCACTTATGGTTCACACTAGCACCACTGAGTTAGGACACAGGCATATGGATATTGTTCACTTTTCTTATATATGTGCCTATTATATAGTTTTTCAAATGCACTTAGGGGGCAGTGGCGGCTGGTGCTCAAAATTTTTGGGGGGGCGCAAACGAAAAAAATGCAGCCACTGTGCCATCAATTGTCACCACTGTGCCATCAATTGTCACCACTGTGCCATGTCATCAAACGCAGCCACTGTGCCATCAATTGTCACCACTGTGCCATGCCATCAAACAGCCACTGTGTCATCAATTGTCACCACTGTGCCATGCCATCAAACGCAGCCACTGTGCCATCAATTGTCACCACTGGGCCATGCCATCAAACGCAGCCACTTTGCCATCAATTGTCACCACTGTGCCATGCCATCAAACAGCCACTGTGTCATCAATTGTCACCACTGTGCCATGCCATCAAACGCAGCCACTGTGCCATCAATTGTCACCACTGGGCCATGCCATCAAACGCAGCCACTTTGCCATCAATTGTCACCACTGTGCCATGCCATCAAACGCAGCCACTGTGCCATCAATTGTCACCACTGTGCCATGCCAACAAACGCAGCCATGGTCTGGGGCTGGTGTGACATTTTTTCCAGGGCTGGTTTTTATTCCCAGTCCAGTGGCGGCCTTCCATAGGGACGCGCTGGCGCTGCCTCCCCTCCCACAGTCACAAAAAAAAAGGGCCCTTTAACCGCTTCAATACCAGGCTTTTATACCACCTCCATACCGGGCCTATTCTGACACTTCTCTCCTACATGTAATGATCATAATTTTTTTGCTAGAAAATTACACAGTACCCCCAAACATTATATATGTTTTTTTTAGCAGACACCCTAGGGAATAAAATGGCGGTCATTCCAAAGTTTTATCTTGCACGGTATTTACGCAATTATTTTTCAAACGCCTTTTTTTTGTAAAAAAATTGTTTTATGAATTAAAAAAATAACAAAACAGTAAAGTTAGCCCAATTTTTTTGTATTATGTGAAAGATTATGTTACACCGAGTAAATAGATACCCAACATGTCACGCTTTAATTATGCGCACACTCATGGAATGGCGCCAAACTTCGATACTTAAAAATCTCCATAGGCAACGCTTTATTTATTTTTTACAGGTTACAGTTTAGATTTACAGAGGAGATCTAGTGCTGGATTAGTTGCTGGCGCTCTAACGCACGCGGCGATACCTCACTTATGTGGTTTAAACGGCGTTTACATATGTCGGCGGGACTTGCGTGTGCGTTCGCTTCTGCACGCGAGCTATCGGGGACAGGGGCGTTTTAATTTTTTTTTTATCTTTTATTTATTTTTTTGACTTATTTTTTATTTATTTTTTTCACTTTTTTTCATTTTTTTTCCACTTTTATTCCTATTACAAGGAATGTAAACATCCCTTGTAATAGGAAATGTGTGTGACAGGTCCTCTTTATGGAGAGATGTGGGGTCAATAAGACCTCACATCTCTCCTCCAGGCTGGAAACCATGAGATCGGTGAAAAAAAATTCACCGATCTCATGAATGGGGGCTTACAGCCGCAATCTCGGCTTTGTTTACTTACGGGGACCCGGGCGTGACGTCATCACATCGCGCCCGGGTCCTCCGACGGTCATAGAGATGACTGGTGACCATCTGGTCACCGGTCATCTCTATGCTTCCTGCCGCCGCCGACGATTCGTTCTCCGGGCCCCCGAAGGTACAGGTAAGCCCGGAGAAGCACCGGATGGCGGCGGGAGGGGGGGGATGTCCCCTCCCGCGGCCTGTAAGAACGATCAAGCGGCGGAACCGCCGCTATGATCGTTCTTACATTGTGCAGAATCGTCGGCTGAAGAAGAGGATATCTGGATGATGCCTCTGGCTGCAGGCATCATCCAGATATTCGCCTGCAATGCCCAGGCCGTCAATTGACGGCCACTTAGGATGGTAAATCCCATCCCAGGCCGTCAATTTTCTATGGCTGGGTATTGAAGTGGTTAAGAACTTGTATTCGGCTAAAATGTCATTTTTACATTTTAACTGCAGTTCTGGCAGCCATCTATAGAGGGCGCTGCAGCGCCACTTCCTCGCGCAAATAACACACATTCGTGCATATATGCACGAATGTATGTTATTGTTGGTTGCCAGCTGCCTGGTCTATTCATATAACCCAGCGGCTCTGATAGGCTTTTCAAGTACCGCCTTCCGGCTCTCGGAAGTCTATCCTCGGAGCGCAACCAACCTGCGTTCCTTGGGTAAGACTGACGGCCGTTTCAGCCAATCAGGTTCCTGGATTCTGGTTATCAGGAACCTGATTGGCTGAAGCGTCACCAAGCGGGACAAGACATCGAGGGAGGACATGGAAGCTTCAGGTAAGTTCATTTTACAGGGAAAGGGGCGACAATGGGCACAGAGAGCGTCAAAGGGGACCGAGAGCGGCAAAGGGCACAGTGGCATCAATAAAAGGGCACAGCACAGTGACAACAATGGGCACAGAGGCGACAAAGGGCACAGCACAGTGACAACAATGGGCACAGTGGCAACAATTAAAGGGCACAGCACAGTGACATGCACAGTGGCAACAATGGACACAGTGGTGACAATTAGCACAGTGACTGCATTTAATGGCATGGCACAGTGGTGACAATTGATGGCACAGCGGCTGCGTTTGATAGGCACAGTGAGACTGCAATTTTTCTTTTTCATTTGCGCCCCCCCAAAAATGTTGAGCACCAGCCGCCACTGTCCCAGTCCCTTCCTGGAGGGGGGGGGGTGTCAGAAGAAGGCAGAGAAGCAGCAGTACACTGATCTTCCCAGTGAATGACTGTGCAGGGGGCGTGTCAGCACAAGTCTGACCACTGGAGGACAGGCAGGCTGAGCTCAGAAAACTGACCACATTGGGATTGATGTTCTCTCAGGCCTAGCATAGTCATTTTGAAATAGGAACACAGGGGAGGGCTGGCAGGAAAACCGGGGATTTCACACAAAGGATGAACTACAAAGAGAACAGGAGACTTTCTCATACAAGTACATGATACAGCAGACACATATCAGAAAAATGAAGTTTTGGGGTAACAAACACTTTGGCCCGGATTCACAGACATCGGCGCACATTTATGCCGCCGTAGCGTATGTCTTTTATGCTACGCCGGCGCAGCGCGGAGAGGCAAGCATGGAATTCACAAAGCAAATGCTCCCAACTCTGCGCTGACGTAGCGTATAGTCGTAGGCGTAAGCCAGCGTAAGTGGACGTAGGTGGAAGTGGGCGTGATCCATGTTAATGAAGCGTGACCCCGTGCAAATGATGGGCATAAACTGCGCATGCGTCGAAACGTGGACGTATCCCCGTGCGCATGCGCACAACCACGTCGGAACAACTGCCTAAGACACGCTGGATCACTGTGTACGTCGTGAACGTAACCTACGCCCAGCCAGACCCACGTCGGCCCCTATTCACAGACGTCCAACGTACAATACGTAGGCTTGTGTTCCCTGGTCCATACCGTTGCATGGGTTGCGCCTCATCTATGGGGAATAACTTTACGCTGGACGTAAAACTTACGCGAACCGCGTAAATCATGCGCCGGGCGCATCTACGTTCGTGAATCGCCGTATCTCCCTCATTTGCATATTTGAATAGAAAATCAATGGGAGCGCCACATGCGTCCAGCGTAAATACGCGCCCACTCTACGCCGCGCCGTAGGCAAGTTACGTCGGTGGGATGAAGTCTGTTTTTAGGCGTATCTAAGTTTGTGGGTCGGCGCACAGATACGACGGCGCATATTTGCACTCTGGAGATACGTCGGCACAAGTGCTTTGTGAACCCCGGGCCTTTAAGTATGAAACTTTCTGACATTTGCTCACCTATACACTGTGAAGTGTGATCCCACCTAGATCCATCTCCACTTCGCACACATGTCATCTTCTCATGTGATGGCCGATACCCCTCCGTACAATTCACTCTTACAAATTGATTCACTTTATAGAAGCGTTTGTATTTCATCGTTGTGGCCACATTGCTGATTTCTGGCTTCTTACATTGCTCTGCATGGAAAACAAAGTGTTAATGCTAGGTAAAGAGTTACACGAATATACACAAAAAAGATAAACAAATAAATAAAGAACCTCCGTGAAAACGACCCTAGAGCCTGGCCCAAAAGTTTTGAGAATGACACAAATATAAATTTTCACAAAATCTGCTGCTTCAGCGTTTTTAGATCTTTTCGTCAAATGTTATTGTGACCTACTGAAGTATAATTACAAGCATTTCAGAAAAGTCAGCAGCAGTGGCGGCTGGTGCTCAAAATCTTTGGGGGGGCGCAAACAAATGAAAAAAAAAAAAAAAACATTAATTGCCGCCACTGTGCCCATCAAACGCAGCCTCTGTGCCCATCAATTTACCGCCACTGTGCCCATCAATTTACCACCACTGTGCCCATCAAACGCAGCCACTGTGTCCATCAATTGTCACTACTGTGCCCATCAATTGTCGCCACTGTGCCATGCCATCAATTGTCGCCACTGTGCCATGCCATTGTCGCCACTGTGCCCATCAATTGTTGCCACTGTGCCTTTGAAAAAGGTCCCTGCACTACTTTGGTCCAACTTGGGCATGATTTCATCCCATTGATTTGAATGTAAGTTGCATCCAAGTCAGATCATTGCCTTAACTGATCCGAATTGTGGCATGCAATTTGTACTCTGAGGCCCCGTACACACGACTGAAGCTCGCTGGGAGACATATTCTGCCGAGAAAATCGGTCGTGTGTACACTTTGGACGAGCGTCCCGTCGGGAAGCTCGTCGAGCCAAAATAGAGAGCATGCTCTCTTTTTCCTCGCTGTTCAATGAGGAAATTTGGCTCCACGACCTTTTCGACCGCTCACCGGGAACCTCGTCGGGCGGAACGATGAGTTTAGCCCGACGAGGTTCTCGGACGTGTGTACGTGGCCTCAGAATCTTGAGGGGGAAAAATGGCCCCCAAAAATCCATACCAGGCCCTTATCTGTGCACACATCCCAGCATTTCAGAAAGAGGGGGTGATCAAGTACATGCCAGGCCCCATGCCCTCAATATGGGGGGGGGGGCTTTTTTATGATGCAGGGGGGCTCTGTACTTCCCCATCCCAAAACACCTTTACCCAATGTTGATGGGGATGAGGGCCTCTTCCTGACAACCTTGGGTGGTGGTTGTGGGGGTCTGCGGACAGGGGGCATGATGAGATGGGGTGACAATACAAGGGGGCCGGGGGCCTCGGATTATGTCACAGGGTGGTCACGCCCCATGGTTATATAAGTAATGGCACACACCGGAGCTAATACAACAGCGGGAGCTAGCATGGGGAGAAGAACCAGAGGAAGATGACAGCAGAGGGAGAAGAACCGGAGGAAGAAGGCATCACCGGAGAGAGAAGAACCGGAGGGAGAAGACACGTTGGTGCTACTTTAATAGAACTTTGTCAAAAACTTGTGTACTGGTTTTATTTTTTTATGTAGCGCCTGTGTACTTTCAGTCCAGGTGCTATTTCAAATTTAGAGGGGGATGAGAGAGTTATGTAAGGCGGCGTACACACGACCGAGGTTCTCGCTGGAAACCAGCGAGAACCTCGCTGGAAGCTGCATTCCAGCGAGGACCTCGGCCGTGTGTACGCTTCTGGCTCGCCCCGCCCGTCGGGAATCCCGTCGAGCGAAAAGAGAGCACGCTCTCTTTTTGCTCGACGGCCTGCCTGGATGAATGGCTGGTTGCCATTCCCGACGGGCGGGTCGCCGATTTCGACGGCCGGCAGAGAACCTCGACGGGCGGAATGATGTGTTCTGCCCGTCGAGGTTCTCTGCCGTGTGTACGCGGCCTAACTCTCATCCAGGTGATTTGTACAAATTCAGCTTCTGTTCTAGCTGGGCTGTGCTGTCGGTTCATTCTGTGTTCCTGAGGTGCTTTTCCACCCCGGGGCGGCAGGTGAAGTTCAGGTTGGAGCGCCTTTTTTTCCAGCAGCCAATCAGGGGGGTTTTTCCCCCGCGGGGCATGCTGGGAGAGGGTACTTCTAGAGAGATGCCATTTTTGGCAGGGAGTTGGTGATTGGATCCGGGTGCGGCACCCACCTTTGGGGTGTGCGCACATCACGGGCCCCGGCGACATGGCCTACCAGGCCGGGGCACACGTGCCACGCGTTCTTGGTTCCAGGTTCTGAGGAATGCCAGGAGGCAGGCGATCCAATAGGGCCTAGACGAACCATCGGGGATCGTGGTGACCTGACACTGGGAGTTTGTCTAATGGCAACCTGTCAGTCGGTAACTATTTGAGGAAGACTACCTGAGGGAGATTCAGGCATCAATAATCCTGAGAAGCATAAAGCCGCCCTGCTCCAAAGCACCCACCCCCCCTCATGTTGAGGGAATGTGGCCTGGTATGGTCCAAGGGTGGGGGCGCTCACTCATCCCCTCCCCCTTTTCTGACTTCTCCCCACCTCAATATTCATGTCAGACTCAAAGGGCCTGGTATTGTTGGATCAAAGTTGGATCCTGTTCATTGAAGTTGTTTCGAGGTCGGACATGAAGTCGTAGGACAAAGTCGGATCGGGAAGACGTCCGACCTCCATGTCAGAGCAGTGTGAACCCGGCCTTAGTAAATACCGTATTGATCAGGGTATAGCGCGCACCCCTAAAGTGGCCCCCATTCCTGTGGAAAAAAATATTTTTGTACTTACAGTTTTGGTGTCTTGCGCGGCGTCCATCGGCGGCTTCGGGTGTCCTCTTCGTCGGGTCCGGCGTCCTTCTGCGGCGTCCTCCCCGCTCCATCCCCGCTTTCCCGCGCCGAGTTTGAATACTGCGCCTGCATATACCGAGCGCGGTACACTCGTGTATAGTCGGGGCAGGCTCGGCTACTCTCGCGCTCACGTCCTGTACGTCCAGGACGTAAGCGCGAGAGGAGCTGAGCCTGCCCGACTATACATGAGTGTACCGCGCTCGGCATATGCCGGCGCAGTATTCAAACTCGGCGCGGGAAAGTGGGTATCGGCGTATATCGCGCACCCATGATTTTGCCCTGATTTTCAGGGCAAAAAAGTGCGCGGTATACGCCGATAAATACGGTAGTCACATCAGTTTGCATTTCTAGGAGAAGTTGGGCAATGGTGTGAAACGTGGAAACCCGGCTACGCTGGACCTTCTCAATAAGTACGGTAGAAGGAAGGAAAAAAAAAATTAAATACTCAGGAAATACTCAGGAAAGGAAAACCTTTGATCTGCGTATGATTATACCACTTGAAACAACAGATAACCGGCTAAATGTGGATCTCTAAATCACTATTCAATCATTTTATGACCATTCTCTCCTCTATGAGCCGCCGTACACACGGCCGAGGTTCTCGCTGAAAACCAGCGAGAACCTCGCTGGAATGCACATTCCAGCGAGGACCTCGGCCGTGTGTACGGTCTCGGCGAGCTTCCCGTCGGGAAGCCCGTCGAGCCGCAATAGAGAGCACGCTCTCTATTTCCTCGACGGCCCGCCTGGAAGAATGGCTGGTTGCCGAATTCAACGGCCGGGAGAGAACCTCGACGGGCGGAACGATGTGTTCTGCCCGTCGAGGTTCTCTGCCGTGTGTACGGCGCCTGACTCTTTCACTCACTCCCATTCCACAGCCCCCTTCTCTACTCCTTATTGGCTGGTTCACTCACCTATACACTGAACAGTCTTATCCCATTGAGGTAGACCATCGCGATCCACACACGTTATATTGGTGTATGACGGGTAATATCCAAGAATACATTTAACATTTATCATGTCGTCGATGTCATAGAATTCTTTTTTATGGCTTATGATGGACAAGTTGTTTGCCGACGGTTTCTCACACTGACCTGAAATACAACAAACACGAGAGTTAAAGGCTTCTTAGAATGGGCAGATGGTAGATATTTCCAAAATACTTCTGGTCTAAATAGCAGAATTTTTTTTTTACAAGAATAATCCACAAAAATAATATTAATTTCCTTTCCTTGTAGAGTGAGATTAGTAACACCTTCCATCATAGACCACATGGTGATGTTGAACCCCTTCTTTCAAATCAAGTGTAGCGCTTTATAGTACTGGTGCTAGTCAAACATCAGAGTAAAGTTAAACTCTGATCCTGATTGTTAGGTGTGAAAATAGGGCCTCTGTCTCAGCTTGGCTGTGCTGTATTGAGGTGTTCTTCCAACCCCGGTACTGCAGGTGGCAGCAGTGGAGTCGCGGTTTGGGTGCTTTTCCCAGCAGCCAATCACAAGTGTTTGTCCTCACTGTGCATGCTGGGGATGGGTATTTATGGGACAGACATCATTGGTTCTGGGTTCTTCTTCGTCGAGTGTGGCACCTACCTTTAGGGTGGCCACATCACGGCGCAGTGAATTTCGGACATTTCGCAATGCCTGTGAACTTTATTTTTCCCTACAGCCACGCACTTTCTCCCTGGAGGCCACCAAAGTTGGGTTTGTCATCTCCTCACTACAGGGCGAGCCCCAGTCATGGGCTCACCGCCTACTAGAACAAGGAGCTGACTCTCTAACCTGCCTAAGTGACTTTTTTGACTCTATGGCCCAGCTCTACAAGGATCCTCACCTGGCTGCAACTGCGGAGCAGCCGAGGACTATGCTTCCGACTTCAGGCGCTGGAGTTCCGACACCAGCTGGAACTATGCGGCTCTCCGCCATCAATTCCGCATTGGTCTTTCTGAGCCTTTGAAAGACGAGCTGGCCAGAGTTGGCGTCCCCCATTCTCTGAACAATTTAATTAATCTGGCAATCCAAATTGATCGCCGATTACGGGAACGGAGATCAGAGAGAGAGTTGATGCTGCTCTGCCCGACTTGGAAGTTGCCTCGAGCCTCTAACTCCAGCAGTCTGACATCTTCTACCCCTGTTGCACCCACATCTAATATTCCTGAACCTAAGCAGTTTGGCATGCTCCGTCCCTCACTTTCCCCAGAGGAACGTCAACGCCGACGGCATGAAAATCTCTGCCTATATTGTGCAGGACCAGGACATTACGTGAGATCATGTCCAGCCAAGATTCGCAAGGGCCAAACTATCTTCTCTGCCAGCACGCCCATCCTGCCAACTCACCTGGCACTTCATATTGTACTACAGCTTCCAGGAAGAAGTATTCCTGTTTCCGCTATAATCGACTCCGGAGCCTGTAGCTGCTTTATGGATCTATCCTTCATTACAAGACATCAAATTCCTTTGCAACCCAGGGCCCAAGGACTTTCAGTATATCTGGCCGATGGGTCTGCCATTAAATCCGGACCGGTGACTCAAGAGACTACACCCTTGCCTGTTGTTATAGCCGGTAGTCACAAGGAACTGCTACGCCTAGATGCCATTTCGTCTCCTATGTTCCCCGTAATCCTTGGCATGCCGTGGCTCCAAGCACATAACCCTCTTATCAACTGGGTCAAAGGGGAAGTCAAGTTTCACTCTCCCTACTGCCTCCAACATTGTCTGCCAAAATCCTCTCTTGAGCCGCCATCTTTGCTATGTTTGGACTCTGATGCTGAAACCCGCTTATCTGTACCAGTTGCATACCATGACTTTTTAGATGTGTTTAGTAAAAAGGGAGCTGAAACTCTCCCTCCACATCGGCCATACGACTGCCCGATCGATCTCATCCCAGGGGTTGGGGTCCCTTTTGGACGGATTTTTCCTCTGTCAGAATTGGAGCTTGTCGCCCTAAAAGACTATATAGACGATAATCTTAAGAAGGGCTTCATTCGCCCCTCCACTTCTCCGGCTGGAGCGGGTATCTTTTTTGTGGAGAAGGATCATTCCCTTCGTCCATGTATAGATTATCGTGAGCTCAATAAAGTTACGGTCAAGAACCGTTATCCCTTGCCCTTGGTACCCGAATTGTTCCAGAGGTTGGGAGCAGCAACCATATTTACCAAACTGGATCTCCGAGGGGCTTACAATCTAGTACGGATTCGGGAGGGAGACGAATGGAAGACGGCTTTTCGCTCCCGATTCGGGCATTTCGAATATCTAGTGATGCAGTTTGGCCTATGTAATGCCCCAGCAACATTCCAGCACTTTATTAATGATATTTTTCATGATTATCTAGACTTGTTTGTTGTAGTGTATCTGGATGACATTTTAATTTTTTCTTCTTCCCTTGATGACCATCGCAGGCATGTTAAGAACGTATTGAGCAGACTACGACAACATGGGCTATACGCCAAGCCAGAGAAGTGCGAGTTTGAGCGACAAAGCATTACATTTTTGGGACTAATTCTCTCCACGGAAGGTGTCAAGATGGACCCACAAAAGGTCACTGCCATTCTAGACTGGCCAGCTCCAGTGGATAAAAAGGGCATTCAACGCTTTGTCGGGTTCTCAAACTTTTACCGCAAATTCATCAGGGGATTTTCAGCCATCATATCACCTATCACGCAACTGACCAAACAAGGCATCCGTTTTCATTGGTCCCCTGAGGCTCAAGATGCTTTCGAGACTCTTAAAAAGCTATTCACTTCTGCACCAGTTCTGAAGCACCCTGACCCAGCATTACCCTATGTATTGGATGTAGATACGTCAGAAATGGCAGTCGGAGCAGTACTATCTCAAAGACGGGGACCCAAGGCTTTGTTACACCCAGTTACCTTTTTCTCCCGCAAATTGTCAAATTCTGAAAGGAATTATGATGTCGGAGATCGAGAACTTCTGGCTTTCAAGAATGCATTGGAAGAGTGGAGATACCTCTTAGAAGGAGCAGCGCACCCGATTCTAATCTATACAGATCACAAGAACCTGGAATATCTGCGGACTGCCAAGAGACTAAAACCACGCCAGGCTAGATGGGCGCTCTTCTTTTCCAGGTTCTCTTTCCACCTTACGTACAGGCCAGGATCTAAAAACACCAAACCTGATGCTCTATCCAGGATGTTCTGTGATACCAGGGAATCCGCACCGCCTGACACTATCCTGTCTTCCAAAAACTTTCTGCTACTTCAGGGAAACCTGCTCTCCCAAATTAAACAGGCTTCTGTGAATGTCCCTTCTTCTCTGGGAATAAAGTTGGAGGCCAGGGATGATCTGCTTTGGCACAAGGACAAAATATTCATACCAGAAAATCTACGTGTTTTTGTCCTGGGATTATGTCATGACCACAAGTTAGCCGGACACTTCGGGATCCGTAAAACTGTTGAAGTTGTGCAATGCACATTCTGGTGGCGACAAGTTGAAAAAGACTGCAAGGGCTATGTAGAGTCCTGTACCACTGAACATTAAAATCAAGGCATGGGGTTTGCTGAAGCCGCTATCAGTCCCGGAGAGACCCTGGAAAAATATCTCAATCAATTTTATCGTGGAACTTCCTCCATCAGACGGTTTTTCTACCATCTTTGTGATGGTAGACCGGTTATCCAAAACGGCCCACTTCTTGCCCATGAAAGGCACACCATCTGCCCCGGAAACAGCCAACATTTTTGTGAAAGAAATTGTCAGACTCCATGGAGTTTCAGCAAACATTGTGTCAGACCGGGGGGTACAATTTACCTCAAGGTTTTGGAGGTCACTATGTGAAACCTTGGGAATCGAGTTATCGTTCTCTTCCGCATACCATCCCCAAACAAATGGGCAAACGGAGAGAACAAATCAAACTCTCGAGCAATATTTACGGTGCTTTTCCTCATTTTCACAAGATGACTGGGCCGCATTACTCCCGTTAGCGGAATTTGCCTATAACAACTCCATCCACTCTGCCACCAAACAGTCCCCATTTTTTGCCAATTACGGATTTAATCCATCATTTCTGACCAGTACCTTTCCGGAATGTCCAGTACCTGCTGTTCTTGAAACCATAAATTTCTTCGATACCAACAACAAGCTACTACGGGCAACTATGGCTAAAGCTCAGGAACATAACAAACAGGTCTTTGATAAGAAGAAGCGGGGAGAGTTAATACTGGAACCTGGCGATCGGGTTTGGCTGTCCACAGCGAATCTAAAACTAGCGTGTCCCTCTAAGAAGTTAGGCCCTAAATTCATGGGACCCTTCTCGGTAAGGAGGAGGATTAATGATGTGCCCTACGAGCTAGAACTGCCGGACTCCTTTAAGATACATCCTGTCTTTCACGTAACCTTATTAAAACCTGTGACCCCTGATCCATTCCCTGACCGGGGTACTGGCCCACCTGAACCAATATTAATCAATGGGACAGAAGAATTCGAAGTTGAGGCAATTCTGGACTGTAGGAAAAGAAGAAATCAGATCCAGTATCTCGTTAAGTGGAAAGGGTATGGCCCAGAGGATAATTTGTGGGAACCCGAGGAGGATGTCCATGCTGAAAGACTCGTTCGGGCATTCAAGAGATCCCATCCTTTGAAGTTTGCCCAATTGGGCATCCGGAGGCTGCCCATTGGGAGGGGGCAATGTCAGGAAGGGCACGCCAGCAATCAAGATGGCGGCTATGGTCGTTCCTCTGTCCCACCCCAATAGGCTATTTAAACTGCCTTACTTCCTTGAATCAGTGCTGTCTGGTCTACAGCGTTACCTGAGACCTCTGATTGTTGTTTACCTGCACTCTGCTCCAGCTGACTTTACCCGGATAAATCTGACTACCCTGTTTATCTGCCTGCATTTGACCCCGGCCTGTGTTGACTACGTCCCTGCCTGGTCCTCCTGCTACCTTGCTGCCAGCCTGTTGCCGAACCTGCTTGTATCTGACCCTGCTCCAGTGTTCACCTGCTTTGGACTTGTGTGTCTACTGCTCTAGTCCATCCGCCTGCACCTGCCTGAGCTCCTAGTTCCAGTCCAGCTGAATAGTTCCAGTCCGGTCTGCTGAGCGATCTCTGTGTGTCCTGGTTCCAGTCCAAGCTGTTCCAGTCCGCTGAATTGAGCCTGTTCCTGGTTCCGGTCCAGCTCGTCTACCAGCAAGTTTGCCAGGCTCTCGTGTGACTCTGCACTCCTGCGCCTCCTGTCTTCCCTATCAGGGGCCTCGAGTCAGAGGTGTAAGGGAGGCCTCCCTCTGCATAAGAGACTCTTCCACCACCAGGTACGTGACACTGGCGGTCCAATAGGGCTTGTACGTAACCACTGGGGATCAAGGTAGCTGGACACTGCAGGTACCTGGGCGACAAGTTAAAGGAGATCCAGCCTTAACTCAACCTAGGAGGCATATCTCCAAGAATTCAATCCAGAGGGGACCTGTGGCAGAGGTATCTTCTGAGGCTCTTTGAGAGGGTCTGTGGCAGAGACTTTCTCTCAAGTTCACCAAGGAGGGTCTGTGGCAGAGACTCATTCCTATAATTGTCCGATACTCCGGCTGCCAGGTCAGTGAGAGAGGCCTGTCCGGGTACACTGAACCCATTCCGGCAGGAGTGGCGAAGAGAAGTGTTACGTTTGGGAGCAGGACTGTTTCCTATCATTATGCCTGAATCTGCTTTTCTCCTTTTTTCTTCAACTTTACTTTCCTAACCATAAGTTTTATTGTTTTTACCCCGCTGGGTAATAAAGAGCACAGCAAAAGAGCACCTGTCGTGGACATTCCTTTTTACTTCTGTTTATGCAATACGCATCATTCACCCCTACAGAAATCGGAGGAGCCATGAGGTAACTCGCTGCCCAAAAATCAAGCAGCTCCAATGGGGGTAATGCTACACAAGTTAACTCAGCTATCATTAAAGTGTAAGTGTAACCCCCCTATGGTTTTCAGCCAAGGAAGCCGCCATCTTTGCCTCTGTTTAATCTACAACTGCCATGATGCTGCACATGTGATCAGTTATGACACCAGCCAATCTATGGTTTGATAGTTTGGTTGAGAGCACAGCCAATGGAAGTGTTACATTTCCAGCATGTGCCGGAAATTAATTTTTTTATGGATGGGTTTTCTTCCGCTTTAAGAGAATTTGAGTACCGTTTGGTGGGTGGTCAAAAACGTCCTTGTCCTCCAGCCATAGGAATACAAGCCCTTAGAGTGGCTCTAATGGCAGAAGATTTTAATAACCTAATTGTAACGGCTACCCAAGTAGGGAGAGGGTATCAGCCATTGGAGACGTCCTTTCCCCTGGCAAGTTGCTATGCAAGTAAGTCCGGTATAAGCTCATCCACGAGAGCCAAAGGGGGAGTCGGGTCCAGTTGTAAGACGAACAGAATAAATATCCCATCGCAGGCCCTTTCAAGAACGAGACGGGGCTACGTTTTGAAGGGTCAAAATATACTAGCTTTAATGGTACATCTTCTTGGTTTATATCTAGTTACAAGCTTGTGAGTACTCAAGGAACAATGGAACTCTCCGCCCCCTCCCTCCACAGGGGGGCCCCAAGGTAGACACCCTGGCACCAGGCCAAAGAAACCACATTCCTTTCTCAATAGAATTCAATCAACCCCCAGAACAATACTCAATCACAGATAATCCCATCACTAGCTAAACATTTCGGCACCGCAAAGCTTGACAAGTTCTTCTGAACCTAATTGACATGCTAATTCAATACACTGACAGGAGACTGTTAATTTGTGATACAATACACAATAGTCAATTAGCTGGAGCAGAGGGCATTAGCATTTAGCAGTATGAAAGAGTCACTCTACAATGAACCCTTTGAGCTCAGAATTAACAAACTTAAAATATTCCTACAGATCTCTCAGAATATAATGTGGATACTCCATATCTCAGGTAGTCCCAGATATCATTATTATAGATGTACAGTTAGAATACATAGTTCCGTTACACTAATTCTCTGCATTAGGGTAGTAAACCTACTGTGTGCAACCCTCCCCTCCTCACACACTTACCTGAGCTTGATCTTAATCCAGCTAAGTGCCAGAGAGCAGCAGCTTTCTCCACTTTCCAACTGATTAACTATGTAACTATGTAATTGCAACCTGATGGGCACCGATAGGTGGCACTGATGGGCACTGATGGGCACTGATAGGCGGCGCCGGTATGCTGCACTGATGAGCACTCATACACGGCACTGACGGGCACTCATAGGCGGCACTGGGCACTGATGGCGCACTCATGGGCGGCACATATGGATGGCACTGATCGGTACTTATGAGTGGCACAGATGGGCACTGGGCATAGATGGGCACTGAGAGATGGCACTGATAGACACTGAGGGGTGGCACTGGACACTGAGGGGTGGCACTGATGGACACTGAGGGGTGGCACTGATGGCATTGCTGGGCATCATTTCAGTCAGTGCCCATGTTGCCAGTCAGTGCCCATTTGTGGGCACTGATTGGCATCGATTGTGTTCGTTTTTTTTTTATTGTTTTTTTTTGTTGGCATCCGAGAGGGGGCTGCGCTGATAAACAATCAGCGGGAACCCCCCCTGTCAGGAGAGCCACTGATCTGTCAGACGCGAGTGAGGAAGAGCCGATCAACGGCTCTTCCTGTTTACATTGTGATAATGCCGTGATTAGACACGGCTGATCACGTGGTAAAGAGTCTCCGCCGGAGGCTCTTTACCAAGATCGGAGATGCAGGGTGTCAGACTGTCACCCCCGCATCACCGATCGCCGAGCTGCGCGCCCCCCACGGACACGCGCCGGCATGTAATCCTGCAGGACTTCAATAGACATCCATTCAGGATTACGGAACCACTTCCCGGACAACAACTGACTATTGACCGGGCGGGAAGTGGTTAAAGTTTTCAAAAGTTAAATAAAAAAAATGAAAAGTGTGGATGATTCCCACACAAGCACCCCTAGGGATAGATAGGCAAGTCAATAGATGCATCTAGTGTATCGGATGACCATAGATAGGCAAGTGGCTGAGAAACTAGAAACCTTTTGTAGGGTAAGGATCCATTTCTGTACTCACCTAAACACCGAACAGTCACATTCCACTGCGGGGTACCATTACGGCTCTCACATACAATATTACTGGATGATGGGCGATATCCAGTGTTGCAGCTCACAGAGACCACATCACCGATGTCATAATAAGGCTTTTCTTCACTTGTGATGGACAAATTATTCGCTTCTGGCTTATCACAAAGCCCTGAAATACAAAAAAAGCTCAATCAAAATACGGTAATCTTGCTAGTAGACTCTCTTGAGGTGTATTTAAAGCATTTTTTATTTTATTTATCATATTGTGTCACACCAATTACTAGTCAACATGATATATTTTATATATATTGTGACAGCGGGCAGGTAAAATTGCCTGGTTGCATCCAGAATGGCAAATATGTGTGTCCCAGATTCAGGCTCTATGCCGACTTTTACCACTAGGGCAGTGGTTCTCAACCTCCTAGTGCCGTGACCCCTTGAAAAAATGTCCCAAGTTGTGGGGACCCCTCACAGTAAAAAAAATTATTTTCGTAGCGCGGGGTGGTCGGCACCCAAGACAAGGCAAGTAATTTGCGCCCCTAACCCACGGACATTTACCGATCCCCGAGTCCCTTCCACTTGTACAGTATTCAAACCCCTATGGTACGTTGTAGGATGTTCCGCCCTTTCTCTTTTGTTCTCCTTCCTTTCCCTTTTATCTCTCTCTATCCCAGTGGTTCTCAACCTGGGGGTTGGGACCCCCTCGGGGTCGAATGATGATTTGCCAGGGGTCACTAAATCCTGGGCTGTTCCTGAAGCCTGCACCGCTCTTTCCAAAACTTTTTGCGGCTGTCTCTGGAGCCTGGGGCCGCCCAGCTGGGCTGTCTCTGGAGCCTGTGGCCGCCCAGCTGGGCTGTCTCTGGAGCCTGTGGCCGCCCAGCTGGGCTGTCTCTGGAGCCCACGGCCGTCCAATCAGACTCTTCACAGCCAGCCACCCATTGAGTTCATGACAAGACTGGGGGGGGCAGACACTAGAGGTCAGCTGACTGGTGGGGAATGTGAAGTGGGAGGGGCTGAAGGAGACCCTATCTCCTGTTTTCAGCATAGGTGTCACTGCTACGAGACACAGCAAAGCCGGAGACACAGTGAGTAACACTACCTCTGATTATAGTTGTCATTAAAAGTCAACAAGGAGTAAGAGAAGGAATATAGAATACATGGAAGGGAGAGGAAAGAGGGGGAGGTACAAAGAAAAAGGAAGAGAAAGAATAAGAGAAAGAACAAGAAAGACACATAAGGGGAGGGATGGGGGGGGGGGGGGGGGGGGTGTCAAGAAATTAGGATAGAGAGAGATAAAAGGGAAAGGAAGGAGAACAAAAGAGAAAGGGCGGAACATCCTACAACGTACCATAGGGGTTTTAATACTGTACAAGTGGAAAGGAAACGGGGAGCGGTAAATGTATGTGGTTTAGGGGCGCAAATTACTTGCTGACAACCCAACGCTACGAAAATAATTTTTACTGTGAGGGGTCCCCACAACTTGGGACATTTTTTCAAGGGGTCACGGCACTAGGAGGTTGAGAACCACTGATCTAGTGTATCGGATGACCATAGATAGTCAAGTGGCTGAGAAACTAGAAACCTTTTGTAGGGTAAGGATCCATTTTCAGGACTCACCTAAACACCGAACGGTCACATTCCACTGCAGGGTACCATTACGGCTCTCACATACAATATTACTGGATGATGGGCGATATCCAGTGTTGCAGCTCACAGAGACCACATCACCGATGTCATAATAAGGCTTTTCTTCACTTGTGATGGACAAATTATTCGCTTCTGGCTTATCACAAAGCCCTGAAATACAAAAAAAGCTCAATCAAAATACGGTAATCTTGCTAGTAGACTCTCTTGAGGTGTATTTAAAGCATTTTTTATTTTATTTATCATATTGTGTCACACCAATTACTAGTCAACATGATATATTTTATATATATTGTGACAGCGGGCAGGTAAAATTGCCTGGTTGCATCCAGAATGGCAAATATGTGTGTCCCAGATTCAGGCTCTATGCCGACTTTTACCACTAGGGCAGTGGTTCTCAACCTCCTAGTGCCGTGACCCCTTGAAAAAATGTCCCAAGTTGTGGGGACCCCTCACAGTAAAAAAAATTATTTTCGTAGCGCGGGGTGGTCGGCACCCAAGACAAGGCAAGTAATTTGCGCCCCTAACCCACGGACATTTACCGATCCCCGAGTCCCTTCCACTTGTACAGTATTCAAACCCCTATGGTACGTTGTAGGATGTTCCGCCCTTTCTCTTTTGTTCTCCTTCCTTTCCCTTTTATCTCTCTCTATCCCAGTGGTTCTCAACCTGGGGGTCGAATGATGATTTGCCAGGGGTCACTAAATCCTGGGCTGTTCCTGAAGCCTGCACCGCTCTTTCCAAAACTTTTTGCGGCTGTCTCTGGAGCCTGGGGCCGCCCAGCTGGGCTGTCTCTGGAGCCTGGGGCCGCCCAGCTGGGCTGTCTCTGGAGCCTGTGGCCGCCCAGCTGGGCTGTCTCTGGAGCCTGTGGCCGCCCAGCTGGGCTGTCTCTGGAGCCCACGGCCGTCCAATCAGACTCTTCACAGCCAGCCACCCATTGAGTTCATGACAAGACTGGGGGGGGCAGACACTAGAGGTCAGCTGACTGGTGGGGAATGTGAAGTGGGAGGGGCTGAAGGAGACCCTATCTCCTGTTTTCAGCATAGGTGTCACTGCTACGAGACACAGCAAAGCCGGAGACACAGTGAGTAACACTACCTCTGATTATAGTTGTCATTAAAAGTCAACAAGGAGTAAGAGAAGGAATATAGAATACATGGAAGGGAGAGGAAAGAGGGGGAGGTACAAAGAAAAAGGAAGAGAAAGAATAAGAGAAAGAACAAGAAAGACACATAAGGGGAGGGATGGGGGGGGGGGGGGGTGTCAAGAAATTAGGATAGAGAGAGATAAAAGGGAAAGGAAGGAGAACAAAAGAGAAAGGGCGGAACATCCTACAACGTACCATAGGGGTTTTAATACTGTACAAGTGGAAAGGAAACGGGGAGCGGTAAATGTATGTGGTTTAGGGGCGCAAATTACTTGCTGACAACCCAACGCTACGAAAATAATTTTTACTGTGAGGGGTCCCCACAACTTGGGACATTTTTTCAAGGGGTCACGGCACTAGGAGGTTGAGAACCACTGATCTAGTGTATCGGATGACCATAGATAGGCAAGTGGCTGAGAAACTAGAAACCTTTTGTAGGGTAAGGATCCATTTTCAGGACTCACCTAAACACCGAACGGTCACATTCCACTGCAGGGTACCATTACGGCTCTCACATACAATATTACTGGATGATGGGCGATATCCAGTGTCGCAGCTCACAGAGACCACATCACCGATGTCATAATAAGGCTTTTCTTCACTTGTGATGGACAAATTCTTCGCTTCTGGCTTATCACAAAGCCCTGAAATACAAAAAAAGCTCAATCAAAATACGGTAATCTTGCTAGTAGACTCTCTTGAAGTGTATTTAAAGCATTTTTTATTTTATTTATCATATTGTGTCACACCAATTACTAGTCAACATGATATATTTTATATATATTGTGACAGCGGGCAGGTAAAATTGCCTGGTTGCATCCAGAATGGCAAATATGTGTGTCCCAGATTCAGGCTCTATTCCGACCTACAGTATACCACTAGGGGGAAGTGCTGAGAGTCCTGCAGGGGACGAATTAATGAGCCCAGCTGAAGTAAGTAGGCTCATTAAGACCTCTACAAAAACTCCCAGCATGCTTAGGGAGGTGCTCCATCCTGGAACCAGTTTTGTGCCTGTCGAGTGTGATACCTGTCTGTGCGGTGAGACAACACCTGTGTGACAAGCCTCTGTGACAGGGACATAGGCACCAGGGACAGCACAAGGTTGCACCCAGGGCCGATCCTAGGCAGGGTGCGCAGGGTGCTTTGCACCCAGGCACCTGCAGAGGTGGGGGCTCCAAAGTGCCAGAGTTCTCCCCTCCTCCTGGCAGTGCTCAGTCTCTGTAGTTTTAGGCCTCGTACACACGACCGAGAAACTCGTCAGGCGAAACTGACGTTTTCCTCGTCGAGTTCCTTGTTCGGCTGTTGAGGAAAAAGAGAACATGCTCTCTTTTTGGCTCGCCGAGTTTCTCGACAGTTTCCTCGTCGAAAAACGTACGTACGCACGACCGGTTTCCTCGGCAAAACACGTCTCCCAACAAGTTTCTTGCTGTATTCTGCCGAGGAAACCGGTCGTGTGTACGAGGCCTCAGAGGTACTTTTAACCCCCACTAGCCCACTAAAGGGTTCAAAGCGCCACCGCCGAGGCGCTTTGCAGGCACTGACCATTGATTTCAATGGGCAGGTGCGCTTTAGGAGAGGTGTATACTAGGGCTGCAACTAACGATTATTTTCCCTAGCCCTAGTATACACCTCTCCTAAAGCACACCTGCCCATTGAAATCAATGGTCAGTGCCTGCAAAGCGCCTCGGCGGTGGCGCTATTTTCATAATCGATTAGTTGGCCGATTATTGTTTCGATTAATCGATTAATCGGATAATAGCCTAAACAAATGAATTTTTTTTTTTTTTTTTTGGGCCAATTTGTTGTTGCGCAGATTACAAAACACAAATTGCTGCAAAAACACATTCCATGCTTTTCTGCAGCTTCTCCATTGAAGTTTATTGAACCAAAAAAACAAACAAAATGGCACCGTTTTGCATTAAAAAGTCCTTGCCCTTTCCAAATACGCAGCAGCTGAAAAAAAATCATGGATGTCAATGTGTCCCATAGGAAAACATGCAACTTAACTGGGGTTAAAAAAAAAAAAAAATAAGTACAAAAAGAGCAAATAATCGCTACTGTAAGGGGTTATTTTTTTTTTCCTGTGGGACAGTGAAAGTAATATTTACAGTAGTGATTTGCTTTTTTGTACTATAAAAAGGTTAATTTTAGTTTTTTTTTTAACCCCCGTTATGTTACTGGCTGATTAATCGATTATGAAAATTGTAATCGATTAATTTCATAATCGATTAGTTGTCGATTAATCGATTAGTTGTTTCGGCACTAGTGTATACACACACTACAGCGCCTTAAAGAAGTTACTTGCAGGAAATTTTATGACGTCCTGCCAGCGCACCGCTCCAGTATGAAAGCACTTAGGCTCTTACACTGGGATTGCAGATGAGGCTTTTTTCAGGTGCTATTTTTAAAGCTAAAGCGCATTAAAAATGCCTCTAGTGTGAAAGGGGTCTAATGGACCATCTCCTGTACTATAGAAAAAATAAATTTGTGGCGCACAATCAGTTTGAGCAAGCAACCTAGTCTAAAAATAAAAGTTGAAATAAACATCAATCAGTATAAGTCCATATGGTAACAAAATACTCCGGACAGTCCAGTTTCAGCAGTTAGATAGATATGGGACCTTAGCGGCAGCACCTGAAGCAGAAGCAAGCCTCTAGAAGAGCCAAAAAAATACAAGAGAGGGATGCGCCAAACTAAGTGCAGTATGTCGTTTTTAATCAGTAGTAAATTGGTACAATAAAGTAACTACTCACAAACATGGAGTAATATAGGCATTGGTGTGGCTATGAGGCCGGGGTCATCATAAGAGGTTCCTCCGGAAAAGGTTTCTTCGTCCCAGGCTTGTGAGCCGCAAGTGTGGTATAGTGGACACAGGAAATCAGGAAGAGCCGTCTGATGTGGCGTGCGTTCCACCGTGGAGCGCGGCGTATCGTCGTCGCCCCGGAAGTGACGCGAGGGACCCGGCCAGCCAATCGGATTACGCGTTTCACAGCGTCAGCTGTTTCGTCAGATCCATGGCGTCCGTATGGAACGGACGTGAGTTATACGAGCAGGATAAACGTGATTGGTTGGAAACGGCACACATGTGATGAGTCCCTGTCGGCCTTTAGATGGAGGACTGTCGGTAAGGTGAAGAGGATTGAGGAGGAGGGGGAGGGGAAGTTGGTGGATTTGATGGCTGAATTTAGGAAGAAAAATCAGATCTGTATGAAGTGTTCAGTGAGAAAAGATCGGCTCTGAGGAGATGAAGGAAGAAGGGACTGGAGGGACTGGAGAGAGGGACTGGAGGAGGAGGGAATGGAGGGACTGGAGGGACTGGAGAGAGGGACTGGAGGAGGAGGGAATGGAGGGACTGGAGAGAGGGACTGGAGGAGGAGGGAATGGAGGGACTGGAGGAGGAGGGAATGGAGGGACTGGAGAGAGGGACTGGAGGGACTGGAGAGAGGGACTGGAGGGACTGGAGGGACTGGAGGAGGAGGGAATGGAGGGACTGGAGAGAGGGACTGGAGGGACTGGGAGGATTTGGTGTCTCTGAAGGAGAATGGCGGCTGTTCCTGTGAATGGAGGAGGAGATGCTGGGGGCAGTAGTGCCACAACTCTCCAGGAGTCCGTCCACTGCAGACTCCTGGAGAGTTGTGGCACTACTGCCCCCAGCATCTCCTCCTCCATTCACAGGAACAGCCACCATTCTCCTTCAGAGACACCAAATCCTCCCAGTCCCTCCAGTCCCTCTCTCCAGTCCCTCCATTCCCTCCTCCTCCAGTCCCTCCAGTCCCTCTCTCCAGTCCCTCCAGTCCCTCTCTCCAGTCCCTCCATTCCCTCCTCCTCCAGTCCCTCCATTCCCTCCTCCTCCAGTCCGTCTCTCCAGTCCCTCCATTCCCTCCTCCTCCAGTCCCTCTCTCCAGTCCCTCCAGTCCCTCCATTCCCTCCTCCTCCAGTCCCTCTCTCCAGTCCCTCCAGTCCCTTCTTCCTTCATCTCCTCAGAGCCGATCTTTTCTCACTGAACACTTCATACAGATCTGATTTTTCTTCCTAAATTCAGCCATCAAATCCACCAACTTCCCCTCCCCCTCCTCCTCAATCCTCTTCACCTTACCGACAGTCCTCCATCTAAAGGCCGACAGGGACTCATCACATGTGTGCCATTTCCAACCAATCACGTTTATCCTGCTCGTATAACTCACGTCCGTTCCATACGGACGCCATGGATCTGACGAAACAGCTGACGCTGTGAAACGCGTAATCCGATTGGCTGGCCGGGTCCCTCGCGTCACTTCCGGGGCGACGACGATACGCCGCGCTCCACGGTGGAACGCACGCCACATCAGACGGCTCTTCCTGGTTTCCTGTGTCCACTATACCACACTTGCGGCTCACAAGCCTGGGACGAAGAAACCTTTTCCGGAGGAACCTCTTATGATGACCCCGGCCTCATAGCCACACCAATGCCTATATTACTCCATGTTTGTGAGTAGTTACTTTATTGTACCAATTTACTACTGATTAAAAACGACATACTGCACTTAGTTTGGCGCATCTCTCTCTTGTATTTTTTTATCTCCTGTACTATGTCTGCAGTCTCTGACCATCTCCTGTACTATGTCTGCAGTCTCTAATTATCTCCTATATCATGTCTGCAGTCTCTGACCATCTCCTGTACTATGTCTGCAGTCTCTGATCATCTCCTGTACTATGTCTGCAGTCTCTGACCATCTCCTGTACTATGTCTGCAGTCTCTGATCATCTCCTGTACTATGTCTGCAGTCTCTGACCATCTCCTGTACTATGTCTGCAGTCTCTAATCATCTCCTATATCATGTCTGCAGTCTCTGACCATTTCCTGTACTATGCCTGCAGTCTCTGATCATCTCCTGTACTATGTCTGCAGTCTCTGATCATCTCCTGTACTATGTCTACAGTCTCTAATCATCTCCTATATCATGTCTGCAGTCTCTGACCATCTCCTGTACCATGTCTGCAGTTTTTGACCATCTCCTGTACCATGTCTGGAGTCTATGACCATCTCCTGTACCACATTTGCAGTCTCTGACCATCTCCTGTATCACATTTGCAGTCTCTGACCATCTCCTGTATCATGTCTGTAGTATGTGGGGGGGTCTTTCTAACAGAAGCCCTCTCTGTGTCCATCAGAGAGGCCCCCCTCCAGGTCCCAATAAAGTACTCTGCTTCTCTTCCTGTATTTTCCTTATTGTTAAAAGATCATGTAAGGATCCCAGGTTAATGAAGACTTCGTGGGGGAGCATCTCTGTGTTTGAGTTGTTGCCATAGAAACATTTGTTAAGGGGAGGAGTTAGTGAAATGACGACGCCCATGTGGGGGTGCCAGAAATATTTCTGCACCCAGGCGCCTGTGACCCTAGGATCGGCCCTGGCTGCACCTAGCAGATAGCCAGGGAACCTGTGTACATGGGTGAGTTCTGTAGTCCAGAGACTTCGAAGAGTCTTGGGAGAAATAATGTCTCTAACTTTGTGTCCACATTTTACTTTACTGGTGGTGAAGGTGTGCACAGCCTTTGTAATCAAGGGGCTGGCCTGTTTGTTTTTTAAGTCAACTTTTTAGGATAAACCATTGGCGATCCACTCCCTTCTTCTAAGATCCAAGCAGTACGGGCTTTAGCAAATGTTAAAGACAAGCACACAGGGTAATAAAAGCAAGAAAGTTGGTCAGATAAGGAGGAGAGAAGAGGGTTGTGGAATGGCAAGGTAGAGAAAGAGTCGCAAGGGTAGGACCATTCTATGGCTAGCTATTCACACATAGGTTTCTATTGTTCAGCAGTGGCGATGCGTCCATAGAGTGCGCTGGAGCGCCGCCCCCACTGGCTACTGCACACACCACTGACAATATACATAGATTCATGCATTATATTGCATGAATCTATGTATTGCCGCCGAATATTCCGATGGCCGGCCCCCTGGCGGCTCTGATAGGCTTTCTGATTACAGCCCTCAGGCTGTAGTCGGCTTCCGGATGCTTATCCTCGGGACGCACGGTGTTGGATAAGAGTGACAGGCGTCTCAGCCAATCAGGTTACCTGTAACCTGATTGGCTGAAGCGTCAACGAGGGCGGAAGAACACATCGAGGGACAGAAGAAGAAGCACGGCTGACCCCAGGTAAGTGCCGGGGGGGGGGCATTTTACGGGGCACAGTGGCTGCAATGGCAGGGCACAGTGGCGACAATTACAGGGCACGGTGGCGACAATGTCAGGGCACAGTGGTGACAATGGCAGGGCACAGTGGCTGCAATTGTTGGGCACAGTGAGGCTGCAATTGTTGTTGTTGGTTTTTTGTCCGTTTGTTTGCGCCCCCCAAAAATTTGGATCACCAGCCGCCACTGTTGTTTAGACTACAGGAATAGATTCCTCCATCCAAACAGCACATAGTAGATTCTCTGCTCCCAGATATTGTATTCAAGCAGCTGTAACACTAGGGTCGCCACCTTTTCTTCAAGCCAAACCAGAACACTTTAGCGGCAAATGCCAATTACCGGGGATTGGAGCTTGGGTGGGCAGACATAGGGGTAAGGGCAGGAGGAGCAGAAGGAGATCAAGCCCTCTATCCTCTCGGGAGTGGGTACACTTGTGTACTTGGTGGTTGTGGTACTCAGTTACTTGGGGAACCGCAGTCCATTCTCAATAATGTGTCTGGGTTTCAGGTGGTCTGAAACCCAGACGCACAATTCCAAACCCGTACTTTCTAGGTGAATCCTGGATGGGTGGCAACCCTATGTAACATCTGCGGCTGCTTGAATACCCAAACAGTGACTGATTGGATGAAGTTATTGTTTGGCTGACAATTTTCCACTCGGCTGCTTCAATTTCTCAGTGAGAGTTTGTCTAACCGGCGACTATGGCTTGAATTTTGGCAGTGGCACGTGCAGTAATCAACTGTGCATGACTAGTTAAAACATACCTAGTTGAGTTATCACAGTTTTTCCCTGCTAAAGCTTTAATTTGTTGTTCTAAAGTTTAATTTCAACACCAGACATATCCCCTGAATCCTTCATCAGTGGCCCTAGATCAGGGGTCTCCAAACTTTCCAAACAAAGGGCTGCTTTACTGTATTTCGAGCATTAGGGGGGCCAGACTTCGGGCAGTGGGAAAATTCCTCAAAGTTCCTCAATGGGGGTAAACAATGTCCCGTCATTGGTTGTAATGGTGCCCCATTTTTGGTGTCCATTGAAGCATTGGTACCTCAATGGCTGGATAAAGGCATTTACTGGCAAGCCAGAGTAACTACAACTTGTAATTTAATGTCTGTAAAATGGTATATTCCAGTTTACCTGCATGTTGGGGTTAGTTGGTTTAAATATCAGATAGACCCATCCTTTTCTTCAGTTAGTTATCCACCTTCATAGTGGGCACAAGGCTTGGAGGATTATTGTCTCTTTATATTTCAAACCGAAAGAAAAACCCTAGCACAACACGCACCATTCTTGGACAAACCGTCACCCCAAGCACCAAAATCAAAAGCCTCAGAGTCATCTTTGACTCAGACATGACTATGGACGCACAAATAGGATCAGTCGTTAGCGGATCTCACTACCTTCTTTGCCTGCTCTGTAGACTCATCCCCTTCATCCTGGCCTTTGTCTAAAATCAATTGTTCTGACTCTGATAACACTTTGCTGCTTAAATTAAAAATCCCCTGCCCCACTACATTTTTGGTTGTTTTAGCTGCTCTTGCCCGCCTCCCCACTCTGGTTCCTCTCCTCTTTCTCCCTGCCTTTTCAAACCATGGGTAGGTTTGTGAAACCCCAACTACTTTGCCCGCTTGGCACAAAAGGCCCTTGGAAGGTGGAGGTCCTAATAGGAGCCTAATAAGAAGAGATGGAATTAGCCACTCCCCCCTCGATGGTAGTACTGAGAACCATCAAAAACACAACAAAGTTCAATGCTTCCAAGCGTGCGTCGACTTGATTCTGAGCATGCGTGGCTTTTTAACCAATGCTTTTGCATACTAACAATCGGTTTTGACCTATCGGTTAGGCGTCCATAAATTTTAAAGCAAGTTCTTCTTTTTTTGACCGGAGGATAACTGAACGATGGGGCCCACACACGATCGGTTTGGACCGATGAAACGGACCTTCAGTCCGTTTTCATTGGTTTTGACTGATTGTGTGTACGCGGCCAAAGATGGGAAAAAGGAATTCTGAATAGGAACATTATAATCCCAACCAGATCTACTCTCTGGTTGACCAAAGGAGGGAGATTAAGGGTCCAAATCTCCATTATGGCCCTGTCTCCATCCAGATGGTCAATATAAGAACCCTTTTCTGCCATCACTCTAGGGTTCCGTACCCTATATTTCGCTCAACCTTTTGCCCCAAACACATTTTTAACAAGTTATTACATTTTATAAAGCATTAAATATGAAAGGTAGGGGTAGTGATATCTTTTTTTTCTATTGAAAACCCTGTGGCGTGCTTAACACAACCCAAAAACTTCACCCGATGCAGGAAAAAATGTGCACACACATAAAGACTGAAACACAAAAAACTGTGACGGGTGCATCGTCAAATGGCCCTTCGAAAAGGGCCCAACTCTGACCTCCCGGGGCGTTAGGCTCCTGGTAGGGACTCGAGTAATCTGTGGTCCATGCAGCCGAAGCCGACACGGACCCATCTTCCTTGGAGGGTCTGCCGAAACAGAACCCTCCTCGGTGAGGCTCCCCCGAAGGGAGACCCCATGAGAGCAGGTGAACTGTCCACCCACTCCCAAGACTTTCAGTGCAGGCCCGAGGACCAGAACCCTACTCATCACACACAAAGGTGTACACACGTGCACACACAGAAAAAGACATTAAGTGACAGACAAAGGGGTAAAATAAAAAAAGAAAGTGGGGGAGAAAGAAAGTGGGAGAGGTGAGTGGAAAGTGACCATCGTGCAACACGATGGCCGGCCCTCCGGCCAGGAAAAAAAAATTACTCTGGTCCCAGCCAAAAGGCCCCGCCCTAGAGGCAGGTGTGAAAAGTGTGTTTGTGGAGATCGTGACCTAAGTGCCACACGATGAGTGCCCCCCAAACACTTGTGCAATGTATGGCACCCCTGGACTGCCACTCCAGGGCACTATCTCCACAGGCTTTTCAACGTACCCTGACCCCCGGCCCAGACCAGCAGCACCCTTCCCAGCCAGGAAGGTAGGAGGAGAGATCGGGGAGAGCCCACCTCAGCAGGCTACTCCCACAATCCCAATCCCTCCCACCAAATCACATTTGGGAAATACTAGCCGCTCCTTCTGACGAAAAGAGAAGCAAGGGTTCTCTCCCGGACAACTGACTAGGGCAGGCACCACCAAATCCAGGCCAGAGGCCCAGCCCTCCAGCTTCGACCTCATGCCTCTCTGTCCAAATCAGAAGGCTTCCACCTCCACGCCAGCAGGTTTAGTGTCCGCCGACTGCCATCCCTTTCCACCTCGCCGTGTACTGGGGACAGTCAGCACTAGCCCCACCTACTGGCAACTGATAAGAACAGATACTACACTTGATGTTAGCCAAAAGGCCGAGAAGATTTAGTTCTGAAGGGGTAGTGATATCTTTTCAGCTGATACAGGTCAGGTCTATCTCAAATTCTTAAAAAAAAGGATGATCTCCAACCATTGAAAGCAAAAAGAGACTCAACGCAGACTCAGAGAGACTTTTAATATCTTTTATTTTTTCTCTTTCTCAGAAACTGTTACATGCAGATGTGTTTTGCAGTCGTGTTTGTGAAATACAGAAGTGAGTTTTTAAAAGAAGGAAATGGGCAGCTGGGCGTTTCTAAGAACATCTGAAAAGCAAATTTTTCCAAAAATAAGAACGAAAATCCCCAAATTTTAAAACCCCAAAATAATGAAAAAATAACTAACAATATCTATTACTAACTATTAAATTATAGGTATTCGAATTTCCTTTTAAATTTGGCTGTTAGTGAACGTAACAAATACAAATTTATCCGAAGTTTCGAATTATCCAAAATAACGAATGCCGCATCTAAACCAATGGAACATAATAAATTAATAATAATAATAAATAATAATAATAAAAATGTTTTATTATTATTATTATTATTATTAATTTGTTACGTTCCATTCGTGTAGATGCGGCATTCGTTATTTCAGGTAATTCCTTACTTCGGATAAATTTGTATTCGTTATTGAAAGGAAATTTCAATATTTATAATTGAATAGTTAGTAATAGTTATTGTTAGTTATTTATTTTCCAATTTTTATTTTTTTTCGTATTTTCGTTCTTTCGAAACTTCTTTCTTATTTTCGGCTTTTTGAATTTCCGAATTTTTGAATTTCCAAAATCGAGTTTAATGCCGTAACGGGTAATGCCCTTGAATTTCTGCATTACTGGTAATTTCATAATCAAAAATATTGTGGACGATAACACGGTAAAATGTGCAGGCCTATGGCCTTGTTTATACCTATGCAGATGCGATGGAGCACACGCATACATTTTTGTGTGTTTCCATGCACTGTGTTTGGGGCTGCTCATTAATTTCAGAGGGCTGCTCTACGTGCAAAAAATGTTCTAAAGAAATCTGTAGGCCGGTGCAGTCTGTTTTCTTAACTGCAGGTGGCGCTCAACCACAGTGGCAGTGCAAAGGGAGGGGAAGTCAAGAGGAATCTGGTTCCCATATGGCTTCCTGGGTCACTGGGGCAGAGATCCTGTTGCACGCCCATGTAACTCAAGTGGCCATCTTAGGTGTGGCAGAGTCTATTTAAGACCCTGGCTCACAGATTTGGTGCACATCCAGGGAGTGAATAGAGTAGTGACAGGTCACACCTGTCTGTCAGAGACAGTATTGGGCTTCATGTACACTACAGCTCCTAAACTTCATGTACACATAGGGCTAGATTCAGGTAGATCGGCGTAAAAATCTGCGGGCATAGCGTATCCCATTTACGCTATGCCTCTGCAACTTTTACGCGCAAGTGCTGTATGTACAAAGCACTTGCACCGTAAGTTACGGCGGCGTAGCGTAAATGGGATATGCTACGCCCGTGTATTTGAAATTGGTACTGTAGGGGGCGTGTTTTATGCAAACTAATCGTGACCCAACGTAATCGGCGCACCGAACGAACTGCGCATGCGCCGGCCGTGAACATAGCCCAGTGCGCATGCTCCAAATCACGTCGCAAATAGTCAATGAGAACAACGTGAATGTAGTTTACGCCAAGCCCCATTCTAAATCAACTTAAGCAAACGACGTAAACGACGTACAATACAACGCTGTCCCGACGTCCATACTTAACATTGGCTGCGCTTCATATAGCAGGGGTAACTTTACGCCAGACTTACGCCTATGCAAACGACATAAAAAAATACGCTACGTTCATGAATCGTCGTATCTATCTCATTTGCATATTCGACGCGTTAATCGACGGAAACGCCACCTAGCGGCCAGTGTAAATATGCAACTTGGATACGACGGCGTAAGTGACTTACGCCAGTCGGATCTAAGGCAAATCTATGCGTAACTGATTCTAAGAATCGGGTGCATAGATAGGACGCCTCCGACGCAGAGATACGACGGTGTATCGGGAGATACGCTGTCGTATCTCCTATCTGACTCTAGCCCATAGAGTCCATTGGAGTTGCTGCGATTAGGGGAGCTTCAACCTCCCTCAACCGATCTCTCTGGAACGCGCCAGAACGTTTTGACCGCCGGCAAACACAAGCCGTGGCAAAATAGTGACACGTGCCCTGTTTTGCATTTTCCCGCAGACGGCGGTCAAAGTAAGCAATGTGTACATGAAGCCTTAGCGGTAGGGAAAGGTTCCAGACGAGCTTAGGGTACCGCCACGCTCTTTGGACACCTTCCCATTTGGGCTTGGACAAAGGCCGCATTCTGCCCCTCCAGACAGATGCTGTCAGTTTGGCTGAAACCTGGCCAACAGCATGTAGCAAACAAAAACAAATCTCCTGCGCTCCGGTATCTCTTGCTATGGGGTGGTGTAATCCAATTAGACGGTATCTTCCAGAGTCTTGCAGCCCTCCTCAGAATCGTGGGAATTCATGAAACTAATAGCAAAAGAGCGGAGGGCGCACCGACCTAGTGTGATACCGTTTGGGTAACTTTTATTAAAATATTAAAATCAATCATTATACTCACAATTTGAGTTTTAAAATAGAGCCTTGAAAGACAGCGCAGCAACAAGACACAGCAACACCAGCAGACTAGGATAGTCACTTGAGTCTACAATCTACATCGATTGTAGACTCAAGTGACTATCCTAGTCTGCTGGTGTTGCTGTGTCTTGTTGCTGCGCTGTCTTTCAAGGCTCTATTTTAAAACTCAAATTGTGAGTATAATGATTGATTTTAATATTTTAATAAAAGTTACCCAAACGGTATCACACTAGGTCGGTGCGCCCTCCGCTCTTTTTCTTTCTGCAACAGCATGTAGTGCAGCAGGTTTCAGCCAAACTGTGAGTGTTTCCGATTAGGTCTCCTTCCATCGGGCTTGTTGTGAATTTGTTTTCTATTTACATCAATACAAGTTCCATTCATTGCACTTAGACTGAGTGTGTGTTAGTGCTGCTGCACCACACTGTACCCACCCACAAGTCCATGACCATTTTGAAAAATGGTGCCACTCTAAAATGCATGGCCCTTTGTCACCATGAGTTTTGACCCCCAAAAGCACATGCGTGTTACTAGAGGCATGGGAGCTGAACGTGAGCCTAGACCAGGGGTCTCAAAAGCTGTTGCCAAACTACAAGTCCCATGAGGCATTGCAAGGCTGACCATTACAAGCTTGACTCCTCCCACAGGCAGAGGCATGATGGGACTTGTATTCTAGAAACAGCTGGAGGGCCGCCAGTTTGAGACCCCTGGCCTAGACATAGGGCCAGATTCAGGTAGAGTTACTCTGGAGTATCAGTGATTCGCCAGCATAACTCTCACTTTGAGCCGGCGTTTCTGTTTTCTGTAAGCAGAAAACAAGAAACGCCGGGTTGGAGTTCATATACGAACGGCGTAATTGTATTTCCCGGTCGTATCAGAACTGCAATTTTAAAAATGGCGCTCGGGGCGTTCCCGCTGATTAACGCCGAGAATATGTTAATCAGCGAGAATCGGCAATTCACGATCATGTTCGGGCCCGACGCAGTGACTTTCCGACGTTTCCGTAAGCGATACGCGGCGTATAGAAAAACATGCCCCCTAGGTGGAGTATCCTATGTTAAGTATGGCCGTCGTCATCGCGTCGAATTAAAACATTTTCACGTTGTTTGCGTAAAACGTCCGTGAATGGGGATTGACGTCATTGACGTTCCCTGACAGAATTTGGAGCATGCGCACTGACAGTCGACGCATGCGCAGTACGTTCGCCGCGGGATCGCGCATAGTTAACATAATATACGCCCCCTACCCTCTCAATTTGAATAACGCCGGCTCATTTTCGCTACGCCGACGCAACTTTAGGAGCAAGTGCTTTGTGAATAACAGTACTTGCTCCTAAAGTTTCGGCGGAGTAACGTAAATGACAAACGTTACTCCACCATAAAGATGCGCCCATCTACCTGAATCTGGCCCTATATATTTATTGTTTGTGACTCAAATCTGTTATAATTGCAAAGACACACAACAAGCACATCCTGTATTACTTCATCTCTACAATATTGCATTGAGAAAGATCAGATTGTTTACAATGCTGAAGGTAATTCAGACCTCTCTGCTTCCCCAACTTGGTTGCTGTAACTTCCTCCTCCTCACTGTCATCACCAAGGTTCACTATGACTCAGAACTTTCCTCAAGTAGCCAAACGACCAACTAGTTTAGTTTCTGTTCATACAGCATCTACAGTGCCTTGAAAAAGTATTCACACCCCTTGAAATTTTTCAAATTTTGTCATGTTACAACCAAAAACGTAAATGTATTTTATTGGGATTTTATGTGATAGACCAGCACAAAGTGAAGTGAAGTGAAGTGGAAGGAAGTGGAAGGAAAACGATAAATGGTTTTCAAAAATGTTTAAAAATTAATATATGTGAGGGGGGGGATTTGTATTCAACCCCCTTTACTCTGATACCCTAACTAAAATCTAGTGGAACCAATTGCCTTCAGAAGTCACCTAATTAGTAAATAGAGTCAGAAATGTACTCCGTTAAACAGCACGTAACACACTGAAATAAATGGTGTAATGGTATGGCCCATGGGACCCAGAGACTTTTGAAGGATGTGGGGTACTCCTGTGTCAGCTTCACCAATGACTCGTATGTCTAGGGTCATCCTATGTCCCATAGGGGCATAGGATGACTGAGCAATGATATCTCGGATTACATGAGATGGGACAGTAATGATAATTCATGTATTGCAGGATATCTTGACATATTACAAGTTTTTTATTCTGACCCCAACAGGTCAATAGGAGAGTGACTCATTCAATGTGGGGGACACATACTGTGAGGTGTTAATTAAGTCAGGCTCCTAAGATATTTCATTGTCTATTGTGTGATGCTAATGACACTATTGTGTGAAAGTTCTATTGATGATAGATATGTGTTGGCAGTCTGAAAGGTCAGATGTCTGACTTCTCAGGTGTAGTGGATTAGCATGTCAATTACGTCTACAAAGGAAGTTGCATTATGTAGCAGGTGAATATCTTATGGAGGAGTCAGAACGTCTGTCTAAGATGTGGATTGAGGGGGACTCGTTAGGAACTCATTGTGTGATGCTAATACTGTTTGGTGTGAATTCTATTGATGATAGATGTGGAATGTCATTATCTAAAAGAATGTGTATTGAAGCTCCTTGTGTCATGTTGTGGGTGGAGTTGAGTCATTGTCCACTCTTGGTTGTTAACTGCATAATAAGAGCTGAAGTTTACCATTAAAGTATTCATTCGTTTGGAACCAGAGAACATAGCTTGTGTCTCGTTATTCTGGGGAATGGAATGGGTCGTGTCTGCTGGATTGTGGAGTGTCGATAAGCTGTTGTGGGTTGGTGGAACCGAAAATCGTAAACGGTGTTAACCCCTGACCGTTACAAATGGCATTAAACTTGCACTGAACTATACTGCATTAAATGGAAGATAACGTACTGAAATATATTGAGTTAAACTTGCAGTAACAGACAGAAATATACGGCATTAAATGGAAGGTGACGCACTGAAATATACGGTGTTAAACTTGCAGTAATGCACAGAAATGTACTGCATTAAGCATGCACTAAGTCACAGAAATGAACTGTTAAACAGCACATATGGCACTGAAATATACAGCGTTAAATTTGCAGTAACGCACTGAACTATACTGAGTTAAACAGGAGATAAGGCACTGAAATATATAGCGTTAAACTTGCAGTAACAGACAGAAATATACGGCATTAAATGGAAGGTGACGCACTGAAATATATGGTGTTAAACTTGCAGTAAGGCACAGAAATGTACTGTGTTAAGCATGCACTAACTCACAGAAATGTACTGCGTTAAACAGCATGTAATGCACTGAAATATACAGCGTTAAACTTGCAGTAACGCACAGAAATGAACTGCGTTAAGCGTGCACTAACTTACAGAAATATACAGCGTTAAACTTGCAGTAATGCACTGAAATATACAGCGTTAAACGGAAGGTCAGAATGTACTGCGTTAAACAGCATGTAACACACTGAAATAAATGGCGTTAAACTTCCAGTAACGCACTGAACTATACTGCATTAAATGGAAGATAACGCACTGAAATATTTGGAGTTAAACTTGCAGTAACAGACAGAAATATACAGGATTAAATGGAGGGTGACACACTGAAATATACAGTGTTAAACTTGCATTAATGCACAGAAATGAACTGCATTAAGCATGCACTAACTCAAAGAAATGTACTGTTAAACAGCACATAACGCACTGAAATATATAGCGTTAAATTTGCAGTAACGCACTGAATTATACTGAGTTAAACAGGAGATAAGGCACTGAAATATATGGCGTTAAACTTGCAGTAACACACTAAACTATACTGCATTAAATGAAAGATAACGCACTGAAATATACAGTACATTACAGACCAAAGGTTTGGACACACCTTCTCATTCCGAAAGTTTTCTTTATTTTCATGACTATGAAAATTGTAGAGTCACACACAAGACATCAAAACTATGAAGTAACACATGTGGAATTATATACATAACAAAAAAGTGTGACACAACTGAAAATATGTCATATTCTAGGTTCTTCAAAGTAGCCACCTTTTGCAGCAGACACATCTCTAGAACAACTGATAAGTAGGGATGAGCTTCGAGTTGGAGTAGAACTCATGTGCGACTCGAACACTGCCTGTTCGCCGAACAGCGAACTATTTGGGGTGTTCGCGGCAAGTTCGTGTGAACTTTAGATCCCTGTTAAACCCTGTTTAAAGGCTAATATGCAAGTTATTGTAATAAAAAGTGTTTGGGGACCCGGGTCCTGCCCCAGGGGACATGTATCAATGCAGTTTTTTTGGCAGCAGTGATTTTAATAATTCCTTTAAGTGAAACAATTAAAAGTGAAATATTCCTTTAAATTTCGTACGGGGGGGTGTACTATAAAGTAGCGCTTGTTTCCCATGCTTAGAACTGTCCCTGCACAAAGTGTCATTTCTGAAGGAAAAAAGGTAATTTAAAATCACTTGCGGCTATAATGAATTGTCGGCTCCCAGCAATACAGAGAAAAGTCATTCATAAAAAAAAATGTGTGGGGGCCCACGGCATTTTTTTTTTAAATTTGGGGTGGAGTTCCCCTTAAAATCCATACCAGACCTGAAAGGCCTGGTAATTGAATTTGAGGGGACCCCCACGCATTCTTTTTTTATGAATGACTTTTCTCTGTATTGCTGGTATCCGACAATTCATTATAGCCACGAGTGATTTTAAATTACTTTTTTACTTCAGAAATTACATTTTGTGCAGGGACAGTTCTAAGCACAGGAAACAAGCGCAACTTTACAGGCATACTATACACCCCCCTAGGTACGAAATTTAAAGACATTTTTCAATTTTACTGTTTTACTTTAAGCATTATTAAAATCACTGCTCCTGAAAAAACTGCTGTTTTTTAAAACTTTTTTTGCATTGATACATGTCCCCTGGGGCAGGACCCGGGTCCCCAAACACTCCCCTGGGGCAGGATACGGGTCCCCAAACACTCCCCTGGGGCAGGACCCGGGTCCCCAAACACTGCCCTGGGGCAGAACCCGGGTCCCCAAACACTCCCCTGGGGCAGGACCCGGGTCCCCAAACACTCCCCTGGGACAGGACCCGGGTCCCCAAACACTTTTTAGGACAATAACTTGCATATTAGCCTTTAAAATGAGTACTTTAGATTTTAAACGTTCGAGTCCCATAGACTTTAACAGGATTCTAAAGTTCACACAAACTTTTGGTCTATTTGCAGGTTCTGGTGCGAACCGAAACCAGGGGTGTTCGGCTCATCCCTACTGATAAGAGGAGACTGTGTGAATCCGGCCTTCATGGTAGAATATCTGCTAGGAAACCACTGCTATAGAAAGGCAACAAGCAGAAGACACTCTTTTGGGCTAAAGAACACAAGGAATGGACATTAGACCAGTGGAAATCTGTGTTTTGGTCTGATGAGTCCAAATTTTAGATCTTTGATTTCAACCACCGTGTCTTTGTGCGACAACGAAAAGGTGAACGGATGGACTCTACATGCCTGGTTCCCACCGTGAAGCATGGAGGAGGAAGTGTGATGGTGTGGGGGTGCTTTGCTGGTGACACTGTGGGGGATTTATTCAAAATTGAAAGCATACTGAACCAGCATGGCTACCACAGCATCTTGCAGCGGCATGCTATTCCATCCGGTTTGCATTTATTTGGGCCATCATTTATTTTTCAACAGGACAATGACCCCAAACACACCTCCAGGCGGGAGAAGGGCTATTTGACCTAGAAGGAGAGTGATGGGGGGCTGCGCCAGATGACCTGGCCTCCACAGTCACCGGACCTGAACCCAATCGAGATGGTTTGGGGTGAGCTGGACCGCAGAGTGAAGGCAAAAGGGCCAACAAGTGCGAAGCATCTCTGGGAACTCCTTCAAGACTGTTGGAAGACCATTTCAGGTGACTACCTCTTGAAGCTCATCAAGAGAATGCTAAGAGTGTGCAAAGCAGTAAATGGAAGGTGACGCACTGAAATATACGGTGTGAAACTTGCAGTAATGCTCAGAAATGTACTGCGTTAAGCATGCACTAACTCACAGAAATGTACTGTACAGCACAACGCACTGAAATATACAGCGTTAAACTTGCAGAAATGCACTGAACTATACTGCGTTAAACAGAAGATAACGCACTGAAATATACGGTGTTAGACTTGCAGTAACAGACTGAAATATACGGCATTAAATGGAAGGTGACGCACTGAAATATACAGTTTTAAACTTGCAGTAACGCATCAGAAATGTATTACGCTAAGCATGCACTAACTCACAGAAATATACTGCGTTAAACAGCATGTAACGCACATAAATAAATGTTGTTAAACTTGCAGTAACGCACTGAACTATACTGCATTACATGGAAGGTAATGCACTGAAATATATGCCGTTAAACATTCAGTAACAGATTGAAATATACGGCATTAAATGGAAGGTGACACACTGAAATATACGGTGTTAAACTTGCAGTAACGCACAGAAATGTACTGTGTTAAGCATGCACTAACTCACAGAAATGTACTGCGTTAAACAGTATGTAATGCACTGAAATAAATGGCGTTAAACTTGCAGTAACGCACTGAACTATACTGCGTTAAACAGAAGATAACGCACTGAAATATATGGCGTTAAACTTGCAGTAACAGACTGAAATATACGGCATTAAATGGAAGGTGACGCACTGAAATATACAGCGTTAAACTTGCAGTAACGCACAGAAATATACTATGTTAAATGGTGCATTTACAATAGAATCACAATAGCACACTATAGCACACTAAGGGCCAGATTCTCAGAGGCGCTACGACGGGGTATCTCAGATACCCCGTCATATCGCCGCTTTTTTCCCCGGGTATCTACAGTATGCGAGTGATTCCTAGAATCACTTTGGCATAGATACGGGTGAAGATCCGACAAGTGTAATACAATTACACTTGCGGATCGTAGATGTAATGACAACTCCGGCCACTAGGTGGCCTTTACGTTGTTTTCTCATTTGCCTATGCAAATGAGGCTACTACTCCGATTCCCGAACGCTTTTACGCCGCCCCGTCGTCGCTTACGTCGTTTTCATCCGCGTAAGGTTACCCCTGCTAATATGAGGGGTAACCTTACACAGTACCGTCGGATGCCGTCGGGTGCCGTCGGATGGCATGTTAAGTATGGCATCGGGTCAGCGTCGGCTTTTTCGGTTACGTCGTTTTACTAAGTCGTTTGCGAAATAGGGCATTGCGTAAGTGACGATCACGTCGTTTTGACGCCGGCTTCAACGACGCTTTCCGACGTGAGCTGGAGCATGCGCACTGGGCTTTTTCCCCGGCCGGCGCATGCGCAGTTCGATCGACGCGGGGGCGCCCTTATTTTAAATACAAGCCGCCCCCTTTGAATTACGCGGCCTTACGCTGGGCCATTTACACTATGCCTCCGCAAACTACGGAGCAAGTGCATGGAGAATACGGCACTTGCTCCAGTAAGTTGTGGCGGCGTAGTGTAAATGGCTTACGCTACGCCAGGGCAAATGTATGAGAATCTGGCCCTAACTGTCTAGTAGCACTAAACAGAGTTCTGTTCCATCTCTCTTCACGCCGATAGCACGCAAAAAATGTCCACTATTGAAAGAATACTGTTACTCCCACTAAGAGCAATGAGCCATGATTGGACTCTAAAAGTGCTCTGTGCCCTGATTGGACAACGCTTTCATTGCTTCAGCCAATCAGGGCTTTCAATGCACTGTGAAGAAGCGCTGTGCCCCATAATGAGGAGTTCCCACTATCCATGTCCTGATTTTCCGGGTCTGTACATCTCCTGTGCCCATTTTGAGAGGGTCCCACTGAAAGAGGTGCGTGAGAGACCCCCTAATATATATTTATTGCTTTGGGTTAATACTCCTTTAAACATATTGTTACTCTGAATTAGGAAGTAAGAGAGATATTTCTACTGGGAAGATGGAAGTCTTCTTTAGGTTTGTGTTAACCACCAAACTAACGCCTTGATCAAAGTGATGTGATTGACAGGCGAGAAATGCTATGAATAACTTATATGTACATGAGGGGGGGGGGGGTGTTTGGCATGGCCTGGATTGGTAAAATTTCATTGGTGGGCTATATCATGAATTTATATTATAAATATGCTGGACCAGGACCAATAAATTGAACAGTGTGTAGATCTGATCATCGGGTCACTTTTTTATACATTGTTCCCTGTGCAGAATCTGGGTGTGGTGAACGGAGAAGTGCCAGCAATAATAATAAGGTGATAGCTAGGACTAGAGTTTATAGGATCAAGAAGTATCCTATGACCCACCATCCATTCCATGCTCTGAGTTCCCGGGTCTGTACACCTGCTGTGCCCATTATGCGCCCGCCGCAAGCACCGTAAGTGTGACCGCAGGTCCCGCGGACTCGATGTTCGCCGCGAGTCCCGCGATCGCCTCATGCAGAGGAAGACAAGTGACAGGACACTAATCTACTGCTTTCTGTGATCGGGAGCAGTGATCAGTGTCATGTCACACATAGTCCATCCCCCCCACAGTTAGAATCACTCCCTAGGTCACACTTAACCCCTTCAGTGCCACCTACTGGTTAGTGTCATTTACACAGTAATCAGTGCATTTTTATAGCACTGGTCGCTTTACAAATGACAATGGTCCCAAATTGATGTCAACAGTGTCCGATGTGTCCGCCATAATGTTTTTTTTTATTTATAGCGCAAAAAATAATAACCGCAGAGGTGATCAAATACCACCAAAAGAAAGCTCTGTTTGTGGGAAAAAAAGGACGCCAATTTTGTTAGGGAGCCACGTCGCACGACCGCGCAATTTTCAGTTAAATCAACACAGTGCCGAATCGCAAAAAGTGCTCTGGTCTTTGGCCAGTCAAATCCTCTAGGGCTGAAGTGGTTAAACTCCCATCTCTTTATACCCGCTGTGCCCATTATGAGGGATTTCCACCATCCCTGCTTTGACTTCCCTTCTCTGTTATTAGTGGCTCCCACCCTCCCTTCTTTGAGTTCCAATCTCTGCACACCTGCTGTGCCCATTATGAGGGGTTTCCAACATCCCTGAGCTGAGTTCCCGGGTCTGTACACCTGCTGTGCCCATTATGAGGCATTCCCACCATCCCTGAGCTGAATTCCCGGGTCTGTACACCTACTGTGCCCATTATGAGGGGGTTCCCATCATCCCTTTTCTCAGTTTCCGGGTCTGTACACCCGCTGTGCCCATTATGAGGCGTCCCCACCACCCCTGTGCTGAGTTCCTGGGTCTGTACACCTGCTGTGCCCATTATGAGGGGTTCCCACCATCCCTGTGCCGAGTTTCCAGGTCTGTACACCTGCTGTGCCCATTATGAGGCGTTCCCACAATCCCTGTACTGAGTTCCCAGGTCTGTACACCTGCTGTGCCCATTATGAGGGGTTCCCACCATCCCTGAGCTAAGTTCCCAGGTCTGTAAACCGGCTGTGCCCATTATGAGGGGCTCCCACCATCCCTGTGCTGAGTTCCCGGGTCTGTACACCGGCTGTGCCCATTATGAGGGGCTCCCACCATCCCTGTGCTGAGTTCCCAGGTCTGTACACCGGCTGTGCCCATTATGAGGGGTTCCACTTCCCACCATCCCTGTGCTGAGTTCCAGGGTCTGTACACTCGTTGTGCCCATTATGAGGGGTTCCCACCATCCCTGTGCTGAGTTCCGGGGTCTGTATACCCGCTGTGCCCATTATGAGGGGTTCCCACCATCCCTGTGCTGAGTTCCGGGGTCTGTACACCTGCTGTGCCCATTATGAGGGGTTCCCACCATCCCTGTGCTGAGTTCCGGGGTCTGTATACCCGCTGTGCCCATTATGAGGGGTTCCCACCATCCCTGTGCTGAGTTCCGGGGTCTGTATACCCGCTGTGCCCATTATGAGGGGTTCCCACCATCCCTGTGCTGAGTTCCGGGGTCTGTATACCCGCTGTGCCCATTATGAGGGGTTTTTATTTTTGCTATATTCTTTTTATATCGGTAACAGACAAAAGTGGGCGGGAACACCAAAAAGGCATAAGTGGACAAGAACAGGTTTGGAGATCTCACTGCTGGGGTATGAAATATTACCTTCTCTGAAATCGCATTTCTTTCCCAAGGTGCTGATCATTGTTCATAGAGTGCCCTTCATTACAATCCAGGTCATTAAAGCGGAAGTAAACCCATCCGTAAAACAGTTTTATTTACGGCACGTGCCGGAAATGTATCACTCCCATTGGTTGTGCTCTCAACCAAACTGTCAAACCATCCAATGGCTGGTGTCTAAACTGATCACATGTGTAGCATCATGGCAGTCGTAGATTAAACAGAGGCAAAGATGGCAGCTTCCTTGGCTGAAAACGATACGGAGGGAGGGGGGGGGGGGTTTACTTACACTTAAGGTTGCTGAGGGGTGTATTGTTTCCTTGTATTAATAGACAATGTGTTTGGTTCATCATTCCAAAATTGAAGAAAGGCAACTATTATGTATTTACTTCCTCTTCTGAATCAGCATTTCCACCTTACTTTTTCTAACATGGAACAGCAAACCTATAGGACAAAGCTTCTATATACTTGCAGCTGTAATTGCAGTGAAAGGCGGTTCTAAAAAGTATTTACTCAGGGGGGCGCCATACAAATGCCCCCCACACTTTTCACATATTTAAAAGTTGTTATCCCGGAGGATCAGGAGGGGACGTACCCCCCCCTTCCCGCCGCTCTTACCAGGCCTCCCGTCCCATCGGGAGACCCGATCCTCGATCTGCCACTTCCGGACAGACTGGAGCAAAGCCAGAAACAGCTTAGTGCTAGTCTCCTGTTTGTGAACTCGGAAGCGACGTCACGACGCCACTTCCGGTTTTCTCGGCTGCCAATGGCGCCGGATTTAAAAAAAATATACAGCATTCAGAATCGCCGTTTTTGGCGATCTGAATACTTTGAAGTGCAAAGGAGAGATCGGGGGTCTTATAGACCCCCGCTCCCTCCATAAAAAGTACTTGTCACCACCTATTACTGTCACAAGGGATGTTTACATTCCTTGTGACAGCAATAAAAGTCATCACATTTTTAAAAAAAAAACACAATTTAATATGAAAAAAAAATAAAAATAAGAAAAACATTTTTTTAAAGCGCCCCCTTTCTGCGAGCTCGCGCAACAAAAAACGCATACGGAAGTCGCGCCCGCACATGTAAACAGTGTTCAAATCACACATGTGAAGTAACGCTGCGATCGTCAGAGCAAGAGCAATAATTCTAGCACTAGAGCTCCTCTGTAACCCTAACCTGGTAACCGTAAAAAAAAGTTTAAAGCGTCGCCTATGGAGATTTTTAAGTACCGTAGTTTGTCGCCATTCCACGAGTGTGTTCAATTTCAAACCGTAACATCATCTTTCACATTATACAAAAAAATTCGGCTAACTTTACTGTTTTATTTTTTTTTATCATGAAAGTATATTTTTTCCCCAAAAAATTGCATTTAAAAGACTGCTGCGCAAATACTATGTGACATAAAATATTGCAACAATCGCAATTTTATTCTCTAGATTCTCTGCTAAAAATATATATATAATGTTTGGGGGTTCTTAGTAATTTTCTAGCAAAAATTACAGATTTCAACCACTTTCCACCCCGGGCCAATTCTGACATTTCTCTCCTACATGTAAAAATCATAATTTTTTTGCTGGAAAATGACATAGAACCCCAAAACATTATATATGTTTTTTTTTTAGCAGAGACCCTAGAGAATACAATGGCGGTCATTGCAACTTTTGATCTCGCAAGGTATTTGTGCAGCAATTTTTCGAAAAAAAAAAACCCCATTAAAGTTAGCCCAATTTTTTTGCATAATGTGAAAGATGAAGTTACGCCGAGCAAATAGATACCAAACATGTCACTCTTCAAAATTGCGCACACTCATGGAATGGCGCCAAACAATTGGTACTTAAAAATCCTCACGGGCGACGCTTTAATTTTTATTTTTTTACTGGTTACATGTTTTGAGTTACAGAGGAGGTCTAGGAATAGAATTATTGCTCTCGCTCTAATGTTCGCGGGGACACCTCACATGTGTGGTCTGAACACCGTTTTCATATGCGGGTGGGAGTTACGTATGCGTTCGCTTCTGCGTGCGAGCACACGGGGACAGGGACACTTTAATTTTTTTTCTTTTATTGCTAATTCTATTTTAAACCTTTTACTTTGACACTTTAAAAAAAAAAAAAAAAAAATTTGATCACTTTTATTTCTATTACAAATAATGTAAACTTCCCTTGTAATAGGAATAAGCATGACAGGTCCTCTTTACAGTGAGGTTTGGGGGGGGGGGGGGGTCAATAAGACCCCACATCTCACCACTAGGCTGGGAAGCCTGAAGTAATAATAATAAAAAAAAAAGATCACCGCTTCCCAGCTGAGGTGGCGCATTTTTTTGGAATGCAGAGGCCGGGCGTGACGTCATAAAATCGCGCCAGCCTCCGAACAATCATAGAGACTCCAGTGACCATCTGGTCCACCAGAACTCTCCATGGTAGAACCCAACTCGCCAATCGCAGCAGTGAGTCGGTAGAAGCACCTGTGGGTGGCGGGCGGGGGGGGGGGGGTCCCCTTTCGCCGCCCATAAGAATGATAAAGCGGTGAAACAGCTCGTTCTTATGGTGCACAGAATCGCCGGTTCTAAAAGACGATATCTGAATGATGTCTGTAGCTGCACCCGTCATTCAGATATACCACCAGTGTTGCCAACCATCCGTAATTTTACACACAGTCCGTAAAAACGGGCATTTTTTTTCCCGTCTGTAAATGTCCGTGGTTGTGGGAATGTGCCAGTAAAAATAGCTGAGATTGGTTCGGCTTGGGACCGCGCATAGAGATTGGAGGCAGGGGGTGATGGTGGATGTGGTGGCACCGCAGAGGGCGATGGAGGCGGGGGGAGATTGGAAGCAGGGGGTGTTAGTGGCAGGGGGTGATTGGAGGCAGGGGGTGTTGGTGGCACCGCAGAGGGGGATAGTGGCACCACAGAGGGTGGGGGATGGAGACAGGGGTTGTTGGTGGTACCGCAGAGGGGTATGGAGGCAGGGGACAATGGAGGCAGGTGGTGATTGGAGGAAGGGGGCCTGGGGGAGATTGGAGGCAGGGGGAGATTGGAGGCAGGGGGTGTTAGTGGCAGAGGGTGTTAGTGGCAGGGGGTGATTGGAGGCAGGGGGAGATTGGAGGCAGAGGGTGTTAGTGGCAGGGGGTGATTGAAGGCAGAGGGTGTTAGTGGCAGGGGGTGATTGGAGGCAGGGGGAGATTGGAGGCAGAGGGTGTTAGTGGCAGGGGGAGATTGGAGGCAGAGGGTGTTAGTGGCAGGGGGTGTAAGTGGCAGGGGGAGATTGGAGGCAGAGGGTGTTAGTGGCAGGGGGTGATTGGAGGCAGAGGGTGTTAGTGGCAGGGGGTGATTGGAGGCAGGGGGAGATTGGAGGCAGAGGGTGTTAGTGGCAGGGGGTGATTGGAGGCAGGGGGAGATTGGAGGCAGAGGGTGTTAGTGGCAGGGGGTGATTGGAGGCAGGGGGAGATTGGAGGCAGAGGGTGTTAGTGGCAGGTGGTGATTGGAGGCAGGGGGAGATTTGGGGCAGAGGGTGTTAGTGGCAGGGGGTGTAAGTGGCAGGGGGTGATTGGAGGCAGGGGGAGATTGGAGGCAGAGGGTGTTAGTGGCAGGGGGTGATTGGAGGCAGGGGGAGATTGGAGGCAGAGGGTGTTAGTGGCAGGGGGTGATTGGAGGCAGGGGGAGATTGGAGGCAGAGGGTGTTAGTGGCAGGGGGTGATTGGAGGCAGGGGGTGATTGGAGGCAGAGGGTGTTAGTGGCAGGGGGTGATTGGAGGCAGGGGGAGATTGGAGGCAGAGGGTGTTAGTGGCAGGGGGTGATTAGAGGCAGGGGGTGTTGGTGGCACCGAAGAGGGGGATGGTGGCATCGCAGAGGATGGGGGATGGAGACAGGGGTTGTTGGTGGCACCGCAGAGGGGATGGAGGCAGGGGGCCTGGGGAAGATTTGAGGCAGGGGGAGATTGTGGCACTGCAGGGGGTGTTGGTGGCAGGGGGAGATTGTGGCACCGCAGGGGGTGTTGGTGGCAGAGGGGGATGGAGACAGGGGGTGATGTGACTAAGTGATTTTCCCTTATTATATGAAAAATAACAAGTCAGAAGGCTGGCCGGAGGCCGGCCTGCATTTGTGGGAGGAGTCTGAGAGTACTTAAGACTCCCTCCCTGTCGGTGCTGGGTCGGCGTCGGGTTCTGGGTTGGGGCACGTCACTTCCGGTTTTTCCTGCAGAGGGCGGTAGCAGCTTCGGGTTCATCCACCCACCCACGTTGCCGAGGTTGTCAGGTTTGTCCCTACAGAGCGGCGGTCGGCCGCAGCTATGGCGCCTCCGCTCATGTATCTGGTTAACTGGGCTAATGCTGGTTTCTGGGAGGGGGGCCACCCGCCCGCTCGTTATTCTATGCGGGCAGCCGTGAGCAGCTTACAGGGCTGCCCGCTCCTCCTCCCTGTCTGGTTCCAGGCTCACGCGGGGGGGGGGGCGGGGTGCTGTACTCCGGGTGCACGCTGATGCAATGGGGGGGCATCTGTCCACCCACTTACTCTTCCTGGGGAGAGGGAGCCGCCCGCCGCCTCTCCGGGGTTCTCTGCCGGGGGAGGGGGGGGGGGACGTTCGCCTGCTCCTTTGCTCCCTCTGGTATGGAGGGAGCCGCTCGCCGGGGGGGGGGAGGGGGGCCGCCCGCAACTTCACTGCTGAGGCACTTTCGGTGTGGAGGCAGCCGCCCGCCGCTTTCTCCCGGTGTTCACGCCGGGGGGAGGGGGGGAAGGTCCCGGTCGGTACGCTGGCAAGCAGGGGGAGCCACGTGGGGGATTGTTTGGCTTGCTTTCCTTCCCCATGCTGCTGCTCACGCTGGTGGGAGGGGGAGCCACTTATCCTATCCTGGGCATGCTTGGGTCATGCAGAGGGGGGGGTGACATCCTCTTGTCTCAAGACCTCACAGGCGGCGAGTAGGGGGGGTGGGTCACCTCTCTGCTGCAGGGGGTCGCACACAGTCTGCATAAGGGGGGTCGTGCTGGCAGCATGGGGGGGGGGGAGAGGCCTTTTCCCGTGGTCACGCTTGATGGGGGGGGTCGTCACGCTGGCAGTTTCCCGTGCATTTGTCGTAGCATCTTGTTCAGCGTTTCCAGTCTGTGTTGCCATAGCGTTCATACTCCAGGGGTTCTGTCCCGGCATTCTGTCATTACATTCATGGCTGCCCCTGGTTTTCTGTCATTACGTTTCTGCCCCTGGTTTTCTGTCATTACGTTTCTGCCCCTGGTTTTCTGTCATTTCGTTTCTGCCCCTGGTTTTTGTCTTTACGTTTCTGCACCTCGTTTTCTGTCATAGCATTTCTGCCCCACGTTTCTGTCATAGCGTTCTGCCCCCACGTTTGCTGTCATAGCGTTCTGCCCCCACGTTTGCTGTCATAGCGTTCTGCCCCCACGTTTGCTGTCATAGCGTTCTGCCCCCACGTTTGCTGTCATAGCGTTCTGCCCCCACGTTTGCTGTCATAGCGTTCTGCCCCACGTTTCTGTCATAGCGTTCTGCCCCCACGTTTGCTGTCATAGCGTTCTGCCCCCACGTTTGCTGTCATAGCGTTCTGCCCCCACGTTTGCTGTCATAGCGTTCTGCCCCCACGTTTGCTGTCATAGCGTTCTGCCCCCACGTTTGCTGTCATAGCGTTCTGCCCCCACGTTTGCTGTCATAGCGTTCTGCCCCCACGTTTGCTGTCATAGCGTTCTGCCCCCACGTTTGCTGTCATAGCGTTCTGCCCCCACGTTTGCTGTCATAGCGTTCTGCCCCCACGTTTGCTGTCATAGCGTTCTGCCCCCACGTTTGCTGTCATAGCGTTCTGCCCCCACGTTTGCTGTCATAGCGTTCTGCCCCCACGTTTGCTGTCATAGCGTTCTGCCCCCACGTTTGCTGTCATAGCGTTCTGCCCCCACGTTTGCTGTCATAGCGTTCTGCCCCCACGTTTGCTGTCATAGCGTTCTGCCCCCACGTTTGCTGTCATAGCGTTCTGCCCCCACGTTTGCTGTCATAGCGTTCTGCCCCCACGTTTGCTGTCATAGCGTTCTGCCCCCACGTTTGCTGTCATAGCGTTCTGCCCCCACGTTTGCTGTCATAGCGTTCTGCCCCCACGTTCTGTTCTGCCCCCACGTTTGCTGTCATAGCGTTCTGCCCCCACGTTTGCTGTCATAGCGTTCTGCCCCCACGTTTGCTGTCATAGCGTTCTGCCCCCACGTTTGCTGTCATAGCGTTCTGCCCCCACGTTTGCTGTCATAGCGTTCTGCCCCCCGTTTGCTGTCATAGCGTTCTGCCCCCACGTTTGCTGTCATAGCGTTCTGCCCCCACGTTTGCTGTCATAGCGTTCTGCCCCCACGTTTGCTGTCATAGCGTTCTGCCCCCACGTTTGCTGTCATAGCGTTCTGCCCCCACGTTTGCTGTCATAGCGTTCTGCCCCCACGTTTGCTGTCATAGCGTTCTGCCCCCACGTTTGCTGTCATAGCGTTCTGCCCCCACGTTTGCTGTCATAGCGTTCTGCCCCCACGTTTGCTGTCATAGCGTTCTGCCCCCACGTTTGCTGTCATAGCGTTCTGCCCCCACGTTTGCTGTCATAGCGTTCTGCCCCCACGTTGCTGTCATAGCGTTCTGCCCCCACGTTTGCTGTCATAGCGTTCTGCCCCCACGTTTGCTGTCATAGCGTTCTGCCCCCACGTTTGCTGTCATAGCGTTCTGCCCCCACGTTTGCTGTCGTAGCGTTTCTGCCCCAGGTTTTCTGTCATAGCGTTTCTGCCCCAGGTTTCTGTCATAGCGTTTCTGCCCCAGGTTTCTGTCATAGCGTTTCTGCTCCAGGTTTTCCGTCATAGCGTTGTCTTCCATAGTTTTTTTTGGCCCACGTTTCTGTCTGGGCACTACGGCCCCCACGTTTTTTCTGTCATTTCTGTCTGGCATTACATTTCTGCCTCGGCATTTCAGGCTCAGTGTTGCTCTCATTCCATTTATGCCCAGGTTTTTGTCATTTTAGTTTTGCCTCAGCGTTGCTCTCATACCATTTCTGCCCCAGGTTTCTGTCTTATAAGTTTTGCCTCGGCATTCAGGTTCAGCGGGTCTCCCATACCCTTTCTGCCCCAGGTTTTGCCATAAGTGGTCAGGCTCAGCAGTTCTGCCGCCCCACGATTTCTGTCCCCCTCATTTTCTGTCATAGCTTTACTGCCCCCACGAATCCTGTCTGTGTTGGTTTGTCTTGGCGTTGTTTTTGTGGTTACTATGTCTCGTTGTATTTTTGTCCACGTTGCTTCTGGGTTGGTTAGCTAGTGCTCACATCTCAGGATCTGTCACGTCTACAGATTCATACGGGCTGAGGTTTCGTTTTTAAGTGATTGTTGACCACAATCTTCTCGCCTGTTGGTTGGCACCGGCCCAAATAGGGCTAGGTGCCACGGACTAGCTGAGGAGATGGGACGGTCAGGAAAGGGGTTAAATGAGTCTCTCCCCTCTTGAGTTCCCCCCTCCTTCCCCCTCCCTCTGGGAGGGTGGTGCTCTGACAGATAGAGCCAATTAAAGATGCCCAGGGGGGAGGTATTTGGGGTGGGCATGTGACCAAGGCTTCAAGGTGGGTTTCCCTCCCACCTTCTTCCTCTTACCCGCAGCAGCCCCCCAGCAAGTGAGCTCCTTACCTTCCTTGGCTGTGTCATGGCTGAAGACCTGCTGGGTTTGATCCGGGAGCGGATGCGGTCCGATGGAGGCTTCCTGGCTCGCATCGCCGCCGACCTGGGGGTGCCTGGACCGTTCCCCTCGCCGTGCCCAACTGTGGATGACCAGGTAAGGGGTCGGCGGGCCCCTTGTAGGGCCACCCGACCGCCTGTAAGGCTGAGTCCCAGTCCCCCTAAGGCTTCACAGCGGCGCAGAGGCACCGCTGTATCTGTTGCTGGAAGGGGGGGGAAAGGGGCGGGGCCAAATCGCGGGCTGCCGCGGTAGCCCCGCCCCCTTTCTCTTCTGCTCCTCGTGTGTCTGCACAGAGTGTGTGCCTCTCCCCCTCCCTGTACTCCATCATGGGTAATGCTAATGTGCATGTTTCCAGCTCCTCGAGTAGCGAGGAGGCTGGCTTAGCTGCAGACATCCCCTCCGCCCCTGCCCCCACTGTAGATGTCCCTGCTACTGACTTAGCAGTGAATGTGCAAGCCCATCCTGCCCATGCCGCTCGCAACCCCCCCCAGGCAGCTGTGGATGCGGATGCTGAGGAAGATATAGTGTGTCCTTCTCCTCACCTGAACACCTCCGCTGTCCCCCCCCATCGCCCACCCCCCCCCCCTCCTGCGAGTTTCAGGAGCGATCGGTCCCGTAGACGGGACATGCGGTCGGACTCCAGGTCCTCTTCGCGTAGTTCTGGGCGTCATGGGCGGTACAGCAGAAGCCGTCGCCGCAGATCCCCTAGGCGTCACAGCAGACACTGGCGTAGATCCAGATCCTCCCGCTGGGGGTCACCATCCTCCTCTGGCAGCTCCTCCAGGAGCCGATCCAGGGTCCGCGAGGGTCGGCTTAGGTCTAGACAGGGTTCATCGAGGCGCTCCAGGCGGCCTTCTCACGCGGACCAGCCGTCCGGCGTGCCTGCTTCCTCTGTGGCTCCCGTGGCCACGACGGTTTCGGTGGCTCCATCGTCAGTGCCGGTTTTCCTTCCGCCTGTTCCCACATCCGCTCCTTCGGGATTGTCAGCTGCGATACCTCCAGTGATCCCTCCTCCTCCTCCATCTTCGGCAGTAACTGGTGAGTTTGACTTCGCAGGGGCCTGGGGGGCCGGGGGTGGGACGCATGCTTTGGTACCGGCTTTAAAAGCATTATTGTCGCAGCTGGAGCCCGGCTCCCAGGGGGCGGTTACGCCTCCTGCGGGCAGGCGTCCTCTGTCTCCGCCAAGGGCCGGTGTACACAAGGAGTCCTTTTTCTGTGGGATTAGCCCGTTAGGATCACACGTTACTGAAGACATCAAACAAAAAATTTGGGAAAATAAGTACATAGATATATGGTCTTTGGTTTCAGCTGATCAGCATACCATTGATAAGGAGCGCAAGCCCTATACTGACAGGTCATTTGAGCGTAGGCCCCCGGGTTGCCAGGACGATAGGTAACTGGTTGCAGGCTTTTGCCGTGCTGGGTGGTATTATGGGGGAAAAACACCCCGGGCGCTGTTCGGAGCTCTTCGTCTATTTGGACTCAGTATACAACGCCTATAAGTCCCATGGCGGCAGCGCTTGGTGGAAATATGACGAAGAGTTCAGAAGACGCTTGGCGTTGCAACCCGAGGTGGGTTGGGGCTGCAAGGCGACGGATGTCTGGCTGCGGCTTATGATGGCGCAGAGACAGACTCCCTTTCTTGGCGGGGCCGCTGCCTCCTCAGCAAGTCAGCAGGGCGCAGCAGCCACAAAGAGACCCGGAACATGCTGGCTCTTTAACGAGGGTCATTGCAAGTTCTTCGGGTTGTGCAAGTTCAAGCACGAGTGCTCCTCTTGTGGTGGCGCCCACGGGGCAGTTCGCTGCCCCCGCGGTGCAAAACCGGTGCATAGGGGTACAGGGCCTGTTGAAGGGATAGACGCCGGTGAGCGTGGAAGAGATGCTCCCCTGGCTAGAGCGTTACCCCAATAGGTCGGAGGCTGAGCAGTTGCGCATAGGTTTTTTGTACGGTTTTCTTATCCCCTTCATTCCCTCAGATTCGCACCAACTGGCTGGCAATTTGCAATCGGCTGCGCTTTACCCGGATGCCCTGCGGGACAAGGTTAGTAAAGAGGTTAATTTGGGTCGCATTGAGGGTCCATTTTCATCCCCACCATTTCCTAACTTGAGGGTTTCTCCTTTGGGAGTGGTCCCCAAGAAGGAGAGCGGTAAGTTTCGGTTAATTCACCATTTATCTTATCCCAGGGGCTCATCGGTTAACGACGGCATCTCAAAGGATGAGGCGTCTGTTTCCTATGTCTCCTTCGATAAGGCTGTGTTGTTGGTCCGACGGGCCGGCAGAGGTGCCATGATGGCTAAAACTGACATTGAATCGGCTTTTAGGCTGCTGCCGGTGCACCCGGATTGCTACCACCTTCTGGGTTGCTGTGTGGATGGCCTCTTCTATTATAACACTTGTTTGCCTATGGGCTGCTCCATATCGAGCCACTATTTCGAAATGTTCAGTTCCTTTTTGGAATGGGTGGTACGATGTGCAACGGGTTGTAGATCCATCATTCATTATTTGGATGATTTTCTGATAGTAGCCCCGGCCGAATCTTCTCAGTGTCAATTTTTGCTGGATTTTTTCTGTGCTGTGATGAGCAGGTTCGGGGTTCCGCTTTGCGCAGAAAAAACGGAGGGCCCAATCACCAGGCTGTCCTTTCTGGGCATTGAAATCGATTCCCTTGAGATGGTCTTTCGGTTGCCAGCAGATAAGCTCGGAAAGCTATTAGGCTTGATCGAGGGGTTTTGTGAAGTTCAAAAAGTTACTCTGCGGCAATCGCATCCGACTGACTTGTTCCCTAAAAGCGGACCTGTCAGTGTGGCGGCGTCTTTTGGGCACATACAACGGGCGCACGTGTTTCCTGTCGGTCGAAATAGGCAATCAGGAATTGTCTCTTTTCACTGATGCGGCTGGTTCGGGAGGGTACGGCGCGATTCTCGGGGCGAGCTGGAGCGCGGAATCATGGCCACTAGAGTGGCAGGTGCAGGGGTTATGTCGCAACCTGACTCTCCTTGAGCTTTTTCCCATCGTCGTGGCGGTTGAACTTTGGGGGGAGCAGCTCAGGGACAAGAAGGTATGCTTCTGGACCGACAATAGCAGTGTGGTGCATTGCATCAACGGTCTGTCTTCCTCTTCGCTGCCGGTTCTGGCCCTACTCCGTCATCTGGTGCTCAGATGCCTGGAGTATAATATCTGGTTCAGATCTCGTCATGTCCCAGGTGTTGATAACGTTATCGCTGACTTATTGTCTCGTTCTCGTTTCCAGGAGTTCCGGTCTCTTTGCCCGGGTGCGGATCAGGAAGGCCTGCCTTGCCCGAAGTCCCTATGGACCCTGGTGTCAGGACTTTGATGCCCCTCATTGCTGCTTCGGTGACTCCGGCTACCTGGTCCAATCATGGTAAGGCGTGGAATGCCTGGTTGGGGGTGGCGGGCGGCAGGGACGTGGCTTCCTGTGGGAATTTACGTTTTCAGGTTACGGTGGACTATTTGTTGAGTTTGGAGCTTTCTGGTTGTTCCGCCGCGGTGGCTCAACGCCGCATGGGGGGGGTTGGTTTTCACTTAAAGCTGCACGGGTGGCAGGACTGCACGAAGCATTTCGGTATCCTGCAGGCATTAAAGGGTTGGCGGAAAAGGCACGGGAAAAAGGACGCTAGGCGTCCGGTTTCCTTTGCCTTGCTGAACTCCCTTGTCGGGGCTACGGTTACGGTGTGTTCCTCTCCTTACGAAGGGCTTCTTTTTCTACTGCGTTTTGCCTGGCTTTTTCGGAGCGTTACGGATAAGCGAGCTAGTGGCGTCCGCGACTACGGGTCCTGGGGGCCTTTTCAGGGATGACGTCCTTCTGACTAACGGTGTGTTGCAGGTTCGGGTGAGAAGGTCTAAAACGGACCAGCTGGGAAAAGGTTCTTGGTTGCGCCTTGGGGCAGTGGGGGGCACACTTTGTCCAGTTGCAATGGTAACGGAGTTCCTAAAGGTGAGTCCTGGTGGGGAAAAGTTTTTGGTGCATGCTTCGGGGGCCCCCCTTACACGGTACCAGTTCAGTTCGGTTTTCAAACGCTGCCTTGTGGCTGCCGGGTTTTCAGCGAACGATTTTGGCACACATTCATTCAGAATTGGTGCTGCTACGGAAGCGGCTAGGGCCGGGCTAGCAATGGGTGACATTCAAAGAATTGGTCGGTGGAAGTCGGGGTGCTATGCAGGTTATGTTCGCCCGGAATTGCTGCTATAATGAGTTTTCCCCCTTTTTCAGGTCCTCGTGCGCCGGTGGTGCACATTCTGGGCCATTCATATATCCATCGGGCCGCGCAGAGGGCCATCTGTCGGCCGGGCGGCAGGTCCCTGGGATTTCCAGTGGAGGTTCATTGGAGAGGTATTGGGGGTCTCTCCTGGTCTCGGATATTGATGGAAGCCTTTCAGATTGGCGGAGTATCTCGGTCGCCGGTGGTGTTGGTAATCCATGCAGGGGGGAACGATATTCGCTCCCTGCGGGTTCCGGAGATCATTACCCTAATGAGAATGGATTTGGAGAGAATGGTGTTTCTTTTTTCGGAAATCATGTTGGTTTGGTCCGAAATTGTCCCTCGGGTCACCGGGCAGGAGGATAGGGATGCGGCTGCAATTGAGAGAGCTCGCAGAACAATTAACGCCCGCATGTCCCGGTATGTCAGGGCCAGGTCAGGGGTAGTGGTGAGGCACAGGCAGCTGGAAGGGGACAATAGGCGGCTAATGGGTCAGGATGGGGTCCATCTTAATGATATCGGGCTCGATATCTTTTTGTCTGGCCTTCAGGATGGCATTGAACAGGCCCTTTACATTAGGGGTGGGGGTCGGAGCCCAGTTTGAGGGGCTGTGCTCCTCCTGTGGCGGTAATATTAATGAAGGAACGGGGGAAGGCTATTATGCCCGTCGGTTTAGGCCGGCGGCTGGCTGGTTGCTTCCCCCTTGTAATCTTACCATGAGATGGTACTAAAGGTTTACAGATGTTTTATGGTTAAAGAAAAAAATAAAGCTGTGGCCGACCCCTACGTCCATTCAAGGATAACATGTTGTCCGAGTCTTTATTTTATGGTTAAGGGGTGAGACGAACACATGGGTACGGGTTAATGGGTTGTTCAGGTAGTCTGGTTGGCACCGGCCCAAATAGGGCTAGGTGCCACGGACTAGCTGAGGAGATGGGACGGTCAGGAAAGGGGTTAAATGAGTCTCTCCCCTCTTGAGTTCCCCCCTCCTTCCCCCTCCCTCTGGGAGGGTGGTGCTCTGACAGATAGAGCCAATTAAAGATGCCCAGGGGGGAGGTATTTGGGGTGGGCATGTGACCAAGGCTTCAAGGTGGGTTTCCCTCCCACCTTCTTCCTCTTACCCGCAGCAGCCTCCCAGCAAGTGAGCTCCCACCCTCCCGCCCTTTTTTTCCTGTATTATTACACGGTTTCAGGTGTTTATAAAAAAAAAAAAAAAAAAGAGGATCGAATGTAATAAAGTTATAAAAAAAAAAAAAAAAAAAAAAAAAATTGGTCAAGCGAGTTTTGTACTGAGGAGTTATGACGGTGGTTATTGCTGTATTTTATTACAATTTTAAGGTTTTGGTTTTACAGGCATTGTTTGTTCACGTTATGATGTGAGATATTTATTGTTAAGTCACAGCTGGCGGTAATATTAATGAAGGAACGGGGGAAGGCTATTATGCCCGTCGGTTTAGGCCGGCGGCTGGCTGGTTGCTTCCCCCTTGTAATCTTACCATGAGATGGTACTAAAGGTTTACAGATGTTTTATGGTTAAAGAAAAAAATAAAGCTGTGGCCGACCCCTACGTCCATTCAAGGATAACATGTTGTCCGAGTCTTTATTTTATGGTTAAGGGGTGAGACGAACACATGGGTACGGGTTAATGGGTTGTTCAGGTAGTCTTACATACGTCATACGTTGCACGTGCATTCATTACACATACTCGATTACCAACAGCAGTCCGTGGGTACACTAACCCTGAGTGTTCAGTTATATTGTCTGTCTCTGCGCGACAGGTTACTCAGGCTCGCATGCCAGTCACACTGGGTTGGGGTGTCATCGGGTGCATTCAAGCGCAGCGGTCTTAGGTAGGCACAGAGGGCGTTTGTTGTGTCATGTGTGGTTTCTGTCTTGTCTAGGTTGTGTCAGCGCACCCCCAGTTCCCGCTCTTCCATTTCTGCCGGCTATGTCATCTTCTGGGGTCCGGTCTATCAGGCCTTCTGGTTCATGTCTGAGCAATGGGTGTTTCTTGTCAGAGGGGGTGGGATCACCCATCCCTGTTTCTCTGACATCCCTACTGCGGGTACTTTCAGACCTACTTTCGGGGCTCATCACTGCATCATCAGGTTTTCAGTGTTGTGGCTTCAGCTGACAGTCATGCTTTCATTTCCAATCAAGTTCTGGAGGCAGCTTTTTCAGGGGTGGTTGGTCTGGTTGTCTACCTTCATGCTATAGGTGGGGGGGCTGGGTTTAGGTTCCTAGTGGCAAGTTTGGTAGCATTGCTACTATGGGCTGCTCTCCTGCAAAACTGGTCATTAGGTACTTGTCCGTGGTCTGGCCTTCAGCACTTGGGGGGGGGGGGGGGGGGTGGTTTGGGTTAGCTGCCATACCGATGTCATCTATCCTTATGCTCGATTTCGTCAGTCATGCCGGTGGCAAGGTAAGTCTTTTTTGTGCAGCATCATCGGGTCTTGCTTCTGCCTGTAACCTGCTAACCAAGTCTATCAGGTAAGAACGGGTTCTGTGGGGCGGTATGGGCCATGTTGGGTTGTTGTTACCTTAGCGCAAGGGCTTCGTCCTTCTGCTGCTCCGTCAACATGTCCATCAGGTATCCAGCACTTTAGGCTCCTGCTAGTTGTCAGATTTTTGCAACTCACCCGCTCACCCGCTCACTTTCCTATTAAGTATGGGTAGGCCAGGGGTTGGGGGGTTTCCTCACGGGGCTACGTATCTGGTGTCCGGTTGTGGCTTTCATTGTTAGGCATTATTGTAGGGGCTTCTCAGGGCCAGCTCTGGTTCAGTTGCCCACAAGTGTCCACTCATTTTAAGTGTGTCAGGCTCTCACATGGGTTGTCGCAGGCTCGAACCATTCTTTCTCGGGGCATTGGTCAAGTTCAGGGCTGCTTCACGCATTCGGCAGGGGCTTCCTTCTATCACAGGTTACGAGTCGGTAGCTTCTCCAGTCATAACGGCTACTTATCAGGTGTACATACGATTGCCATCCGGGTGCGTGCTGCTTTGCTTCTTGGTCGCTCATCTACCCCTCTTCACCTAAATATGTGTCTTTTGCCCTCTTTCAGGCGTACCTACCAGCCGGCCAAAGGCACACTCCAGGCCTTGGTTATTAGGGTCAACGCATTCCTTACTCAAAGACTCTGGGCCAGATTCTCTAAGAATTCCGGCGGCGTAGCGTAAGCCAGTTACACTACGCCGCCGCATCGTACTGGAGCAAGTGCTTTATTCTCTAAGCACTTGCTCCGTAGGTTTCGCTTACGTCGCGTAAATCGCGCAGCGTAAACCCGCGCAATTCAAATGGGGCGGCTTGTATTTAAATTAAGCGCACCCCCGCGTCGAACGAACTGCGCATGCGCCGGCCGGGGAAAAAGCCCAGTGCGCATGCTCCAAAGGACGTCACATTTTCTCAATGTAAACGACGTAATCGCAGCGTACGCCAGCCCCATTGAGAATCGACGTACGCAAACGACGTAAACGACGCACAACACGACGCGGTCCCGAGGCCATACTTAACATGGCATCCGACGGGACACGACGGCATCCGACGGGACCTCGTAAGGTTACTCCACATAGAAGCTGGGGTAACCTTACGCGAACGAAAACGACGTACGCGACGACGGGGCGGCGTAAAAGCGATCGAGAATCGGCGTACTACTTCATTTGCATATGCAAATGAAAAAACAACGTAAAGGCCACCTAGTGGCCGGAGTTGTCATTACACCTACGATCCGAAAGTGTAATTGGATTACACTTGTCGGATGTAGAAGCGTATCTATGCAAAAGTGATGCACAGCATCACACGCATAGATACGACTAAAAAAAAAAGGCGATACGACGGGGTATCTGAGATACTCCGTCGTAACGCCTCTGAGAATCTGGCCCATAGATTACAAGTCAGAAGGCTGGCCGGAGGCCGGCCTGCATTTGTGGGAGGAGTCTGAGAGTACTTAAGACTCCCTCCCTGTCGGTGCTGGGTCGGCGTCGGGTTCTGGGTTCCCACCCACCCATTCCCCCAGCTTTCATACATTCTCATTGTACTTTCTTGTTCAGGGTATGCCCTCTTTCAGGCGTACCTACCAGCCGGCCAAAGGCACACTCCAGGCCTTGGTTATTAGGGTCAACGCATTCCTTACTCAAAGACTCTGATTACAAATATGTTTTTTTACCTTAATATCTACCTTAAATCTCATTGCTATTTGCCCGGCGTACTTGTTTGTGGGCTAAATACTGAAATTTGCACCTAAAAATGTAATAACTTTTGTGAAATGCCAGTAAAAACGTGGTTGTGCCAGTAAATTTCGGGTGCCGTGCCAGTAAATTTCAATCTGGTAGATTGGCAACACAAAGTCGAGGAAGTCCATAGCCGTACCTTGGGCGGGAAGTGGTTAACTTGTAAGCAACAAATGTCAGAAATAGGCCTAGTCATGAAAGGGTTAAATTCTAAAATCACAGGGTATATATGGGGATATCTCTTCTGCAGTGGTTACTGGGCTTCTTTCAAACTGATCCGCAGGTGCAGAGAAGTCCACCTTCGGGTTACCTGCACTGAGCCATAGACTTCTATTATCATCTGCGGGTTTCGTGCGCTTTCTGAAAGTGTACCACACCCGCAGGGTATAATAAAAGTCTATGGCAAAGTCCAGGTAACCCGCAGGAAAGCCACGCGGGAACTGCGCTGAACCCCGCATTGAGAATAAACCACAGCCTTAGGCCCCTTTCATACGATCGGTCTGATCGGGTCCGCCTTTCCATTTTTCAGGCGGACCCAATCAGCCCCTCCATTCACCTCTATGGAGCGGCAGATGTAAACAGACTTGTGTCAGTTTACATTCGCCTGCCTCCATTCTGATCCGCTAAAAAAACATAAGGGGATCTGTCTCCTTCCGTCTGGGTGGCCCATAAAGTGTAAAGTAGAGCAGGCTGTGGTATCCACCCGATCCGCTCATCGTGACCCTTGACCAGTTTCAGAGCCGCTTTAAGCACTCTTCGCCCCCTGACATGCCTCATTTGGGGGGGGGGTGTACCCTCTTTTTAGTGGGACTTCCTGTCCCACTTCCTTTCTTCGGCCGCCTAGGCAACTCCTCCTCTCGCTCTAGGCGGGCCCTCCCTGCTCAGGTCCCAGAAGATCGGCTGGCCAATAGGAGAGCGCAGCACGGCTCGCGCATACGCAGTGGGCACCCGGCCGTGACGCTGTAAGCTGTCACGGCTGGGTGCCCACAGTTATTATGACGGCTCTGAGGAGAGGAGCGAGCCTCCGGGTCGCCGCATCCTGGACCATGGAGCAGGTAGGTGTCGGTTTATTAACGGCTTGCTGACCGCCGTGCGACTTTTTACGTCAACAGAATGGCACGGCTGTGCAAATGGGCATATATATACAACCCCTTTAATTTGCTGGCCATGTGGCGTGCTCGCGACCTTGTCGAGCTCCGTCACTGTGCCCGTTGGACCCGCAGACTCAATGTCCGCCGGTGTCCCGCGATCGTGTCACAGAGCTGAAGAACGGGGAGGTGTCAGTGTAAACACAAGGGGCCGGGTTCAGAAAGACTTTATGCCGGCGTATCAAAAGATAGTACAAATGTGTGCCGTCGCATCTTTGCGCCGATTTATAAAGCGAGAAACGCCGAAAAACATGGCTTCAGTCTTCTGACATAACTTGCCAGCGTTTCGTGGGCGCATAGTTACGCTGGACGCATTTGACGTTCCCATGAAAAATATGCAAATGTGTAAGATACGCCAATTCACGAACGTAGATGCGCCCGGCGCATTAATATACACGATTTGCGTAAGGCTTATGTCCGGCGTAAAGTTACCCCTGCTATAGCAGGCGCAGGTAATGCAAAGGTATGGGCCAGGGAACGACGCCGTCGAATTTTACGCCGTTTACGTAGTACGTGAATAGGGCTGGGCGTAGGTTACGTTCACACGTCGTAGGCATTGTGCGCCGACGTCACTTTCCCTGTCATTGGGAGCAGCGATCAGTGACGTGTCACAGCAAGCCACGCCCCCCTAACAGTTAGAATCACTCCCTAGGACACACTTAACCATCAGGGGGCTAGGAAAAAAGTTTTTTTAATATATTTTTGGGGGATATTTATTATAGCAAAAAGTAAAAAAATATTGAATTGTTTTCAAAATAGTCGTTCTATTTTTGTTTATAACGCAAAAACTAAAACCCGCAGAGGTGATTAAATACCACCAAAAGAAAGCTCTATTTGTGGGGAAAAAAGGACGCCAATTTTGTTTGGGAGCCACGTCGCACGACCGCGCAATTGTCAGTTAAAGCGGTGCAGTGCCGAATCACAAAAAAAAAGTGGCCCGGTCATTGGGCAGCCAAATGGACCGGGGCTGAAGTGGTTATAAGTCAGCAGCTATGCTTTTTGTAGCTGCTGACTTTTAATAAACAAAAATAAAAAAAAATAAAAACGGGTGGAACTCCGCTTATGGGTGGCACTTGCTCTTCAAAAGTTTGGGCACCCCTGTGGTAAAGAAGCCATGCAGTCCAGCAACATGAACCAGTAAGGAAGTTCCTCATACTGAGTCACCAGTGGAGTGATCCTATCTGGACACGTTCCAGACAATTGGGGAAATCTGTGACTTTCAATCTTTTTGTAATGAGAGGAAGCCGTGGTCTACAAAATGTAAACTCCATTGTGACTCAACTGTCCAGGGTTCAATAGCTAATTAGGAAATACTGTATAACAGTGGCGGCTGGTGCTCAAATTTTTTTTGGGGGGTGCAAACAAACGAAAAACAAACAAACAATTGCAGCCTCACTGTGCCCATCAAACACAGCCACAGTGCCATCAATTGTTACCACTGTGCCCAGCAATTGTCACCACTGTGCCCAGCAATTGTCACCACTGTGCCCAGCAATTGTAACCACTATGGCATGCCATCAAACGCAGCCACTGTGCAATCAATTGTCGCCACTGTGCCCATCAATTGCCACCATTGTGCCATGCCAAACGCAGCCACTGTGCCATCAATTGTTACCACTGTGCCATGCCATCAAACACAGCCACTGTGCCATCATTTGTTACCACTGTGCCATGCCATCAAACACAGCCACTGTGCCATCAATTGTTACCACTGTGCCCAGCAATTGTCACCACTGTGCCCAGCAATTGTCACCACTGTGCCCAGCAATTGTAACCACTATGCCATGCCATCAAACGCAGCCACTGTGCAATCAATTGTCGCCACTGTGCCCATCAATTGCCACCATTGTGCCATGCCAAACGCAGCCACTGTGCCATCAATTGTTACCACTGTGCCCAGCAATTGTCACCACTGTGCACATCAATTGTCACCACTATGCCATGCCATCAAACACAGCCACTGTGCCCAGCAATTGTCACCACTGTGCCCAGCAATTGTCACCACTGTGCCCAGCAATTGTAACCACTATGCCATGCCATCAAACGCAGCCACTGTGCAATCAATTGTCACCACTGTGCCCATCAATTGCCACCATTGTGCCATGCCAAACGCAGCCACTGTGCCATCAATTGTTACCACTGTGCCCAGCAATTGTCACCACTGTGCACATCAATTGTCACCACTATGCCATGCCATCAAACACAGCCACTGTGCCATCAATTGTTACCACTGTGCACATCAATTGTCACCACTATGCCATGCCATCGAACACAGCCACTGTGCAATCAATTGTTGCCACTGTGCCCATCAATTGCCACCATTGTGTCATGCCAAACGCAGCCACTGTGCCATCAATTGTCACCACTGTGCCCATCAAATGCAGCCACTGTGCCTTCAATTGTTACCACTGTGCCCAACAATTGTCACCACTATGCCATGCCATCAAACACAGCCACTGTGCCATCAATTGTCGCCACTGTGCCCAGCAATTGTTACCACTGTGCCCAGCAATTGTCATCACTGTGCACATCAATTGTCACCACTATGCCATGCCATCAAACGCAGCCACTGTGCAATCAATTGTCGCCACTGTGCCCATCAATTGCCGCCATTGTGCCATGCCAAACGCAGCCACTGTGCCATCAATTGTCACCACTGTGCCTAGCAAATGTTGCCACTGTGCCCATCAATTGTCGCCACTGTGCCCATCAATTATAGCCACTGTGCCCTGGAAAATGTCCCCTAAACCCCCCCCCCCCGCCTGGCACTTACCTTTCTGGGGTCAGCTATCCTGCGTCTTCCATCCCTCGATGTTTTCTCCCACCTTCGATGACGCTTTAGCCAATCAGGTTACCGGCAACCAATACCGGTAAACCTGATTGGCTGAGACGCCTGTCAGTCTTATTCAAGCAACGCACCACCCGTACGTCCTAAGGATAAGCTTCCGGGGGCTGAGGGCTGTACTTGGAAAGCCTATCAGAGCTGCTGGCTCTTGATAGGCACTTCCGCAAGCCAACCAGCTGCTGCTATTCAGATGGCCGGCATTTTCCAGGGGGCCGGCAACAATACATAGAGATTCATGCAATGCATGAATCTATGAATCTCTATTGTCGGTGTGAGAGCCAGAGGGGGCGGCGCTCCGGCGCCCTCTATACACGGACCGCCACTGCTGTATAATAGTGTAATCACTAAGACATGATAGACTTTTGATTAGTGTGTTGTAAGTGGAGCAACAGAACATTGTCTCTATCTCCTAAAAATTAAATTTAAAATAAAATTATATATACAATGGGCCAGATTCAGGTAGAGTTAGGCTGGAGTATCAGTGATACTCCAGCCTAACTCTCACTTTGAGCCGGCGTTTCTGTTTTCGGGAAGCAGAAAACAAGAAACGCCGGGTTGGAGTTCCTATACGAGCGGCGTAATTGAATTTCGCCGTCGCATCACAACTGCAATTTAAAAAATGGCCCTGGGGGGCGTTCCGGCTGATTAACGCCGAAAATATGTTAATCAGCGGGAATCGGCAATTCACGATCGTATTCGGGCGCGACGCAGTGACTTTCCGACGTTTCCGTAAGCGATAGGCGGCGTAAAGATAAAGCAGCCCCCTAGTGGAGTATCCTATGTTAAGTATAGCCGTCGTCATCGCGTCGGAAAAAAAAAAATTTGCGTCGCTTGCGTAAAACGTCCATGAATGGGGATGTGACGTCATTGACGTTCACTGACAGAATTTGGAGCATGCGCACTGAGATGCATTGACAGTCGACGCATGCGCAGTACATTCGCCGCGGGATCGCGCTTAGTTTAAATAATACACGCCCCCTACCCGCCCAATTTGAATTCCGCCGGCTCATTTTCGCTACGCTGCCGCAACTTTAGGAGCAAGTGCTTGGTGAATAACAGCACTTGCTCCTAAAGTTTCGGCAGAGTAACGTAAATGAGAAACGTTACTCCAGATTAAAGATGCTCCCATCTACCTGAATCTGGCCCAATATCTCACAAAAATTAGTACGCCCCTCACATTTTTGTAAATATTTTCTTTTCATGTGACAACACTGAAGAAATGACACTTTGCTACAATGTTGTGTAGTGAGTGTGCAGCTTGTATAACAGTGTAAATTTGCTGTCCCCTCAGAATAACTCAACACACAGCCATTCATGTCTAAACCCCTGGCAACAAAAGTGAGTACACCCCTAAGTGAAAATGTCCCAATTGGGCCCAATTAGCAATTTTCCCTCCACGGTGACACGTGACTCGTTTTCAGGAAAGGATTCACCCGTTGGTGGCGCTGTTGGTCCCATGGACTGCAGTACCGGTGTCCACCAGCAGGTGTTTTCCGGCAGTGTTGAGTCGACATTATCTCCTGCGATCAGGCATCCCCTGAGCCTGGTTGCAGGAGATATGTATACATACCCGGCAACTCACACTCTCTAGTTGCCTTGGTATCTCTTCCTTGCTCCCTGACCTGACCTTGTCTCTGTATCTGATACCTGAACCCTGTGCCCTGTACCCGAATCTGTCCCTCCTGTGACCCTGTCACCTTTACCTTTACCCTGCAGCCTGATCCATCCTCTCCCTCTCCTAGTGTTGAGCAGAATATGCCATATTCGATTTCGCGATATATCTCGAATATATAGTCGAATATTCGAGATATATTCGCTAAATACGAATATTCGTGATATTTTTTGGAAATTAAATTATTGCGAATTTTCGCTATTGCGAATGCGAATGCGAATTGCGATTGCGAATGCGAAATTTCGAGAAATGCGGAATGGAGCACTCTGATTGGCTCAGAATATTCGTGATATTTTACAATACAAAATAATTGCGAATATTCGAGAAATGCGGAAGGAGCACTCTGATTGGCTCAGAATATTCGTGATATATTACAATATAAAATAATTGCGAAATTTCGAGAAATGCGGAATGGAGCACTCTGATTGGCTCAGAATATTCGTGATATATTACAATATAAAATAATCGCGCAATATCACTATTGCCGAATAATCGCATTGCGATTTTTCGGCAATATAAAATGAGCGCTGCAGCTACTCGGCCCAAAGTCTCTAATCATACCAGTAATGCTTTTAGATGTCGATGGGGATCTCTAGGATGTGATCTGTTCTAAAAAAAAAATTGAAAACATTCGAATATTCGAAATAGCGAATATTCGCCGCGATATTCGTGTTATTCGCGAATACTCGAATATGCAATATTCGTAGCGAATATTCGCAATGCGAATATTCGTGAGCAACACTATTTGTTACCTGTCCCCATCTACTGATCTCCCATTGATGACCCTAGCCTGGCTACATTTAACCACTTTTGGCCTTGGCTGTTTTTCAGATTTGGCGTTTACGAGACTAAAACTGTTTTTTTTTTGCTGGAAAATTACTTAAAACCCCCCAAACATTATATATATTTTTCTCTGAAGCCGCGTACACACGGCAGAGAACCTCGACGGGCGGAAAACATCGTTCCGCCCGTCGGGGGTTCTCGGCCGGCTGTCAGATTCGGCGACCCGCCCGTCGTGAAAGGCGACCAGCCATTCATCCTGACTGGCCGTCGAGCAAATCGAGAACCTGCTCTCTATTTCGGCTCGACGGCATTCCCGACGGGCGGGGCTCGCCGAGAGCGTACGCGCGGCCGAGGTTCTCGGCAGAATGCGGCTCCCAGCGAGGTTCTCGCTGGTTTCTGCCGAGAACCTCGGCCGTGTGTACGCCGCCTAGCACCCTAGAGAATAAAATGGTGGTCGTTGAAATACTTTTTGTCACACCGTATTTGCGCAGCGGTCTTACAAGCGCACATTTTTTGGAAAAAAAAAACACTTTTTTTTTATTAAAAAAATAAGACTAAAAACAATAAAACTTAAAAGCAACATGCAGCATATCAGTATACAAGATGACTAATTTACATATTTGTATGTTTAACAGTCAAATCTTGTATGAAAGAATGAAGAAATTGCAATTGTGTTTTGTTAGTTTTCTGTTTTTTTTATTGTGAAAGATAATGTTACACCGAGTAAATTGATACCCAACATGTCACGCTTCAAAATTGCGTCCGCTCGTGGAATGGCGACAAACTTTTACTTTTAAAAATCTCCAAAGGCGACATTTAACCGCTTCAATACCGGGGCTTTTATAACACCTCCATACCGGGCCTATTCTGACACTTCTCTCCTACATGTAATAATCATCATTATTTTGCTAGAAAATTACGCAGTACCCCCAAACATTATATATGTTTTTTTTAGCAGACACCATAGGGAATAAAATGACGGTCATTTCAAAGTTTTATCTTGCACGGTATTTACGCAATTATTTTTCAAACGCCTTTTTTTTGTAAAAAAAATTGTTTTATGAATTAAAAAAATAACAAAACACTAAAGTTAGCCCAATTTTTTTGTATTATGTGAAAGATTATGTTACACCGAGTAAATAGAGACCCAACATGTCACGCTTTAATTATGCGCACACTCATGGAATGGCGCCAAACTTCGGTACTTAAAAATCTCCATAGGCAACGCTTTATTTATTTTTTACAGGTTACAGTTTAGATTTACAGAGGAGATCTAGTGCTAGATTCGTTGCTGGCACTCTAACGCACGCGGCGATACCTCACATGTGTGGTTTAACCGGCGTTTACATATGTCGGCGGGACTTGCGTGTGCGTTCGCTTCTGCACGCGAGCTATCGGGGACAGGGGCGTTTTAATTTTTTTTTTATCTTTTATTATTTTTTTTTACTTATATTTTATTTATTTTTACACTTTTTTTCATTTTAATTTTTTTCCACTTTTATTCCTATTACAAGGAATGTAAACATCCCTTGTAATAGGAAATGTGTGTGACAGGTCCTCTTTATGGAGAGATGTGGGGTCAATAAGACCTCACATCTCACCTCCAGGCTGGAAACCATGAGATCGGTGAAAAAAAATTCACCGATCTCATGAATGGTGACTTACAGCCGCAATTGCGGCTTTGTTTACATACGGGGACCCGGGCGTGACGTCATCAGATCGCGCCCGGGTCCTCCGACGGTCATAGAGATGACTGGTGACCATCTGGTCACCAGTCATCTCTATGCTTCCTGCCGCCGCCGACGATTCGTTCTCCGGGCCCCCGAAGGCACAGGTAAGCCCGGAGAAGCACCGGATGGCGGCGGGAGGGGGGGGATGTCCCCTCCCGCGGCCTGTAAGAACGATCAAGCGGTGGAACCGCCGCTATGATCGTTCTTACATTGTGCAGAATCATCGGCTGAAGAAGAGGATATCTGGATGATGCCTCTGGCTGCAAGCATCATCCAGATATTCGCCTGCAATACCCAGGCCGTCAATTGACGGCCACTTAGGATGGTAAATCCCATCCCAGGCCGTCAATTGTATATGGCTGGGTATTGAAGTGGTTAAAAAATTCTATAGGTTGCATGTTTTGAGAAGGTCTAGGGCTAGAATTATTGCTTTCGCTCTAACGATCGCGACGATACCTCACGTGTGGTTTGACCGCCGTTTACATATGCGGATGCTGCTCACAAGTGCGTTCGCTTCTGCGTGCGAGGTTGTCGTGACGGGGCGCGTTAAAAAAAAAAAAAAAATATTTTAATTTTTTCTATTTATTTTTACACTTTAAAAAAAAAAAATGGGTCCCTTTTATTCCTCTTACATGGAATGTAAACATCACTTGTAATATAAAAAAATCATGACAGGTCCTCTTATATATGAGATCTGGGGGGTCAAAAAGACCTCACATCTCATATTTACACTAAAATGCAATAATAAAAAAATAAAATAAAAAAAATGACCAAATAAAATATGTCCCTTTTTTAAGACGTATGGGCGGAAGTTATGTTTTGACGTGGCTTCCGCTATGCTATGCTATGGAGACGGGTGGGGGCCATCTTACCCTCACTCGTCTCCATACCACTGGTGTGACAGGACCCTATAGCCTCCGCCGTTACCGACGGCTCCGGTAAGCGGCAGGGAGGAAGCGGGAGAGCGGCAGGAGGTAGGGCCCTCTCCCGCCACCGATAACGGTAATCTTGCGGCGAATCCGTCGCAGAGACCACCATTATCATTAACCGGACCACCGCCTAAAGAGATGGATACCGGGATTATGGCAGCGGCTGCTGCCATAACCGAGATATCCCTCTTCAAAGTGCCGCCGTATATAGTCGTGCAGCGGTCGGTAAGTGGTTAAAATCCAACATGAATAATATTATATACACGAGGGTTCTTCAAAAAGTTTCCGCACTTTTATGAAGTCTATTAACTATAAAAAAAAATTGGAAACTTTTTGAAGACGCCTCGTAATAATATACCAGGCACTGCTTTCTCCAAGGTTGTCACCTGAAGCCCACTGCAGAGCAGGGCCGTCTTTAATGTTGATTGGACCCTGGGCAAGAAAAATGCTTGCCCCCCCCCCCCCCCCCCCCCCCCCCCCCTTACATGCAATTTTGCACTCCACCTGCTCCGAGACATACAATAAATATCAGCTAGACTTCAAATCAGTTTACTGTATCAGATCAGACAGTGATTGGTTGCCAGAGGTTCGATCATATCATTACCACTCACTGACTGGTTGCTAGAGGCTACAGCACACCTTACGGCTCACTGATTAGTTGCTAGAGGTTACAACACACATTACTGCTCACTGATTAGTTGCTAGAGGTTATAGCACACAGTACGGCTCACTGATTAGTTGCTAGAGGTTGAAGCACACATTACGGCTCACTGATTAGTTACTAGAGGTTATAGCACACAGTACGGCTCACTGATTAGTTGCTAGAGGTTATACAGGGCTGGACTGGGACAAAAATGTGGCCCTGGACTTCATCCAGACTGGCCCACTTTGACAGGTCTCTCCCATGGCGGCCAAACAACTCCCGCACCCCCCCCCCTGGCCACCCAAGCCCCCTCTTCCCCTTTAATAGCCACTAGCCATTCTACTTTATTAGAGCAGAACAGCTGGCACTGGGACTCTTATAGGCAGTACCAGTGGGGAAGCTAGACATTATTTCACCCGGGGGCAAAGAATCAGTTCGGTGCCCCCCCCCCCCTTATGGGACAAGATTAGGCAGAAGTGAGAAACTCCCAGGCCATAGCTGTTGAGTCAGCTGTCTGTCCCCTCCCCCATGCTCCTCTGTCGTCCCCCCTGCTCCTCTGGTCCTCCAACTGCTTCTCTGTTCCCCCCCGGTGAGCGGAAGGGAGAGACAAAGGAGCGGACGGGGGCGGCGGTCTGCTGTCACTGAAGCCGGCCCACTGAGCCATCGGCCCACCGGGAAACTCCCTGTAGTCCCAATGGCCAGTCCATCCCTGAGGTTATAGCACACAGTACGGCTCACTGATTAGTTGATAGAGGTTGAAGCACACATTACGGCTCACTGATTAGTTGCTAGAGGTTACAGCGCACATTACGGCTCACTGATTAGTTGCTAGAGGTTGAAGCACACATTACAGCTCACTGATTAGTTGCTAGAGGTAACAGCATGTGATTTCTTCTTGTTGATTGGTTGCTAGAGATTACTGTATACTAATGCCTCGTTTCCACTGCACGGATCTTGTCGGGTCAGTAATTTTGGAGCGGTTCGGATGGGTCCGGTCTAATCGCGTGAGCGTTTCCACTGCAAATCGGACCGTCAGGGACCATTCAGGGTTTAGAAAAAATTTCTAGTGCATCCACCAATCAGTGAGATGCATTTGTAGGTCCGCCCTAACCGAACCGTTCCACTCTCTCTGGTCCCTCATCTGAAGCAGGACCCTTGCTGGTGCGGTCCGGTTCGGTTTTATGGCACGCTTTCATAATGGAAACACCCAAAATAGCAACCGTACCAAACCGATCCGCTCAGTGGAAACGAGGCATTATACTGCTCTCTGGTTGCTAGAGGTTACAGCACATCATCTCTTCACTGCCAAGGGGAATGATATACATATCTTTATTTACATATCAATGCTGCCAGCCTCATCTATTTGCATATGAATGTTCATGTTATTTACATATGAATGGCATATATTTACATATGAATGCTCTCATAATTTAGATATGAATGATATCTATTTACATGTAAACACAATGGGCCAGATTCTGGTAGAATCTGCGGCGGCGTAGCGTAAGCCATTTACACTACGCCGCCGCAACTTACTGGAGCAAGTGCCGTATTCTCCAAGCACTTGCTCCGTAGTTTGCGGCGGCGTAGTGTAAATGGCCTGGCGTATCCCCGCGTAATTCAAAGAGGGCGGCTTGTATTTAAATTAAGCGCGCCCCCCCGCGCCGATCGAACTGCGAATGCGCCGGCCGGGAAAAAAGCCCAGTGCGCATGCTCCAGCTCACGTCGTAAAACGTCGTTGAAACCGACGTGAAAACGACGTCATCGTCACTTACGCAATGCCCCTATTCGCGAACGACTTAGTAAAACGACGTAACCGACGGAAAAAGACGACGCTGACCCGGCGCCATACTTAACATGGCATACGACGGAACTTCGTAAGGTTACTAGACATGTGCAGACTGGAATATTTCGTTTCGTTTTTTCGTTTTTGTTTGGAAAATAAATGTATTTAGTTACTCCCGAAAATCGTCTTGATTTATTTCGTTTTTCGTTGGGGAATAGCTTTCGTCCGAAAATCCAACAATACTTGGTTTCTGTCGAATGGGAAAAAAAAAAAGTAAAGAAAGATTCGACGGGACGTCGAATCTTTTTGGCTACTGGTGAATATCAAAGAACATTCAACGGAACGTCGAATCTTCACGTCTCATAAATCAAAATCTATTCTCTGAAATGTCGAAATCTATTATTTCTATAGTGTTGAATCTTTTCTCTATGATGTCAAATCTTTTCCCTATAATGTCGAATCTCTCTATATCGAATTTTTACCGCAACGAAAACGAAAATAAAGCATTTTTTATGTCGGATCTTTCGATTTTCGTTTCTTGCACTTTCGTTATCGTTTGTTAATACGATAACGAAAAAAACAGATTTTCGGACGAAAATGCATTCTAACGAAAACGAATGCACATGTCTAAAGGTTACCCCTCATATAGAAGGGGTAACCTTACGCTTACGGAAACGACGTAAACGACGACGGGGCGGCGTAAAAACGTTCGGGAATCGGCGTATTAGACTCATTTGCATAGGCAAATGAGAAATCAACGTAAAGGCCACCTAGCGGCCAGCGAAGTCATTACATCTAATATCCGACGGTGTAAGTGTTTTACACCTGTCGGATCTTCACTGTATCTGTGCGTAAGTGATTCTAGGAATCAGACGCATAGATACCCGGGGAAAAAAACAGAGATACGACGGTGTTTCCTGCGATACACCGGCGTATCTCTTTTGAGAATCTGGCCCAGAGTCTGCAGGTGAGTCATCTGTACACAACAACAGGGAAGAGCTGGGCAGCATTAGTAGCAGCACTTCACACTGAGATATCAGGACACAGTACAGGACTGAAAATTCAAGGGACAAGGGAATTTAAACTGGGGTAGTTGGCAAGTATGAGGCAGCTGCTTTGGGCCCCACAACAAAAACAGCTGCTTCTTTTGCCCTGCCTTAAAGACCGCCCTGCTGCAGAGGACAAGACTATCCTCTGTCGAGTTCTCCTCCCAGAATACAGCAGTGGCCTGCTGTTCCATGTAGATCGGTGGAAAACAGTCCTGCCGGGATCATTTGCCAGCACACAGAGGGAAAGCAGGTGGCAGCAGGAGCCTGGCACCCCCCCATTCCCAAACACCCTGGTACCCCCCATTCCCCAACACCCTGGTACCCCCCCATTCCCCAACACCCTGGTACCTCCCATTCCCCAACACCCTGGTACCCACCCATTCCCCAACACCCTGGTACCTCCCTCCATTCCACAACACCCTGGTACCCCCCATTCCCCAACACCCTGGTACCCCCCCATTCCCCAACACCCTGGTACCCCCATTCCCCAACACCCTGGTACCCCCCCATTCCCCAACACCCTGGTACCTCCCATTCCCCAACACCCTGGTACCCCCCATTCCCCAACACCCTGGTACCCCCCATTCCCCAACACACTGGTACCCCCTCCATTCCCCAACACCCTGGTACCCCTGCCATTCCCCAACACCCTGATACCCCCCCACTCCCCAACACCCTGGTACCCCCTCCACTCCCCAACACCCTGGTACCCCCTCCACTCCCCAACACCCTGGTACCCCCCCATTCCCCAACACCCTGATACCCCCCCATTCCCCAACACCCTGCCACAGGCTGCTCATTTCCTTAGTCATCCGCCTGCTGACATGATAACTATATTTGAACTTCAAGCTTCATTGCTAAAAAGTAGATCATATTATGGTGAGCCCCGTGCAAATGCCCCATTGCATCATCTAAGGGCCCTGCATCTGTTTCTATGTAATATTCAATGAATAAAAGGCTGAAATAATAGGCATTCCATGGTACCTGTTGCCGCAGTAGAGCTGTCATCGGCCTCCAGTCCACAGACCTGACAGACGGCGATCAGCAGATAAATCCACAGTCCAAGCATGGCAGCCGGACCCCCAGCTACAGGAAATGTGTGCGGCGTGTTCAGTACAGTCGTGTCCCTTCTCTACACCCAACACCTACAGGGGACACGGCTCGCTGGCACTCTGCTTACTGTGCCTATAGAACAACCATTCTTCCTCTTTTGTGGTCTCTGCGCGGATCTGCTCAAGTTTCCGAGTCAAATACATTTTACTAAAGCTCCCGAGACTGACGTGGTGCCTCGAGATAGAACGGGGTGTCTCCCATGCATTTCCTTTTTCATTTATCTTTATTGAAGATAAAAGTTCTTCAGAACTGACAAAAAAACGGATAAAATGAGTTGTGGTATGATGTAGCCAGGCCGATACAGTATAAACACATAGGGCCAGATTCAGGAACAGTTAGGCTGGCGGATCCAGTGATCCGCCAGCCTAACTGTGACTTTGAGCCGGCGTTTCTGTTTTCTGTAACCAGAAAACAAGAAACGCCGGGTTGAAGCTCCGATGCGAGCAGCGTAACTGAGTTTCGCCATCGCATCGTTACCTCAACTTAAAAATGGCGCCGGGGGCGTTCCCGCCGATTTACGCTCAAAAAATATGTTAATGAGCGGAAATCGGCAATTCACGATCGAATTCCGGCGCGACGCAATGACGATACGACGTTTCCGGAAGGGATACGCGGCGCGAAGATATACCTACATGGGGTTGGAGTATCCTATGTTAGGTATAGGCGTCGTCATCGCGTCGGGAAAAAAAAAAAAAACGTCGCTTGCGTAAAACGTTCATGAATGGGAATGTGACGTCATTGACGTTCATTCACAGAATTTGGAGCAGGCGCACGGGGATGTTTTGACACTCGACGCATGCGCAGTACGTTCGCCGCGGGATCGCGCATAGTTAGAATACTACACGCCCCGTACCCGCCCAATTTGAATTCCGCCGGCTCATTTGCGATGCGCTGCCGCAACTTTAGGAGCAAGTACTTCATGAATAACAGCACTTGCTCCTAAAATTTCTGCAGCGTAACGCAAATATGAAGCGTTACTCTGGAGCAAAGATGCTCCCATCTACCTGAATCTGGCCCATAATGCACAAATACAACAGCGTATACTGTACCAGCCTTACTCAAACTTTTTTTTTAAGATGGAGAAACCCCTCAAAATGACTTTTAGGTCTTGGGGAACCCAGCTAAGAAATACTATATATATAGCTTATGTTACATTAGTGTGGTGGGCAATGGTAAGAACTAGTGTTGCTCAAGAATATTCGCATTGCGAATATTCGTTACGAATATTGCATATTCGAGTATTCGCAAATAAATCGAATATTTCAAATTTATTTTTAAAACAGATCACATCCTAGTGATCTCCATCGACGTCTAAAAGCATTGCTGGTATGATTAGAGACCCTGGGCCGAGTAGCTGAGGCGATCCTTTTATGTTGCCGAATATTCGCAATGCGAATATTCGTATTACGAATATTCGCGAATACTTTCTCTGCCCTTCTTTTGCATCAGAGCCAATCAGAGTTCTCCTACCACAGTTGTCAGAGGTTAGCAACCTCCATAGCCACCAATAGGAACCTGCCTGCACGACCATTATATAAGATCACTCTGTGTTTTGTGTATAAAAAAAAAAAAAAACGGAAAAAAATTAGCTTTAGTTTAGTCATATAAGTTTGTGTAAGTAGAGTCAGTGTTTAGTGTATATTAGTTTAGTAATCCAGAAAATGATCTCCGTTTTCGCGTGTTGTTCGCGCGCATGCGCATGCGCGGACGAGAATTTCGCAATCAATTTCGCATTCGCGAGATTTCGCAAAAATTTTTTTTTTTGATAAAATATCACAAATATTCAATATTAACCCTTTAACGACCGCCGCATGTACATTTACGTCGGCAGAATGGCACCGACAGGCAGATCAACGTATATATACGTTGCTGCCTTGGGGGGGTTCGATCGGACCCCCCCCCCCCCCCGTACATGCGGCGGTCCACGCGGCTGTAGGAGCGATCCGACAAGAGGGGGCGGCTATTTGTTTTCACCCGCCCCCTCCGGATCGCTCCCAGCCAATGCGCGCGCCCGCCCGCCCTGTCACTTCCTTCTCCTGTGTAAACATAGGAAGGAGGAAGTGATGTGATCTCTCCCTCTGCGGTTTTTTTCAAGCACCGCTGAGGAGAGATCACAACACAGTAAGTCTGCACTAACACTACACTACACTAACACTACACATAAACACATTTAACCCCCCCGATCCCCCCCTCCCCCTGTCACAGTGTCACTGAATGCAGTAATCATACATGTATGATTACTGTATTTAGTGTCAGTGTGACAGGCAGTGTGACAGTCAGTTAGTGTTAGTGTCAGGGTAGCCCCCGTACCCCCCCTAATAAAGTTTTAACCCCCTGATCACCGCCCTAGTTAACCCTTTCACTCCCTATTGCCAGCATCACTAAGCGATCATTTTTCTGATCGCTGTATTAGTGTCGCTGTTCCCGTTAGGTAGCTAATTTTTTTTTTATTGCGATTTTTTTTTTTTACTAAAGACATGTGGCTAAATAAATTTTGTCCTAAATGTTTGACTAAAATTTAGTATATTGATTTTTCTTATAACAAAAAGTAAAAAATATTGTTTTTTTTTCAAAAATGTCGCTCTATTTTTGTATATAGCGCAAAAAATATAAATCGCAGAGGCGATCAAATACCACCAAAAGAAAGCTCTATTTGTGCGAAGAAAAGGACGCAAATTTTGTTTGGGAACCACGTCGCACGACCGCGCAATTGTCTGTTAAAGCGACACAGTGCCGAATCGCAAAAACGCCTCTGGGCATTTAGCAGCATATTGGTCCGGGGCTTAAGTGGTTAACGAATATTTCACGAATATTCTTCTATATATTCGTGAAATATCGCGAAATCGAATATGTCGTATTCCGCTCAACAATAAAGAACTAGGGTTGTCCCGATACCGATACCAGTATCGGGATCTATACTGAGTATTTGCGGGAGTACTTGTACTTTCGCAAATACCCCTGATGCCTGAATAGAATACTTGCGGGAATGTCTCTATACACGGCGCGGCAGGGAAAACAGCTATTCAAACGAAAGCTGACTGTGAGAGGGACATGGCTGCAATATGTTTGGGGACATGGCTGGATATATGTGGGGGACATGGCTGCAATATGTTTGGGGACATGGCTGCAATATGTTTGGGGACATGGCTGCATATGTTTGGAACATGGCTGCATATGTTTGGGGACATGGCTGCATATGTGGGGGACATGGCTGCATATGTTTGGGGACATGACTGCATATGTTTGGGGAAATGGCAGCAATATGTTTAGGGACATGGCTGCAATATGTTTGGGGACATGGCTGCAATATGTTTGGGGACATGGCTGCATATGTGGGGGGACATGGCTGGATATATGTGGGGGGACATGGCTGCAATATGTTTGAGGACATGGCTACATATGTTTGGAGACATGGCTGCATATGTTTGGGGACATGGCTGCATATGTGGGGGGACATGGCTGCATATGTGGGGGGACATGGCTGCATATGTGGGGGGACATGGCTGCATATGTTTGGGGACATGGCTGCATATGTTTGGGGACATGGCTGCATATGTGGGGGACATGGCTGCATATGTGGGGGACATGGCTGCATTTATGGGGGGACATGGCTGCATATGTGGGGGACATGGCTGCATTTATGTAGGAAAATGTCTGCATATGTGGGGACACATTTAAAATAAAAGTATCGGTATTCGGTATCGGCGAGTACATGAAAAAAATTATCGGTACTTGTACTCGGTCCTAAAAAAGTGGTATCGGGACAACCCTAGTAAGAATGTTCCTTATATTGGTGATCTCAGTGAGAAACAGGGGCGTCGGTAGTGGGGGCTAGCAGGGGCCGAAGCCCCGAATGTGACCCTGAAAAGCCAAGAGTCTCATCATTGCCAGTCTCCATTGTTAGCCCGAGTGTAAGCGGCGAGCGCCGGGACCGATGTCACATACACCACCCCCTACACTCTGGCCTTGGACTTCGGGCTGAAGCCTGTGGTCTTTTTTTGCCACCTAGCCACGCCCCTGGTGAGAAGAATGTTCCTTACATTGGTGATCAGAGGGAAAAATGCTCCTTACATTGGTGATCAGAGGGAAGAATGTTCCTGTAGCGCCCCCTACTGTCAGTTATGGGCGCTATTGTAAATTTCGTGGGGGGATAAGAGAGTTACCTTGCTCTCATCCATGTTAATTACCTAAATTTGCGTTTTCGCGCTGGGCTGCCTGTGGTCCAATTCTCTGTGCTGAGGATATGTTACCATCCTTGGACAGCAGATGGCGCCAGAGGGGTTCCAGAACAGAGCCGCCTTTCCTCAGCAGCCAATCAGAGGAGTGTTTCCCTCGCTGGGCATGCTGGGAGAAGGTATATCTGATGCAGGCGCCTTTTTGTCCGGGTCTTCTACCCTTACAGGGTGCGCACACACCACAAGGCCGCCACTATGGCCTACCTGGCCGGGGCCTACACTACGCAGAGCTACGAACTTTGGGCTTAATGGCTCAAGGCAATTGATGCTGTCAGAGACTCCAGTGACTTACTGGGTTCCCACTTCTACTGAGAAGATCCCAAGCTGGGTGCTGTTCGATGGGGGATCGGTCTGAGGAGAACCGGGAGGCAGGTGATCCAACAGGGCTTGAACGAACCATTGGGGATCTGGTTACCTGACGCTGACAGAACATAGTCAGGCTGTCAGCTGGTGACCTCTACTGAAAGGACCTACTGGGAGGATTTTCTCTACAACTCTACGTTGCTAGCATTGGGCCTGTGAGAGAGGTTTCCATCTTAAAATCCTAATTTAATTAGAGCCAAGTCAGTGGCAGAGACTTGTTCCTTCCCAGAAGCTTTAAGTGACACTTCGGCTGCCAGGCCTGTGAGAGGGGTCTGCCTGGGGGCACTTCACCCACTCTGGCTAGAGTGGGGACGTGATGGACACTATTGTTGAAGGCAGGACTACTTTCATTATCCAAAGCCTGATGCTGCAAGGTTCTTTCTCTTTCTTTCATCAACCTATCCTGTCTACCTCAAGTTGATGTTGGTCGTATTTGACCAAAAATAAAGCACTTATGCCGCGTACACACGGTCGTTTTTTGCGACGATAAAAAAACGACGTTTTTTAAAACGTCATTTAAATTGATCGTGTGTGGGCAAAACGTTGTTTTTTGTCTTCAAAGAAACGACCAAAAAAAATTCCAACATGTTTGAATTTTTTGTGTCGTTTTTCAAAACGTCGTTTTTTGTTTCACAAAAAGTCACCGTGTGTAGCAAAAACGTCGTTCAAAACGACGTTTTTCAACCCGCGCATGCCCAGAAGCTAGTTATGAAGCGAGCTTCAATGGAAAAGAGTGGTGAACGTAACCTCGCTTTTTGTGAAAAAACCATGGTGTGTATGCAACATCGTCTTTGAAAAGTGACGTTTCAAAAACGTCGTTTTTTACTTCACAGAAAACGTCGTTTTTTTTCATCGCAAAAAACGACCGTGTGTACGCGGCATAAGAAAACGTCAACCCTTGGCTTGGACATCCCGTTACTGCTCTCACAGGTTGCTACCATCAATTTCCCTAGACACATCAAAGGTAACTTAACTTATGCCAATCCCACATCTAACCAGCGGCCCCTGAGGGGGGGTAGCGCTACATTCCTTACATTGGTGATTAGTGGGAAGAATGTCCCTTACATTGGTGGTCAGTGAGAAGAATGTCCCTTACATTGGTGATCAGTGAGAAGAATGTCCCTTACATTGGTGATCAGTGAGAAGAATGTTCCTTACATTGGTGATCAGTGAGAAGAATGTCCCTTACCTTGGTGATCAGTGAGAAGAATGTCCCTTACATTGGTGATCAGTGAGAAGAATGTCCCTTACATTGGTGATCAGTGAGAAGAATGTCCCTTACCTTGGTGATCAGTGGGAAGAATGTCCCTTACATTGGTGATCAGTGAGAAGAATGTCCCTTACATTGGTGATCAGTGGGAAGAATGTCCCTTACCTTGGTGATCAGTGAGAAGAATGTTCCTTACATTGGTGATCAGTGGGAAGAATGTCCCTTACATTGGTGATCAGTGAGAAGAATGTTCCTTACATTGGTGATCAGTGAGAAGAATGTTCCTTACATTGGTGATCAGTGAGAAGAATGTCCCTTACATTGGTGATCAGTGGGAAGAATGCTCCTTACATTGGTGATCAGTGGGAAGAATGTCCCTTACATTGGTGATCAGTGGGAAGAATGTCCCTTACCTTGGTGATCAGTGAGAAGAATGTCCCTTACATTGGTGGTCAGTGGGAAGAATGTCCCTTACATTGGTGATCAGTGAGAAGAATGTCCCTTACATTGGTGATCAGTGGGAAGAATGTCCCTTACATTGGTGATCAGTGGGAAGAATGTCCCTTACATTGGTGATCAGTGAGAAGAATGTCCCTTACATTGGTGATCAGTGGGAAGAATGTTCCTTACATTGGTGATCAGTGGGAAGAATGTTCCTTACATTGGTGATCAGTGGGAAGAATGTTCCTTACATTGGTGATCAGTGGGAAGAATGTTCCTTACGTTGGTGATCAGTGGGAAGAATGTTCCTTACGTTGGTGATCAGTGTGCATGGGTGGCTCCCAGGGGTGGCACAGCACAGCATGGCTGGCTCCCAATGGTGGCACTGGAATGGATTCTTCCTGGCTCAATTCCAGGATACATGTTCTGTTCTGCCGCTGAGCCAGCGGGCAGCAAACAATTATTCAGACTACAGTCCTCATCGTCTTCCAACAGCAAAGAGAAAAAGCTTTATTCAAATCACAGTTTAATAGCCAAAGTGACATTAGCAAGCATCATCATATATGGGTGTATCTGATTGACTCATCCACATATGGTGTTCTCTCGTTACATCTCCTCCTTGCCACGAGGCGAACATTCCACACTCATGGGGGCCATTTTTCCTTTGGTCAACGGGAGGGGTAGGAGATAGTTGAGAAGAGCACGTGTTTCCCATCAAGCTCTGGGAGGATTTTAACTCTGTTATGACTTTCATTCATGGAAAATAATACTGTCTTGTCACAGAATATTGAAATATATATACTGTGCATATATATATATATATATATATATATATATATATATATATATATATATATATATATATATATATATCAAGAAATAAAACAACAAAAGAAAGGAAAGCAATATTTGAGTGGTTAGGAGAAAGAGAATATAGACACATAATAATAATTTTATCAACTCCATCACAGCACAGCATGGGTGGCTCCCAATGGTGGCACAGCATGGCCGGCTCCCAGTGGTTTGCACAGCATGGGTGGCTCCCAGTGGTGGCTCAACATGGCCGGATCCCAATGGTGGCACAGCATGGGTGGCTCCCAGTGGTGGCACAGCATGGGTGGCTCCCAGTGGTTTGCACAGCATGGGTGGCTCCCAGTGGTTTGCACAGCATGGGTGGCTCCCAGTGGTTTGCACAGCATGGGTGGCTCCCAGTGGTGGCTCAACATGGCCGGCTCCCAATGGTGGCACAGCATGGTTGGCTCCCAGTGGTGGCACAGCATGGGTGGCTCCCAGTGGTTTGCACAGCATGGGTGGCTCCCAGTGGTGGCTTAACATGGCTGGCTCCCAGTGGTGGCGCATTATGGCTGGCTCCTAGTGGTGGCATAGCACGGCCGGCTCCCGATGGGGGCACAACATGGCCCGCGGCCAGTGGTGTCTTAACATGGCCGGCTCCTAATAGTGGCACAGCATGGGTGGCTCTCAGTGGTTTGCACAGCATGGGTGGCTCCCAGTGGTGGCTCAACATGGCCAGCTCCCAGTGGTGGCGCATCATGGCCGGCTTCTAGTGGGGGCACAACACAGCCCACTCCCTATGGGGACACAACATGGCCCTCAGCCGGTGGTAGCACAGCATGAATGGCCCCTAATGGTGGCATAGCACAGCCAGCTCCCAATGATGGCACAGCACGGCCGGCTCCCAATGGTGGTACATACAGCACAATACCTGTAACAGAAGACGGTGATTAACAAGAGAACAAAGAGGGATTCACTAGGCTTGTAAGTATATTTCTGCAGCTGGATTGGTACAGGATCACTTTTATAGGCAGTGGGAGAGGTGTCCTCCTCCCTCCCACTGTTTCACGTCGTTTCCCCGGTTACCGGAGATGACGGTAAAACTATCTGAAAAAAATTCCGATGTTAACTTGTAAATAATAAATGTTAGAAATGGGTCTTGTCTTTAACCGCTTGCCGACCAGCCGCCGCCGGGTTGGCTCTGCTGGGTGAGATCACGTAGATCTACGTCATCTTGCCGAGCAGCCAATAGGGGCGCGTGCCCCCCTGCTCGCCCCTGAGGCTGACGTGCGTGCCCATGGGGCCCGATCACCGCCGGGCACCCGCGATCGCTCGTTACTGTTAGGGGGAGAAATGACTGATTGTATGTTCATACAATGTATGACCAGTGATCTGTCATTTCCCCTAGTCAGTCCCACCCCCCCTTCAGTTAGAACACACCCAGGGAACATAATTAACCCCTTCCTCACCCCCTAGTGTTAACCTCTTCCCTGCCAGTGGCATTTTTATAGTAATCAATGCATTTTTATAGCACTGATCGCTATAAAAATGCCATTGGTCCCAAAAATTTGTCAAAAGTGTCCGAAGTGTCCGCCATAATGGCGCAGTACCGATAAAAATCGCAGATCGCTGCCATTACTAGTAAAAAAAAAATATTAATAAAAATGCCGTAAAACTATCCCCTATTTTGGAAACGCTATAACTTTTGCGCAAACCAATCAATAAACACTTATTGCGATTTTTTTTATGAAAAATATGTAGAAGAATACGTATCGGCCTAAACTGAGGAAAAATTAGTTTTTTCATATCTTTTTTGGGCATATTTATTATAGCAAAAAGTAAAAAAAATATATATTTTTTTAAAATTGTCGCTCTATTTTTGTTTATCGCGCAAAAAATAAAAACTGCAGGGGTGATCAAATACAACCAAAAGAAAGCTCTATTTGTGGGAAAAAAGGACGCCAATTTTGTTTGGGAGCCACGCCGCACGACCGCGCAATTGTCAGTTAAAGCGATGCGGTGCCGAATCGCAAAAAGTGGCCTGGTCTTTGACCAGCACTATGGTCCGGGGTGGAAGTGGTTAAGTGGAATAGCAAAAAATGACAGGTTACCAGTTTAGCGTTACAGAGGAGATCTTCCAGAGCTGAAGTGGTTAATAAAAGCTGCAGATTTAACAAAACATTGAAATAATATTAAGTCTGAATGGACATTTTCGCATTGTTGCTTTATGATGTCACCCCGAAGGTAACACACCTACCTTGTAACGAGCCCCAAAGCACATTTAACTCCCCCCTCCCACTCCCCCCCCAGAAACTTCTCGGATAAACAAAGTGAAAGTTGACGTCACCCATTACAGTAAAGCTTTGTTGTGAAAGGTTCTTCACACATGACTAAGTTCCTCTTTCTATAAACTTGTAAAGTGTGAAGAAGCCGGAGGTTGCCAGATGTCGCTCGCCGGCGATAAGGCGGTCCGACGCGTTTAGTTCTGCTTCATCGATTTCCTCTTTTTCTGTTCCTGTGGCTTTCAAAGCAAAAGACAAATATGACCGTAATTTATTATTTCATAAAAAGATGAAATATAAAAGACAAATGAATGAAACGTTGTAATTTATTATGAGATCATTAACCGCTAAAGCCCCGCCGCACGCAAATATACGTCCTCTTTCTGAAGAGGGATATCTCGGTAACGGCAGCAGCGGCTGCCACAACCGAGGTATCCATCTCTATAGGCGGCGGTGCTGTAAACGATAACGGTGGTCTCAGTGGCGGATTCGCCGCAATATCACCCTTATTGGCGGCGGGAGTGGGGGGGCCCCCCTCGCGCCGCTCTCCCAAGCCCTCCGCTGCTTACCGGACGAGACGACCGGGTCCTTCTTCCTCTGTGGTATGGGTACAATTGAGGGCAAGATGGCCCCCACCCGTCGCCTATGGAGATTTTTAAGTGTAAAAATTTGCCGCCATTCCACGAGCGGGCGCAATCTTGAAGCGTGACATGTTGGGTATCATTTTACTCCGTGTAACATTATCTTTCACAATATAAAAAAAAAAAAAAATTGGGCTAACTTTACTGTTGTCTTTTTTTTTTATTTAAAAAAGTAGATTTTTTCCCAAAAAAGTGCGCTTGTAAGACTGCTGTGGAAATACGGTGTGACAGAAAGTATTGCAATGACTGCCATTTTATTCTCTCTGGTGTTAGAAAAAAAAAACAATATATAATGTTTGGGGGGTATTGGGACGCTGGCCGTTACACACCATGAACTTTAATGGCATCCCAGCCTTACTCCGTAAAGTTCAATATTGATTTGGCCCCGCCCTTTGCAGCTATAACCGCTTCACCTCTTCTGGGAAGGCCACTCACAAGGTTTAGGGGGGTGTCTATGGGAATGTTTGACCATTCGGTCAGGCACTGGTAGTGGATGAAAAGGCCTGGCTCGCAGTCTCCACCCCAATGCCACGTACACGCGGTCGGAATTTGGTGTGACTTTGTGTAGTTTGAGCTGAAATTTCGTCAGATTTCCACGTATTTCCTGTCGGATTTTCCGATCGTGTGTGTACGCGGCATACTTCATCTCAAAGGTGTTCTATCGGGTTGAGGTCAGGTCAGGTCAGTCAAGTTCCTCCACCCCAAACTCACCCATCCATGTCTTTATGGACCCATTGCGGGGCATAACTCTGCAAGAAAGCATGTACTGGAATCACAGGGGGGCCCCATACAGCCTACCTGGTAGGGCCCCTCCCTCAAATATATATAAAAACAACATTTTCACAATAAATATACTAAAATCATTCTTAGCGGATGTAACGGAACGTCCCACACTCCGCTTGAGTGCTTCCGTCATATACCGCTTCCTATCAGTCTGCATATAGATATCAGATATTCCAGCTGCTCTCAACACACAACGAGAAGAGACTTGTTTGTGTGCTGAACATGGAGTGTTTAATAGAACCAAGAATACAGCCTTATATACAGTTTAAAGAGGAGGTAACCAGAACATAAATTAACATGAGCTAATTAACTAATCATTTACCCAGACTAGGCGACTCATAGATATGACCTTTTCAGGGTAGACGTCACGTGCTATACAATACACATTATCATAAGTGTAAACACAGGACATCTGCACACAATAGCAGGGTCAATTAGCACAGAGAACAGACAGATGGCTGGAGGTGATGGCATTAGCATCTCCTTACACTGCATGTCCCAACATTATGAATCAGTCACTCTAATATGGCATATACAGGGTCCCCAGGCATACAGCTCACAAAGAGCACCGTTCCCCCAAATGCCAGGGCCCATGATCGCAAGGCAAGAGGCCGGCATTCAGTCCCCTCTAAAAGCCTCTGTCCCGGGTGAGTCTGTCACAACGGACACACAGATAACAGAGAAGCTGTGTGAATTAGCCCTTCTTTAACCACTTCCCATCCGGCCATCGACTATTGAGGGCCACAAGGTGGCTCTACAATACCGGGAGGCCGTCAATATACGCCCTTTGGCCTTCCGCCCCCGATGTCCGCCGGGCACCTGCAATCGGCAGTCACAGAGCAGGGACGTAAATGTGTCTGTGTAAACACAGAGATCCACGTCCACGTCAGGGAGAGGAGAGCGATAGTGTGTTCCTTCTACATAGGAACACAGATCGGTCTCCTCCCCCAGTCAGTCCTCTCCCCCACAGTAAGAATCACCTAGCAGGGAACACATTTAACCCCTTCCTCGCCCCCTAGTGTTAACCCCTTCCCTGCCAGTCACATTTATACAGTAATTAGTGCATTTTTACAGCAGGGATCGCTCTATAAATGAGAATGGTCCCAAAATGGTGTCAAAAGTGTCCGATGTGTCCGCCGCAATGTTGCAGTCCTGACAAGAATTGCAGATCGCCGCCATTACTAGTAAAAAAAAAAAAAATGTCATAATTCTATCCCCTATTTTGTAGACGCTTTATTTTTCACTCAAACCAATCACTATTCGCTTATTGCGATTTTTTTTTTTTTTTTTACCAAAAATAAGTAGAAGAATACGTATCAGCCTAAACTGATAAATATATATATTTTAGGGGGATATTTATTATAGCAAAAAGTAAAAAAATATTGTTTTTTTTTTTCAAAATTGTCGCTCTATTTTTTGTTTATAGCGCAAAAAAAACAAAAACCGCAGAGGTGATCAAATACCACCAAAAGAAATCTCTATTTGTGGGGAAAAAAAAGACGCCAATTTTGTTTGGGAGCCACATGTCAGGACCGCGCAATTGTCATTTAAAGTGACGCAGTGCCGAAAGCTGAAATTTCGTCTGGGCAGGAAGGGGGGTATATATGCCCTTAAATTCGATGCATCAAAATAAAGGAAATTAAAAAAAAAAATAGAAAATTGTATAAAAATTATTTGTAAAAATTGGAAAATAAAATAAATTTCTTCATTTAAAACAAAAATAATAAAATGTTTTTGTTCAAATATTTTGAAAAGTATTTAACCACTTGCTTACTGCAAGTGGTTAAATAGTTTTCAACATTTTTGAACAAAAACATTTTATAATTTTTTTTTAAATAAATAATTTTATTTTTACAATTTTTACAAATAATTTTTATACAATTTAATTTTTTTTACAATGAATTAAAACAATATTTTTTTTTTTTTTAACAGGACAATGAAGCCAGCAGTTGTGTCTGTGTCTCTACATGCAACAGCTAAAAGTGGGCGGGAGGGTTTTCAGCTGCTGCCGAAAGCCGCACAGGGCATCCTGTAATTGCCCCTCCTTGCCTCCTTGTGATTGGCCCCCCTGTCTGCCCGATAGGGTGACCACGTGACCCGGATTGCCCCACAGTCCCGCATTTTTTAGGTCTGTCCCGGGCACCTTCATTCCAGGACAATACAGTGTCCCAGAATCAAACTGACACAGCCACCCCCCCGTACCCCCTGGATTGCCCAAGACAGCCCGGCAATTTGCAGGTCTGTCCCGGGCACCTTCATTCCAGGACAATACAGTGTCCTGGAATGAAACTGACACAGCCACCCCCCGGGCCAATCTGATGCCCCCAAAAAAGGCAGCCACATCACCGCTTTACCCACTGACAGTACTTGTCCTGGCCGGAAATGCCTGGAGGAGCACAATCCCCGCCCCCTGCTTGTGATTGGAGAAGTCATAAATCCCGCCTCTTGTGTCCAATCACTGTGCTGTGATTCGTTACACCATAAGCTGATTTTTGGGAAGGGAGGGTGTCCCTGAATGGTAGTTTGGAAATGTGGTCACCCTAGTGCTGGCAGGGCCGATCCTAGGGTCAAAGACACCTGGGTGCACAGGCCTGTCGCTACAGGACAGGCAAAACAAACAATTGCTTGGGGCCCCAAGCTGGCCTGTGGCCCCCAACTTCCCCTTCCCAGGCTGTAGCGTGGCCGAGCTCCTCTTCCTTCCTCCTGCAGTCCTGTCAGTCCGGCCAGGTACCGTGCGCAGTACAGGAGATTCAGTTTCTGTTCCCAGCGGGACTGACAGGAAGTGCACACTGAGTGCTCACTTCCTGTCAGTTCGGCCGGGAACATAGGAAACTGAATCTCCTGTACCGTGTGGTACCCGGCCCGACCCGGGCACTATCTGATAGGGGATTGGGGACCCATAATGATAAAACACCTGACTGACAGGAGGAAGAGAAGCTCATCCTTGCTAGAGCGACAGCCTACAGGGAAGAAGGGAGATGAGAATAGAAAAACATAGGGACTAGGGAGGTGGAGTAAGAACATGGGTGTAAAAAATTAGTGTAGCGCTAACGTAGGCTTTGCATGCGGGGGGGGGGGGTGCTTTTTTTGCTTGGGGCCCCCAAAATCCTTCAAACGGCCCTGTGGGTGCAGAAATATTTCTGGCTCCCCCACATGGGCGTCTTAATTTTATTAACTCCTCCCCTTTACAAATGTTTCTATGGCAATGACTGAACCACAGAGATGCTCCCCCATAAAGTCTTCATTACCCCGGGATCCTTACATCTTAACAATAAACAAAATACAGGAAGAGAAGCAGAGTACTTTATTGGGACCTGGAGGGGGGCTTCTCTGATGGACACAGAGAGAGCTTCTGTTAGAGAGTCTGTTAGATGCTCGGCGCCCCCACCTCTGCAGGCGCCTGGGTGCAATGCACTCTGTGCACCATGCCTAGGATCAGCCCTGACTGGTGGCCCCCCCGCCCTATCAGCGGTCCTGGCTGGAATCGCCATCGGGCGAGCAAGCACTTATATTCTTTTACGGGGTGACTTGAGTTTTTTATTTTTATGACTTCCGGACACAGTCACATGGTCATTAATCCAAACGAAGATCTACAGCAGAATGGCCGTTTCTATGGTGAAGAAGATACAATCATAAAAAGAACACGTTATCATTTTGTACATCTAAACTTTGTTGATTGCGTTTTATTTTTTATTCTTTTATTTTGATGCATCGAATTTATCAAGAAATTAGTTACAGCAGAGACACGGCGGTGTGGTTATCTAAACTTACAATACAATAAAGGAGACAAACACACAACAGCAGTTTCCTGTTTTCTTTAAATAATCCGGTTGTGGTAAAAAAAAAAAAAAAAAAAATGTTACCCAATACTTTATTTGTTCAAAAAAGAAAAAGCACAGAGACAATGTAACACTTGTATCCAGTGAAATACCTTAACCACTTCAGCCCCGGAAGAACTGGCTACTCAATGACCGGGCCATTTTTTTGCGATTCGCCACTGCGTCGCTTTAACTGACAATTGCGCGGTCGTGCGGCGCGGCTCCCAAACAAAATTGGCGTCGTTTTTTTCCCACAAATAGAGATTTCTTTTGGTGGTATTTGATCACCTCTGCGGTTTTTATTTTTTACGCTATAAACAAAAATAGAGCGTCAATTTTTTAAAAAAAAACATTTTTTTTTTACTTTTTGCTATAATAAATATCCCCCAAAAAATATATATAACAAAACATTTTTTTTCCTCAGTTTAGGCCGATACTTATTCTTCTACATATTCTTGTATTTTGTACTTTTTGCTATAATAAATATCCCCAATTTTTTTAACCACTTAAGGACCGCCTCACGCCGATATACGTCGGCAGAATGGCGCGGCTGGGCACAATCACGTACCTGTACGTGTCTCTTTAAGCCCAGCCGCGGGGTCTCGAGCGCGGTCCTAAGCTCCGTGACCGCGCCCGCGGGACCCGCAGACCCGATCGCCACCTGTGTCCCGCCAGGGCCGTTTGAAGGAATTTGGGGGCCCAAAGCAAAATGGGGGCCCCCAAGCACCCCCCAGCACGCAAAGCCTACGTTAGCGCTACACAAATGTACGCTTACTCCTCCCCCCCCCTCCCTAGTCCCTATGTTTTTCTATTCTCACCTCCCTTCTTCCCTGTAGGCTGCCGCTGTAGCGTGGCTGAGCTCCTCTTCCTCCTGTCAGTCTGGTGTTCTATCATTACGGGTCCCCAGTCCCCTATCAGATAGTGCCTGTGCGTGCTGTACAGGAGATTCCGTTTCCTGTGTTCCCGGCCACGCTACAACCTGGGAAAGGGAAGTTGGGGGCCCCTGGCCAGCTCTGGGTCCTAAGCAATTGTTTGGTTTGCCTGTCCTGTAGCAACAGGCCTGTGTCCCGCGATCGGTCACAGGAGCTGAAGAGCGGGGAGAGGTGAGTGTAAACAAACCTCCCCCGTTCTTCATTGTGGCAGTGTCAGTGATCGTCTGTTCCCTGATATAAGGAAAGGCGATCAGTAATGTCACACCTCCAGCCCCGCCCCCCCTACAGTTAGAAACACACATGAGGTCACACTTAACCCCTACAGTGCCCCCTAGTGGTTAACTCCTAAACCGCAATTAGCATTTTCACAGTAATCAGTGCATTTTTATAGCACTTTTTGCTGTGAAAATGACAACGGTCTCAAAAATGTGTCAAAATTGTCCGAATGTGTCCGCCATAATGTCGCAGTCACTGAAAAAAAAAAGTCGCTGATCGCCGCCATTAGTAGTAAAAAAAAAAAAAGATTAAAAAAATGCCATAAAACTATCCCCTATTTTGTAAACGCTATAAATTTTGCGCAAACCAATCGATAAACGCGTTATACAATATTTTTTTTACCAAACATAGGTAGAAGAATACGTATCGGCCTAAACTGAGGAAAAAAATCTTTTTTTTTTTTATATATATTTTTGGGGATATTTATTATAGCAAAAAGTAAAAAATATTGTTTTTTTTTTCAAAATTGTTTCTCTATTTTTGTTTATAGCGCAAAAAATAAAAACCGCAGAGGTGATCAAATACCACCAAAAGAAAGCTCTATTTGTGGGGAAAAAAAAGGACGCCAATTTTGTTTGGAAGCCACATCGCACGACCACGCAATTGTCAGTTAAAGTGACGCAGTGCCGAATCGCAAAAAGGGGCAAGGTCCTTAACCTAGATAATGGTCCGGGTCTTAAGTGGTTAAATAAAGCCATTTTTTTCTCAGTTTAGGCTGATATGTATTCTTCTACATATTTTTGGGTAATATATTGATTGGTTTGCGCAAAAGTTCTAGCGTCTACATAATAGGGGAAAGATTTATGGCATTTTTATTACTATTATTTTTTTTAAACTAGTCATGGCGGTGATCAGCAATTTTTACCTGGACTGCGACATTACGGTGGACACATCGGACACTTTTGGCACATTTTTGGCATTTATACAGCGATTAGTGCTATAAAAATGCACTGATTACTGTGTAAATGTCACTGGCAGGGAAGGGGTTATCAGTAGGGGGCGATCAAGGGGTTAATTGTGTGTCCTAGGGAGTGATTTTAACTGGGGGGATGGGACTGCCTGAGTTAGGAGAGCGATCGATGTTCATACTTAGTATCTCCTCACCCCTGACAGCACGGATATCTGTCTGTTTACATTGACTAATCTCAATTCTGTATCTGTGTGGAGCGATCGCTGGTGCCCAGCAGTCATCGCATCGGCTGCGACAATACTCTGTGAGGGCGCGTGCGCCCCCTAGTGGTCAAAAGGCGAGCCGACGTACAGTTACACCGATTCACCCAGCGGAGCCGACCTGCCGCCGTAAAACTGCGGCGGCTAGTCGGGAAGGGGTTAAAGGCCCAGCCCAAGGGGAGCACGGCGGTAGCTAAAAGTAAAACTTGAAGGAGTACGGCGGGTAGCTAAAAGTAAAACTTGAAGGAGTACGGTGGGTAGCTAAAAGTAAAACTTGAAGGAGTACGGCGGGTAGCTAAAAGTAAAACTTGAAGGAGTACGGCGGGTAGCTAAAAGTAAAACTTGAAGGAGTACGGCGGGTAGCTAAAAGTAAAACTTGAAGGAGTACGGTGGGTAGCTAAAAGTAAAACTTGAAGGAGTAGGGCGGGTAGCTAAAAGTAAAGCTTGAAGGAGTATGGTGGGTAGCTGTGAGTAAAGCTTGAAGGAGTACGGCGGGTAGCTAAAAGTAAAGCTTGAAGGAGTACGGCGGGTAGCTAAAAGTAAAGCTTGAAGGAGTACGGCGGGTAGCTGTGAGTAAGGCTTGAAGCAGTACGGCGGGTAGCTGTAAGTAAAGCTTGAAGGAGTACGGCGGGTAGCTGTAAGTAAGGCTTGAAGGAGTACGGCGGGTAGCTGTGAGTAAAGCTTGAAGGAGTACAGCGGGTAGCTAAAAGTAAAGCTTAAAGGAGTATGGCGGGTAGCTGTAAGTAATGCTTGAAGGAGTACGGCGGGTAGCTTAAAGTAAAACTTCAAGGAGTACGGCGGGTAGCTAAAAGTAAATCTTGAAGGAGTACGGTGGGTAGCTAATAGTGAAACTTGAAGGAGTACGGCGGGTAGCTAAAAGTAAAACTTGAAGGAGTACGGTGGGTAGCTAATAGTAAAACTTGAAGGAGTACGGCGGGTAGCTAAAAGTAAAATTTGAAGGAGTACGGTGGGTAGCTAATAGTAAAACTTGAAGGAGTACGGCAGGTTGCTAAAAGTAAAACTTGAAGGAGTACGGCGGGGTAGCTAAAAGTAAAACTTGAAGGAGTATTGTGGTTAGCTAAAAGTAAAACATGAAGGAGTACGGCGGGGTAGCTAAAAGTAAAACTTGAAGGAGTACGGCGGTTAGCTAAAAGTAAAACATGAAGGAGTACGGCGGGTAGCTGTAAGTAAGGCTTGAAGGAGTACGGCGGGTAGCTGTGAGTAAAGCTTGAAGGAGTACAGCGGGTAGCTAAAAGTAAAGCTTAAAGGAGTACGGCGGGTAGCTGTGAGTAAGGCTTGAAGGAGTACGGCGGGTAGCTGTGAGTAAGGCTTGAAGGAGTATGGCGGGTAGCTGTGAGTAAAGCTTGAAGGAGTACAGCGGGTAGCTGTAAGTAAAGCTTAAAGGAGTACGGCGGGTAGCTGTGAGTAAGGCTTGAAGGAGTATGGCGGGTAGCTGTGAGTAAAGCTTGAAGGAGTACGGCGGGTAGCTGTAAGTAAAGCTTAAAGGAGTACGGCGGGTAGCTGTGAGTAAGGCTTGAAGGAGTACGGCGGGTATGGTAAAAGTAAAGCTTGAAGGAGTACGGCAGGTAGCTGTGAGTAAAGCTTGAAGGAGTACGACGGGTAGCTGTGAGTAAGGCTTGAAGGAGTACGGCGGGTAGCTGTGAGTAAAGCTTGAAGGAGTACGGCGGGTAGCTGTAAGTAAAGCTTAAAGGAGTACGGCGGGTAGCTGTGAGTAAGGCTTGAAGGAGTACGGCGGGTATGGTAAAAGTAAAGCTTGAAGGAGTACGGCGGGTAGCTGTGAGTAAAGCTTGAAGGAGTACGGCGGGTAGCTGTGAGTAAGGCTTGAAGGAGTACGGCGGGTATGGTAAAAGTAAAGCTTGAAGGAGTACGGCGGGTAGCTGTGAGTAAAGCTTGAAGGAGTACGACGGGTAGCTGTGAGTAAGGCTTGAAGGAGTACGGCGGGTAGCTGTGAGTAAAGCTTGAAGGAGTACGACGGGTAGCTGTGAGTAAGGCTTGAAGGAGTACGGCGGGTAGCTGTGAGTAAAGCTTGAAGGAGTACGACGGGTAGCTGTGAGTAAGGCTTGAAGGAGTACGGCGGGTAGCTGTAAGTAAAGCTTGAAGGAGAGTGGAATAGAGATAGGACTTAAGGGACCCCAAAAACCCAAATGACCAAGAGCAAAAGCCAACGAAAGGGGGCAAATATAGTGGTACAAGGTAAGCAGGTAAACTCAAGAGAGCAATTATAATAAAAGATATAAATTTATTAACTGTTAGATTTTAAATGTATTATATTTTATGTGATAAAAGTTTCTGAGAGCAATATTTAAACGTGGCCATTTTGAGGTAGCTTTGAGGACAGAAGAAGGTCAGTTGCTGTGTAGGTTACATGTATTTTTGGAGTTCCACGTCAAGACAATGGGCGGAGATGTGTTGCTTAATATATACAAGGGGGTGTTACGTTTGAGAAATTGTGCTGAGCATGGCTTTTAAACAGTATAAAAACACATGTGATGTGAGTAGCTAGCTAGGGAAGCTCTGGGGGCCTTAGGGTCACCGACAGAGAGATGGGGGTGGGGACGGGACCCTCTCCCAAGAGAAAGACATCTTAACATCCATCTTCCTCCTTCTGAAACATTCTGATGTACCATCCTGCCATGTTTTACGAGCTGCCAAATATGTAAGCATTGACTGTTTGCTTGTCCTGTCTTTGGAAGAATAAAACATCGTAATAATGAAGAAAACCTAAGTCTGTATATTGGGAACGACGCCTGGGGAGAAGGAGAGTTTTTGACATATCGCATGACACGTGTTAGAGGAAAATGTCCCCTCTCTCTATAAAAATGTCTTCGCTCCCCCACCCTTTTAACATTAACATAATATCAAAAAGATATAAAAGACGTCAAAAACAACATAAACAATAAATCAAAAAAAAAAACAATGCGACCAGCCGTACAGATCACGATATTAGATTATCCCTTGAGGGAAGATCACGTGGAGCTGGGGGTCCTGTATATCATTATACGGTACTGTATATCTTCATACAAATTCATTCAACATGAAATACAATTATCCAACATCATTTAATCCAATTTAAAACTATACATTGAGGAGTTACACCACCCCTATTTTTTCACTGTCCAAAAAATCATGTTGCTGAATCTTTGACTGAACAACATCTGGCAAGGATACATTAATTCAGGCCTAGACAAAATCCGGGCGCCCGGTCGCAATTGCGACAAGAAATTGTGACCTGGCGTCCAGGGAAGCTTAGGCCTGCAGAAGGCCACAAAGTCGCGGCCTCAATTACCGGCGGGCGCGGGCCCGCCGCGATCGCGTGGCGGGAGAGGAGAGGGGCGCACGGAGACACAGGATCCTGTGTCTCTGTGCGCCCCCGCCCTGCCCGCCGGTAATTGAGGCCACGGCTTTGTGGCCTTCTGCAGGCCTAAGCTTCCTTCTGTGACCTGGCGCCATCTTGTGGTGGCCATTGGCATTACAAGTAAAACAGCAGTTCTAATGTGTTTTTTTCCTGCCATCTCCTTCCCTCTAATTAGAACCCCCAAACATTATGGGCCAGATTCAGGTAGAGTTAGGCTGGAGTATCAGTGATACTCCAGCCTAACTGTCACTTTAAGCCGGCGTTTCTGTTTTCTGTAACCAGAAAACAAGAAACGCCGGGTTGGAGTTCCGATGCGATCGGCGTAATTGAATTTCGCCATCGCATCGCAACTTTAATTTAAAAATGGCGCCGGGGGCGTTCCCGCTGATTTACGCTGAAAAAATATGTTAATCAGCGGGAATCGGCAATTCACGATCGTATTCGGGCGCGACGCAGTGACTTTCCGACGTTTCCGTAAGCGATACGAGGCGTAAAGATAAAGCAGCCCCCTAGTGGAGTATCCTATGTTAAGTATAGCCGTCGTCATCGCGTCGGAAAAAAAAAAAATCGCGTCGCTTGCGTAAAACGTCCATGAACGGGGATTTGACGTCATTGACGTTCATTGACAGAATTTGGAGCATGCGCACTGGGATGCATTGACAGTCGACGCATGCGCAGTACGTTCGCCGCGGGATCGCGCTTATTTTAAATAATACACGCCCCGTACCCGCCCAATTTGAATTCCGCCGGCTCATTTGCGATGCGCTGCCACGTCACTCTTCAAAATTGCGTCTGCTCGTGGAATGGCGACAAACTTTTACCCTTTAAAATCGGCGTTTAAAAGATTCTACAGGTTGCTTGTTTTGAGTTACAGAGGAGGACTAGGGCTAGAATTATTGCTCTAGCTCTACCGCTCGTGGCGATACCTCACATGTGTGGTTTGAATACCGTTTTACACATGCGGGCCCTACCCACGTATGCGTTCGCTTCTGCCCGCGAGCTTGGCAGGACGGGTCGCGTTTTTCTGGCTCCTAACTTTTTTAGCTGGCTCCTAGATTCTAAGGAAATTTGTCAAACCCTGTGTCATTTTCACTCATTAGAAAAAGATCCTATTCTCCCACTCCCCCGTGTACAGATAGTCATAGGCAGGGGCCGAGGCCGTGCCCATTGCCACACCTCACACGTGTTGATTATTTTTGTAGCTCGTAGTAGTAATCACATTCACCTGGACTTGTTCTATCATGTTGAAAATATCTTACTGCTTCTCTAAGCAGCTATGCAGACACCAGGAAAATACTACAGCATTTATAGCCACACGTGTAACTAAGACACCTTAATCTGATTATCATAGAATGTGAAAACACAGATGATGATTACATAAGAACTAGATGGGAGAACACCCTAGTCTAATTACATAATCTAAACCAGTTGTGCCATGTAGCCTGGAGCAAGGTAATCATTGAACAACCCAACATGCCATGTTTGTTATAAATTATTTTTTTGACACTCTAAGCACCTAAGAAATGAATATATCACTCTCCCCTCTTCTCAGTCGTTCTTTCATTTGCTTGAACTTGTGGATGATTTAACAAAAGTCCAGTCCCTTTTCTGAGATGCTCCTTGTCTTTAACCACTTTAGCCCCGGACCATATTGCTGTCCAATGACCAGAGCACTTTTAGCGATTCGGCACTGCGTCGCTTTAACCACTTAAGACCCGGACCAATACGCTGGCAAATGACCCAAGGGGTTTTTGCGATTCGGCACTGCGTCGCTTTAACAGACAATTGCGCGGTCGTGAGACGCGGCTCCCAAACAAAATTTGCGTCCTTTTTTTCCCACAAATAGAGCTTTCTTTTGGTGGTATTTGATCACCTCTGCGGTTTTTATTTTTTGCGCTATAAACAAAAATAGAGCGACAATTTAAAAAAAAATGCAATATTTTTTACTTTTTGCTATAATAAATATCCCCCCAAAAATATATAAAAAAACATTTTTTTTCCTCAGTTTAGGCCGATACGTATTCTTCTACTTATTTTTGGTAAAAAAAATCGCACTAAGCGTTTATCGGTTGGTTTTCGCAAAATTTATAGCGTTTACAAAATAAGGGATAGTTTTATTGCATTTTTATTAATTTTTTTTTTTTACTACTAATAGCGGCGATCAGCAATTTTTTTCGTGACTGCGACAATATGGCGGACACTTCGGACAATTTTGACACATTTTTGGGACAATTGTCATTTTCACAGCAAAAAATGCATTTAAATTGCATTGTTTACTGTGGAAATGACAGTTGCAGTTTGGGAGTTAACCACAGGTGGCGCTGTAGGGAATGTGTGCCCTAATGTGTTGTTTACAACTGTAGGGGGGTGTGGCTGTAGGTGTGACGTCATCGATCGCGTCCCCCTATTACAGGGATGACGCGATCGATGCTCCGGCCACAGAGAAGCACGGGGAAGCCGTGTGTACACACGGCTCTCCCCGTTCTTCCGCTCCAGGGACGGATCGCCGCACTGCAGCGGCGATCGGGTCCGCGAATCCCGCGGTCCCGGTCCTGGAGCTTCGGTCCGCGCCCGCGACCCACGGCTGGGTACTAAAACCAACGTATATATACGTTGATGTGCCCAGCCGTGCCATTCTGCCGACGTAAATGTGCAGTAGGCGGTCCTTAAGTGGTTAACTGACAATTGCGCGGTCATGCAACTTGGCTCCCAAACAAAATTGGCGTCCTTTTTTTCCCCACAAATAGAGCTTTCTTTTGGTGGTATTTGATCACCTCTGCGGTTTTTATTTTTTGCGCTTCCTGTCCCCCCGCTGTGTTCTGGGAAACACACGGCTCCCAGAACACAGCGGGGACCAGTGAAAGACACGCAGCGCGACTCGCGCATGCGCAGTAGGGAACCGGGCAGTGAAGCCTCAGCGCTTCTCTTCCTGACTCCCTCACCGAGGATGGCAGCGGGGGCAGCTGAGACACAAGCGATTGCTCGTCTTTTGCTGCCAACATCACGGTCACCCTGGACAGGTAAGTGTCCATTTATTAAAAGTCAGCAGCTGCAGTATTTGTAGCTGCTGGCTTTTAATATTTTTATGTTAGGTGGACCTCCGCTTTAAAGCGGATGGTTCACAAAAAAAAAATATTAAAAGCCAGCAGCTACAAATACTGCAGCTGCTGACTTTTAATATTAGGACACTTACCTGTTCTGGAGTCCAGCGCCGTCCGCAGCAGAGGATGAGCGATCGCTCGTCTCTCTGCTGTTCCCCCCTCCATCCACGGTGAGGGAACCAGGAAGTGAAGCGCTGCGGCTTCACTGCCCGGTTCCCTACGGCGCATGCGCGAGTCGCGCTGCGCCCGCCGATTGGCTCCAGCTGTGTGCTGGGAGCCGAGTGTTCCCAGCACACAACGGGGGGCGACGGGATGTGATGCAATGCCCGTCTTTTGCCCGTGAATGCTGGGCCGGAAGTGGGTGCAGATACCTGTCTATCTGCACCCCCCTCCCCCCTGAAAGGTGTCAATTGTGACACCGGAGGGGGGGAGTGTTCGGATCAGCGGATCTTCACGTTAGGGTGGAGATCCGCTTTAAATTTGTTCTTGGGTTTAGCTAGGAATATTGCAGTGTGGGTAAATGGCCACTAGATGTCATAAGAAGCCAGAAAGCCAAAGTTAAATAATAAACTGACACTATGCAATAATAAAAGGAAACAATGTATGCAAACAAATGAGATTACTGTATCGAAAGGTAAAAATGTCTGTGAGCTTCAAGATCTCCACTGAGGCCGTGCAAGGAACAGAGAGTCCATGGGACCAGGGCTGCTGTTAGAAATCAAATGACATTTTTTGCTAAAATGCGATGGTTGCAATGCTGTTTTGTAGCCATGGCAGAAATGATACCTTTGCTACGGCCACCCACCAGGCCCATCTTAATAGCATCATGGGCACCTGGGCAAAGGAATGCACTGGGGCCCCTACCAGCCTGTCCCAATTTACACACCTACTTTTAAGAAATAAAGTATAAATAGTTGATAGAATTTAACATAGATTCATTAGTACTTTCAATAAAATAAATTTTACAAAAGGAAAACATTCAATAAATCAAAGACTAATCAACATAAAGGGCACAGTTCAGGGGGGAAGGCAGAAGGGCAAAGTACAGGAGGGGTCAGGAGGGCACAATACTGGGGTCAGGAGGGCACAATACTGGGGTCAGGAGGGCACAATACTGGGATCAGGAGGGCACAATACTGGGGTCAGGAGGGCACAATACTGGGATCAGGAGGGCACAATACTGGGGACAGGAGGGCACAATACTGGGGTCAGGAGGGCACAATACTGGGATCAGTAGGGCACAATACTGGGGTCAGGAGGGCACAATACTGGGATCAGTAGGGCACAATACTGGGATCAGTATGGCACAATACTGGGGTCAGGAGGGCACAATACTGGGGTCAGATGGCACAATACTGGGGTCAGGAGGGCACAATACTGGGGTCAGGAGGGCACAATACTGGCATCAGAGGGCACAATACTGGGATCAGGAGGGCACAATACTGGGATCAGTAGGGTACAATACTGGGGTCAGGAGGGCACAATACTGGGGTCAGGATGGCACAATACTGGTATCAGGAGGGCACAATACTGGTATCAGGAGGGCACAATACTGGGATCAGGAGGGCACAGTACTGGGATCAGGAGGGCACAGTACTGGGGTCAGGAGGGCACAATACTGGGGTCAGGAGGGCACAATACCGGAATCAGGAGGGAACAATACCGGGGTCAGAAGGGCACAATACCGGGGTCAGGAGGGCACAACACTGGGATCAGAGGGCACAATACTGGGGTCAGAGGGCACAATACTGGGATCAGGAGGGCACAATACTGGGATCAGTAGGGCACAATACTGGGGTCAGGAGGGCACAATACTGGGGGTCAGGAGGGCACAATACTGGGGGTCAGAAGGGCACAATACTGGGTTTAGGAGGGCACAATACTGGGGTCAGGAGGGAACAATACTTGGATCAGGAGGGCACAATACTGGGGTCAGGAGGGAACAATACTGGGATCAGGAGGGCACAATACTGGGATCAGGATGGCACAATACTGGGATCAGGAGGGCACAATACTGGTATCAGGAGGGCACAATACTGGTATCAGGAGGGCACAATACTGGGATCAGGAGGGCACAGTACTGGGATCAGGAGGGCACAGTACTGGGGTCAGGAGGGCACAATACTGGGGTCAGGAGGGCACAATACTGGGGTCAGGGGGGCACAATACTGGGATCAGGAGGGTACAATACTGGGATCAGGAGGGCACAATACCGGAATCAGGAGGGCACAATACCGGAATCAGGAGGGAACAATACCGGGGTCAGAAGGGCACAATACCGGGGTCAGGAGGGCACAACACTGGGATCAGAGGGCACAATACTGGGGTCAGAGGGCACAATACTGGGATCAGGAGGGCACAATACTGGGATCAGTAGGGCACAATACTGGGGTCAGGAGGGCACAATACTGGGGGTCAGGAGGGCACAATACTGGGGGTCAGAAGGGCACAATACTGGGTTTAGGAGGGCACAATACTGGGGTCAGGAGGGAACAATACTTGGATCAGGAGGGCACAATACTGGGGTCAGGAGGGAACAATACTGGGATCAGGAGGGCACAATACTGGGATCAGGAGGGTACAATACTGGGGTCAGGAGGGCACAATACTGGGATCAGGAGGGCACAATACTGGGGTCAGGAGGGCACAGTATAAATTCTGGCACACTTCCCGGGACACGGCCATCTCGGGACAGTTTATTAACCTCTTCCTTACCGGCCATTATAAAATTACGCCGGCAGGAACCCTCCCTCGATCCGGGTGGACGACATATGACGTCCTTTCTTTCCGGCATTCTAGGGCGTGTGCGCCCACGGCACCGGTCGTGACCCGGCGCGTGGATCTGTGTGTGTAATGATGGGGTGTAAACACACAGATCCACGTCCTGTCAGCAGTGAGGAGACCGATGTGTGTTCCCAGTACAGAGGAACACCGATCGATCTCCCTCCCCTTGTGAGTTCCCCTCCCCCTACAGTTAGAACACACTTTAGGGAACATATTAACCCCTTCAGCGCCCCCTAGTGTTAACCCCTTCCCTGCCAGTCACATTTACACAGTAATCAGTGCAGTTTTACAGCACTAATCGCTGTCTAAATGTGAATGGTCCCAAAAACGTGTCAAAAGTGTCCGGTGTGTCCGACCGCAATGTCACGGTCACAAAAAAAAACGCAGATCGCCGCCATTACTAGTGAAAAATAATAATAAATAAAAATGCCAGAAATCTATCCCCTATTTTGTAGACGCTATAACTTTCAACCAATCAATATAAGCGCTTATTGCGATTTTTTTACCAAACATATGTAGAAGAATACGTTTTTTTTAATTGTCACTCATCTTTTGTTTATAGCACAACAAATAAAAACCGCAGAGATGTTTAAATACCACCAAACGAAAGCTCTATTTGTGTGTGTGTGTGGGGGGGGACATAAAGATTTCATTTGGGTACAGTGTTGCATGACCGCGCAGTTGTCATTCAAAGTGCAACAGCGCTGAAAACTAAAAATTGGTGTGGGCAGGAAGGGGGTGAAAATGCCCCAATATGGAAGGGGTTAAAAAAATGAATGTCCCAGGACAGTTGGTAAATATGATGTAAAGCAAGATTATTGTGGGGCCCCATGCACCTGGGGCCCCTGGCCAGTGCCCTTGCATTAGGATGGCCCTGCCACCCACTGACACCTGTTTTTTCTTATCTAATGGACGGGGTATGGGCCAGAAGAGAGTTGGTGGGAGCCTGAAGGTATTATCCATGACAAGAGACTGATCCAACCCTTTAAGAGGTCCCACTCTGAGAAATTGCTCCCGTGTTTTTATTGAACACACAATGTAAACATTCACAGTGGAGGTGGAAAAGGTATGTGAACCCTTGGATTTAATAACTGGTTGAACCTCCTTTGGCAGCAATAACTTCAACCAGGGCCGCTGATAGGCCAGTACAACTGGCCCTGTTGTACCGGGCCCGGAAAGCAGGGGGGCCCGGGCAGCCTGAACAGATAATTAATTAATGTAAAAAAAAAAAACCTCTAGCCATGACCGGTTATAGTCCGCCCGACTCCCACCCCCCAGTATCCAACAACGCCCGCAGGGGCGGGACCAAGGGGAGGATCTGAAGGGGGCCCCAGCGGCCCCGACTTCAACCAAACGTTTCCTGTAGTTGCAGATCAGACGTGCACAACAGTCAGGAGTAATTCTTCACCATTCCTCTTTACAGAACTGTTAGGCGGCGTACACACGACCGATTTTCTCGGCAGAATCCAGCGAGAACCTCAATGGGAGACGTATTCTTCTGAGAAAACTCGGTCGTGTGTACACTTTTCGCCGAGCAACCCGTCGGGAAGCTCGTCGAGCCAAAAAGAGAGCATGCTCTCTATTTCCTCGTTGTTCTATGGGGAAATTTGGCTCGACGAGCTTTTCGACAGCTGAACGGGAAACTCGACGGGCGGAACGATGAGTTTTGCCCGACGAGTTTCTCGGTCGTGTGTACGCGGCCTTTCAGTTCAGCAATATTCTTGGGATGTCTGGAGTGAATCTCTTTCTTGAAGTCATGCCACAGCATCTCAATCGGGTTAAGGTCAGGACTCTGGCTGGGCCACTCCAGAAGGCGTATTTTCACCTGTTTAAGCCATTCTGTTGTTAATTTACTTCTATGCTTCGGGTCGTTGTCCTGTTGCAACAGCCATCTTCTGTTGAGCTTCAGCTTGTGGACAGATGGCCTTAAGTTCTCCTGCAAAATGTCTTGATCAACTTGGGAATTAATTTTTCCTTTGATGATAGCAATCCGTCCAGGCCCTGATGCAGCAAAGCAGCCCCAAACCATGATGCCCCACCACCATACTTCACAGTTGGGATGAGGTTTTGATGTTGGTGTGCTGTGCCTCTTTTTCTCCACACAGTGTTGTGTGTTTCTTCCAAACAACTCAACTTTGATTTCATGTGTCCACAGAATATTTTGCCAGTACTGCTGTGGAACATCCAGGTGCTCTTGTGCAAACTGTAAACGTGCAGCAACGTTTTTTTGGACAGCAGTGGTTTCCTCTGTGGTATTCTCCCCTGAAATCCATTCTTGTTTAGTGTTTTACGTATCGTAGATTCGCTATCAGGGATGTTAGCATATGCCAGAGACTTTTGTAAGTCTTCAGCTGACACTCTAGAATTCTTCTCCACCTCATTGGTTAGTCTGCGCGGTGCTCTTGCAGTCATCTTTACAGGACGGCCACTCCTAGGGAGAGTAGCAGCAGTGTTGAACTTTCTCCATTTATAGACAATTTGTCTTACTGTGGACTGATGAACATCAAGGCTTTTGGAGATACTTGTATAACCCTTTCCAGCTTTATGCAAGTCAACCATTCTTAATCATAGGTCTTCTGGGAGCTCTTTTGTGCGAGGCATCATTCACATCAGGCAATGCTTCTTGTGAAAAGCAAACCCAGAACTGGTGTGTGGTTTTTATAGGGCAGCTGTAACCAACACCTCCAATCTCATCCCATTGATTGGACTCCAGTTGGCTGACACCTCACTACAATTAGCTCTTGGTCATTAGTCTAGAGGTTCACATACTTTTTCCACCTGCAATGTGAATGTTTACATGGTGTGTTCAATAAAAACATAGTAACATTCATTTAATTCTTTGTGTGTTATTCGTTTAAGCCGGACTGTGATTGTCTTTTGTTGTGACTTAGATGAAGATCAGATCACATTTTATGACCAATTTGTGCAGAAATCCATATCATTCCAAAAGGGTTCACATACTTTTTATTGCAACTGCAGTTTCTCTTTTAATCGAAACACTTCTCACCTTCCCATTTTTTCCAGAAACTTGGTTTACGGAAGGAAAATTACTACTTCTCTCTAAATATAGATGAAAACAGTTGAGATCTGAAGGTTCAGATACAGCAAAGTGACATTTTGTTATGCTGCCAGAAGACCCTAGAAAGAGGTAGGCAGCGTTCTAATCAGCTAGTAGAATGGTAACTCTCTCGTTATATTGAGAGCAGTCAAGCGCCTATCTGAAGCCGTTGCTCAGATACGGAAAACTGATGTTGTTGCGCTACCAGGAGGCTCCGGAACCATTCTAATGTTGATTTATCAGGCTATTATTCAGGCTTATGGTTAAGAGGGTTCCCCGTGTTTCTTTTAGTGTGCACTCTACCAGGACAGTAAGCACCACTTACGCAGTGCATTACCAAGCTTTTATGACGCAGATTTGCTAGGCCGCAACTTGGTCATCTGTGCTTGCATTTACAAATTTTTATCAGGGGAATGTAAGACGGTTAGAGGATGTCGCTTTTAGCGCAGTATGCTGCAGGCGGCAATATAGGTCCTCTCGTCTGATGGCGGTCTGCGTTATTTGTGTCTCCCTCCCCTCAAGTTGAGCATTGCTCTGGGACGTCCCATTATGTAATGATTAACCACATAAGACCCGGACCAATATGCAGGTTGACCAGCCGCCGCAGTTATGGCTGGTTGGCTCGGCTGCGCGAGATCACGTAGCTATACGTCATCTCGCATTTCAGCGCCCCCCGCTCGCCCCTGGTGCCGACGCGCGTGCCTGGCAGGTGCGATCACCGCCGGGCACCTGCAATCGCTCCTGTCAGGGGGAGAAATGACAGATCATCTGTTCATACAGCGATCAGTCATTTCCCCTAGTCAGTCCCACCCCCCCTTCAGTTAGAACACACCCAGGGAACATACTTAACCCCTTCCCCGCCCACTAGTGTTAACCCCTTCCCTGCCAGTGGCATTTTTATAGTAATCAATGCATTTTTATAGCACTGATCGCTATAAAAATGCCAATGGTCCCAAAAATGTGTCAAAAGTGTCCGATGTGTCCGCCATAATGTCGCAGTACCGAAAAAAAACGCTGATCGCCGCCATTACTAGTAAAAAAAATATATAAATAAAAATGCCATAAAACTATCCCTTATTTTGTAAACGCTATGGCCCAGATTCATAAAGCAATTACGCCTGTCTAACTGGTGTTAGACAGGAGTAATTTCAAATTTTGCGCGCCGTATCACTAGTTTGAATCCTCAAACCATGATACGGCGGCTTCGGGCTTCGATCCGAGAGGCTTACGTCTTCGTAAGCCTTCGGATCTACGCTGCGATATTTTTGCGGCCGCTGGGAGGAGTTCGCGTCGTTTTGATGCGTCGGGATATGCAAATGTGTTTTTACGGCGATCCACGAAGATACGAGCGGTCTTCGCAATCGCTTACGTCTATTTTTTTTTGCGTACTGTTAAACCAGCTTTTTGCTGGTCTAACGGTGCGTAGCCCATGTTAAGTATGGCCGTCGTTCCCGCGTCGAATTTAATTTATTATTATTTTTTTTTACGTAAGTCGTTCGGGAATAGAAATGTCCGCAAACGACGCTACTCAAACAACGAATGACGTAACGTCGTGATTTTGCGCAGTGCACGGCGGGAAATTTGCGAACGGAGCATGCGCAGTTCGATCGCCGCGGGAACGCGCCTATTTTAAATCCTTCACGCCCCCTACTTGTGTAGATGGATTGCGACTGGAGAAATACACTACGCCGCCGTCGTTTACTGGACAAAATCTACCTGGATTCCACGTAGAGCCAGGTAAGAAACGGCGGCGTAGTGTATTTCTGATACGCTACGAGAATCTAATTCTCTCTGAAACTGGGCCTATAACTTTTGCGCAAACCAATCAATAAACACTTATTGGGATTTTTTTTTTTTTACAAAAAATATGTAGAAGAATACGTATCGGCCTAAACTGAGGAATTTTTTTTTTTATATATATATATTTTTGGGGATATTTATTATAGCAAAAAGTAAAAAATAAGTGTAGTGTAAACCTGTGCTTAAGATCTAGATGTTTGGCTGCAGCCCCCCCTAAACTGACCCTTAAGGCCGCGTACACACGATCAGACATGTCCGATGAAACTTGTCCGACGGACCGTTTTCATCAGACCAGGCTGAAGTGGTCTGTTGGTCTGATGTGCGTACACACCATCGGACCAAAATCCCCTCGGACCAGAACGCGGTGACGTAGAACACAACGACGTGATGAAAAAACGAAGTTCAATGCTTCCAAGCATGCGTCGACTTGATTCTGCGCATGCGGGGGATTTTGGTCCGATGGTTTGTGTACTAACCATCGAACCTGTCCGACGGACAGGTTAACAGCGGACATGTTTTCAATCATGTTTGGAAATTTTTGTCCGCTGGAAAACGGTCCGATAGGCCGTACACACGATCGAACATGTCCGCTGAAACTGGTCCGCGGATCGTGTGTACGCGGCCTAAGGGTTAGCAAGATAGATGTGAAAGTAAGAAATGGGGGTAGGTGGCGCTGCCTCAGGGGTTAGTCTTGGTGGACTAATGTATGTACCAAACAATACAATCCGGTTCCATAATGATCAAATCAAAGAAGTAGAAGTATAAATTCCATATACTAAACAATTACTATGAGTGCGTGGTAAAAGTGCAAATTGCTGGTTTGTAATAGGCCCAACTTGGTCATAACCTAGGGGTGGTCCCTGAAGGCTGCAGTCTGTGATAAGTAATGATATGGGTAGCCCAATAATGATGGAACCTATGCAGGGGCGGACTGACAACTCATGGGGCCCCCGGGCAATAGAAGATTATGGGGCCCCCGGGCTTACAGATGGCCACCACCACGCCAGGAGGCAGTGCAGAGGCAGGGCAGCTAAAATCTCAGGATTTTCACATTAAAAGCATGTCGGTTTTTGAAATTTCAGGGACAGATGTAAAAAAAACACTGATTTTTACATACTGTCCCTGGTTTTACTGAGCCTGGCAACCCTGATGGGGCCCCCTAGTGGCATGGGGACCTCGGGCACTGCCCGAGTGACTCAATGGTCAGTCCGCCCCTCAACCTATGCTGATCAAATACTGGTAGATCAGATCAAACCAATGTGCATAATATAAAAGAAAAAGTGCATATGTTAGTCCATAAACATCCAATGTTAAACCTGTAACGTGCTACAATATTAGAATACTATGCATCCGCATAAGGTGCATTTACTAGTCCATATAAGTCCAATGATAGACCATAATGCGTGCTGCAATATTAAATCAAAATAGTGTACATAACCATAAAGTACATTTGTAGTGCATAAAATGCCCAGTGATATCCTATATTGTGCTATCAATGTCACACCAGGGTAGGTTAGTTCCTAAACATAAGATACACAAAATATCCGATGCAATGGGGCGTTATATCCGTGAAAGGAGGTGTTGCCTTGGACAATGATTCGCAGTGATCCCGGTGCTCCCCGCAGGGGTTCCCACTCACCGGACGTTGCTCCCCAAAATGGGGTGATGGGCATAAAACAACGGCTTCTTCCACACTGCTCCACAGTTTGTCACTCTCCGGAAACACCAGACGTCACCGATAAGTCCTTCAGTAGCCCCCTCGGATGGACAAAAAAACACCTAGGCCGCGTACACACGAAGAGACATGTCCGATGAAAACGGCCCGCGGACAGAGAACGCGGTGACGTAGAAGTCACCGACGTCCTCAAACAAGGAAGTCCAATGCTTCCACGCATGCGTCGAATCAATTCGACGCATGCGGGGGGATTTCTGTCCGATGGTTGGGCGTACTAACCATCGGACATGTCCGACGGACAGGTTTCCAGCGGACAAGTTTCTAAGCATGCTTAGAAACTTTTGTCCCGGGAGCTGTGGTGGCTCAACGTGATTGGCACTGCGCTGACAAGCCGTTCACCTCTGCAGCCAAGAGTTCGGATCACGGTCTCGGCTACATGTGAATTGAGTTTGGTGGTCTCAGCCCGGCTCCCGGTGGGTGTGCTATGCAAGGTACACCTGTGCTTAGTACGCCCACCCCCCCCCCCCCCCCCAAAAACCACCACACTTGCACGCACACAAAATTGGTTTAACACACACGCACCTTGGCCATGCGGTCTCCTAAAATAAAGAGAGGCGAAGGACCTACGGGGCTGTCTGGGTGGGCTAGACCACCTCACTCCCTCATAGGGGGAGTCCCTCTGCCCCGTTGGGGTCCTATTGGGCCCCAGTCGGGCTCCCAAGTAGAGCAGGTAGGGCGGGGTGAGTGGGAGGCCCTCCCTCACACCCGCCATTGCCACTGGGGGGCATGGAGAAGGGTGGCGATTGCCTCTGGGGAGAGGGTCTGTCTACTCCCAACTCCTGCAGTCCGGCTCCTCTCTCAAATTCACGCACAAAATACACGAAAAAAAAGAAAAAAAAAAAAGAAACTTTTGTCCACTGGAAACCTGTCCGCCAGGCCGTACACACGATCGGACATGTCCGCGGACCAGTTTCAGCAGACATGTCTCCTCGTGTGTACGCGGCCCAGTAGTGCAGGGTGTTGCAAAAAGTATTGTAGAACTTATTTAGCCTCTGGTATCAACCCCACAAATTAGGGATACCAGGCTTAATTATCTAAACTACAGTAGGTAAATAACATTTGAGAAATAAAAATTAAAATTAAAAAAGCCAAAGTTAAAACAAAAGAAATGAGCTGAGTATATTCTCTAAGCTCTCCGGGTGATACACAGCGTGCAGTCGGCGTTGAGCAGCGTGCGTTCCACCTCACGCAGACCCGGAAGTAACGTGTATGATAAGTGACGCCTGACGTACGTTTTGATTCAGATCGTCTTCTGAGGCGTTCGTTCCACCAAGACTAACCCCGGAGGCAGCGCCACCTACCCCCATTTCTTACTTTCACAAAAACTAAAAAATATTTTTTTTTTTTTTCAAAATTGTCGCTCTATTTCTGTTTATAGCGCAAAAAATAAAAACCGCAGAGGTGATCGAATACCGCCAAAAGAAAGCTCTATTTGTGGGGGAAAAAAGGACGCCAAATTTTGTTTGGGAGCCACGTCGCACGACCGCGCAATTGTCAGTTAATGCGACGCAGTGCCGAATCGCAAAAACTGGCCAGGTCCTTTACCTGCATAATGGTCCGGGTCTTAAGTGGTTAAAATGTGCAATGATGCAATTTCCAGTGCCTGTAAAGGTCACCCTTTGAGGCCGAGCCTTGAGAAAACCCCCTGGGAAATGCCACAAGATCACATGAGGATGACAAAACAGGAGTGATGGATGTATAGACACCAACATATCTTCACATCCCTCAGGAGGAAGGTGAGCTTCAACAATGGCCCCTCTGATCTTCTTCCTCTGGGTGGGCGTCTCTGCAG